>OY728155.1:1403298903-1404548903 GCA_963277665.1 Viscum album
ACAAAATACCATCTCTAGACAGATGGCACGTCTGAGCGTACGATTCAGGTGCTTGAGGATATTCTCTGAACTTGCATTTTTTATTCTGGAGGTTCTTGGAAGAAACATATACATCTTGTGGAGTTTCCCTACAAAAATTGTTTTCTAATAACTATTCAGATAGCACCAAGTGAGGATTTGTATGGTAGTCCATGTCAATCACCCTTATGCTAGCTAGATGCAAGAGAGGAAGCTTTGCTGGGACCTCATCTTGTTCAGAAGACATCAATGTATATAGAGTTGATTCGATAGAGGATGGCTACTGCACATGTAGTGTCCCGGTTCCGGAAGCCACCTAGAGGCACCCCGTACCCGGTTGGCCACGTAGCCTCAGGCACATTTCCCCAAATTCCAGAGGCTACCGACTAGCATTGAGGCCCTTGGGTGTGATAGTGGGGAAACTATGTCCTCATTGGTAGAGTACACAGCGGAAGTAAAAAAGAAGACAATAGCGGAAGCAGTAAATATCCAACAAAAATAAACAGTGTAAGACTAAAACAATAAACAACTGGAGCACACATGTATATATAAAATGATTCACGATACATATGTCTAGGAAAGCATTAAAACACATCACTATGATGAAAACAATACTAATCCAAAGTACAAAAGAAAAGAAAACAAGCAACTCCTCAACATCACAAGCCTCAGCATGGTCCCATGCTATGTTGATACAATGAAATGAAGTACCAGAAGTCGAAGGGTTCTTTCCCTTGTTTATACCTGCAACAATATAATCTGTTTGGGCCCAAAATCATGGCCCAAATAGGGTGTTAGACTAAAATCCCAGTAGAAAACCACTCTAAGATCTGTGGCTAATAGTCAGTGAGCATATGGCATGTAATAGTACAGTAAGTAGTAAACAGTAACAGCAAACAACAGGCATTAATCAATAACAGTAACCGGATGAAATACGATAGTAATCCATCCACAGGACAACAAGAAGCAATGAAGAAAATAGCTAAACACAATAGGAACCCCTCTGGGAACTACTTGTATCCAACACCTATGGTCCTATCTAAGAAATTCCAACAACCCTCTAGGCAGTGCATTCATCCTAACCCCTCTGGTTTGGTCATACAAAAATATAAGACTCTTTGTGGAAGCTCGCTCGGTAAATTCCCATTATAGTCTAGGGTAGTTAGGGACTCTCTGAGGAAGATCACACGGTCTAACCCTCTTATAGACCCATGGTCTAGAAACTCTATGAGAAAGCTCTCTCGGTCAATTCTTCCTATATTCTCAGGTCTATCACAGACTCTCTGAGGATTTTTGCTGAATCAATTCCTTCTATAGCCGAGAAAGGTTTTAAAGAAATTCAAACAAAGTAAAGACTCTCTGAGGAATCTCACTCAGTTTACCCTATTGTAGTCTATTATATCCAAGACTCTCTAGAAAGCTCACTCGGTCTATCCCCTGTAGTCTATAATGTGCAAGTCTCTCTGAGGAAGGTCACTCAATCTACCCCCCTGTAGTCTATAATATCCAAGACTCTCTGGGAAGCTCACTCAGCCTGCCCCTTATAGTCTATAGCACCAGGTTCTCACGGTCCTGTGCCAGTTAGTGCATAACTGCTATAAGGCAAAAGTACACCTACAGAGCTACTTGGGTAACCAGTCTATAATAAAACATGCAGGTCATGAATATCATTCCATCCTACAGTCACAAGGTATGGAAAATAGGTATAACAACCAAAGGCTAACAGGACCCAAAAGTTTCAACAAGAACAAAGTCAAGGAAAAATAATCCAAGCATAGAAAATATCCTCATACATGATCAAATTTCTTCTACAAAAGCATACAAGAATGGAGGGAAAACATCAGGGTCAAAAAGGTTAAAACGCAACACCCTGTTCATAGGTATTAGTGTAATTTTCCCATAAAACTCAAAGACTTTGAATGGTAAGCCTCAAACCACCTTCCTAAATGCTAGGAGATCAAAATACTATAACCATGCGGCTTGATTCTCCTTATAACAATGCAGATCTATGAAAATGCACTAAACGTTCAACCCATGATATCTTGAGAAAGAGGGAAAATCATGGAATGAAACTCAAAAAGAAGAAAGATCTCACCACTGCGGTTCCAACACAATTTACGGCGGTCGATTCGGAAAATAGACAGCGGTTCGGGGGCTTGGAGGATGTTTGCGGCCACAGGAGTTGCTATCGGTTGAGGAACTAAGGGAAGAAGGTTTTTTTGTTGATTAGGCGCGGCCCTAGTCCGTTTAATAAAAAAAGAAACTACACAGTGTTTACATCTGGGGTACATGACGTGTACTTGGCCTTTTCGTACTCTACATAAAGCGGACTCCATATCACCCCTACACACTATGTGTGTGGCCCGGACATGGCCATTACACGACCTGTCACTGCATCAAAGTACACGACATGTACTTAGAAAATTTCTATATTTTCCTCTTTTTCTCAAAAATGTCCCGAAAAGGAATTACATACCAAAAACAATGATCTGGGTTCTTACGAACTTCCCCCCTTAAAGAAATTCATCCTCTAATTTTCCTAGAGAGGCGTAGAAGAAGAAACCCCTAACAGCTCTGGCCACTAAGATCACACATTGGCCTCCCTCTCCTCGGTCTCGTCCTGTACCCGCTCGTGCTACCATAGCACTCATAACATAAGAACAGACCAGCCATGGATAACCTTCTTACTACGATCAAAAATCCAGATATGATGCTCCTCAAATGATGCATCTGCTTTGAGCTCAACCTCCTTGGGTTGAAAGACATGAGACATGTCTCAAAAGTATTGTCGGAGTTGAGAGAGGTGGAAGATGTCATGCATAGCCTGGTACCTATGAGGTAACATCAACTGATAGGCAACAGGCCCAACTCTCTCCAACACCTCAAATGGCCCACCGTACCACAGTGAAAGCTTACCCAATCTCCAAATCCCCTTGTGTCCCAACCTCAGTGCGACATGCTGGAAAACCTGATCCCTGACCTCGAACTCCAGAGCTCGTCTTCGCTGATCAACATAAGACTTCTTTCGAGACTCTGTTGTAGCCATCCTCTTCCGAATCAACTCTATCAGCTCCGAGGTCTCCTAAAAAAAGACGAGGTCCCAATAAAGATGACTCTCCTTCCTCCTTCCAGCACAAAGGTAATCGGCATGGCCTACCGTACAAAGCCTCGTTAGGTTTCATCTGAATATTCACATGAAAACTGTTGTTATAGGACAACTCCACAAGATAAATATGCTTCTCCCAAGAATCACCAAAGTCTAGAATTCAAGATCAGAGCTTATCCTCAAGCACCTGAATTGTATGCTTAGACTGACCATCTGTCTGGGGATGGTATGATGTACCCAAAAGTACATGTGCACCCAAAGCCTTCTGAAGCCCCTGCCAGAACCGAGAAGTAAAGCACGCATCCCTGTCTGAAACAATGGAGTGTGGAACTCCATGCAGACATAAAATATCATGGATGTACAACTGTCCTAGCTCATCAACACTATAGGTCTCCTTGATCGAAAATATGTGAGAAACCTTCGTAAGCCTATCGAAGACGACCCAAAAAGCATCACTCCCTCAAGGGGACCATGGTAAACCAGTTACAATGTCCATCACGCCATCGTTCCACTTCCACTCAGGGATGGGTAACTTCTGTAGTACCCCAGCTGGTCGTTGATGCTCTGCTTTCAACTACTGACAAGTAGAACATCTCATGGCAAACCCAGCAACATCTCTCTTTATACCTGGCCACCAGTACTGGTGGAGTAGATCACTATAAATTTTGGTGATGCAAGGATGAACTGCCCAAAATGAAGAACGAAAATCCCGCATCCGCTCCTCGCGTATGCCTACTGGCACCCATATGCATCCCTAGAAATGGAATATCTCATCCTCACCCACTTTCCATCCAAGAAAGAGGATCATATCCGGACACACTCTCCCGCATGACTAGCTCTTCTAAGTCTATTTGATGCCTCATCCATACCCGATCGAGAAGAGTAGAGGTAATAGCTACATATAGAAGAAATGTTTTCCCCTGTTTGTCATGCAACTCCAAATGCTTCTCAGAGAATAGATCCATAAGCTTCCACTCACTGATAGCCTCTTAAACTTCCTAAATATGAGTTCTCCTGCTCAATGCATCAGCCACTGCATTCCCCTTTCCCGGAATATAGGCAAGCTCAAAGTCAAAGGACTAAAGATACTCGACCCACCTATGCTGTCTCAGATTCAGATAACTCTGAGTGAAGATGTACATGAGACTCTTGTGGTCGGTGAAAACCACAATGTGATCTACCATAAGGTAATTTCTCCAACAGTGTAAGGCAATAACAATAACTGCCAACTCCAGATCATACGTCGGGTAGTTCCTCTCATGTGGCCTCAACTGCCGAGACCCGTACGCAACGACTTTATCTCCCTGAATAAGCACATCTCCCAATCCGACACCAGAAGCATCATGGTAGATTGTATATCTCTTTCCCGACTATGGAAAGACTAGTATCGGTGCTGACGTCATTGTCCATTTCATCTCTTTAAAGGTTGAATCATAAGAATCTGACCATAAGAACTTTGCACCCTTCTTGGTCAGACCTGACAACAGCGCTGAAAGGTGTGAAAAGTCATGTGTGAAATGCGTGTACTATCCATCCAGCCCTAGAAAACTCCCCACCTCAAAGACATTCTTTGGATTCTCCCGGGAAACTACAGCTCTCACTTTCTCTTGGTTTACTGGTACTCCTATCTCTGAGATAACGTGACCCTAGAAGTGAATTTTATCCATCCAAAAGTGGTATTTTGAGAGTTTAACATATAACTGATGATCTCTCGTTGTACTCAGAATGATCTCAATATGGGTATCATGTTTGTGTCGAGTGTGAGAGTATACCCTGATGTTATCCACAAGAACCACCAAGAATGAATCCAAGTATGGATGGAACAGTCGGTTCATCAGTGCCATAAAAACTGTTGGCGCATTTTGGTGACCGAATGGCATGACTGCATACACATATTGACCATACCTTCTCTTGAAGGCTGTAAGAGGTATATCTGATGGCATAACACACAAATTATGATAACCGGACAACAAATAGCTCTTTGACAACACACATTATCCTTGAATCTGATCAAAAAGGTCATCAATACTCAAAAATGTATATCGGTTCTTGACCGTCCACTAGTTCAGATTCCGATATTCCTCGCAAAGCATAAGAGTGATTTCTGGATTCTTTTGCAAACAGCACAGGCGATCCCCAAGGAGAAGTACTCGGTTGGATGAAACCCTTTTCTTCAAACTCCTCCAACTACTTCTTGATCTCCTGCAACTCAGGTGTATCCATCCTATAATGAGGAATGGACACTGGTGCCACTCCTGGCATGAGCTCAATCAAGATGTCTAACTCACACTCTGGAGGAAAACCTGAAAAATCCTCTAGTAAAACATCCCTGAAATTATCCACCACTGGAGGAAAGTCTATCTACGAAGTGCCCTGGTCATCCAGATAAAGACTGGAAATCTGGGCTGTAACTTCTCCTAGCTCATGATGCTCTAGTGCAGCTCTACCTGCCTGGACATCCCACTTGCCTCTATGAAGAAAAGATCTTCCTTCTGGTGATACAAAACTCACCCTACGGTGATAACAATCGACAACTGCCAGGAAGGGAACTAACTAGTCCATACCGAGAATGAAATCATAGACTCTCATCTATAGGACATAGAGGTCCCATAAGAAGTGACACCCTGAATCCTTAAGATGGAAATCTCTGTACTGACTTATGCTAGATGTCCTTTTTCCCAATGGTGTATCAAGAGTCAACATGTCGGAAGATGAAAAGATACAGAGCCCAAGGATCTCCACAACAGCAACAGAGATAAAAATATGCGAAGAACTAATATCGAAAAGAGCTGAAGATAAAACCGAGGCTACTAATATGATACCTCGAACTGTAGAAGGGTCAGGATCCTTATCCTGATAGGTTTGCTCCACGGTGAAAGTCTGGGCTATACCGTGGCCCTGAGCCTCTAGCTGACCACTCTAAGCTGATCCACTCTGCTGTCGCTGATAACCTAGGTACTGACCACCACGGCCACGACCTCCACCTCGACCCGAACAACCAGAAGAACTCCAGTTCCCATACTGGTGAGAAACTGGAGATACATCTCATGTATGTTGTGTCATAGAAGAACCCCTACAACCAGCTTTAGGTAATAAGATCTGACAAAAACGATGAAGATGTCCCATATTGCTACAAGATAAGCACTCCATCAGATCTCTCTAAAACTGAGGCCTAGTATGCCCACTCCTACCACACTGGTAGCAATATACCTAGATTCCCGAAGATACATTCTTCCCACCCTTCTCTCCTTGAGAAAACTCCCTACAGGAATTCCTACTATCAGTAGGAGGAGAGATAACTCTGGATGTCGAACCACCCGAGCTCACTGCTCTAGAATCTCTCAGATTATGATCACTGATCAACGCCTGGTTGATAATAGAGGATATCAAATTCAACCAGAAGATACTCACTTGGGAATGGATCTCTAACCTAAGACTGCCCCCAAACTTCCTAGAAAGGAACAAATCCTCACCTTCTAGAATTGGCGTGAAGCGCTACGGCCCAATAAATCGAGACAAATACTCTATAACAGAAGGAGTACCCTGCTTGAGATTCATAAAATTCCAAGCTCGATTGGACCTCATGTTCTCCAGATAAATGTAATCGTCGAAGATGGACCGAAACTCATCCCAAGTCAAACTTTTTTGGTGCCCTGACTGGGAGATCACCTCCCACCACCTCTTGGCGGTGTCTTGGATCATACAAGTAGCAAGCTTTACCCTTTTCTCTGGAGGTATCTCCAGGTTACCAAAGAACATTAGTGTGGCCCTTAGACACGACTCTGTAGCCTGGGGTCCTCTATCCCCTGAGAAAGTAAGAGGATCCATGTCAACTCAGTCATCGACAGGGTAGGAGGCAGCGTTCCCAGAAAGGTATGTATCATCCTTAGAAAGTCCTCCCTGAAATGCGCATCGGCACCTGCAACAGTTTTAAATACTAGTGCCTAGTCTGGCACAACAAGAGGATCTACAGGAGGATCTGCAGGAGATCCATGATCGGCCATATCTAGTGTCTGGTCACCATCTGGTAGCTGACATACAACCTTAGGATATCTTGGAGGCATAACTGTGAAAGATCAAAAGCACATCTTCGATCAGAATTATCAATGACTTAGAACACATGAGTAAAAAATAGGAAAAGGAGGAAAGAACAGACAAGTTCTACAAAACAAGCCTACATGGCGTGTAAGAAACTACACGACATGCCTTCTTAAGCCAGACACATGGGCATGTACCTCTTCCACGGATGGTCATGTAACACCCCAGACTACACGGCGTGTTGTCACCACACATGGCATGTACTGGATCTCCATTCCCTTGCCCGAGTCTCCTTACACAGCTATCCCAAACAGTCCACTTAACCCTAGATTACACGGCCTGTTCACTAAGGACACGACGTGTACCAGACAAGGTTTTGGTGGCCCGGGTTTTTAGTTACATGACCGAATACATGTCTGACCCTTACACAATGTGTTCCGAACAAAAACAGAATGTATAAGAAGGATAACACCATCTCGTGTTGTTCGTGACATGGATGACTATCTATAGAGAGGCTACACATCGTTCGCATACCCAACATGGCATGTGCTACGTGATCTTCCCCGACCCGTGTTGTTAGTGACACGGCTGGGTACACGACTCACTATTACACTGTGTGCAACTACAGTACACAACGTGTTTGTGAAAACATTTTCACCACCCAGTGTTTCTGCTCACACATTTAGTGACATGGTTTAAAACTATATAGCGTGTAGTCATGTACACGCCATGTATTCTATGGTTTTCCGGACAGTAGATGAGAAAATGCACTGAAACCCAGAAAACACTGAAAAGCAAGCATGGAGGTGCCAAATTCCAATTTGTGGGGGCCAATACTCCCCGTGAATCAAAGCTTGGAATCTCCTACATATCAAAAACAAGGGAAACAAGTCAATGATCCACCAAAATTTGATTCATTAGGGACCATAACACCTCAAGAATCAAAATTTGGTGTTCATTTAAGTAAAGGAACAATAATAAAAATTTTCTCTATCAAATTGCAGGGACTCTATCAAAGCATATTTCACAACAGCATGCATAATATACAAAATGTCTATCACAACAACATGCAATCGCTAATGCACCCAAGATGGCATGGCAACAATACATGGCATTTGATTTCTAACAAGTGTCTATATGATGCATGAAATGTCATACCCTCATCTCCTCAGGTTGAGATAGAAATAGAACCACAATAGAAACAACAATAACAACACATATCATGTGAGTCACTCAAGGTGAAATCGTATCAACCATAAATCTCAAAACTATAAAACTAAAATAAACAAGGTAGACTTTCTTTTCCCTGTACACGGGTTAGCTACTCTCGGGAACAACTTATTAACATGTACCAAATCCATTATATCCAGGGATAAAGGCTCCAAATAGTAAATCATGAGAAAAAAATTCCTTTGATACCACTTTGTAACGTCCCGGTTCCGGAAGCCACCCAGAGGCGCCCCGTACTCGGTTGGTCACATGGGATCAAGCGCATTTCCCCAAATGCCAGAGGCTACCGACTAGCAGTGAGGGTCCTGGGTGTGATAGTGGGGAATCTATGCCCTCATGGGCAGAGTACACAGCAGAAGAAACAAAGTGGACAATAGCGGAAGCAGTAAATATCCAACAATAATAAATAGTAGAAGACTAAAACAATAAACAACTAGAGCACACATGTATATATGAAATGATGCATGATACATATGTCTAGGAAATCAGCCAAACAAGTCACTATGCTGAACACAATACTAATAAAAAGTACAAATGAAAAGAAAACAAGCCACTTCTCAACATCACAAACCTCAGCTTGGTCCCATGCTCTCCTTCTCCAAAGCAATCAAGTACCAAAAGTCGAAGGGACCTTGCCATTGTCAGTACCTGCAACAACATAGTCTGTTTGGGCCCCAAAGAATGGCCCAAAAAGGGTGTGAGACTATGATCCTAATAAGAAACCACCCGAATATAAGTCCCTAACAGTCAATGAGAATATGGTAGGTAATAGTAAAGTAAGTAGTAAATAGTAATAGTAAAAAATAGACAGTGATCAATAACAGTAATAGGATGAAATATGACAGTAATCCATCCACAGAACAATAAGCACCAATGAAGAAAATATCTAAACACAACAGAAACACCTCTAGGAAGTATTCACATTCAACCCCTATGGTCTTATCCAAGAAATACCAACAACCCTATGGTCAGTGCACTTAGCCTAACCCCTATAGTTTGTTCATACTAAAATATAAGACACTCTGGGGATGCTTGATCAGTTAATTCCCCTTATATTCTAGGGTATTCAGAGACTCTCTAAAGAAGATCACATGGTATAACCCTCTTATATCCCCAAGGTCTAGAAACTCTCTGAGGAAGCTCGATCGGTCAGTTACTCCTATAGTCTCAGGTCTATCACAGAAATTCTAAAGAAGCTCACTCAGTCAATTCCTTCTCTAGCCTAGAATGGTTTTAAATAAATTCAAACAATATAAAGACTCTCTGAGGAAGCTCACTCGGTCTAACCTCTTATAGTCTATAATATCCAAGACTCTCTAGAAAGCCCACTCGGTCTATCCCATGTGGTCTATAATGTCCATGACTCTCTGAGGAAGCTCACTCAGTCTACTCTCTTGTCGTCTATAACATCCAAGACTCTCTAGGAAGCTCACTCTATCTGCCCCTTATAGTCTATAGCACCAGGTTCTCATGATCCCATTCCAGTTAGTTCATAACTGCTGTAAGGACAAAGTACACCTATGGAGCTACATGGCTAAGCAGTCTACAACAAAACAAGCAGGTTAAGAATATCATTCCATCCTATAGTCACAAGGTATGGAAAACAGGTATAACGGCCAAAGGCTACCAAGACCTAAAGGTTTCAATAAGAACAAAGGCATGGTAAAAATATCCAAGTAGAGAAAATATCCTGATACATGATCAAATTGCCTATACACAAGCATACAAGCATGGCAGGAAAATATCAGGGCTAAAAAGGTAAACACGCAACCACCCGTTCGCAGGTATTGGTGTAATTTTCACATAAAACTCAAAGACATAGAAAGGTAAGGCACAAACCACCTACCTGGATGCTAGGAGATCAAAATAATAGATCCACAAGGAAAGATTCTCCTTATAATGGCATATATCAATAAAAACATACAATATGTTCAACCCAAGATATTTTGAGAAAGTGGGAAAATCATGGAATGAAACTCAAGAAGAAGGAAGAGCTCAATGATGTGGTTCCAATGAAATCGACGACGGTCGATTGGCAAACATATAGAGGATCAGGGGCTCGAAGGATGTTCACGGCTGTACGGGTTGCTCTTAGTCAAGGAACCTAGAGAAGAATTTGTTTTCGTCGATTAGGTGCGACCCTGGTCCATTTAATGAAAAAAAGAGGCTACACGTTGTGTACTTATGGGGTACACGATATGTACTTGGCCTTTCCGTACTCCTCTTTATGCGGTCTCTACATCTCCCATACACATCGTGTGTGTTTCCTAGACACGACCATCACACGGCCTGGTTCTGCATCAAAGTACGTGGCGTGTAGTTTGAAAATTTCCAGATTTTTCATTTTTTCTAAAAAATGACAAGAAAAGGAAAAACATACCTGAAATGAAGATCCAGGTTCATACAACACTATCTCATCAGTTGTCTTGTGATGATCAGTGGAGATGACCTTTGGAGTTCACGGGTGAGGATCAGGTTTTCTTGAGTGTCACGCTGAGGATGGGGTACAAGAGGATTTGAAGATAGGGTAAGCTTTCCCAGAGGTATGGAAGGCTATTTGAGGTGTTGGAAAGAGTTGGTCCAGTTGCCTATTGGTTGTAATTACCTCAGATATACCGGGATATGCATGACGACTTCCACGTTTCTCATCTTGGATGGTAATTTCAGACTCGTCTCATGTCTTTCAACCCAAGGAGGTTGAGCATGAAGTGGATGCATCATTTGAGGAAAATCCTATCTGGATTGTTGATCGTAGTATAAAGGTTCTCTGTGGCTGGTCAGTTCCTGTAGTACGGGTGCTATGGAAGCACAGGCAAGTACATGACGAGACATGGGAGAAGGAGGCGGATGTACGAGCTTAGTGGCCATAGCTGTTTGGGGGTTCTTCTTCTATGCCATGTTAGGGAAATTCGGGGACAAATTTTTTAAGGGGGGAAGTTTGTAAGAGCTCAAATCTTCTTTTCAGTTATGTTTTTCCTTTTCTACTCGTTTTTTGGGTAAGAGGTAAATCATGAAATTTTCAATGTACACATCGTGTACTTTATAAGTACACACCATGTACTTTGATGACGCTCAAGGCCGTGTGATGGTCGAGTCATGACCAAACCCAGGGAAATATATGGGTGATGTTGAGGCCACTAAAAGAGGATTATAAAAAGGAGAGTACATGTTGTGTACTCTAAAAGTACATGCCGTGTACTTTATTTTTTTCATTAAATGCACCAGGGTCCTGTCTTAACCCCAGAACTGTCTTCTTCTAAGTGTTATTTGTCTGAGAGAGTCCGTATAGTCGTGGATCTTTGATGATCCACTAAGCCTACATTCGTACTAAGATTCTAACTCCATTGGGTGCGTTGGAATCACAGCGGTAAGATCTTCCTTCTCCTAGAGCTTCATTTTCCAATTCATCCTCTTTTCGAAGTTATCATGGGTTGAACGTTTTGGAAATTTTATTAGATCTTTGATGTTTCAAGGAGAATCAAGCCTCGATGTTCAATTATATTGATCTCCTCACATCGAGGTAGATGGTTTGTTCCATTCTGTAGAATGTATTTGAGTATTTTGTCCAAATTCCACCAATACCCTTGAATGAGGTATTGCTTGTTTCCGGTTTTGACATTGTTGTTTGCCTACTTTTCTTATATTCTTGAGTAGATTTTATTGTTGGAGAATAAGGTAATTTACTGTGCTTTTGAAGTTTTACCCATGCATATTTTTCCAGTTTATGACCATTGGGTCTAGTTTTTCCTATTAGGATTTTTCCAGTTTCTGTGCTTTGTTTGGTAGGATGGGGTGATCTTTTTCTAACATGATGAAATGATGTAGAATTTTAGCAAAGTAGTTATTGAGGTTAACTTTGTCCATAATGTGATGTGATACTTGCTGACTTTACATAGGGCTGTGGGAACCTAGTGTAGTTGACCATAGAGAGAATGGATATAAGGGATTCTCTAGAGTGTCTTCATAATACAATGCGAGACCATAAGGGGAATTGACATTGAGTACTTCCTTAAAGTTTTTGTAGTTCCTCGACATAGGCCACATGGGCATTGAGATGTTGAGTGCTTCCATAGAGTGCCTTTAGTATGATACGAGACTATAGGGGGAATTGACGGTGATTGCTTCCCCAGAGAGTTAATTCTTTAGTTGAACTAGAGGGGTGAGACTGTGTGTGCCTCCCAGAGGGTTTCTAGTACTTGTAGGTTGAACCATAGGGGTTAGGATGTGAGAACTACCAAGGGGGTTGCCTATTTTTTCTACTTTCTTGAGTGTCTACTTACATGTTTGTAAATTATATTTTAAAAACTGTGGATTATTGCTGCAAAGTACTTCCTATTTACTGATTCATGTACTTTTACCTACCATATATTCACTGACTGTTAGGCACAGATCTTCGGGTGGTTTCCTAACAGGACATTGTCTCAAACCTTATTTGGGTCATTCTTTTGGGCCCAGACAGATTATGTTGATTCTGGTATAGATAAGAGAAGTGCCCTTCATCTTTAGGTAATTGACTTGCTGTGGAGCTGGAGAGCATGGGACCAAGCATAGGCTTGCGATGCTGAGGAGATTTTTATCTTTATTTAGTACCAAGTTTTAGTACTATTTTTATTTCCAGAATTGTGACTGTTTGGATTCTTTCCTAGAAAAATGCATCATGAATCATTTATATATATGCATGCTTCAGTTGATTCTTTATCTCAAACTTCAATTGTTTACTCCTGTATGGATGTTTACTGCTTCCACTATTGTATGTGTGTTGTTTACTTCCGCTGAGTACTCTACCAATAAGGGCAAAGTTTCCCCACTATCACACACAAGGCCCTCTCTTCTAGTCAGCAGCTTCTAGCATTCAGGGAAATGCGAATGAGTTCATGTGACCAACAAGGTATGGGGTGCCTCTGGGTGGCTTCTGGAACCGGGATGTCACAATTATTTGATATTTTGGGTCATTTTACATTAGTGGTGGAAGTAATATTATTATAAGAAAGGAAAAATATAAAATATTTATCTTTAGATATTAACTTCTTTTATATGTTCACATAAGGATATGAATATTTCATAAATATATTGAAAAGAATAAGTTTAATATAAATATTTTATATTTCTTATGGTAATTGTTTTTCATTTTTATTGACTGAAAATTTCCATAAATTCAGACATAATTCCGACAAACTATGTCTTCATAAATAAATAAATAATATAATTATTATAAAAATATTAATAGTAATGCATATTAGATGAAATATTCTATACCATGAAATAAACATATAAATATAATATATTAGTTATATTATAATAGATTATATTCATATGAAATACTATTCATGAATATTTTTAATTCAAATTAAATGAATCTTGAAAAAAGTACATTAATTGTATCTTATACAACTAATATTTGATTAAATTAATTAAAAATGATGACACATAATAAATATGATAATGGGGATACTATATAGTCATAATTTTATAGTTTAGTTATTTGTGGTTCATTTTTTATATAGGAAGTATTATTGACACATTAAGTTATTAATATTATTATATTGTGGTAATTATCAAATGGGTTTACGAGGGAATAAAACATAATGTTAAGGGTGAAAACATAACCAAAAGATACCCACTTTTTTTAAGTTAATATTTACCCCCATCCTCATATTAAATTTTAATTATATCATTTTGGATAAATTTTCCCTTGAAAAGTAATATAAATTAATTTAATGTGTTATATAATTCCAAGACATCCCCTACCATATCTTATAACACATACTATATTATTTCATTACACTACATCGAGAAATATATATTGTAAAAACAAACCCATTTTAATTCTAAAAATTATTATCCATATTGTAAATCTGATGGCCTTTCCAATATACCATCTAAAGGTCCCTTAAGAGGAGCTCTAAGGAAATTATGCTGATGAAAGTGTAATCATATTAACCAAATAGTTTTAATATAATTGTTCTTATAATTAATATAAATATATAGTTACCTTTATAAAAAATTAACTATGTTTCATAGATTTATTTTGTTTTTAAAATAATGGGACAACCATTTTACACATATTTTTCATCTAATGGAATTTGAAAACATCACACATATGTCTGTGAAAAGTACTATCTTTACATTGTAATGTAATTCATTTTTTTCTCCATTATTTCATGGATTCCTTAGAATATGGAATAAATCAATAAATATATATATATACACACACATGAAATTTAATAATCTATTATTCCTCTATGAATCATAATGATATATATTCCTTCTTTCCTTTCAATCTGTTGGGAAAGAATAACTTCGCTAATCTGTACATGCGAATAGTCACCTACATAAAGCGATGTAATCTATTTTTCATTTATGATTTACATGGACAGTTATAATTGTATATTTAATGAATATATATATTATATATATATATATAAATATAATTATTATTAACATCAAATAATTGATGTAACAATAATCAATTTATATGGACCAAACAGTGCTTGAAAACATATTTGTGAGAAAATAATTCACATACCACAAAAATTATAATAATTAATTATTATTATTGAATAGGTGAAAATATGTTATAATTGAATCATATATGATATTATAAATAATCATATGAATATAGAATAAAATAATACAAATTTTAAATCCATTATAAAATAGGTTAATCAATATTAAACGAAGTGGTTTCTTAAATTAATTTACGTTGTTTGGGTTATACTTTTACCTTAATATATTTTTAATTCCATTATTTTTTGTTAAATATATAATTATGGTATTATATTGTATTTAAACATATTTTTTTGTTAATTTCATTTTTTTACACATAATAATTTATTGATTAAATATCTCATCAATAATACGATCATTGTAAATGATTTATTCTAAATTTACACTCTATTGAGATATATTTGGTATTATGCCACTATATATTTTTATGTGGTTTATATACTAACCATTTATGTATTTATAAATAATATACACTTAATCTTGATGATTTAATATTCAATTCATCTTACCTTTTAGAGGTGTTTCTATTTTGATAGATATCAAACAGGTAGGAATTTATTTTATAATTTTAGTTTTTTGGGATTACTCTTATTTTCGTTGAAGGAATATTATTATCTACCATTCATAAACTACATTTATTTTCTTCTCCTCTAAATTTTTATGTATTTTAGAAGTTTTCTTTAAAATAATTTACTTTTTGACATTATTCTATAAAATAAAATATTAAATGAAAAACCAAATGTACTTATCTTTTCGAATTATTATATATTTCATCTATTTATGCTTCTTTAAAAATTACAAAAAACATTGTTTATTATTTTCTCTAATATTTTATCATAGAAATTTTTTGTTATATTTTAATTTATATAAGTATTTAAATTAGTATTTCTATTATTTTTTGAGTCGGTTTTTTTTTGTATTATCTATAAAAAGTCAAAAAGAATGTTTCTTTTTATACTATATAAACTTACTATATTTCTATACCACCACAAATGGTTTATACTATTTATATTCGTTGACATGATGTAAATGGGTTTAAATGGAATTTTTTATGATAACATCGTTTAAATTATTCATTTTATTTTTCATCTATCGTTTGAAATACATGATTTTAAAATAAAATGGACATTTTTAATGAATTTTTTGTCATCTATCATCTATTCTTTAATTGTATAGTCATTACCTTTATATTGAAACATTAAATTTCATGGGATCAATGGATATTACATTTTCCATGAATATCAATAATATTTTTATCATGGATATGATTACTTCTAAACCATTTAAAATTTTTATATTTGGGTTTTTAAATTGATAGTTATTTGATTATATTAGTAAATATATATATATTCCATTTTCTTCTTTCAATATGGATATTTTTGTATTTTGAATATTTTTCATTAATTAAATTTATCACACAATATATGTGTAATGTAATATAATTTCATTTTTTTGGGGCCTAAAATTGAAAATATCACATTTATTCCTCGATAGGACTCATGGGAAAACAATTGTCTTGAATATTAAATTGGGTTTTTGGTTTATGAATACACACATGGTTAAATTTTCAGGTTTCATGGTATTGATGATAAATATTTCATTATGACTTAGTTCAAGATGTTCAGTATTAATAATTTCATTCATATAAACTTTAGTTATTATTATCCATGAGATTACAACATTAATACCTCCAATGGATTCATTTCCTACTGATGTTATTAATGAAGTTCTACATGTATCGTGTTATTTTAATTTCTATATACATTATTCCTTATTTGATCTTATTATATTACAATATATTAAACACTTATTGAAAATATCAGGGGAAAATTATTTTGTTTCCTTTATTAAAAATATTCAGATAATATCCTTAAATGTGTTTTAAGGATGATGAACCTTTTATTTTTTATGTTTTATATTGTATTTTCAATATAAAAACTGTATCAGGTGTGTATCATGTTCTCTAAGATTAAATAATATATCATCCCATTTGGATTAGATCTGATGTATCAATTAACATTGTAATAAAGTTGAAACAACCTCTATGATAACGAAAATGGTGTTGTTAATAATGATATTAGATGAAGTTTTATAGAATCCTTGGGATATAGAGATAGGAAAAAATAATTTAGGGAACATAAATATTTGACAGAGTTTAAGGATATGTCTAATTATAGTATAATATCATATTTTTTTTGGTAAGATAAATATTATTTGGGTTTCATAAAACCACATCCATTTCTAGATACTATAAGTTTATATGGGGTTTTTCATAGTTAACTATTAGGATAATATCCTCAAAAATATTATTTTGAGTAAATTTTCATTATCATTGTAGTGGATGCTGAATGTGACTTCACACAACACCTAAATTGACACTACCAGTGGTTATGAGGGGTTAATTCACATTTTAATTATGAATAATTGTGATGGATTTGAATATATAATTTTCATTGATAAACTATTTTATACATATAGTGACATAGATTGACAATAAGATGTTAGGATTTTGAGTGGGTTCTTTTAAATTTTTTAAGATTAAACAATTGGTTCTCAAACAATTATTATTTTTATTTATTCAGTGTCTTGAAATAGTAGAAATCATTTGAATGACGAACATGATAGAAAATGAAAATTTTGGTCTCCATAGAAATTAAAATATATCGAATCCTCATGATGATACCTTGTGACTGTGCCTAATAATGTACCATGAAATTTGATTAAAAATATAAACATTAACGTGATTTCAAATGCATCAATAAAAATTGGTGACTTTCTTAATGTATCAAATTAGATAATATAGAATCCTACGAAATCTCATGTGTTAATGACCATATATGATACATTCATCAATTTTAATCATGTTATGATTTTGGGAAATATTACCCAAGATAATGACACCAATTAAGGGGAATATCTTTTCCTTGTTGAAAAGAAAGACAGGTAGAATGAAATTTTAGATGAAAACTGAAATGTTAGTTTAACATAATAGGGGATAATAATTTTATTACATAATATATCATAAAAATTTAATTTTTTATATTTGAAAATAATGGAAATTATGAAAATCTATGTCCTTAGTGAAACAATCAAGAATATGATTATAATAGTTGTATGATTAATCAGTTAAAAATTGATGATGAAAAGAATATTAATGAAATTTTAAATGAGGGAGATATTAATGAATTAGATGAATAATCCATGTAAATAAACTAAGAATTTAATGTTATGACTGAAGTGTTTATATATTCTAATTTTAGTATATTTTTTTAGATTTATTTTTTTTCATTTTTATTCTAGTTATAATAATCAAGAAACATCTATGGAATGTTTTTTATATTATTTTTCATTATGGATATGTTGGAAAATGTTGAATGGTACTAAAAAAATAGACAGGTGATTTAATGGTATAATGATATGTTATAAAAAATTACGTTATAGAGGGAATTATAAACATAAATATATTCCTCATGTTATAATAATACTATTTATTTTAGATAAAGAGATGACTAACATTGAGAAAATATTTGAAGTAATATCAGCTCCTTGGAACAGATTTGATGATAATTTTTTTTATGATATATTTGATAGAGTTTACAAAATTATTTGATTTGCAGAAAAAATTTGTTAACCTATTAATTTATTAATGGATTGTGGGGTGATTTAATTTTTGTATGGATGGATATTTTCATGGAGGTTTTTTTGGTAATTTAGGTTATTACCATATTTTAGGGGAATATATGATTATGGTATTAAAATATTTTTCATTTTATATTATAATTTTCAATGTGTAATATGGGGTATTAATGTTAAAATTATTTCTAAAATTCAAGGATCGTTTTTCTGAATTTTAATATTATTCAAATTGTAGACATATTTTTATAAGAAATATGGTATAATTTTTAATCAATATTTTATATTGATAATTGGATAATGTGTTAGAGATTAATATGTTATATCATCATAAAAATATGACAACATATTGGATAAATTTTGATGAATATTTTATTTTGTTTATAATTAGATATATAAGGATTGAAATATCATTTATTTATATATATAAAGATCCATTTAATTTTAATTTTATAGCATCACGCATGAAAAATACATGTACATTTCATTGAGAAAGGGATGTAGTATAAATTAATCAATGAATACCAAAAGATTAATTATTATTAACAAAAGGAAATTAATTTAGTATGAATATCTTCAAAATATTTTTATCATCATAGTGAAATAATCACTCAAAACTAGAAAATGGATTATGATTTTTTATCTTTTACCTTCATTTCTGATGAATAAAATGTATTTTCATCCATAAAATATTTATGGATTTGTGGAGATTATGTATATAATGACCATGTTATAATTATATTATATTATATCAAGGATTCTATTTATTCCATCCAAATGTAAATATTTTCTTCCCACCAACAACCTTAGGATATGGGGATCTAAATATATATTTTTTCATGTTAACATTATATTTTCCACTTCATATTTTGGAAGGGTGTTTTATTACGCTTTGTGTATGAGGAGGGTTTTCAAGGAATTCATTTTACAGTATTGAAACAATTATGAATAAGATAATATTTCAGTGGTTTAATTAATTTAACGTGGGTATAATTTATCACCCCAAAATATAATAATACATTTCATGATATCTTAAATAAAATGCTACACCGAGAATTAAGAGACTCACAATATATAATTAAAATATTATTATTTAATGTAATAGATATCATATAGTCCTTATATATAATAGTATGTAGTGGTTTAACCATGATAAGAAATATATTTATAATTATTTCTTATAATATTTTGATTAATAAATAATATGTACTCTGTTTTTAGTAAATTCATTTTATAATTCAAAAATATTTTTTCATCAAAATAATTATTTATTGATTTTTAATAAATATTAAAAAATATTTTTTGACCTTTATAAATTTTATTATATAAATTTTTGTCATTTTTTATTTTTTCATTTAAAAATATTAATAGGATGAATTTTGGGGATTTTTTGTAAAAAAATTATATTTCTAATGAACAATATCAATAACAATTTTTGAAATAATGTAATTAATTAAAGTCCATTCAATTTACAAATATGATTTGGATTTAGTATCAATGCAACAATTTATCAATTTTATTTTGATAATCAAATTAAAATCACCAAATTTCATGTTTTTTTAAAAAAAGATAACTTTTTTAAACACATTTTTCTAAAACACTTATTTTTCATCACGTTTTAAATAACTATTTTTAAATTACATTTGTTTTCAATTATAGAAGTTGAATATTATAAAATAGATATATATTTATAATTAGTAGGTTCATATTTTTAAAATATGATCCTTTTATTTTTAGGAATTTTAATCATAACTGTGGTAAAATGTGTGACGATGGTAAATGGTTAATCTGGTATTAAATGTTCAATACATTGTAATGAGGAATTAAAAATCAATCCTACCTATGAATTTATACCATAGAATGAGTTAAAATAATAAATATATTTATATCAAAAAATTAAAATATATGTCATTTTGGGTTCATTTTTCCTTGTTAATGGCATTTATATTATTTTATGTAAAACAGATATTCAAAATGGAAATATCTATCATTTAACTTATTTTATATGTCCAGAAAAGGGAAATAATATGCCATAAATGAATATAAAATATTTTTATCGGCATAATTAAATTATTATAATCATAGTAATTTTATTATGATTGAATATATAGACAATAGTCTTGCGAAACACTGACATAGAAATAATTTAGTGTATAAAAAATTAAAATTAATGAATTCAGAAATATTAAATATAATATAATTTGGTGGATATATTGTGTCCCATTAATTTTATATATAAATATAAAAAATAACTATTTGAAAAATATTTTTATTTTAATTATATCTTTATATTTTTATAAAATGTAAAATTAATTGAATAGTGTAAAAAATAATATTATAGATAATTTATGAAAAAAAATATTTTTTAGTTTATTTTAAAATAAAAAATATAATTAAATATTAATAAGGGGACACTTAATTTTATAAAAATTTATCCCTTTGAAATTTAAGGGCAATGTTTTATTATGGTTTAAATTTTGACCCTTAAGGAGTATAAAAATTTTATGTTATGGTAATTATCTAAAGGGTTTACTACTATTAAAATAAAGAGATTTGGGTTAATTCATAACCCAAATTTTCCGCATTTTACTCGATGAGAGTATTTAGACACATCCTAATATTATCATGTATTTTTTAAAATTGGATCAATTGATATGTGAGAATTAATTAATATTAATATATTACTTTTTCTAATTCTAAGAGTTCTCATTACCTCACATAAAAATGTTATCCAATTATCACCTTACATTACACCACATTGAGAATGGTTTTAAAGAAAAAAAACCCATTTATCATAACAATATATTTATCAAAGATCTATAGGTTATCTTATTTACAAAACAATAACCCTGTGTCCCTTGAGTGGAGGTACAAATGGATTATATTAAAGTAGAGTGAAATATCATTACCGACTCTATCAAATTTCATTCTTATTCTATATCCTTTAAATTAATAAAACCAATAATAAATTAATAATTAAACTATAACCAATATATTTAGATGTTATTATTATTATTTTAAAAATATTTATCACTTCTATTACATCCTATGTAAAGACAAAAAATTTCCCACGCACATATATGATTTACTATATCCAGGTAGTAGTGTAATTAAATTTTCAACACCATTTTACTTGTATTTTAGAAAAAATGGTATAATGAATATATATTATGGTAATGAAATAATTATTCTTCATTACTAATAATATCATTTCAATGTTCTTATCCTATAATCTATTAGAAAATGAATACATTTCTTGTGAGTACGTGTGGGATGCCACCTCTATAATGTTATGTGATCTGAAATTCATTTATGATTTATCAAGATGATAATAAGGTTATATATTATGAATATATGTGATATTTATATAATTATTATCATTATGCATATTATGGAACCATAATCATTGTTCATGGAGAAGAATATCCATGAAAACATATTATGGGAATATAAATAAATTAAAACAAAACACAGTTTTAATAGTGAATGATTATTAATTACAGCTTTGTGAGAATTTATACTAGTACCACACATGATGTCATTAGTTTTAATGTAGTTATATTAAAAAATAATAACATATAAAAAATAATTTTTCATGAATTTAATGGTTGGTTAATGAAATAATTTTTGAACCGAGTTTTCATTCATTAGGTTATACTTTTACTTCATTAACTTTGTTATGCCACAATTATGTGTGAAATGAATTATGATTTAATTACTATTTTTTCACATTTCTTTGTGGG
The DNA here is from genome assembly GCA_963277665.1 of Viscum album. NCBI lineage: Eukaryota > Viridiplantae > Streptophyta > Magnoliopsida > Santalales > Viscaceae > Viscum > Viscum album. The sequence continues at coordinate 1,403,321,179 of OY728155.1, forward strand.
TTTAAATATTTACACCTAATCAGTTCATTTATTAAATTTTAATTCATCAATTTGTTCTTTCTAAGCTATTTTATGCAATTTCACCACACTAATACATATTTGGTGCAATAAATTTATTTAATTTTATTTGTTGGGTATTTTTACCCATTGGTATATATAGAATGGATACCTATTTAGTAATTATTATTTATGTTTCAATTAGTTTTTATATTTTAAGGGGTTATAATTTAAAAGATAACAAAAATGTATGAATTATTTAAATAATCAATTTTTTGGGGAACTCTCTTATTTTAATTATATGAATATTATTACATATGCATCATAAAATCAATATATTTTCTTTTACTATTGATAATTTTTTATTTTACATGTTTGTTTTTATTTTTAACATTAACTGGAAGTAGAATATGTCTAAATATGTTTTTTAAAATAAAAACAATATTATTTCTATTTGAAATCAATTATATGTTTTTCATTGTAAATAATTTAAATAAATTCATTATATGAGTACATTTAATTTACTCATATGATTTATAAATGTTATTTTATGATAACTATAACTTTCTGTAATGTTTTAAATTAAGCATTATTGTTAATACATGTCCCTTGATTGAATTTTGGGACATTAAAATCCTAATGAAACAATAAATTTCATCTAATAATTAAAAATTTAAGTTATCTTTTTTATTATAATTCTTTGTATCATTGATATTATTATTACCTAAGCATTATAAAATTTATAAATATTTTTTTTCACTTTGAATGTTAATTTATAAATGTTAGATATCTTGATAATCATTATTAATTATAAAATACATATATTTTTTGACAAGTTTTATTAACCATGAAATAAATACTTAATTAAATATATATGAAATCCATTTTACAATAATTTATGTGTGGGGAATATAATTATATACCCCCTAAATGCATGAACATGTCTTGTGGGATAATCACTTTACATATTACTATTAAATTATATAATGGAGTACTCTTATAGAAAGAATTAATACTTCTTAGTGTAATACCATGATGTTAAAATATAATGTTTTCTATCATCATGATAATAAATATTTGAAATTTCATTAATTTTGAATTATGTTATTATTATCCATTAGACTAAAATAATTAAATTATTAATAAATGCATTTCTATCCATTTTTATTGATTAAACGTGAATTTTAATAGTTATTTACCTTTATATATTTTTTACTATATATTCACTCATAATGATATCTATTACATATAATGTTTAATGAGAATTTTAGATCACCCATGTTTTTTACCATTCCCACAGACATAAATAAAAAATCATTGAATGATTTATAATGATTAAGAAAATTTAATTCAATTATGTTTTATATTTAATTTCCAATGTCACAGTTGGATTAATGATTATATATGGTTCTTTAAGGTTACTAATCATTCGAATATATTAGGATGATATTTCTTGTTTATATTTCTTATGTTATAATGTAGACAATGGATTTATGTTAATGGAGTTGGGGTTGCTACAATTATCACTTATTTTGAAACTTATTCAATAATACAATATTTTAAAAATTCATCTACAAGTATTCATTATAATAATATTAGATAGTTATTATATATTTTTCATTATCAGGTGTGTATAATCTAGATAGTCTTGATCAAACTACGTATTTGTAGTGTAATTCTTGATTCATCACCCAAATAAAATCATTTAAAACTCATACATATACTTCCTCAAAAATTTCAAACATATATATTACATCTTATCATATGAATATTCATTATATATTCTTACAATCCATTTCATGACTATACACATTTAAATATTTTGGGAACATGGATACATAAAGTACTAGTATATTAAATATACACATCATTTCCCATTATGTTCTAAAATAATAGGATCCTATTTATATATATATATAATATATAAAAATTAGTATTATATAATAGGAAAATTTAAAAATATGAACAGGTGAGTGTATATACACAATAAGTTTAAATAAGATATATATCAATAATAATTTATTATAAACATGACCATAATTGTATGAGAACATAAACTTATCATTTTAAAAACACACCCTTTAATTCATGAGTCATGGAATAAATACATCCATTAAATAATAATTGAATCATAAAATAATCAAATAATTTGATTCTTGATAGAATATTTTTAGCATAATACATTCTCATAAAAATTATTTCATAATTTTTGGCATAAAAATCATTGAATTCTAATGTTATGGTTTCCCACCAAGACATTCGTCACATGTTTTCTTGGTTTAACCCTCCATTTAACCACTCCAAACATGGGATAACCTCCCATATACCCACAATGGGATTGGGGTACCTATCATGTATCGTCATTTTGGATTGGGATAACCATCTATATATCCAATTTCTTGATTTGGATAACCTCCTATGTACACAATTTTGGTCATGGGATGACCTGTGATGTATTATCTTATGGGATGGGATATCCTCCCCAGTACATTTGGATATCATAAAAAATTAATTATTATGTAACTTTTACTATGTCTATGAAATTGTAGAACCATCCATCCCATAATCATACTATATTCTTATGTATTCTACAAAATCCTAAATTTTCCAAATATCATCATAGATTAAATCATGATAATTAAATGTTCATCGTAAACCACTTATTATCATGATCTTAAAATATCCATAGAATGAAATAGTATGTTAACATTTGATTATATCCCAAGTACATCATAATAAAATCCTATTATTTTTTTCATTGATATAAAATGTCTTTAAAAGATCAAATGAATATTTCTTGAACAAAGATATTTGTTTCATTTCGAATTTACATTCTTAAAATATAGAAAATTTCATAAAAATATAGGAAAAATTTTATTTTAATGTAACTATAGATACATTTTATAGATTTTTAATATCATTTGTGATCCCTAAATTCATAAATTTATCCAATGATGTAATTATTTTAAAAAATATTTATTCACACAAATAGTAAAAATTTAATCATTTAAAAATAAAAATATTTTATATAATTATTTAAATATTTAGAAACTTATATGAAAATTAATTTAAAAAATAATTTTTTATTATTAAAAAACTCTCTAAATCAATTTACAAAACATTGATATTGATGATAAAGGATATCAGATTGAGATGATATATAATGATGAGTTCCCTCAGAAACATTTTCTCTAAGCCATGTGTACATTTAGATAAGTGAAAGAAATGAAAACATGTGTGATCTATAAATAACGTAATATGATGAAGATGAAAAAAAATTATCTGATAAGTAACAAATAAGTATCCTCAATTTGAATTCTATAATAAACATTAATGATTACAATCAGGATAAATCATAAATCCACTACATAATTTTCATATGCTTCATATACAAACTAAAACCCTTTATAATAAATTTAAATTTATTATAATTATATTATATAACCATATATATAAATATAATATCATATATTATCATCTAATATCATTCCTGCAAAATGTTTTAATAATTATATATTAAAATGAACATTTTTTGTGTTTTAATAGTTTTATGTGGGTTTTTATAAATGTATCTATTCACAACATTTGTTCATTATACATTCTTAATACACCCATATTATATATAATGTTAATAATTTCATGAAAAAATATATAACCATTATATTCACATTTATATATTTCAATATAATGAAGTGAGGGAAAATAAATTACATTACTCCTAGAAAATAGTAGTCTAAATGTTTGTAAGATTGTTGTTTCAACATTTCAACTGTTTGAATGAGAGAAAGGTAAATAATTATAAAAAATTTAGTAACCATGAATGAATAATATATATCATATATTTTTTTAAAATAAATGAATAAAAATTTTTATGTGAGGTATTGATTGAATAATGGACCATATTTTTTCAAGGAGGTGGTAGTCCACATGTACGCACGAGTGATATATTCATTTCCAATTTAACGAAAAAGGAAATAAATAAGGTTATTTAATTACAATAACATGATGATAGTTTATATTATATGAATCTTTAATTAAATTTTAATTTTTAGGAGAGAATTTAAATAGGTATAAGGATATGTAAATTTAAAATTATTAGTTAAAATGATCACCCCTATTTGGGAGAAATCATTTGGATTTATTTATAAGGATTCAAGGGTTCTTATTTGGAGAGACAAAAACATATAGAAGTTATAATTTTATGTTGATAATGTTTTTTGGTTGGATTTGGTAATGATATGGGGATCATAATGTTTGAAGATAATAGAATATATGTAATGCATTTATATTGAATTGAAGGAAACACATGGAGTTACTTAAAATATTAGAGTATAATAAATTAGTTTTCATGTATAATTGGAAATATGTGTCATCAAATTATATTATAAGATATTATATGGATTAAATCACTTCATACAAATAATTTAGTGGAATTTAAAACATTAAATGTTTTATTAACCACCAAATTATACTATTTTAACATTTATCCATGAAAACATTATTCAATACTAATGGGTTATAAGTCCACATATTACATCATTTTTTAAGAAAAAATTATAAAGGGATTAATGGTTTGATAAGATCAAAACATCCTTTAACAAGTTCAATTTAATTATGAATTTAAATTATCTAAAAATATATTGTTTAAAAATAATACCATTAAATTCATTTTTTTAAATATTCCTATATTTTGAGATTAACAAAAATATATTGGATTTCTTTTCAGATGTTATTTCATGATCATAAAAATATTTTAATTGATAATAATAGTATTGTGGAAAATTTTTTAATCCAAAAATATTGATTTTGAATTTTTATACATTCATTAAATTGAATTTTCTTCTATATTTAGTAGAATTTTTCCCCAATGTTAAATATTACATGTAAACTATTACAATAAATAAAAGAATTAAAATCCTAAAAATAATTCATTTATATTCAAACATACCATTTATAACTGATTATAAACCTCATTTATTCCAATGATATAATATTAGAGTAATTAAAACAAAGAATTTAACATTTGGATTAATTATTTAAATAAAATAATATTAAGGTCATTTAAAAATTCAAATGGATCCATGATTCAACATCATAGAATACTTATTGAGGATGGTTGAAATAAACAGATCTAATATAACTAATTTTGGTGTTATATATATGTGAACATAATTATTACATAATTTTTAACCGTTATTACTATATTTTCTAATATAAAGGAGAAAATATATAACTTCATAATGACCAAAAAAATTAGTTAAAATTTCCCAAATATGAATATTATAATTCTAAATATGGTATCCAATTTCCAAGATTGAATTCATAAGTAAAAAATAAATTCATTAAAATTCAATGTTTAATTTAAACAAATTTTAGGTAAATTTGTTTTTATATATAAAAATAGATTTATTATTACTCTATGCCTTGTAAAAAAAATAATTTGAATAATAAAAAAATATTGAATATGTAATTTATAAATATCATTTTGATCATTCATCAATATTAAATAATGCAATTTATTAAAATATAAGTGCATTGGTCATGTAAAATATGTTTTCCAGAGAACCATAACTTTTTAAAAAATTATAATAATTTTATCAATTGATAACCAAAAAATTAATTTTATTTATGTGTGAATAATATTTTTATATAAAATTTATGTTTTCCATTTCATATTCTCTTTTTCGAAAAATATCTAATAACTGTCAAATTAAATAATTATAGTCATATTGTATAAAAATATTGATTTAAAAATTTTGTAGCATGATAATAAGTATACCAAAATAATTCATGTTTTTAATTGAAATTCATCGAAAATATTGGGATTTTATATTCTACGCCATTAAAATTAATTTTTTGCCACGAAATTTTATCATTCTGATAAGAAATGAGGATTTCGTCATTTTATGATATCATCTAGTTGTAATGTTGCTTCATTGAATTTTTTATTCCTTGTGAGAACTTTAATGAGGTCACTACTATTATTCCATAATGGATTGTCTCTTTGATCAAATATTTTATATTAGTTTATTTTAATAGAAATGATATTTCTCTAATAGTACCGTATTTTAGTCTTTATATATGAAGGATCATATTTTTACTTCCTAAATATATTAATATAGATCATATCATGAACTTTAGAGAGGTTTGGTTGAATTTAAAATATATATTCTATTTTCCTTAATCAGTCAAAGATCAAGAAAGGAAAAATATTCCTTTATATTTTCTTAACCTTCTCTCTGAATTTCATAATATTTTTCTATAGACAAATTCCTAGAAATTCCTTCTCATTAATTTTGATTTCCCAATCTTATCAACAATTATTTACATTACACTTTTATCTAATCACATATTCCTTAATGTTATATTGAATGAGTGTATCATTTTTTTCTAGTTCTGAAAATATTTCATTCCCTAATAGTTTTTTCCATTAAATTCATCTCAATATGAATTAGTTATGCACTTTATTCCAAAGAAGGACCTATATAGAGGCATCTGAATGCTTGAGTGAAGGATATTATTGTTATAAAACTCAATCATAGTAAGGTGATGATCCCATATACCTTTAATATATATAGATCAAAATATCAATATATCATATAGAGTTTTAATGGTTCTGTTGGAATTTACTTCTCTTTGAGGATGATATGAATTAATGTAACAATAATGTGTATCTAGAGCATGATGATAAAATATCCAGTAATTTTATGTTATCATCGTATCTCGATGAGACCCTAATGAATGTCGTACTCTAAGAAGCATTAATAATTAATTTATATATATATTATGGGTATTTATTCAAGAGATAAATCTACCCTCATGACTATCAAATGTGAACATTTCATTAGGTTATCATCTAAAACTAAAAACAATTGCGGCCATGACATGTTTTCTAGTGTCTTGTGATGAATTTAATAGTGATTTATTAATATTTCCATTATAGTATGGGTATTTTTATAGCACCCCCTTTCAATTATTTCTACCACCAAAACATAAAAACATAAAAACCACTAAGATATATTTCTATAATAACTATCAACATGTTTCCTCACGGGAAATACACTTTTATACCTATATAAAACATTATATGACCATAATAAATAGATAATTATGGTCTATGAGACTCATAAAATATCTCAGTCATTAAGTATAGTATTAGTGGGAAACATAAATAGTTCATAACCCATATCATTCCATTATAATCATGGTTAAAATCGAAAAAAATTATCACCTTTTTTTACAAATCTACGTATTCCTTCTGCACTGGTATATCATTTACATTAATATATGGTTTATAATTCATTATAGAAAGACTATATTTATCCACAGACATTAATATATACAGATCTAACAATCACACATATATAGTGGGTTTTATCATTTTCGATCCACTTTATTGAAAAATTTAATGGTCATTTTAGATGAATGTATCCACCACCTTATTTTCCTTCTCATGGTGGTAATTTATTTAGGATTCAAAATATTTAGTCAAATATGATCATATTCTATGGATTATATTAAACTTTCTAAAAGGTAAAATATATTCTAAAATTTTATTATTTATATATATATATATATCCCAATATTCACTATAAAGATAATCCCTCAATAAATTTGATGACAAAATTTCTATAGTTATCTACAAATCCTAATATGATAAATTATATTCCTAAAATTCCATTATCCAGAGGAATAATATAACTCCATTAAATTTAGTATGAAGATATATCCTAGTACCTTAATCAATGCATCAATATTCCTAATAATCCCTTCTCTTCTATGGAGTATTGTTAGCATAATAATATTTACAAACCTTCTATTTAGCTAAATGAAATTTTCCAAACAGTAATCTATACAATGGAAGAAGATTAAATTTTGAGTTAACATGGTTAGAGGATTATGTACCCATGATAAAATAACCATTTTTTGGTCGGAGTGGATACTCAAGAGGGGGGGGGGGGGGTGAATTGAGTTCCAATTAAAAATTTCTGTTAATAAGATTTCTATTAAAATCCCCAAAATTAAAATACAAGCTAAACTGTAGAGAAATTTTAACACAATAAAGGGTCAGTTTGGTTCTCAAGAGATTGATTAGTTCTCAGTTAATCTAATCTGAAGATTGGATTAGATTTTGAAACTAACCAAAATCTTTATAACAAATAAAAACACATGCAAGTTTAACTATCAGAGTTACTTTAAAACAAATTTGAATTTAAAGTACTTAATAGCAGAATATTTAATATAGTTTAAAACAATATAAACAAGAACAGAAGTTTTAACCAAGAGGTTCAGTCTCAAGCGATAACTTAGTCCTCTCAAATAGTTTATATATTATTTGATCCAAACCCCAAATCGGGGTTAACAATAGTACAAAGACTGTCCAGGTCCTATGACCTCTACCACAGTTCTTCATGGGAAAAACAAAAACAATAGCACACAAGCTATCCAGGTCACACATGACCTCTACCACTATCCACAGTGGGATATGAGAGTATAGGGAATTATTGAGTAAGGATTTATAAATCCTCCAGTTCAGCAAGGAGACAGTGGGTGTCTAAAAATAAGGAGCACACACACTACTCAAAATGTAAATAAATGAAACACAATATAGATAAACGGAAAAATATGATATTATAATTCTCTATGTGTTTTGATTGTAGCTCTGTACTGCTTAGATTAATGAAGATGATTCTTTGAGTCCTTCTATGATTTTTTTCAAGAAAACAGTGCGTCGTTTTTGCATTTGACTTCCAGGACCAGGTTGATCAGTCTCGATCAAAGTGAGTATGGATGAAGTCGTTGAAGCTCTTTACTCCTTGAATGTTCAGGTTCTACAGATTCAGTATGTATCCTTCCTTGTTATTTTATTCTTGTAAGTACTTGTGTATCTTCAGAAGGTTGTTTCGTATATGCATGGAAAGAAAGACCGACTTGTTGAGAGAGAACTTTAGTAGTTATAGGTTCCCTTTTATACACCTTCAGATCCGACAAATGGAATGATTAACTTTTTAAACGTACGAGGTATGGTTTCCTAACATTCCAACAACCCTCATTAATTAATAGAAGTTTCATTAAAAACATCAAATATGACTGTTTCTAAATAAACAAATAGAAATACTATTTAGAGAAATAATGATTGGTTTCCATCAGTAGCTGTTTGTATCATTGAGCTTGTATCTGTATCTCTTTTGTTGGTAGCTCCTCTTATCAGTAGCTCTTCTATCGGTATCTCTTTTCTACTGGTGTAATTCCTGTATTGGTAGATTATGTAGTGGTATCTGTCTCTCTGTATCAGTAGACTTGTATCGGTAACTGTCTGTCTGTATCGGCAGACTTGTATCGGTAGCTGTCTGTCGGTATCTGTCTATATCGGTGGACTTCATAATTGGTAGTTGTGTCTGTCTGTCAGTTTTTATTAGTAGCTTGTATCAGTAACTTCGTATCAGTGACCATTACTTATCAGTAGACTATGTACAGGTAGGTCTGTATCAGTCAACTTTTTCATACCTGTAGACTTGTTATATTAGTATCTCTTCCTCTATCGTTAGTTGTTATACGTACCAGTGAACTTATCCATATCAGTAGACTTCTGTACCGGTGTACTTAGCCTTATCAGTAGTTGTGTATCTGTTTGTACTGGTATCTTATTCTGTCTCTATCAGTAGATATGTGCATATCAGGGGACTTATGCATACCAGTGGACTTATGCATACCAGTGGACATAACACTTATTTGTTCTATGAATAACATATCCCAATTGAGTTAGAATTATTTTAAAGCATGTATAATCATTGATTAACAAATTCCAATGATTATTTTAATATTTTTGTCAACATAATTTTACATATATATATATATATAATTTTAAACACATATTAATGAATGATTTAGATTATCAAAACATATTAAAGCATAATTGGGATTATCAAAACAGGTGAGGTCAAACATCTCCACCTTTTTTATAATAAAAAATTATGGTATTATAATCTAAAATAATCATTAATGTATCAGAGGATATAATATTTAATGCAATTTTATCAGAGGTAATATTAAAAACAATGTACTATAATTATAAAACAAATGTATTAAAGGAAAAATAGAATGGTTCTTCATATCCTAGCTCTCCCCCTTTGTCCTCTCATATGTCACCATATCAGTTCCCCCTTTTGTCCTCTCATATTTTTCCATATCAATTCTCCCCTTGTGTATTATTCCTCCCCTATTATATTATTTCTCCCCCTTTGTGATTAGAAAAATTTAGAAATGAAATAATGACAGAAGTAACAGAAGGTAAGAGAGAATGAAATCAATTATATATTACTTGAGGAAAAAATACATAGAAATACAGAATTGAACCAAAAATAATACAATTGATTCGTATCAAATTTCCTAGACACTAATTAATCCACCTCCTGAATGTCCACATTGGATTTGGATTTGGGTTCGGAGGTAGACTCAGGCTGGGTAGCTTCATAAGAAGGCTTGGAAATTGCAGAAAGTACTACTAGAGGTTGAGTACTAGAGACTATTCCTGGCCTATAGTGGGTATCTCTTTGTGTGATCATCAGAGTGAGGCTCCAGATTTCATGGACTAGAGTCGTCTGAGGAATGGATGTAGAATGACCAGTGGAAGAGCTGGAGGTGCAATTATTGGAGAACCATCCAACTGAAAAAATGGGAGTAACATATTCCTAAAGTTCATTATGATCCCTCCTCCTCTTTCCATAGAAGAAATGATGTCATCATTGTTCTCCATAAATTTATCTAGAGAAGGACTCAACTCCCTGAGCTTTCTCAGTTGTTCTCTGAAAGCTTGATTGACTGGAGGAATCTTAATTTTTTCTAACATATGATTGAAATTTTTGTTGAGCTGATGCTTGGTATAGACCCTTTGGAAATAGTAATTCACATTGTCTTTTACATCTTTCGGAGAAGCAGTGGCTTCTGTCATAAAATTCTGAGCAATTTTCCCTATATCTCTATTGGTAGTCACCACGTGGGTCATGGCAGCAGAGTCTATAGATCCACTGTTAGAGGACTATCCAATATCTTTTCTCATCAAAGCTCGAATTAGATCAATATCCAAAGAAAGCTAGGTAGAAATCAGAGGTGTAATAGTGTAGGCTACTATTTCCTTAAACGATTTAGTCATCCATCTTATGATATTTTTCACAAGAGAGTCCTGGGTGATGACATGTTGTTCCATGTAATTCTTAAATCTCTCAAAGATTGATACCATCTGGCCAACTACACTCTTCACAAAAGCCATGTCTTTGTCTGCTTGAGATTTAGAGATCATATTAGACTCCATAGAGACAGTTGAGTTCTTTAGAGAATAAACATACTCTTCCAACTTGAAACTTGATTCTAGCAGGTCTTGACTTCATCCAACATCTCTGCCATAGTGGTCGACACAACACATCAAAGAGACAGTTCAAAATATTTTTCCATTTTATCAACTCTTTAACAAGATAGCTCTTGATGTCTACAACAGATGAAGTCCAAGTCACCTTCAAATCATCCATTTAAGATTTAAGATCAACCTTAGTGATTAGATTTTCAGGCATAGCTACATGTTCTCTTTCTATCCCAATACTAGCCACAGAGTCATTCATAATAGATTGAATGGATGATATTAAAGAGGTTTCCATTCTTCTTATCTCTTCCACAAATGAGGTCTTATGATCAGACTTCAACTGGTCTAGATCATATTTTCATACCACATCCTCAGGTAAAAACTCAAAAGAGATGTTATAGTTAACGTGTGTTCTATTGAAAGGTGTCTCATTTTCAGAATCAGGGTAGACCCACCCACAAACCACAAAACCTAGGACTTCTATCCTATCTTCAATTCCACTAGCTACTGAAACATTTCCATGTCTAGTTGGGTGATCCCCCTCAACTAGTGCATTCTCTTGTATATGTATAGAAATAGCACCATCAGAAGCTCGATATTCCTCAGAAGAATCATCCACAACCATATCCATTTCTACAATAGAAGGGGCTTCCTCAGGAATAGGTGCAGGTCTGTCTACATCAGAAATTTCCTTAGTAGGCCTCAAGAAGTCCCCAATCAGTGGACTAAGACTCAAACAAGAAGAAGCAGATGCTTCAGTTTCATATTATATTTATTCTTCCTCATTCATTGGGGAAGTCTCCTCATGATCTAAATTAGATTGGTCTTCATCATTAATAGGTTCTTCTATATTGCTTACTTTTAAGACTGTTTTCTTTTTAGATGACACAACTTCAGCAACAAGACATGGACCAAGTCTGAATCCCTTCCATCAGCTATAGAGGTGTCTTCTTTATCGGTATCATTACTATACTAAGTTTCCTCTTCATCAGTTCCTAGACCTGGATCCCTCACATCCTTAGCCCTAGAAGGATGATCCATAGGATTAAACTTATCATACAACTTCTCATCATCACTGACCCATTCTCTTCTCCATGGATTCCAATTGATCTTCATGTATTTACAGATAGTTTTGCTAATACAAATTTTTCCTTTCATAACCACTATCTCATCATGAGACTTGGCCACACTTCCTACCTTGATCATCACAGAGATAATATTTACAAAGAATAAAGAATTAGTTTTGACTTTGGCCGGGTCATATCTTCAATTTGAATCATTAACAATCTACATAGATTTACCTTAACACCATGTCTTAACAAATTCAGCAAAACAATATATTGGTATTTCAGATTTTCAAAATCCTCTCTTCCAGGAATTAGAACATATTGGATGAACTTTAATAGTAACCGGTTATCTCCGTCCATTTTGGTAGAAAATACCTTTCTTGGTGTACCATCTCCTGTTAATTCTTCCAAAGAAGCTTTATATTCCAAGATGTCACTGGTAGGATGTACTGATTTTGAGAAATATCCAAAAACTCTTTCATGTGGAAAATTTAGGCACTCAACCCCCTCAATAGAAGAAAAATATTTTTCCTTTCCATTCACAACTGAAAACATTCTATTCTCAACTTTTAATTTCTCAATACGAACAATCTCGTAGAATTCTTTTACCAGCTTCAGATAATAATGCCCATTGTTATTTGAGAATCACTCTACCCATTTCTGATCTTCCAACACCTCTAGAACTAAAGACCTAATGGTCATCAACCATTCTATGCATAGATCATTCTCAACTACTATCTACCATTGAACAAGATGCATAATTGTAGGTTTCTTCACTGCACTTCCACTAGTAGACACTCCTTTCAGTATTTTTTGCATTCGTCTCATCATCCTTTTCACTGGCTGATGGTCTCTTCACTGATTCCATTCTGTGAATCTTGAGGCTTAGGGTTTGAGAGGAACAATCTTTTGGGTGCTAATGCATGAAGGTAAAGGGTTTGAGGTGGATCAAGATGAGGTCAAGACTTATGTTTTATCACTTAGGAATCACAAAAAAAATAAACAAAACATAATAAGTATAGTACAGAAGATACAGATTTCCACGGCAAAAGATACGTAAGTTTAAAAATAGTGTATCCAAATGGTAATACATACCGGTGAGGATTCCTAACGGTGAGGTATTTTTATCGGTGAGGCCCACTAATAGTGAGGTATAGTCATGATGTTCATAACGGTGATGTATAATAGTGAGGTTCATACTGGTGAGGTATAACAGTGAGGTTCATACTAGGGAGGAATAACAGTGAGGTTCTAGCTGATGGTGAGGATTCTAATGGTGAGGTTTCTAACAGTGATGTTTTTAATGGTGAGGTTTCTAACGGTGAGGTTTCTAATGCTTAGGTTTCTAACGGTGAGGTTTCTAAGGGTGAGGTTTCTAACGGTGAGGATTCTAACTCATAGAGTCTATCATTCCTAACTCATGTATAATGTAACTTAACATATCCAAACATAAAGGCTGGGTGAATATGTCAGCTAATTGATGTTCAGTACCTATCAATTCAAGAGTAATATCACCCTTTTGGTAATGATATCTCAAAAAGTGGTGCCTTACATCAATATCTTTGGTCCTAGAGTGAGACATAGGATTCTTAGAGATGTTAATCGCACTAGTGTTATAACAGTTTATAGATACATGTCTAAACTGATATCCATAGTCCAGTAAGGTATGTTTCATCCATAAAAATTGTGCACAATAACTACCAACAACAATGTACTCTTCTTCAGTAGTAGATAATTCAACATAGTTCTACTTTTTACTACACCATGAGACCGAGGACATACCTAGAATATGACATGTTCTAAAATTGATATTTCTATCTAACATGAAACTATAAAAGTCAGCATCTGAATAACATATTAAATCGAATGATTTTCCTTTTGGATAAAATAATACTAAGTTAGTAGTATGTTTAAGATATTAGAAAATTATTTTCACCAGAAGAAAGTGTTACACTTTAGGATTATCTTGAAATCTTGCAAACATACAAACACTAAACATAATATCTGTTCGACTAGCAGTAAGGTAATGTATGCTCCCTATCATACTTCTGTATTTTTTTTGATCTACTGACTTTCTAGTTTCAACAGCATCCAACCTACAATAGTACTCATAGGTGTATCAATTTCTTTAATAAAATCTAAACCAAAACGTTTTAAGAGTTCCTTTGTATATTTATTTTGATTTAAAATAATACCATTTTCGTTTTGAAAAACTTTAAATCCATGAAAATATTTGAGGTCACCCATTATACTCATTTCAAATTCATTTTGCATACTCTTTGAAAAATCAATACACAAAGAATGTTTAGAAGATCCAAAAATAATATCATCAACATAGATTTGCACCATTAAAACATCATTAGAAATTCTCTTAATAAATAGGGTTGTATGAGAAATACCTTTGGAAAAACCTTTTGAAATAAGAAAATTACTAAGTTTATCATACCAAGCACATGGAGATTGTTTTATACCTTATAAAGATTTAGAGATCTTAGAAACGAAATTTGGAAAATGAGGATTAGTAAATCGAGGTGGTTGTTCAACAAAAACATCTTCAATTATAAGACCATTTATAAATACACTTTTAACATCCATTTGATATAACTTGAAATTCATATGAGCAGCAGAGGCAAGTAGAATTCTAATAGCTTCTAATATAGCTACAGGTGAAAAGGTTTCCACATAGTGTATTCCTTCTTCTTGACTATACCCTGGTACAAATAGCCTTCCTTTGTTTCTAACTATGTTTCCTGATTCATCAACATTATTTATGAAAACCCATTTAGTGGTTATGGTCAAAGTGCCCTTAGGTCTGTCAACTAATTCCCAGAATTTGTTACATTCAAATTGATTTAATTCTTCATTCATATCTATTACCCAAAATTAATTATTGATTGTGTCCTTGATATATTTAGGTTCTAACTGTGAATGAAAGTCCTGATGTTCAAATTGATTTCTTAGAGAGTCTCTTGTTTGTGTCCCTCTATCAAGATTACCAACAACAGCATCTAAACAATGATTCTTCAGAATCCTAGTTGATCTAGTAAAGTTAGGACTAGAAATTTTAGGTTCTTCTCTATGTTCGAGTTCACCCAGAACAGGTTCTAGAAAATTTCTAGAATTGCTTGGTTTTACAGTAGGTTCACTAATTTTATCTTTTAGGTCTATAATTAATAGATATTCTTCAATATTTTCAAAAGAACACTTAGTTTCACGCGAATTAGATTCATCAAATTTGATGTGAACAGATTCTTCCACACATTTGGTTCTTTTGTTAAAGACTCTATAAGATTTACTAATTATAGAGTAACCTAAAAAGATTCCCTCATCACTTTTCGAAGAAATATTTTCAAGATTATCCGTAGTGTTGATAATAAAGAATTTGCAACCAAAAACTCTGAAGTAACTAACTTTAGGATTCCTATTAATCTAGAGTTCATAAGGGGTTTTCTTAAGAACAAGTATAATCAAGACTCTATTTATAATATAACAAGCTGTATTCATAGCTTCAACCCAAAAATAAACAGGCATGACATACTCATTAAACATAGTTCTTGTAATTTCATTAAGGGTTATATTTCTTCTTTCTACTACACTATTCTATTGAGGTTTCCTAGGGGCAGAAAAGTTGTGACTACAACAATTGCATGATTAGTAAGATTCAAACTCATCATTTTCATACTCACTACCATGATCACTTCTTAGGGTCTTAATTTTAGGTCCACTAAGGTTCTCTACAGACTTGGAATATTTCATAAAATAAGAACAAGATTCACATTTGTGACTATGAAAGTATACCCAAGTATATCTACAAAATCCTTCTACTAAGACATATACATAGTGCTTCCCATTTAAACTAGAAACTCTAGAAGGTCCAAACAAGTCCATGTGAACCAACTCGAGAGGTTGAGACTATGAAACGTCTTTCTTTGATTTGAATGAAACATTATGTTGCTTCCCCTTTTGACAGGGAGTACAAACTTTGTTTATTGGTAATTTTAGTTGAGGTAGGTATCTAACTAAGTTATTCCTAGTCAGTTTCCTAAGTGATTGAACATTACAGTGTCCTAATATTCTGTTCCATTGCCATGATTCTCTATGAAAATCATTTAAACAAGTAACCTTTTTGTTGGATAAAGAATTTAAATCTACAGCAAAAACATTTTAATTTCTTAAGGTGGAAAATACTAAAAAAAATTAGAATAAAAAACATTACAAGAATCATTTTAAAAAATAAAATTGAAACCATCATAACACAACTGAGAAATGCTTAACAGGTTGTATTTTAATCCATCAACAAATATAACATTAGAAATTAAAACTGAATCAGTGTTACCAATCTGGCCTATACTGATAATTTTTCCTTTTAATTTATCACCAAAGGTGACATGTCCTCCATCAACATTGATTAAAATCTTGAAACATGTGGGATATCCACTAATATTCCTTGAAAATCCATTTTAAAAGTACCATATCTTCTTATGGTAACTCTTCAAGCAAGTCTCCTGCAAAATAGGTTTAAACTGAAAATGATATTGGTACCCAGATTCTTGGGTCCCGACAAGTTAGCAAGAAAAAATTTTGATACCCAAATTTTTCTAATGGGTCTCATATAATCGGTATATTAAAAATATATTTAATGATAAACTTTGTATGATCTATAACTATGTGAATATCAAGTTGAGGTATAGGAATTTCCCAAATTGGAACTTGCAGCATACTATCTAGATTTAGGAATAAATTTATTCTTTGCAATCTGTCTCTGTCCAGGTTGATAGCCTAAACCAGCAGTGTACTTTGGTTCTAATTGTTTTCCTAGAAATTTAGTAAGAGTTTTCTTTCCATTGGGGAACGTTTATAAGTCTATTCTATGTTGCTTAATAAACAATTTATGTTGAGTATTTTCCTTTAAAAGTTGAGCATTCTTTTCTTTTTCTACTTCTAATGCAGATTTGATAGTGATAGTTAAAGAATAATGTTTCTTTACGGTTTTATACTAATCCTTCAGCTCATTTCAGGTATCTTACAACATATTAAAGTATTCAAATAGTTCTTCACTAGACATGTTTTCAGAATCAGAATCATCTCCGGAATAATAATAATTTAAAGAAGGAGTATCCAATGTTACCTCAAATGTGTTTGTCATGAAACACATATTAGCTTTTTGAGATTTTTCATCGTGAGAGTTGTCAGAATCACTCCAACTGTCATCTGAAGCACTCCAGGTTTCTTTCATGGCTTTCATGTATTATTTTTCCTTATAATAATATTTCTTCTTAAACATCAATTTTGGACAATCATCTTTCACATGTCCATTCATCTTGCATTCTTAGCAAATTATGTCATCACTTTTATCAGTATTTTTCCAACCTTTCTTCCAATTAACTTTATTGTCATAATTTCCCTTATAATTGGATTTTCTAAAAATCATCTTCTTTCTATAGAACTTCTTAAATCCTCTGTCTCTCTGAGCTATTTTAGCATCACTGTTTGATGAACTTTCATCACATCTTGAGCTATCACTTTCACTTTTAATTTTTCTTTTGTCATTGTATTTTTAAGCAGAGTTCATAAATGCTAAAGATTTCATTCTTGGTTCATCGTCTTCTTCCTTGTTTACCTCCAGTTCTTCTTCATACATCATTAACATACCGATCAGCTCTTTGATAGGAAGTGAACTTATATCACATGATTCTCTTATCAAAACTGATATGCCTCTCCATCTATCTTTCAGACATCTTAGTAACATAATGATTTGCTCCATAGCTGGAACAACCTTTCCCAGTGCGCTCATTGTATTTACAATTTTGTTGAACCTGATATACATTTCAGAAATAGGTTCATGAGGTTTTATTTAAAAATTATCATACTTAATAGTGTATGTATTCAATCATTTTTCTTTAACATTATTTATTCACTCATGAGAAACACCCAATGTTTCCCAAATTTCATAAGTATATTTTCAAAGAGATATTCAATTAAATTTTTCATCTCCCAAAGAAAAATACAGGGCATTCATTGCTTTATAATTATTATTGTAATCAGTTTTAGTAGTTTCATCCCAAGTAGTTCTTTCGGTTTTTTGAATATTATAAAGAGTCTCTATAGAAGTCCAGATATAAAATCCCATACTTTCTAAATGAATTTTCATTTTCAGTTTCCATTGGGCATAATTAACACCATTAAATAATGTTGGCCTACTGGTAGCATCATCCTCTAATATATTATCCATAAATAGATTTTAGAAAATATAGTTATGGAGAGAAAATTTAGAACTAACATAAATTTATTATCTTTATGATACAACTAAAATCACCGTCGAAAAACGGAGTATTTGAAATTAAATTAAAAATAACTTCCTCTACTAACAAATGTTTGTCAGAGTGGATAATCAAGAGGGGGGGGGGTGAATTGAGTACCAATTAAACATTTCTATTAAAAAGTTTTCTATTAAAATCCCCCAAATTAAATAACAAGCTAAACTGTAGTGAATTTGTAATATAGTAAAGGGTAAGTTAGGTTCTCAAGAGATTGATTAGTTCTTAGTTAATCTAATCTGAAGTTTGGATTAGCTTTCGAATCTAACCTAATGATTTACAATAAATACAAACACATGAATGTTTATCTATCTGAGTTTCTTTAAATCAAATTTTAATTTAAAGTACTTAACAACGGAATATTAAATATAGTGTAAAACAAAATAAACATGCACAACAGTTTTAACCAAGAGGATCAGTCTCAAGATGAGACTTAGTCCTATCAAATAGTTTATATAAACTTTGATCCACACCCTGGATTGGGGCTAACACCAGTACAAAGACTGTCCATGTCATTTGACCTCAAACACAGTTCTTTGTGTGGAAAACAAAAACAATATCACACAAACTATCCAGGTCACACTTGACCTCTACCACTATCTATAGTGGAATTTAAGAGTATAGGGAAAGATTGAGTAAGGATTTATAAATCCTCCAGTTTAAGACAATATCCAGTGTGTGTCTAAATATACAGAGCACACACACTTCTCAAATTGTAAATAAATAAAACACAATAGGGCTAAATAGATAGAGATGAATTTAGAATTCTGTATGTGTTTTGAGAGTAGCTCTGGACTCCGTGGATTGACACAGATGATGCTTTGAGTCCTTCTCTAGTTTTTGTCAAGAAAACAGTGTGTCATTTTTTCATTTGACTTCCAGGTCCAGGTTGATCAGTCTTGATCAACTTGAGTATTGATGAAGTCGTTGAAGATTTTTTTCTCCTTGAATGTTCAGGTTATATAGATTCATTATGTAGCCTTCCTTCTTCTTCTATGTATGTAAGTACTTGTGTATCTCTAGAAGGTTGTTTCGTATATGCATGGAATGAAAGACCGACTTGTTGAGAGAGAACTTTAGTAGTTCGAGGTTCCCTTTTATACACCTTTAGCTCCGTAAATAGGAATGATTACCTTTTTATACATACGAGGTACGGTTTACTGACATGCCTAAAACCCTCATTAATAAATTGCAGTTTCATTAAAAACATCAAATATGACCATTGATAAATAAACAAATAGAAATAGAGTTTAAAGAAATAGTGGATGGTTTCCATCAGTTGCTGTTAGTATCAGTGAGCTTGTATCTGTAGCTATTCTATCTCTAGCTACTCTTATCAGTAAATCTTGTATTGGTAGCTATTTTCAACAGGTGGAATTATTGTATTGGTAGATTATGTAGTGGTAGTCGTCTGTCTATATCATCGGACTTGTATAGGTAACTGTCTGTCTGTATCAGAAGACTTGTATAGGTAATTGTCTTTCAGTATCTGTCTATATCGGTGGAATTCATAATCAGTAGTTGTGTATGTCTGTCTATTTGTATCGGCAGCTTGTATTGGTAACTATGTATCAGTGGCCTTTACTTATCGATAGACTATGTACCGGTAAGTCTGTATCAGTCGACTTGTGCATACAGGTAGACTTGTTCTATTTTTAGCTCTTCTTCTATCGGTAGCTGTTATGCATACCTCTGACCTTATCCATATCTGTATACTTATGTATCAGTGTACTTAGCCTTATATTTTGTTGTGTATATTTTTGTACCTGTAACATATTCTGTATGTATCAGTAGCTACGTGCATACTGGTGGACTTATTTATACTAGTGGACTTATGCATACCAGTGGACTTAACACTTATCTGTTCTATGAAAAACATATCCAGATTGAGTTAGAATTATTTCAAAGCACATAAAAAATTGATTTACGTATTCCAATGATTATTTTGATATATTTTTCAAAATAATTTAACATATATATAGGATTATAAACACATATTAAGGCATGATTGAGATTATCAAAACATATTAAAGCATAATTGGGATTATCAATACATGTGAGGTCAACATCCATAATGTGTCAATAGTAGCTAGTAAAACTAAGAAAGATACATATCTATGTCATTATCCTTGGTTTAAGATAATGATTAATAAATCAATTCATTGAAGGAGCTACTGACATACACTTATACATGATTATATGAACCATAAATGAAAACTCTGAATAAAAAAGGTCATTCATTATAAATTTAGAAATGTATTCATTTTCCAAATATACTTCTCCATAATTTTTAATTTATCATCCTACTCAACCATTCTATTGGAATATATAAGACTATTTTATAAAAATACAAACAAAATAATAAAACTGTAATATTTTAATACTCTATTCATCAAATCCATGAAGATATAAGGTGAATTATTAAGGAAAAATTTAATCATTATAAATTAAAAGTTTCTATAACTAATACTATATGATTTGATGTGTATGGATTCACTTTTTACAGCAAAATTTTAGTATCAATGTTGATGATCGGTCTTGATAAAATAATCATATCATCACCATTTTCTTGACATAATCATCGATAAAGGGTGAATGATACTTTTTTGTTATGATCATGTTATGATACCGACAATCAACACATATTTTTTTCATTTATTATTTTTAAAATATGAAGAGGTTCATCCAATGGTGTCACACATTACTGAATGAGTCCATTACAAATATTCCCCTAGATTTTCTTTTTCATTTCATGAAACTCAATAGGGTTTATTCTATACAGATTTTTTGAAATAGTTAATTCACTATGTCCGATTTATATTGGAAACTAATCTTTATAATTTTTAGGATTAGTAGGATAATATTATATAAAGTCTTCATAAAATTCCCATAAAACAGAATATCCTAAATATGTTATTTTTTTCCAACCATATGACCTAAATTAATATTTTATGGGTAAATATGTCTCATATAATATAGATAATTTCATTTTTATGTTCATATTTATCTTCACATCGATGGAAAATCATAAGATATAATGTAATATAAATTTGGATTCCCTTTCTCAATAATGGTTATGTGATGTTCTAAAGAACCTTCGTTAAATATTACATATTGTTGGTTTTGTCAAACTATAAATCACTTTTCATCCAAAATATCTTTTAGTTTTATAGTTTTACTTATTTATGATAAAAAATACTTAGAAACCCACAGCTTAAAAGTGGAAACATATACTAAGTATTCATTGTTTCTTCAAAAAGGAATTTTTTTAAAATTAATTTATTCTTTCCCTATATGAAAATGTTTAATAATATTTCCCCTGATTTTATCCTTGTTTGAAATCATCTATTAACCCTATGAACAAATTTGAAAACATGGTATGAGAACAAGATATTAGAAAGGGACATAAATCAATGAAATCCAATTGTCTAATGAAAACCCATAACAACATTTCATTAAAAGCATACATTTTTACTTATAAAAGGAATAATCCAATCAGAAATATCAATACTTTACCTTTTTAAAGTCAATTGATTTTCTCAAAAACTCTTACAAAATAATATGATATAAAATTAGGTTACATGGGAAATATTCATTCTAAAATGGTATAACCATGTGGAGGAGTTACAAATATTTCACCCATATAAATGGAATAACCATATAGAAAAATTCCATACCCAAATCATAGGATGAATATCACGGACTCACTCATCGTTAGTTTATCATGTAAATACACATCATTTTTTTACCACGTAACCACACATCAAATTTAAAATGAAATTATATAATCACAACACATAAAAAATTTCAATTTTCATCATGTCTCTTTTAAAACTTCATTTACACTCATAATGAAACATATAATGTTCCTGAAATTTTCAATCCATTTCAGAACGATATCTTAAAAACTAAAATACTCAGAAAAAGAATATAATTTGTTTTTTCTTTATTTCCAAAAAATTAATTCACATATAAGAACAGAAATATAAAAATAATTTTCATGATAATGTTGAAGTTATTGTCACTGTATACATTAAAAAACCCTTAAATTTGTTATTTGTAAGGATAGAAAAATGTTCCATTGTTAAAAAATAAAAATATTACCTTTTCAAATACTGGTATTGAAATTAAAAAAATAACATAGAATTCCATTTATAATTCTATATTTAAATAAAAATATAAAAAATATTCATCATGGCCCATACCCGCGTGGCCCATGCCGCGACTACACTAGGCCCGACATCCAAAGGATAGGGGCTGGAAACTAGCGCCAAAGGTATTTTCCTACAAATGGGAGGAATTTTTGAAGTACCCATCCACACGCACACTCACAACCCCATCCCACAATTCTTAAAAGTAAACACTAAGTAAACAATGCATGAAATCTCAAAGTAAACCACAACTAGAGTAAAACATAATGTAAAGTATAAGGTGGAAAACCTTGCCAACATAGAAGCCCTCCAAAAGATATACAAAACACAAGTAGGACTCCAAGTATCTAAAACTCATATGCCAAGAACCCTACATGATGGGTAGGTGGAGGGTAGCTACATGAAGCTGTAGGAGTATGCCTCATGTATCTAATCTCATTAATCACCACCTGGTCTTTGTCCTCCTGGACATCATCAAAGAATTTTTTCTTTGCACAAGACATGACACATATGTGAAAACCCTATGTAGGGGTGTGTAAAACATTTCAATGTAGGGGACCCTAAAACTAAAAGGGTAAACCAAAAGAGGATCACGACATGGAAATGCACAGTCAAATATACCCAGGTATATGACCATACATATACCTTGTTCTTCCATAGATACTCATATTATCCACACAAAAACATAAGGTCTCATCCTTTTAAATAGGTATAGGATTCTCACCAATGATTTGTAAGGCAACACATAATTCATGTGAACTCTCTCCACAATCTTAGCCATCCCTAGTGGCACTATGTAAGAGATACACTCCATCTGGTACATGTATAACATTATTAATGCCACATCAAAGAGAGTGTGCTCTATCAGGAACATTCTACTATGTTTTTCTCTAGTTCCCCACACAAGATATCCAGTTATCACCATCTTTCACCCAATTCAAGACTAAAGAGTCCCAATTGAAGAGGCCCGCTCCTCGCCACTGCACTCATTTGAGGGATCTCTACTCTAGACCATCTTTTTCTACCTCAAACGATCTTATAGGGAGTGTCCTGCACCTCACTCTATCGAGGGAGAAATTTCTATTACTAAGGAACCGATCTCTTTAGGTGGAGGGCCAACACCTGATAGTAGTGTTCTACAATCGAAGGATCTCCAAATATTATGAAGGACATACTCCCCATTTCTACTCGGATATGGGGGAGTACTACTCTGTATGTGGGGAACCAGACCCAGTTTTCCACAAGGGTTTACTACTCATGAAGGACATGAACCCTATCCAATAGGGTAGTACTTCTATGTAACAAGAGGACTCGAACCATGGTACTAGGGTAGTATCGACTCTATTAGTTTATTCGATGGGGGGGGGGACCCACACACTAGAATGTTTGGGGTGTACTTACCCCAGGCTAGAGGAATTTCTCCATGGAATGGTAGTAGAGTACCGAATCTATCGGAATATTGCGTAAGGAGTACCCACACACTAGAACTGTACGAGAGTAATAACTCTAATGTTTTGGAACCCGCACCAAGGTCCTTCATGGGAGTATCTACTCTTCCTTCATGAACATATATGAGAATTCATGCCCTAGTCATTCATGGACATAACACCCCTGAATTAAAATACCTTACGGAAATGATCCCATGACCTTTATGTTGGGAGCCCCATCTATACCTAGGAAGATGAATAAATATTACATACACCATGAGTCGTCAAGGGAGTAATCCTCCTAGCATCTCTTCAAGACAACTACCCCGACTCTACTCAGAGTCTAATGCTATCAAGAAGGTGTAATAATAAAATAAATATTAAATACTCTAGAATCCTCAATACACAATAAGGGTATCTCAAAAGGACCATCTTGTAACAATGGTCCCAATGCCCTTGACCACTCGTCAAATGGATGCTCAGTTTGAATGTTACGTGAATTTTAGTGAAACAAGGGCTAGTGGGGTCTAGGTCCTATCTGACCTAGGTCCAACCAATACCATTTGGCCCAGCATGGACCAATAGTTCATGGGTCCAACCTACTTACATCACGACCCACCAAAATTAGTACGGACTTCTAAGGCAATCTTGTTTCTCCAGCCCAGACGCGTCACTACCAAGTTAGACTCACACTATAGGGCGCCAGCTGGTGTCGCCTCCCTAGTCAACAGATCCACTAACACAGAACAAATTTACTGAATGACCGATGGCCTATCGCAGGTCTAGGTCATTCCACGGCCGGAGCCACATCTCTTCAATGTGTGAATTTTCATAGTGCGGCTGTCGCATCGACCAACACTACGGTGCGCCGCCACCGGCCAGGGGTGCCCGTAGATTCCACTACGGTCCACCGACTGTGCTACAGTGGTCTATTCATTTATCGATATGATGTTCAGGAGTCATTGAGACACTTTAATCATCACATGGTGTTCTAATCTCCATTTTGATCCCTTCAAATAGAAAGCGTTAGATAGATGGTATCTCTTGCAACACATCAATCCTTTCATCGTCATCGTTGCCACACCTCCATCGTTTCGTATCTATTCCAGATCCATGAGTTCAGATCATTGTTCCAAGAATGGTTGTGCAGAAACTAACCATTCATCAACCCACAAATAACGCAAATAACCCTAGGAAAATGAGGATAATAAATCCACATCAACCCTATTGAGGAACGAAACTTATCCATCATTCGTCAAAACTTTTTTACACTCCCATTTGATCGATTAAATAAATAAAATAAAATATAATTAAATCATTAATGAATTAATTCCCCCAAGATAAACTCGATAGAAATCCATCCTATAAGAATGAATGATCCTCAGGTTAACCTATTCGTGGGTTGATCCATGTTCATCATTTAAAACCTAGAATGTGGAATGAACAGAATTAAATAACAACCCCAACCTAGATTCTGGATTTCTTGAGGATGCAGATTGATGTTGCATCACCATGTTGAACCTTGTTCTTCCAGTGTTTGTCAATTCATCATCACTGGAAAGAGATCCTCCTCCTCCTCCTTAGGAAATCACAAGGGTTATGATGATAACCTTGTTTTTATGATATAGGATTATTTAAAAAAACCTCATTGCGTCATAAAATATTTTTCTTTAATAATGTTTCAATGATGCTCCCGTCAAAAAACTAACTACTTTGTCTGTCTTGCGCCAGATGATGTTAGGCCCAACCTAAAGTAATTTCACTACTTTTAACATAGCAGTTCCCTCAGATTTCTCATCTAGTCTTCCATTTGGATGATTCTAATGTTAAATGTTATCCGAACAAGTGTTTTTAACTAAAAACTGACCTTTATTCAAATATTTATTCTAGGAACACCAGGACTCAGAATCACAAGTCATCTCCACACCCAATATTGCAATTTTCTCAAATAATCTCAATAAAGAAATTAATGTGTAATCTGTTCCATTACAATCTCACCACGATAGGGTTTTCATCCAAAAAATGAAAACTCATATACTCAAGGGAAGATATATAGTTCACCAAGGGTCCCTGCGCTTCTCAAAAAAATGCACAGAGAAGAACCACCAAGATCGACCACTCTTATGTCCATATTCTTCTAGGTTAACATTGTTAAATAACGATAATATTTCTCCTTAGTTGTGACATGTGTGAATGAAGTATGAACTATGGTCCATCTGTAGTCAAAGGTTCTAGCATCTCTCCTCCACGATAACCTCATGCCAATACATATAGAACCCCATACTTCAAATCCACCCTTGGATGAAATATGCTAATGTCTCCATAAGTGTTATGTGTTCATGTTTTACACTAAACACACATGGGTATTTACGAATGAAACATGGCTTCCCATGAGTGATCGTTTCTTCTTAGTAGGACCTCTTTCTATAACCTCCACCAACCACAAAACATGCTGAAACAGGAACACTTCCACACTCACAAGTGGCATCCCAGTATAGTATGGATAGTAAGAAACTATTATATACTATAGAAACATCATGGTGTATAATGATTCTACCATGGAATGATCCCATGAATTAATTTTTATGAGAGTATACTTTATGCTGCATTGATTCCCTTTCACCATAATGGAAAAACCTTCTTCACCATCTCAAACACATCGCTTCATTTTCCTAATATAGTCATTCTGGGTATGAACAGCAGTAGTCCATACAATGAATGATGTCATAATGCCAAAACTCCATGACAAAGAGATCCCAATTACAACTCTTGCCTCTATGAGTTAACTCAACCTATTAGCACTAGTTTGTGATTTACGAGTCTCCTCTTGCAAGAGTCTCTATGCATGATGGTCATTTCCATGGTCCAAATGAAAATTTAAAGTCTCAAAAAGAACTCACAGAAAAAGTAGAAGGACTAGAACATGTGTCTATTACATAATATTCCAAAATAAAAGACATATATCATACCAAAAATCTATCGTGGAGCTTCATGGAAATTATCCATGATGGCATGAAGCTATCCTCACCCACTTCCTTCGTCTCCCTGAGCCTTGCACAAACCACCATGGGTGGAAAAACTGCAAATTGGACGCCACAACCTGCGACTCATCCAACCCATATACCTCGACCACCATATTGCAGAACTCTAGGCTCCAAGTGAAATTGTTTCCAAGGAGGCTCGTCGACCGACTTCCTATTGTCAACATGGAGGGTCGAACAATCTCAAGAGAGAATCCCCCGACCGTTGCAAGAGTAACACCACCTCTCCTACTGTTGATCTAATCCTTAGAAGTTCCCCTGAATAACAGACACACATGTCTATGTTTGGGAATTGGTATGACTCCTATGTCATGATCTTGTCACCTCTCATATTCTAGATCCAGTAGAATCCTCTACCTCGTGACCTATGCTACATGTCAAATTGATCTAACCATCCTCCAAGAAAATCTCAACCACCAGGGCTCACTCCATCACCCCAACATATTCCAAAATCATAAGGGGTATCACTGACAACATGATATCTTTAGATAGTCACTTATGGAAGGTTCATGCCCTAATTTATGGGTCCCACTCCATATCCATAGAGTATAAATAATGATCCGTAAATCTCATCGAGTACTCAAATACCATCTTATTTCCCACTGTAGGTACAACAGCTCTTGTATATGCATAGAGCGTAACGTTGTTGGAAAGTAATCTTACTTGATGAGGTGCTTAATGTCTATCTATGTGAGGGTCGCCTCTTCGTGCATCTAGATTTTCAATATCCACCATCTCCCTACTGATCCCTAAAGAAGGATCATGACTAATATCTCTTTCTGGGTGATTGGTATACTCACTAGGAAGAATATTATTCTAACTACCACAATCCAATCCTCCACCACCTTGGGGTCATTCTCACACCATAAAACAAGAGGTATCTACCTCTAGAACTCATGTAGCACACTCAAAATACGCACATCCTCTACTCGTAGTGATGGTAGAAACTGCTGACCAACGGCTGGTGGTATTAGTGGTGCCCCAGTCTATAGGTGTGTCTCCGGTACTGGTCCCTATACCGACTCCTAATCACCAGATGGACCATCCTCAGGGCCTCATCCTAGAATCCTGACTGGAAATATGTGTGTTGGCATCCTAAAATTGAACAAGATGAGCAATGGTTAAATGATTATATTTGGAGAGATGAATCAAAAATAACATTGAAAGCACAAACCATTCCTATAAGATGCATGTACTACTCATTTTCCTAGTGACATGTGTTATAATGTACCGAGTCAGAAAAGCTAGTTATCAGAGTTATAATGAATGGATATTTCAGTCACTACACCAATACTAGAACCTATGGCTTGATAGATGAACTCAAAACATGTTAACATTATCGCTATGAAACTCATAAAAAACTCACCACTCTCGGTCCAATAGTGAAACCCCACATGCTCTAATACCAATTTTCCGGACCCGTCCCCCAAAGCCTGTGCCTCAAACACCCTAATCCCACCTCCCAAAGGACAGGGGATAGAGACTAGAACCCAAGGAATTATCCTGAAAATCAGAGGCATTTTCCATGTACCAAGACACACACACACACAGTAACCCCATCAGAAAAAGCTAAAATGTAAACAGTATGTAAAGGATGTATCAAATCACTAAATAAACCGCTACCCATGTACAAAATAATGTATTGTAAATGGTGGAAAACACGACCAGTATAAAAGACCACCAAAAGAATGAATAAACAGAAGTAAGACTAAAATTCACTGAAACTAGTGTGCCATGAACCCTAATTGAAGGGTAGGTCGATGGTAGCTTCCTGAAGCAATTTGAGTATGCCATATTTGAATTCTCTCACTGAACACCACATGGTCTTGGTACTCTATGGACTCCATCAAATAATCAATCATCTATAAACGACACATAATGTGAGGGAAAATCTCATGAAGGGAGAAGTAAAACAATACTCATTAGGGGACCCAAAAACAGCAGAGGTAAAACATAAGAGAAAAAACCACAAGGAAACACAAATTCTACTATACAAAGTGTTATTCCCATATAAATACAAAGGTAATCAAGATATATTCATCTCATCCACAAAAAACATAAGGTCCTTGACTTATAACTAGCATCATGATTCTCACTGAATATTTGAATGGTAAAAATACAAGAAGAATGTTCTCCACAAGCATGGAAATCCCTGATGGCGTCGTCCGAGTGATACACACCATCGGTTACAAATCTACCATTATAAATGGAACGTCTGAGAGAATGTGAACCATTGGGAACATTATACTAGGTTCAAACATAGTGCCCGACACTAGAGGTTTAGTCATCACCGTCTTTTTTCCAATGTATGACTAAAGAGAACCATGTGAAGAGTCTCTACCCTCACTACTACACTCAGTTGAGGCAATACTACTCCATACCAACCTGTGATACCTCGGTTCCTCATGTAGGGGGTGGTCTACACCTTATTCCGTCGAGGGAGCACTTTATCCTAATTAGCTATCGATCTCTTCTAGTGGACAGGCCCACTCCACATAGCTGTGTCCAACTATTGAGGGAGCACCAAATCCAATGGAGGACCTTCTCCCCATCTGTACTCGGAGACGGGGGAGTAAAAATCTTTATGTAATGACCCACACCCTAGTTCTAATAGGGGAGTGCTACTCATGATGGACCTACACCCTATTATGATAGGGGAGTAGTAATTTGAATATCGAGGACCCACACTCTACCTGGTACTAGATTAATACTGAGTGACAAGAGTACCGACATCCTGGAACTAGGGGAGTATCGAATCTATCAATTCATTCTTTATGGGGGACTCACACCTTATTAAATTAATGCAGTACTGACCCCAGGCTAGGGGACACGCTCCATGGCATGAAAGGGTAGTACCGAATCTGCTGGAACCCTTCTTATGGAGGAAACACACCCTATAATGACTGGGGTGTAATGAATACAATGTTAGGGTACATGCACTATGGTTCTATAAGAGAGTATCTACACTTCTTTAATGAGTGTATTTGAGAACAGGTACCCTATTCCTTCAAGGATGTAACACCCCAGGAGGATACTACTAGAATGAATGGAACCCTCACCCCTGATGTGGGGAGTCCCGTCTCTACCAAACCATAAGGATAAACAATAATCTCACCTAGACTCCTCAAGGTAGTATCCATCCATCATCACTTCAAGATAACTACCAATACTCTACTCATAATCTTCTTGTATCAGGAGGGCATACTCTTCAAATAAAAAATATATCCTCTAACTTCCTCAAAAACTCACATAGATTATCTCAAATGGACCATCACATCAAAAGGTTCCCAACAACATATAAAAATTATCAAAAGGATACTCAATTTGAATGATAGAGGATTTTTTAGAGAAACATGGGTTGTTTGGGGTCGGGTCCACTTTGACCAGGTCAGACCGACTCGACCTGACCCATCCCATTGGGCCAGACCCACATGGCTAGGTACGATCATCCAGAACAAGTCCAACCTGCTAAGGGCGGTGGTTTCTTTATCCTAGATGTGACTCTTCCACGTTCTTCTTGCACCACGTGATGCCATCTGGCACCGGCTCTCTTGTAAACTAGTCCATTCATGTCAATTAGATTTTCTGCATGACCCGAAGCATGCCACTAGTCCAAGTCACACTTTGGCTCCTCCATGTGGGCAACCATATAGCAAAATTTTCACCGCCTCCACCACCATGGCACGATGCCCCAACATCCGGCATGTGGCCGCTAGTGAAATGGAAGATTCATCCATAGATCACCGACCACCCTCCATTGGCCCATTCTCCGATCTGGAGGATATTCTAGAGTCCTCGAGCCATGTTCTTTATCAATGGGGGCTCCAATTTCCATTGTGATCCCTTCCACTTAAATGTGATGGATCAGCGGTATCTCTCACACCACCTCGATCTATCTGTTGTCATCATTGTAACACCTCTGTCGTGTCATATGGATTCCATATCCAAGATGACAGATTTTTTCTCAAATAACGGTATCCCAAATACCGATTTTTCATCAACCCATGAAGAAAGCGAAGAACACTGGGTAAAATAAAAGAATAAATCCACATCAACCAAAGTGAGTAACGAACCTTCGCTGTCCTTCGTCAAGACATTGATCACTCCCATTAGAAGGATTCAATGGAGAAAATCAAATATAATTAAATTATAAATGGAATAATTCCTACAATATAAACCTGATAGAAATACCTTTCATAGGAACAAACTATCCGGGGTAAACCTATTAGTGTGTTGATCTGCATTCATCATTTATAATAAAGAATTCAGAATGAACATAATTAAATAAAACCTCATAACTAGAGTATGGATCTCGTGAAGACATAAATTGAATTCGTGTTTCCACTCCTATCCTTGTTCCCCTGACATTCGTTGTTTCATCATTGCCAATGAGAGTACCTCCTCATCCACCATAGGGAAACACCAAGGTTATAATGATAACCCTATATTTCTAACAGAGTTTTGTTTAAGATATAAAATTATTTGCATCATAGATTATTTTTATATAAGAATATTTTTATGATGATCATCTCTAAAAACAAATTTCTCTATCATCCCCGTGTCGAATGATGTTAGGCCCTACCTAAAGTAAATTTTATCTTCTGAACACAATGATTCCCTCATATTTCTCATATGGGAATTAGTTTGAATGACTTTATTGTTCAATGTTATCCACCCGAGCATTTTAACTAAATTCTGAACTTTATTGAATGATTTATTCTGGGCACACCGGGCATCAAGAATCATGTGTCTTCTCAGCTTCCAATCTCTTAATTTTCCCAAAAAATTTCTAAAAATATATTCAAGAAAAATACAGGCCATTATAAAATCCATAATACTGACATGGATGAAATGATTTTGATATTAAAAATTTTAAATTTTGAAAGAAATTTATAAAATCAATGTGTCCAATACCACTATAAATCATTTGAACCATAAGACACAAGAAGGAATAATATTTATCAAAAAATAAAATAATATTAAATTAAATTTATTCCTGATAATACATCTCAATGTGGATTTTTATACACATCAGAATATAAGGTAGGTGTAAAACATAAAAATATTCCTCAATGAAAGGATACTGAGATGACACCCCTTACGAATATCATATCACCAAAGTGATGACATATTAAATTAATCTATTGTGTTTATCTTCATTAAATCCACATAATAATTATGGAAGTAAAATATAATATAATAAAAATTATATTATCACATAATAATATAATGACATAATCAATGATATAGAAGTTTAACCCATTGAATTGAAATTGAGTTATGAAATCCCTTACTACATTGTAATCAGATGCATCAAATGGAAAATGAAAGAGTAAAATCTCTCACGTAATTAAATATAATGGGATGAAATAAATTCCTGATATAAAATATTAATGTATAGTTATACACCCCATAAATGAATATATGTGCCTGAAATAAAAAATATGTCTCAATGAAATTAAATTGAGATGTAGTCCCTTACCATGAGTGTGAATCATCCATACTATCATTATATTCTTGAATAGTAAAATTAGTTTAATTATTAACTTAGTTTGTAACCTTATTAATGTTTATTATTACGTTTATATCACTTATTTTCATGTTATAACAATTATCTAATTATCCAATTTCATGTCAACCATTTTGATGTTATTCAGTACATAAGTCCATAATTAATTTAGTATTATTTCAACAGTCAATGAAGTCATAATTAAATCATATCCTGGGAAATATTCATGAAATAATAATCACTTTTATATATCAATCGTACTTGTTAATCTCTTCATTAAATACTAATATAAAAAAATGAACTATGTTACCATCATAGAGATGGGAAGTCGTATGTACTTATGAGTTACATTTTCATTTTTAAGAGATAATTATAGAAATATGGTAAGTAACATTTTATCTTTCCAGAATAATTATAATATCCTTAATAACATTTAAGTCATTAAAACATAATTATATATATATATATCAACCATTTTATTTGGTTATTAAATATTAATTGCATTTCTTCGTGGAGCTGATAGTTCACACATATACATGAATGACATTATCAATTTTCCGTCTATGGATTGGAAGAAACATAAATCTAATATAATTATTTTATATAGAAAAATATTTCATGAATATTGTATGGTCTCGATTTATCATGAAGTACGTTTTTTATTATGTTTTGGCTTGGTCCTATTATTATTGTCTAGATAAGGGGTTTTTCATGTCCTTCAGAATGATCAGGGGTGTTTTAGGGGTTCAGGACATGAAAAATGTGGAAAGGAGGCTCTCTAGGAAATCTAGACCTTTAGCACATGGATTTGAAACCCATGTGAGGGGAGACCGTGTGAGCAGTTTCAATCCGCATAGTTTGAACACAGTTTGGATAAAACATGTGGAATTCCTAGGAATCCATGAAAATGGGGGTGATTTACGAGCATTATCCTTCGCACGGTTTTCACATGGTTTGGAAAATCATGGGGTATTACCATGAATCCTGGAAACTATTAAACATTTACAAAATACCACTCAAGGATTTTTATTATCAATTAGGATATTCCTCCTCATTTTTCCTTGGAACACTAGGAATGAAATAAACATCCCAAGATCTACCAAGGGTGGTTCACCTTTGATTCTGGGCTATTGGGAGCACCTTCTGTTCTGGATCAAAGCACTGAGAAAGTCTAATACTCTCTTTCATTCTCTTTTGGAGATTAGGGTTTGTAGTTTCATCCATCTCCTTCCAAATCACTCAAACACTCTTTTTCGGGTGATAGCTTGGTTTATGATTCAAAGGGTGGATGAATTCGGGCCTACAACTTTGATTGGGAGCATGTTCATCATCATATTATAGGTAGGTGGTCTATAAGTATTATCACATAGTTTGATAATGGATTTGTTCATGGTAGTTTATGTTCATGTTTTCCCTATTTTTTGCTTTTGGTTCTGTTAGAGTGTTTGGTACAAAGGTGTGTGAAATTAACGAATTGAAACCCTCATGATCCCCTCCAGATGAATTGAGGATAGCTTGACCACTTAAGGCCCCCCCACGGGGTGATCCTTCATTTCCAAACCTAGAAAATGGTAGGATTAAATTAAGGATTGATGAGTGATAATGTGAAATCCATGTTGAACATGTGATAATATTTGATTAACTTTACAGAGAATGATAATGTAGACATCATGGGTTATAAGTCACAAGGGTTTGTTTGTCATAGAATTAAAATGAGAAAAATGGGTCAAACAGGATTATGTCAATTATTAGATGAAATTTGGCTAGAAATGCCTAAGAATATTCCTGAATATTAAATAGTGAAATTGTAATTGGGTATTGGAATGAGAAGAGGGGAATAAGTTAATAAAATATAACAAGGGATGGATGAATTTGTGGAATTGGTTATTATATGGAACATATGTGGTACACATGAATGATTGAATGAGATAAATGGGAAGTGTTATGTAATATGAGAATTATGCTTAAAATTCCTGAGTGGGTAAAATCTTGTCAAATGATAAATGGGTTCCACATGTTAGTGAATGGTCAATGATGCATTTGAATAATACAGAGGGTTAGTTGAATTCGATTAAAGGGGTAAGGCACGAGAATGAGGATTTGGATAAATGTACATGAATTGTAAATTGTAAATATATTATTGGGTTATGGTATTGCATTAATTCCCATTTTGTTTTTTATGAATTGTGAATGATGAAATCAAATGGAATTGCTTATGTTATGTTTTTATATGGTACAGTTGTTGTGATTTGATAAATAAGAATGTGAACTTGGCTTCTATGTTCGGGGTATTGAATCTAGGTTCGATGCCCATAGGTTGAGTTAGACTGAGGTTCTAAATTCTTCCCCAAAATGCATGGGTTAGGGAAGAGGATGAAGGCACTATTCCCATAAGGGTTTCATTCCACCCGGACATAGTGTTTGAGGGGAAGATAACTTGATATTGTGACATGTGTCTCCCAAGTGAGATAATGACTTGATTTATTTCCCTTATTCATTGTGATTTCTTTCCTTAGACCCATGTAAAGATGACGTATATGCTTATACCAATGAGAATGGGTTGAAAATGGATTGTGTGGTAAAAATGGTATAAGAAATGTAATTGGGGTAAATTCTAGTTATGAATAAAGGGAACCTTGTTAACTAATAGAACCTAAATTGTCAATTGTTCATTTACCGTTTATTTTTTACTTGCACGAACTATCTGTTAGACTATATATTTTGAAGAAACTAATGGGTGATGACTAATGATTTTTGTTCTCACAACCTTCTTGGCCCACTATTTGGGAATAAGAACTGATTTTGGATTAGGATGTACATGGAGAAGGATCCAGAGTTAGAGTCGGGACCCAATTGTAGTCTTGGTTGTTTGTTTTATTTTGGGTTTCTTTCACTTTGCACTACTAGTATGGCATGACATTGTTGTATTTTTTGTTGTACCTCTTTTGGAAAATTCATTGTTATACATGTTTATTGGATATTAATATTTATTATTCTATTTATATTGTGTTCTGTAGTGGATTGCTCTGATAAATATAGTATAGTCTCCCCATATTACTTGTTAAACCCTCACTACTAGTCAGCAGCCTCTGGTGTAAGGGGAGGTGTTCTTGATGTCATCTGACGAACTGGCTTGGGGCACTAGTCTAGTGGCTTTCAGGTCTAGGACATTACAATGTGGTATCAGAGGAGTTATTTTCACTATCATTCTATTTTGGTATGGTAGACAAAGGATTAGGATAGTGTGAGTCCATGGTAATGATCTCGTTCTTTGGAGTAGCTAACCTATGTATGAGGTAAAATCCAAGTCAACCTAGGTGGTAATTGTTGTTCTTAATTTTTGTTATTACAATTGAATAACATTTCACCATTGGGAGATGTAAATGTTGTGTTATTTGACTGATTTATGATATTTTCCTCATGGCCAGAATAGCATGAGGTTGTGCATTCAGGCATTAGTTTAGGAACCAAAGGATATTGGTGGAATGTATCAATATAATCACAAACATGATGGGTGTTCGGTGTACAGAGAGTAGAATTAATTTTCATTCCTCGATAAATATGACGAAAAAGATTCCTAATAATGGTATTGAGAGTGGGTGAATTAAAATATTCTAAATGAACAGTTATGTAATATATAGTATAATGAAATGTTGTGATCGAGGTTAAAATTTTGGGTTATGATGTATTGTAATTATTGAATTTTTTCCAAAAGAGTAAGATTTTTTAGTGACAGAAAAAAGGGTTAATGAGCTTTCCAATTTAAAACATTAAATGAGATTAAAATAATGATTTATCAAGTTATGAATTGGTAAATGTTCCTAAGAGGAAGGGATCTTGTTGTAAATGAATAACTAGTTTAAAGAGGTGTTGATGAATGAGTGTTGATTAAGTAAATCAGTTACCCCATATAGACCATGACCTGTTTTAGGTATGGTAAACTGTGGTGTACTATGTGTGATGATGACTATTGGGATAGAGTATGAAGAATGGTTTTTCAAGGTTGATAGTTTGGGATCATCCCATCTGTGTTTAAATTCTATCCGCCCCTATTCAAAGTGTCAAGTGAACAACATGTTCAAATTATGAATGATTAAGTTCGATGGTGGGTATCCCATTTTTGGTAAGTTTGTCCCAAGTATGGTTTTGTAGGACAATAAGAGTTCCCTAGTTTGAGAATTTGGATTTTGATTATGTGGTCATTCTGGTTGTGATATGGCGTTGGTGGTGTGTTTAGGTAACCCTTGGTGGGTTTGTTGTCTTTTGGATGTGAGGAGATATTCGATAATTTGTGTGAGGAAAATCTCATGGTCCATGACCGTACGGAGTGCATGTTGGACGCTATGGATAGTGTATGGTTATTAGTGACACTGTGAGTAGAGACCTTGTGGGTTGTGTCTTGAATTTCATAGAAGATGTTTTTATCATAATGATGATGACTGTGTTCACCTTTGATGTGGAACATAGAGTAGATGGTTGTTTGGTGTCCTAGAAAAAGTGTACATCATAATGGGAGTGAGAGTTACATTCATGAGAAATGCTTTGATCATGTCATGGTGAGCATGGTTTGGAGAGAGGACTAATGGATTATCCTACTATTGACTTCGTTTTAGGGAGTTAGTATTGTTCAGCCATCATGGTGAACTATGATTGATGTTAGACAGGGTTCCCAGTGCTTTTGTGTGTGTGTAGTTGATGTTGATGTTTTGGAATTTGGTAGTGGGACTCATATTGTCCAATGGTGAAGGTTTGAACTTAAGGACTTAGTGGTAAGGTTGATGGATGGTTATGCCACTCAAACTGTGGTAACATGATAAAAATATCATGAATCCTAGGGTGACATCATTGATGGAAAGCCCAGCAATGTCGGAACCTCCGAATATTAAGCATAGTAGATTCTTCAGGGGTGGTGTCAATGCATGCCGAGTACAACAATGTTTTAGTAAATGGTACAGTTATACCTAGTTCATTCGTAATGGAACCCGAGTTCACGTGATAGGATCTATGGTTTTTTTTAAAGGGTTGTACATATGGATTCCTGGATCACCTTTTTGGATGTTGTTTAATGAGGACTCAATGTTTTTTTGAGTGGAATAGAAAAGGTTTACTGAATTTCAGTTATATTCTTTCACTCGAAGGTGACAACTGAGGTGAGGGTGGTTGCATAGTAGAACTTGTTATAGGAATGGTTTGTTTGTTGGGTGAGATGCACAGGTCTCCCCAGGGCTGATTAGGTTGACTAACCAAGATACATGGTTAGGTAAGTAAGTGTGGGATAGGATATACACAAGTTAATGTTGTTTTGTAGAATACTGTTGGGTTGGTTGGTGTGGTAGGTTGTTGTGATTATGTTGTTAGTTGACAGTGACACAATGGAAGGAATCAAGAGTTGTGGTGGATGTTTTTTCACATGGAATGTTGGTTTATAGATTTATTGTTTTTTTGTAATGGATTGATGGTTAAACTTGGTCAGAAATCACACCTAGGGTGTGGTGGTAAATTGTTGATGTGAGTTGTCTGGTAGGGATGCCTGAAATCTTTGGAAGGTCATAGTGTCCCATAGTTCGACATATAAAATGGATAAGTTGGTGGTGTTATTAAATTTATTCTTAAATTACCTTAGCTAGAGATGAGTATTCCCAACATCTTGACATTATTATTAGGTACATCAAGAAGCTCTGGATGAGGCCAAGAGATATTAAGTTGTTTGGTTGGATGAGGAACATTGTGATGTTTACACTCCAAGAAAAGGTGTATTTAGAGCTTGATGGTGGGATGTATAATCCTGTTGGCTCAGGGTGAGGTCCTTGGGATGGACCAAATGACAAAAAACATCATGGGTTCCATTCTTGGATGCCATGAAGTGGTACAAGGTGATGTTACTATTCTTGTTTTGGTAAAAATATAGATATCCATGTCCATGTTTGGGGTTAGGTTTTGGATTGATTATAAGATGTGGTGGTTGGAAGACCACTTGAGATCAATAGAAAGAAAACTCCTATAGTAGGGTTTGATAAGTAAGTTTTGGATGTGGGGAAGAAAACATCGAGTAGACATAGTGGCACTGGGGTTACAGTGAGGAACATTTCAGATGTAAGTCAGGTTCCTCATAGAGGCATGTGGGCCTTGGAAATGGTGTCTGATGATCCAAGTGTTGGATTGATCTCAAGGTGGTTCCATCTAAATCTTGTGATGTCTGTGATGAGTTGTATAAGGGTGTTGTTGAATATGACTACAGGTTGTGGAAATATAAGTAGGGGTCCTATAACTCTAACGAAGATTCGGGCTATACTTAGGTGATTTTCCCATGTGTGGTTTTGAAACATCATAATGTTGGTTGAACCTTATCCATGTGATGTGGGGTCATGCCAAGGGGATATCTAGGTGATGGTCTGGAGTGCGTTAATATCGTGATGATGGAATTGTATTGGAATTCATGAAATGACCTCCCTGGGTGTGTGGGATGATAATGATAGTCTTCTAGTTGATAAGCACCTTTGGGAGGTGAGATATGGGGGGTTTAGTACCATCAGGGAAAGGTGGGTGTTATGGAATAATCCAGTCGGGTATGGTCTGACCTGAGATTGTTAACATGAATGGGTGTGGTGAGAGTGACCGACCTCTAGGTTCATGTTGTAGAAGAAAGCAACCTTGAAATGATTTTTTTACCAGAGTGATGTCAATTCGATCATAGTCCATTGATGGATAGTGTAGGAATATCATACTGAAGGGATTCAATGGTGAAATTGGGGGCCAATGATGTGTAATTCCCTATGGATTATTGGGTGTGGTGAGTTAGGAAATGTTAGGAAATCAAAATGTTGGGTTTATTTCTGGTGGTCCTTTGACAATGGAGGAGGTTCCATGTAACTGGGGATGGTAGAGATAACCATACCATATAAATGGCAGGTCGATGATGTGATTAGTGTTTTTGGTTGGAAGGACTTGAGTGGTCAGCATTCGGGTGAGTTGGCCTTGGTAGAAAGATTTGTCACAATTTTAGTTGGTTGAGTACCTGTGAGTTTTGGGAGGGGTTTGGTTGTATATTTCTAGAATTAAATCATTAGGAAACATGGTTGGATGGATCATGTGTTTTCTACCAGATTATATTGGGTTATGTTCACTATTAGAGTTTGAAAAACATAAGAAAATTAAACCATGTTATTTATTTCTTGAGATATATAGAGGATTAGGCGGATGAGGGGAAGATTGGTTCCTCCAGGATGACTTCATGTCATGTATTATGATTAATTTTGTGTGACTATGGTTGGATCCTATGATTCCCCCAACAAGGACTCATTGTGGGATTGGTTGAAGTGGATGCATTCTGATGGGGTGTTTAGCTCATGTAGTGGTGGTAGTTGGGAAGGATTGTGGGGAAAGTCCAAGTCCTTGTGTCATGATCGATGGGATTTGGGATGTGAGATTGGAAAGTGGGATTGGTTAAGAAGGCCTAGTTGAATGACCTCTTGTTATGAAAGCTTAGTGATTCCTGGAAGAGCGTCTCGAGGATGAGCCATTATAATGTAGGGAGGTTGTAGGGTCCCGATTTTTCATAAAGTTATTTTTTGTTTATGTTTTGGATTTTTCCTATTCTTTTTGAATTGATAAGGGGTTTTCCAAATCCTTGAGAAGGAAATGGGGTGTTATGGGGTTTTGGGACATGAAAAGGGGGGAAAGGGGATATGTGGGAAATCCACACTGTTTGTGCATGGTTTGGAAAACTGTATGAGGGGAGACAGTGAAGGCAGTGGAAATATGTATGATTTGAACACAATCTGGATAACTGTGCTGAATTCCTAGAAATCCATGTGAAGGGTGGTGATTTGTGTGAAGCAGCCACCACATGGTTTGCACATGGGTTTTCAAACTATGTGTGGAAATTGTACTGCCTAGATGCATTGATTTTTTTTCCAAAAATGCCACTCCAAGATTTTTATGTTCACTCATGATTTTCTCCCCCTTCATACTTAGTCCCCTAGGAGAAAACCAAACATTCCAAGAGCTCCCAAACATTCTTCTCCTTCAATTCATTGGCATTGGGATCGTTCTTGGGTTTGTATTGAAGCTCATGGTACATCTACTCCTCTTATTCCTTCTCATTTGTGGATTAGGGTTTGTAGTTTTATCAATATCCTCCCAAATCTGTAGAACCGTATTTTTTGGGTGAGGTTTAGGATAGGCTTAAAAGGGTGGATGAATCTGGATCTATGGTTTCGATTGGGAATTCTTTAATCATTATATTCATGGTGTGGGGTCTATAATTATTATCCTGTATTTTTATATTGGATTTGTGCCTAGAGGTTTGTGTTCTTGTTTTCCCATTTTTTGTGTTCTTGGTTCAGTTATAGAATTTGATAAAAATTGGTGTCAAAGTGACCAATTGAAACCCTCATGATGCCATTGGAATGTGTAGAGGATTTCTTGAAAACTTTGGGCCACCCATGGGGAGCGCCGACTTTTTCGGACATAGAAAATGGTAGGATTATATGAATGGTAGTCTAGTGATAATGTAAACCCCATGTAGAACATTCCATAATGGTTGATTAAGATTAAATGTGATGATAATAGAGATTCCTAGTGTGATAAGGCAGAAGGGGTTTTTTAGAATAACCTGATCACATACAAAATGGGTCGAATGTGATTTTGTTAATTATCTGACGAAATTTCGGCTAGAAATGTATAAGAGGGTTAGTTCAAATTAAATGGGGAACATGTAATTGGGTAATCTAATGGGAAGAGGGTAATATGGTAATGAAATATAACAAGGGAATGGATGAATTTTTGGAGTGGGATATTTCATGGAAGATAGGTGGTACACCAGAATGATTGAATGAAATAATGTGGATGTGTTATGTAATATGTGTACTGTTCCTAAAATGAATGAGTGGGTAAAGGATTGTGAAATAATAAATGGGTCCAATGGGTTAATGAATGGTCAATGATGAATATGGAAAAGGCATAGGGGCTGTTGAATGAACATAAACGATTAAGGAACAAAAATGGGGATTTGGATAAATGAACATGAATTGTAAATGATAAATGTATTGATGGGTTATGACATTGCATTAATTCCAATGTTATTTATTATGCATTGTGAGAGATGAATTCCAATGGCATTGGATATGTTATGTTGTGACATGGTATTGTTGTGGTGATTTGATAAAAATTCATGTGCACATGGCTTGGAATTGTGGGGTATAGACATGAGGTTCTACGCCCATGGGATGAGTTATACATGGTCTCTAAACTCCACCAAGAAATGCATGGGTTAGAGAAGGGGATATAGGATCTATTCCAAAATGATTTCATTCCACACAGACTGAGTCTTCATTATGAAGATAATGTGTTTATGTGACATGTGTGTCCCTAGTGAGAATGGTTCTTGATTTATTTCCCATGTGCATTGTGATTTATTTCCTTAGAACCATGTATAGATGATGTATATGCCTAACCCAAAAGAAATGTGTTGAACATGGATTATCTGGTAAAAATGGTATGAGAAATTTAATTGGGGTAGATTCTAGTCATGAAATAAATGAACCTTGTTAAATAATGTCACCCAAACTGTCCCGTGTTCACTTAAAATTTATTTTTTACTTTCAAACACAATCTGTTAGACTAGAAATTTTGTAGATACCATTGATGGTTGCCTTCTGAGTTTTGTACTCAAACCCTTACCGGGACGCTGTTGGGTACCCAAGCAGATTTCTTGGTTATAGGTCAAGAAAAGGGAAAGAGACCTACCCTAAGATGATGATTTGGTCCCAGGATGTATATGGTATAGTTCCAAACATAGATTCTGGAACCATTTTTAGTTTTTGGCCATTTGTTTTATTTTGGGTTTCTTTCACTTTGTAATACTAGAATGGCATGAAATATTTGTATTTGATTTGTGTTTGTACCCTATTTGTGAAATTCTTGGTTATGAATGTTCATTGGTTATTCATATATTTTTATCTATTTATATTATTTTTTATTATGTTTTTATCTAATAAAGAGGTTATAGTCTCCTGATTTGACTTATTAGACCATCGCAACTAGTCGGCAACCTATGGCATTAGGGGAGGCACGCTTGAGGTTATGTGATAATCTGGCTCGGGGAACCGGTCTAGTGGATTCTAGGTCGGGGATGTTATAAATATCATATATAAACATTAATTCAATCATTATATCCAATATTAATATATGGTGATGGTAATGTAATTTCATTGGTTCGCAAGGTTGTGGCCCGCCGTACACACAAACGATGAATTATTATCCCATTTGGTGTGAAAAAATAGATGGATTTTGGTAATAACACAAAAATAACAATATCTAAATATATTTAGGACACTAGATTTATAATATCATCATGGACAAATTTTAATATTAGGTCTTTGAAGAAGATACAATATATAAGAACTTAATTAAAGACAATACATTTTCATCAGACAATCTCTATTGCTTAACAACATAAGACCATTAAGGTTCATTTCATGGCTAAAATAAGTGATCTAGAATATGGGCAGGGATTATAAGAAGGTATTATAAAATACATGAGATTAATATAATTGGTTATTAATTATTATTAAAATAGAATAAGTGTTCTCATTTTATAAGAGGGTGGAGGTTCACTTTTGGAATTCGTCAAAATATTAAATATATATATTAATTTTTTGATAGAATATAGATCAAAACAAATTTATTTCAAATATATAATGATTTTGGTTATAATTAAATTCATAAAAATAAAAATTACACAATTTTGACCATTTTTTAATTCCAATCTTTTTGTTTTAACCATTATTTAGCCATTTTTAATTCCTACCATGATAATATGTTTTTTACTACTTAAGGGTTAATATTGATATTATAAAATTGAAAACGAACCAAAAATTAATAATTCATTACATTTTAAACCATATCCCAATATTTTTTCCAATTGAAGTTTTTATGCATTCTATATCACTTAATAAGTTATTATTTATTTTAAAATATATTTTTTTGTCAATTTTGACACTATTGATTACATAATTTTTTAGAATATCATAAAAACATGATATATTCAGAAATAATATTTTAAATATTTAATAACTTGTAAAAGTATGCTAAATAATACATGAATGACTTTAAATATAAAAAAATTTATATATTTTAATATATTTTATATCATTTATTTGAAATTTTATTTAATTAAACAATTACATCACTATCATTGTGAAAACATTTAAGAAAATTTTATATCTCATAAATATTAAAATCAAATTACAATAGTGAAGATATAAATATAAGGTTTAAAAATAATTATTATAGAAGAATAGATCTCATGTATAATCCCATCTGAAAAATATTTCACTTGTTAAAATGAAATGTATGAAAAAATTGACTTTTCATTGAATAAAATACTATAAATGGATAAAAGACATCCATGTGGATGCAAGAGATCAAAAAATCATCCCATAGATATTTTTTCCTATAATAACACATCCAATAAAATTGGGAAAACTTTATTGTTACTTTTCAATTATTTATATTTTTATTT
This sequence comes from Viscum album, assembly GCA_963277665.1. Taxonomy (NCBI): domain Eukaryota; kingdom Viridiplantae; phylum Streptophyta; class Magnoliopsida; order Santalales; family Viscaceae; genus Viscum; species Viscum album. Next base: position 1,403,365,568 of record OY728155.1, read on the forward strand.
TTATAATTAATTTTCAGATTTAACCTTAACTGTAGTAATTAAAAAAATAATCAAGTTAATATTATATTATCTAAAAATAAATGGGACATTTTCAATATATTTTAAAATTATAAATTCAAATATCGAATTTCTTTTTAAAATTTCAAAACACATAATTGTATAAAATTAATTTAAAATTTATCATTTTGATAGAATGCAAACGCGTTTTAATGGTAAAACATTCAAAAGATTGAAATGTTTTTATATAAAAAATCAGAGTGAAATTTGTCCAAATAAACAATGTTTAATTAAATAATCTAAAATATATCTAATTATACATTAAAACTTATCAGAAAAATAATTTAACACAATAAATTATTTATATTATAAATCTCTTTTCAATTAATGTTAAATATTTTTCACAATTTATCAAAACATGAAACTTATCAGAAAATTACAAAAAAATGAACTCATGTAAATTTTAATATTACCATTTAAAACATGATGTTTATTATATAAAATTAAATTTATAAAATTGACCAAATATATATTTAAATCAATTTCACCATCAAAATGCGACAGAATAGCACTTTTAGAAAAATGTTTTTTATGTGTAAAATTTGATTTGATGTTATATCAGGATGAGAAAACACATATTATTAATATTTAAAAATATATTTAATATATTATATCCTTATTTGATTCATTTATATAATATAAAAAGTGTTATTTTTTTATTTTCTAGTTAAAAATACAGTAGTTAACATTTAAATATGTTTTTAGAAAAAAAATATTTTTAATTTACAATGGTTATACATTCATTTTTAATTAATTAGACCAAATATTTTATATATGTGTGTTTAAAAAATATTTTACTAATTCATTAAATCTTATTTATACCCGTAAATATAATGGATAGTTAATAATGGTAACATTTAAACAATAATATTTAGTTGTTTTGTAATATAGATGTTATGTATCATGTACCCTATCAAACATTTTTTAAAAGTACTGGATATTAAATTCTCTCCCCCTTTTGTAAATAGTGTCCATGATATTTCTAAATTTTCTTCGTTACAATGGATTGAATTTTCAATATACATTCATTTAAACCACACATTGAAAAAAAGATTAATGTGAATTCCACTTTTAAATAGTTAAAGGGATGTATGGAGGCCACCTAAGAAAACACATACTCGAGTTCCATGTTAGGAAACATGGACATGGAAAACAAAAATAAACTATAATGTTTTGACATAGGGTGATATAGAACATGTTTATTAAAAATTTAAGAGTCACAAAACCCAAAATATATAATTATCTAAAAAGGTGATTAATTTCTTCATAGTAAATGTTAATGGATAATGCTTTTATTTGGAAATTAATTTCATATAGTTGAGGAATTATTTTACTTCCTAGACTATGATCATTAAGAAAATTAATTACTTTACTAGTAGTGTTTGAACCATTAATCGATTTCAACCTCATACTCATCATTTTCACCAAACGGTAAGTATTCAAGATGAATTTTTCATGCATGGAGAATGATAATAAACATCTAAAGAATCACATAATCCATAAAATATTAATTATTAGTTTCTACTATTGTGAAACATTAACCAATAACAACATCTTTTGGTTATGATTATATTATTCCCAAAAAATAATAAACCATTACAAGATGAAAAAATAAATTAATGTCCAAAATTAGATCGTAATACGCAATGTTAAACATAGATAATTTAGAAAATAACTAGCCTTAAAATTTATCAAAAGTCCCACGATTTTATATCTACCTTAATCTTAATGGTTTCCAAAAATAGTGTGAACGTCTTCCAAAATAAAAATAATCGCTTATTATCCAAATCATTTCTAATATCATGGTTATATATAAAATTTATTTTCAAAAAAGGAAAATAACATTTATCTATAGGATTGTTTAAATAGAAGAAAGAAATTATACTAACCAAGAAATCACATAGGTCAGTGGTAGGCAATTCACACTAGTCGTCCACAGGTTGTGTGTTCAATTCTTGCAGCATTGCTAGACACAACAGTATCCCACCCATCTTGCAGGTTTTCTTCCTTCCAAAACAATATTAATATTATGTTTTTAGAAATTTGAAATATTTTAAACATAAATAAAATAGCCTTAATTTTTCTTAAACTAATTGGTTTAGTCTTAACTTTCACATTTCTATTCCAAAATTTAAAAAAAAAATAGTTACCTAAAAAATGAATTCCACTAAAAATACCATTAGTAACCTTAAAATTTAAAATCTGAAATCATATATAGGGTTTTCTAAGGCACCAAACTTATGATCAAAGTAGAAATGATAAACCCCTGATGATATTTGTAACTCTTATGAAAACATAATTATAACTGATGTCATCTAAACCCTATTCTGATACTATCTATAAGGACATACCCCCAAAAATTACATTTTATAATAATTTTTAAAGCAATAAATCACATTAGTTTCCCAAATATAATTTATTTTTATAGTTTTAGGGAATTCAGAAAAACACTTACATAGTAAACTCATGCATTACATGTTGACACTTATACTAAACATCAATTTTTTCAGAAAACAAAAGTATTTTTTAAAACAATCATGTGTTATATTTACCAAAATCCTTCTCAAAATTACCATTGATCTCATACATGTAATAAATAACCCTTAAAATTTATTAAAAACATTTGTAAACTCATAATAATATTTTCTTAAAAATATAACTTGTTACCCGAAAAAAAGTCATTATATAAAAAAGATAATTAATTTTGTTTTTTAATATCAAACAATTTTCATGAAAACTAATAAGAATTAATATATAATAAAATCATGTAATGTTAGAAATTATTATGATAAATTAGAAAAACCATTAGGTCGAATTTCATTCATCTTACACTTACAACTGAAAGAAACATAAACTCGACATCTATTCCCAAAGCATTGGAGGGTATTAATAGACTCACATGTCAAAAGTCTATCATAGAACTATCTATCATTGGGTTATCATATAACCACCAATAATATTTCCATGTACTGTTATATAATCATAATAAAATGAATCTTGTAATTATAAAAAATCCATTATAAAAATTTCATTTTCAATCATAAGGAAACATTTCTTGTTATCGTAATTAGTAATCAATTTCCAAAACCAATTTTTAGAAATAAAATAGTCAAAAAAAGTAAAATGGATTTCATTTTATTTTAAAAACTTGATATATGTTAGAGGTATCCAAATATAAAATATTTTTTTTAGCTTTGTAGATGTTCTTTTCATCGTATACGTTAAAAAGAAAAATCTTTTCTTAGTTTGTAAAGAATAAAAACATTGCATATACAAAACATAAAATGATTACGTTTTGAAATCATATGAATGAAATTAAAAAGAGGTATAAAATTTAATTTATATTAATTTTATTAACTAAACATATCATATTATATGAATAATTATATCATGGAGTAATGTAGTTTGAAATTAAATCTTCATTCATTTAAAAGAACATTTGTAAATCATTGTGTCCCAAACCACTTTGAATAACTTGAACCATATGCCCCATGGAGGAATCAATTTTATCAAAAAATTAAATAACATTAAAATAAATATATTCATGATATTATATGTTTAATTTTCTATTTATACACCTCATAATTTTTTTTTGGGAATAACCATCTAAAATGCCTTAAAGAAAGGAGAATGAGATGATGTCCCTTACAAAGATCATATCACCAAATTGAACTTTGATAAAATGAATTTATTATATGTATCTGGAGAAAATAAATATAAATTTTTTTAAATACAATGTAATATAATCAAATTTATTTTCTCACATAATAATAGAAAAAAATAATCAATTAAATATAAGTTCAACGTAATCAAAAGAAATTGAGTTATGAAATACCATAATACATTGTAATTAGTTGAATAGTATGCTATAAGAATGATTAAACATATTAAAAACTTTAAATATTCTTATAATAAACAATTTCATGATATAAAATTTTAATAGAGTTTTATATTCACCTCTTAAAATAATATAGGTGCATGAAATCTAAAATATACCTCCATAAATTTTTTTTGATGAAGACCATTTACTTGAATCTGACATGTCATGTAGTATCATTATATTATTGAAAAATAAATTTATATTATTCATTTAACTTATTTATAACCTTAGTAAATCATATTATTCCTTTAATTTCCAGTGATTTCATTTTATAATAGTTACTTAATTATTCATGTTAATATTAGATGTTTTGGTGACATTTGGTACTTGATTCCAAAATGAATTTGGTATGATGTCAACAGTAAATGCTTCCATAAGTAAAAAATCTAAAAAATAATACTCATTAAATAATAATAACTTTTATATATAAATTATACTTTTTAATCCATTAATTAAATATGTAATTACAAAATAAACTGGGTTATAATCATATTGATGGTAAGTCGTACGTATACATGACTAACATATTGAAATCATTAATGGTCATTATCGAAAGAAGGTATGAATAATTTTAACATCACTAAATTATCATATTTTAATTAATATAAAATTAATCATAAAAAATATTTATATTTATATATCATCAATGTGATGTGGTGATGACAAATGAATCATGTCGCTTTATGGTGGTTATAGTTCACATATATGCAAGAACGACGTTATCACTTTTCAGTGTATAGGAAGGTATAAACATAAATGATATATTATTATTGTATAATGATAAATATTTCATTAATATAATATGTAAACATTAATTCATTCATCATAAAAAATCTGGAGAAATGATTATGGAAAACAAATTTCATTGGTTCATGGGGCGGTAGTCCGCCATACGGATAGACAATGAATTATTTTCCCATTTTATGGAAAAGATGATGTATTTTGGTAATGATATTAACATAATAAGATATATTTATATACAATATTATTTAAATATTATTTCATCATTATTAAATAATATTTTAATGTGTGGGATGAATAAACAAAACTGAAACACTTAATTAAAATAATTTATTTTCTTCAGACAATCTCCTTTTCATAACACCTTAAGACAGAAAAGGATGGTGTTATGCCCCAAATAAGAGATCTAGAATGAGTGGATTGATTATATTAAGGTATTTGTTAATATATTTGATGAGTGAAATAGATTTATAAGTGTGCAGAAAATAGAAGAAGATGTTCCATTATATATGAGAGGGGTGGCAAACTCTTGGAATTCATCACAATATAAAAATTAATATAAATGAACTTTTTATTATAAATAGACCCCAAATAATATTGATTTTAGTATGAGTTTGGATAAAAATTACTTCATATTATAAAAGTTACAAATGTTTTACTATTTTTAACCATTATATTTTTTAGCCCTTATTTACCTTTTTTAGATTCCTGTTTTGACAAAATGTGTTTTACTCATTAAGAGTTAATATTGTTTCTATAAAATTATAAAAGAACTAAAAATATATCATTTATGAAATTTAAAACGTTATCCAAATAATTTTTATGCATTTTAGTTTTTTATAATTTTGATATAATTTAAAAAAATATTATTTAATTAAAATAATAATTTTGTCAATTTTGACATTATTAAGAACATTAATTTTTACAAATATCATAACAACATGATATATTTGAATTTTTTTACTAATTAATAAAATGCCAAAGAATTATTTAAAATTATTTTATGACAATAATTATCCAAATTTTTTTTATTTTATTATTTTTGATATCATTTATTTGATATTTACTTTAATTAAATAATTAATGTGTCATCGTTGTATAAGCCATTAAGGTATAATTTTCACTACTAAAAAAAAAATTAATTACCATGATGAATATAATCATTTTAAATTTCATAATAATATTTGTAGTGTAATATTTCACCTATATAACACCATGTTTAAAATATTTCACTTCTTAAAAAATGTGTGCCAAAATTTACTTTTGTTGATTAAATAACTCTGAATGGATTTAAATCATCCATGTTGATCAAAGATCTCAAAAAATCATCCCAATTATGATTTTTTATGATATCAAATTTTAAAATAAAAATAGTACAATATTACGGTAATTTTATAATATTTATAAATCTTTTTTTACCATTAATTACATAATTTATCTTAAACTGTGGTAATAAAAAAACAAAGTAACAATTAATATTGTACACAAATAAAATGTACCTATTTAATAAATTTAGACCATATGACCTAAAATAAGGAAAATATTTTTATATTAAAATCACATATTTGGATAAAATTAATTTAAAATTTATCCCATCGGAAGAACAAGAAAACTTTTTTTTAAGGTGATAATGTTCAAAAGATTGAATGTTTTTATATCCAAATTCAATTTGAAATTTATTCCAAGGATATAAATTAGATTAAAATATATAAAATTGATGTAATTATAATTAAAAATATAAAAATATATTTTAACACTTTAATGTTTTTATATTAATACATTCCTTTCAATTAAAATTCAATATTATCCCCTTTTCATCGAAATTGGAAACTTATCTGAAAAATATCAAAACATCGACAAAATAAATTTTTTATATTTAACATTAAAATAATAGGTTTATTATATAAAATATTTTTTAAATAAGTTTCCAAATAGAATTAAAATAGATGTGTTATCAAAAGAAAGAAAAACTACTTCAAAAAAACTATTACTTATAGGTGTTAAATTGGACTTGTTCTTATATGATATATAGAAAACACATTATATGAATGTTAACCATTATAATATATATATATATAACATTACTATAATATAGAAATATTGATTTTTTTATATATTGGTATAAAACACACTTGTCCACAATTAAATAGTTTTTCGTAAAACCATATAATTTATTTTAGAAAGAGGTTTTGTTTATTTTATAATTGTTTTGTAAAAAAAATTATATATAAATGTGTAAAACATATTTTCACAATTAAGTTACACATGATTATACTCTTTTTTCTAATGTATATGTTATAATGGTAATAATTAAATAATAATATTTAGTTCTTCATTTGTGCTCATTATGGCGTATTTTTTACCTTATCAAACATAGTATTTATTTTTTAAAACCCAAGTAAGTAATATATTATTATAATAAAGACCAATCAATGTGAAAAAATAATTTCAAATTCAGCAATACGAATAGTTAAATGATTTGTAGGAAGACAATTAACATAAATCATAATCAGATAAGTAAACAGAAGATGAAATCATCAATCCACTACATGTTTCACTTCTAATTCAACAATTAATAATTCAGATGGTATATTGGTACACTTATGTAATTAATTAGATATAATATAATGGGTAGATCAAGAAGAAAATATTTTAGTAATATTTGTACAGTTGATGATAAGTGGACCATTCACTACATAATCATCATAAACCATATATTCTATAATGATCGCACAAGGTTTACATTTATCTCATGTGTTAAGAGGTCTATCAAAGCCGTCATCATTATTAATCCTTATATTTAAGAGCATGCAATCATAATTTTTATAAACCATTTATAATATTCCCAAACCCACACTACCAGATTTGGGGCTAAAACATATTTATTTTATTTCTAGCATTCATATTCATAAATCTGGACTAATTATAATTATTGAAAATAAAACACCAGACTAATTTATTAGAATACACACATACTGAATACCACTTTGGTTTATAGTTTTTAAGAATTATAAAAAACAGTTACATATAAAACTATGATTCAAAAATAACAGGTTCATAAAAAACATAATCATATCATACTATGTTATTTTTATATAGTATCCTCCTTAGGAATAACATACCTAATCCTTTCTTCAAAACATAATGAAAATGAAGAAAATTATTATTGAGCATAAACACAGAGTGAGGGTAAACAAAATCATTAAAAATTTAATTTTTTTAGTGAATATTAGTGCAACAAAATGGTATGATGAAATATTCAATGTTCATGAGGATTAAATATGAGATTCCTTACCCATCATAACCTAGATCATATAACATGAGACATTATATAAATATTTATCAAAATATAGTGTTCATATAATTTAAATACATCGACCAATGTGAAAACTAAACTTATAAAAATGATCCAGAAGTACATGTTTCAATAATAAAGAAAATAATTCACCCCAAACATGCATCCCCTTAACTTATGGGCTTATATGGAGGTCCACTGGTCCTTAAGCGCACATACCCATATTCCAATGGTTTCTGGCTAGCAGTTGGGGTCTATTAGGTGATATTGGAGTTACTATTCCATCTAGTAATATTATCAATGATAATTGTTATACTAATATCACAAAGGAATATAATGACCAAACATAGTCGAAGAATATTTTAACAGTGGAAATAACGTTCCAAATATAAGACCATCCATACATATATGGTAATTAATAATTTTAATAATGATCTTACCAAAGAATGTATGTTTTGTTACAGGCTATCCATATTAGTAAAAACTCAAAAAATTCCAAAAATGAGTCTATCTAGATGGTAAAAACCCCATTCTCCATCATCCAACCTCTATATGAACCTATATCACATCTCTACAAACTGTTTTCCAACCTAGGATTTTTATCCATTAACTGATTTTAATGCAATAATGTATGCATTCATACTAAGGGGCTCGTTGTGTGTCTGAGAAAGAACTCATTTATCCACCACAAATGTGTACATATCTTATATCCATATCTATATTAGTGAATGGATAATATAACTAAATCATAAATATAATTGTATAATTAATTACACACTTCACATGCATTAAACCACTATAATAGATTGTTTACCTACTCCATCCATCATTATAACGGAACAATCTATCCACTGTCTACCCTAATTAAGGAACCCTCAATTTCCTATCAATTTAAATTCCACATAGAACCACATCCCAACCATCCCACTCTTATCATGATGATTAAATCAAATATCTTTATGACAAAAGGCGTAATCATATCACCAGTCCTTCAAAAATACTCTTGAATAACCATTTTTATCTCAATTGATTGAAATCCAAAGGAAACACCAAATATATCCTTCCACCATCTTGCCCCATCGAAAAAAAATATTTGTGAGCCTCATCATCCATATAATGATCTAAAAAAAATAAACTATAAATATCGTTGTTGATAACCACCTCTAAAACTGAGGTTCATAAACATCCCATAGTCTAAAAATTATACTAATTCCACCACCAACATAAAAAGGTCAATAACACCTCACTAGGTTCAAATAATGGGTCTATAAGACTCCAACATTTCTATTATCCAACCATAGTATGTGAAAATTCCCCTACATACCTAAGAAACAATATCGGCGAACCTCTTCCTCCAAGTGTAAACCTCATCTCCCAACCACAACCTGGGTCATCAACACCTACGTCAAGCAGAAAGACCATCATTCCTTAGTAATGAAAATAAGTAGCACCCAAATTATCACATTGAAATCCATGAACATTCCTATGGAGCTAGCGTAGAAATTGAGAAATATTAACTAAATAAAACCAATGACATATCATTGGCCAACCAAAAATAGAAAACCACACCCCACATAATATGATGAACCAATTTCAAGCACATTTAATTATACATTTACATTCCCCGTGGAATCACATAATGATTATAAAAAATAATGAATCTAAATAAATAGTCTCACCTAGACCACCGAAAATCAAGCATATTTTTTATGTATTACCTAACAAAAATAAATGAGGAAAAAAATTCCACACATACCTTCTCTTTATATATTACCACTAATCAAAGACCAATATTTGATTCAAGAATAAACTGGTTAAAACTATTAATCAAACAAACACCTAGGGAATATGGAATATGATATCTGAGAAATTAGTGTTCCAAACATTGGTAAAAAATAATATTATAAGTAATTGGACTATAATATTTACCTTAGGAAAAAATGAACAATTAATTAATTGGATCCTGAATGATGTAGTTCCAAAGGAACATAAAACAAGAGAGAATAAAAGATCCGTAGAAGGAGGTGTATTGCTAATGTGTGTAAAAAAACGTTTCTCTAATGATTAATTTAGGAAATTTGAAATTTGAAATTTCAACTATTTATATTGGAAACATTTTTTTGATGAATATTTTTCTAATAGTATGCCTATCATATAGTGCCTCTACCTAAAGATACACCCTCCATTCATGTTTACAATGAATAGGTTTTCAAACCTTGCACCAAAGCATTCTGAAACCTTAACCCTATTGCACTAATCCATCAATGTTTTAAACCCAGTAACACTATTTGACCTTACTAGTTATCAATTCCAATGGGTTTAACTATTTGGACATCATGGTTGGCATTAACCATTTATCTACCATGAACATAGTTATATGTATCCATAATATTGGTTTCTAATTCCCAAAGCATACGAATAAATAGAACCCTTGAGACACTTACACATCATTCATCACCTTTAAAAAATAATAAAAAATTATAACTCCCAAAATGCGTATGATGATAGTGGTTTGTTACGAACCAAAATTAAATTAATTTCTTATTAACCTATTAATGCACCATAGTCGCACACCCTATGGTCGATCACAAGGAGGCCACTTCCACACACAATCTTCCTATTGTCACTAATATAAACTAACTAATTTAAAAATATAATACTAATATAAATGGGGGGGATAAATTAAAATTTATAAAATATAGATATATTATTAATATATAAATATATTAAAACACAAAATACAAGGAAAAGGAATAAGATACACAAAGAAGTTAGAAGAAGAAAACCATCATTCTTGGGGTTTCATGGTGGAATTATCATCGTTGTCCATAATATTCATCAATGAGATATTCAATGTGGAGATTAAGACCTGTCACTCCACACCCTCTCATTTGAAATGTATTACCCTACACCGTGACCTCTGCATGTAGGATTAATCTCTTCCACATCAATACCTAATCCAAACTCCACCGTTTGAATGAATTAGATATTGATGGGAAGGAAAAGTAATAAACAAGGAGGAAGAAGTCAATAGTAGAGAAGGTGGGGTGACCGCTCACCACAATCATTTAACCACTACTGAATCCTTATAATAAAACATGATAAATCAGTAAATCACATAAAACTCAAATACCCCACTTCCCCCCTCGAACAACAGTGAGGGTTAGCTCTCCACAAACATGGAGTTAGAAAGAAGCACAGTGGGAGAAACACATAAAATAAAAGAAATAGAAGAAAAGAAGAAATGAACATAAGAATAAGAAATATACACAAATATATATTATAAATATGAATAGAAATTAAAAAACTAAACTCATCCTTGCCCCCTTAAAATGGCTATCCTTGTAAAAGAGAGAAGAGATACATATTTATAGAGAAAATGGGAGAAGAATTCTCGCTCAAATTCTGTCCTCCGGATTTCACTGACATTTAGGCCCACTAAATGACCGAATTGGTAAATGTTCCCTTCTTGAAACTTGTTCCTTATCTTCATTCTGCGTCTATCCACAAACTTTAAGCCAGATTGGTCCATGTATGATTGAGTTATGACTGTTTTGGTGCAGACAATTAAATCTGTCCATGTGACTCTTCGTCTTCCACAACTCCAAATTCCCATGCATTTAATTCCATGAATCCAGACGATTCAGATGTGGACTCCATAACTCAAGATGTTCATTAATTCCTCTTCCAGCTCCTTGTTTAATATCAGCTCTATTGGATCGGTCCTATTTGAGATAAAAGCTCAGCATTAAAACCATCCAAATCTGCACACAGTTTTGGAGGTTCAGATTGTGATCGAGTTTTGAGACTACAAATGATTGATTGAGTTTGGGCTCCAGAAGGATTAAACTCGGCCCATGATATAATGAAACCTATAAAAAAGTAATTTCACAATTTGGTTCAGTTTATAAAATTTTATGGCCAAAATACACAAGATAAATAAAACAGTTAAACATCAAAATTAAGCCATTTTTGCATTTGAGCTCAAAATACCACTAAAACATAAAAATGTGACAATTGAACATAAAATAACACTTTTGTTGGATTTAAAACATTGAAATAAAGTATATAATATGTGAATATTCAAGCTTCATCACTCCCCCACACTTAATCATTGCACTCCCGAGCAATCATCATATATTCAAATCAGAACTCACACAACAATTAATAATGAGAAAACATAAATGATCTCTTCCAAAATGAAATTCCATCATTTATCCTCTATTAAAAACAATTTTCAATTATTTTCATTCCTCACATTTAAATTTATTCAACCTCAGAAATCCATCCACGTCCCAATCACAACCTACCTCACCTTGAAATTTGTGTCACTCTTCACTCAAGAGAAATTAAATCTGAAGTTATGCTCATACTTGGAAAGTGCATGTATCATCATAAGATTGTGACAATTATCATCTCACCACAGAGAGAAACATGAAAATGTATTTAATCATGAGGACTTTTTCAGGTGAATTCTATGGCTTAGGTTTGGTGGAAAAATGATTGAAAAATTAAGGCTATAAAGAGGAGGTTGGACTCTTAAGCACAATGCATGAATAATCAAGTGAAAACACAGGATGAAACTCACTCAATCCCCTTTACAAATGTGATACACAACACCGTCCCCTTTTTATGACATGGGACATGATCCAGGAAATGAATCCAATAAATTATTACATCCATGTTCTCCCCTTTTTTTCATTTTTTTCATTTTTTTTGTAAAGCTCCAGAAAGGCACAACTTTATTTTCTATTTTTTTTATTTTTTTTCATGGAGAATGAGCTGAAAATTGAATACAATGAATGAATGACTATAATTCCCTTGAATTTATATAGGTACATGAGTCATGAAAGGAAGTAAAATTATAAATTCAAGCTCATCTCCATTTTTTTCTATTTTTTCATTTTTTTTGAAGGAGAACTAGATGAAACAAATAAAGCACTATGAAAGGATTACCCATTCCCAATTTTATCTTTATCATCCACTTCCCAAAAGGTTCATACACACCTCACATCACCCAAAATTGAAATATATCCCAATGAACACACACGAAAGTCCCTTCCCCCACACTCAAACTTGAAATATCCATGCAAAAATACCAAGAGTGCGGGTTGGTAAGGAAAAATCAGCTTGTAATGTGGCTTAAACCTATAAGGAAATTCCTGGTATCTAAGGTATAACGAAGGATATATGTAAAGGTAGGTCTCAAGATAAAATATGGTTGGCCAAAAAAATGCCTAAATCATATCAAAAACATTCCATGAAATCCAAATCTTTGAAAGAGAAAAATCATAGGTTCTGGTTCTCACACATAATCCAAGATTCTCTCAAGAAAGTGTGGGTATTAGAAAGAATATTTCAAAGTGGTTCAGAATACCTCACAGGACTAGAAATATATATTGAGTCAGTGTTTCATGGGAATGAATTTCAAAAATTGGTCAAACTCATAAAAATGCTTCAAAATCCATTTCAAGGAAAAAGTTTCACATCAACAATCATTTAAATTCCATTTCTTAAGAAATCATTTCAATCATTACAAAATCAATTAATGTGTGAAAAATGATTAGAATATTCATTGAAGCTTAAGGATCCTAAAAATATGAATAATAATAATAAAAATAAAGCACACAAAACATCTAATTAGGTTGAATCTCCCCCACCCCTAGATTTCACTACCCCCATTGCAGCTCAACAAAATAATGATAAGGGCAGAAAATAAAAGGAAGGAAAGATAAAACCTGACTTTATTTTACAGTGGAAGCCTTGAGTTAAGCTCCTAGATACTTCCACTTAACTTAAAAAGCATGAAATAAATAAAACATAAGAAAAATAAATAAAAATAAAGAGTAATTGAAAAGAAAGAGGAATGGAAAAGAAAACGGATAAGGCTTGGTATGACTCCCCATGCGGGTGCTAGGTTTTTACTACCCCTAGGCAGGCAGTTGCAGCGGTTTAACCACAATCTATTGGTGGATAAGGTTTCTTGCTCAGAAACCACCAGAACTTCTTTCTTCCAATTCTCTTTAGCTTACAAAATCCATAGAGAAACCCATAAATAGAGTACATCAGCTCCTTCACCATTTCAATGTGGTACAACTAGAATGATGGGGGAAGATGGAAGAATGGGTCCTCCACTTCTCTAGCCACGACTTCTTTGGCCACTTCGACTTTAACATCCAGGGCTTTCACATGTGATGTTGTGTCAAAAAATTCAGAAGGGAATTCAGAAAATAATTGAACGTGAATAATATTAAAACATGAACATTAAATATAAAAATCTTCCCTTTCGTGTAGGTCAGCTTGAAATGTGATCTCTTCAGGCAAGGCCACTGGGAACTCTTTTTCAGCAGGGACTTCATTATCTTCTTCCAAAGCAAGAGAGGGGTATAGAGGTACTGATTCTTCTTTAAATAAGATGGGACGATCACTTACCTTTTTATCTTCAACAAAATCTAACCAATTTTAATCCAAAGAATGTTGATCTCCCACAGTTGTATCAGTTGGCTTTTCTTCTTTAGGAACCTCTTCAAGAAATGGCCAAGGAGAGACAATTGCATCTTCCAATTGAATCTTCAAGTCCACCTTGGGTTCTTCAACATCAAATGTAGGTGGAACAACATTTATCTTTTCTTCTTCAGCTTGGTTCTGTTGTTGTTGTCGTTCCCTCCATAGAACTTTAACTTCATCAACTTCAGCTGCCAGCGATGCCACCATCTTGCTTGCTTGTTCAAGGATTTTGAAATTATTTTGAATCATCGTGACATCTTGTTCCATCTACATCATAAAAGACTCTTCCCTGCTATAAAATTAAGAACTAGGCCAAGCATATGAAAAATCACTGAAATAATCCATCTCGACCAAAAAAAAGAATGATATTCAATGAAGCACTTTTTTTAGTTTTTTAAAATTTTAATTTTTTTAGGTTTTTATGAAAAATAGAGTGTGAAAGCACTTGACCTCCCCGGAAATGGCACCAAATTGATGAGAGTGGTTTGTCGCGAACCACAATTCAATTAATTTCTTATTAACCTAATAATGCACCATAGTGGCACACCCTAGGGTCGATCACAAGGAGGACACTTCCACACACAATCTTCCTATTGTCACTAATATAAACGAACTAATTTAAAAAGATAATACTAATATAAATAGGGGGGATAAATTAAAATGTATAAAATATAGATATATTATTAATATATAAATATATTAAAACACAAAATACAAAGAAAAGGAATAAGATACACAAATAAGTTAGAAGAAGAAGACCATCGTTCTTGGGGTTTCATGGTGGAATTATCATTGTTATCCATAATATTCATCAATGAGATATTCAATGTGGAGATCAAGACCTATCACTCCACAACCTCTCGTTTGAAATGTATTACCCTACACCAAGACCTCTGCATGTAGGAGTAATCTCTTCCACATAAATACCCATTCCAAACTCCACCGTTTGAATGAATTAGATATTGATCGGAAGGATAAGTAATAAACAAGGAGGAAGAAGTCAATAGTAGAGAAGGTGGGGCGACCGCTCACCACAATCATTTAACCACTACTGAATCCTTAGAATAAAACATGATAAATCAGTAAAGCACATAAAACTCAAATACCACCACTTCCCCCCTTGAACAACAGTGAGGGTTATCTCTCCACAAGCATGGAGTTATAAAGAAGCACGGTGGGAGAAATACATAAAATAAAATAAATGAAAGAAAAGAAGAAATGAACAGAAGAATAAGAAATCTACACTAATATATATTATAACTATGAAGAACAATTAAAAAAACTAAACTCAACCTTGCCCCCCTAAAATGGCTATCCTTGTAAAAGAGAGAAGAGATACATATTTATAGAGAAAATGGGAGAAAAATTCTCGCTCAACGTCTGTCCTCCGGATTTCACAGACATTTAGTGTTCATATAATTTAAATACATTGACCAATGTGAAAACTAAACTTATAAAAATGATCCAAAACTAAATGTTTCAATAATAAAGAAAATAATTCTCCCCAAACATGCATCCCCTTAACTTATAGAATTATATGGAGGTCCACTGGTCCTTAAGCAAACATACCCATATTCCAATGGTTTCTGACTAGCAGTTGGGGTCTATCAGGTGATATTGGAGTGACTATTCCATCTAGTAATATTATCAATGATAATTATTATACTAATATCACAAAGGAATATAATGACCAAACATAGTGGAAGAATATTTTAACAGTGGAAATATCATTCCAAATAGAAGACCATCAATACATATATGGTAATTAATAATTTTAATAATGATCTTACCAAAGAATGTATGATTTGTTAGAGGCTATCCATATTAGTACAAACTCAAAAAATACCAAAAATGAGTCTATCTAGATGTTAAAAACCCCATTCTCCATCATCCAACCTCTATATGAACCTGTATCACATCTCTACACACTATTTTCCAACACAAGATTTTTATCCATTTCCTGATTTTAATGCCATAATGTATGCATTCATACTAAGGGGCTCATGGTGTGTGTGAGAAAGAACTCATTTTTCCACAAAAAATGTGTACATATCTTACATCCATATCTATATTAGTGAATGGATAATATAACTAAATCATAAATATAATTGCATAATTAATTACACACTTCACATGCATTAAACCACTATAATAGATTGTTTACATACTCCATCCATCATTATAACGAAACAATCTATCCACTGTCTACCATAATTAAGGAACCCTCAATTTCCCATAAATTTAAATTCCACATAGAACCACATCGTAACCATGCCACTCTTATCATGATGATTAAATCAAATATCATTATGACACAAGGCGTAATCATATCACCAGTCCTTCAAAAATACTCTTGAATAACCGTTGTTATCTCAATTGATTGAAATCCAAATAAAACACCAAATATATCCTTCCACCATCTTGTACCATCGAAAAAAAATATTTGTGAGCCTCATCATCCATATAATTATCTAAAAAACAATAACCTATAAATATCATTGTTGATAACCACCTCTAAAACTGAGGTTCATAAACATCCCATAGTCTAAAAATTATACTAATTCCACCACTAACATAAAAAGGTCAACAACACCTCACTAGGTTCAAATAATGGGTCCATAAGACTCCAACATTTCTATCATCCAACCATAGTATATGGAAATTCCCCTACATACCTAAGAAACAATATCGCCGAACCTCTGCCTCCAAGTGTAAACCTCATCGCCCAACCACAACCTGGGTTATCAACACCTACCTCAAGAACAAAGACCATCATTCCTTTGTAATGATAATAAGTAGCACCCAAATTATCACATGGAAATCCATGAACATTCCTATGGAGCTGACATAGAAATTGAGAAATATTAACTAAATAAAACCAATGACATATCATTCCAATACAAAATAGAAAACCACACCCCACATAATAGGATGAACCAATTTCAAGCACATTTAATTATACATTCACAGTCCCCTTGGAATAATATAATGATTATAAAAAAATAATGTATTTAAATAAATAGTCTCACCTAGACCACAAAAAATCAATCATATTTTTTATGTATTACCTAACACAAATAAATGAGGAAAAAAATTCCACACATACCTTCTCTTTATATATTACCACTAATCAAAGACCAATCTATGATTCAAGAATAAACTGGTTAAAACTATGAATCAAACAAACACCTAGGGAATATGGAATATGATATCTGAGAAAATAGTGTTCCAAACATTAGTAAAAAAATAATATTATAAGTAATTGGACTATAATATTTACCTTAGGAAAAAATGGACAATTCATTAATTGGATCCTGAATGATGTAGTTCCAAAGGAACATAAAACAAGAGAGAATAAAAGATCCGTAGAAGGAGGTTCATTGCTAATGTGTGTAGAAAAACGTTTCTCTAATGATTAATTTAGGAAATTTGAAATTTGAAATTTCAACTATTTATATTGGAAACATTTTTTAGATGAATATTTTTGCTAATAGTATGCCTATTATGTAGTGCCTATACCTAAAGACACACCCTCCCTTCATGTTTACAATGAATAGGTTTTCAAACCTTGCACCAAAGCATTCTGAAACCATAACCCTATTTCACTAATCCATCCAAGTTTTCAACCCAGTAACACTATTTGACCTTACTAGTTATCAATTCCAATGGGTTCAACTATTTAGACATCACAGTTGGAATTAACCATTTATCTACCATGAACATAGTTATATGTATCCATAATATTTGTTTCTAATTCCCAAAACATACGAATAAATAGAACCCTTGAGACACTTACACACCATTAATCACCTTTAAAAAATAATAAAAAATTATAACTCCCAAAATGCATCTGATGAGAGTGGTTTGTCGCGAACCAAAATTCAATTAATTTCTTATTAACCTAATAATTCACCATAGTGGCACACCTTAGGGTCTATCACAAGGAGGCCACTTCCACACACAATGTTCCTATTATCACTAATATAAACTAACTAATTTAAAAAGATAATACTAATATAAATGGGGGGGATAAATTAAAATGTATAAAATATAGATATATTATTAATATATAAATATATTAAAACAAAAAATACAATGAAAAGGAATAAGATACACAAAGAAGTTAGAAGAATAAAACCATCATTCTTGGGGTTTCATGGTGGAATTATCATTGTTATCCATAATATTCATCAATGAGATATTCAATGTGGAGATCAAGACATGTCACTCCACACCCTCTCGTTTGAAATGTATTACCCTACACTGAGACCTCTTCATGTAGGAGTAATCTCTTCCACATCAATACCCAATCCAAACTCCACTGTTTGAATGAATTAGATATTGATGGGAAGGAAAAGTAATAAACAAGGAGGAAGAAGTCAATAGTAGAGAAGGTGTGGCGACCGCTCACCCCAATCATTTAACCACTACTGAATCCGTAGAATAAAATATGATAAATATGTAAAGCACATAAAACTCAAATACCACCACTTCCCCCCTCGAACAACAGTGAGTGTTAGCTCTCCACAAGCATGGAGATAGAAAGAAGCACAGTGGGAGAAGCACATAAAATAAAAGAAATGAAAGAAAAGAAGAAATGAACAGAAAAGTAAGAAATATAAACTAATATATATTATAAGTATGAAGAACAATTACAAAAACTAAACTCAACCTTTCCACCTTAAAATGGCTATCCATGTAAAATAGAGACGAGATACATATTTATAGAGAAAATGGGAGAAGAATTCTCTCTCAAATTCTGTCCTACAAAATTCACAGACATTTAGGCCCATTAAATGACCTAATTGGGAAATGTTCCCTTATTGAAACTTGTTCCTTATCTTCTTCCGCGTCTCTCCACAAACGTTCCGCCAGATTGGTCCATGTATGATTGAGTTATGACTGTTTTGGTGCGGACAATTAAATCTGTCCATGTGACTCTTCATCTTCCACAACTCCAACTTCCCATGCATTTAATTCCTTGAAAAAAGACGATTCAGATGTGGAATCCTTAATTCAAGATGTTCATTAATTCCTCTTACAGCTCCTTGTTGAATATAAGCTCTATTGGATCGGTCAGATTCGAGATAAAATCTCAGAATTAAAACCTTCCAAATCTGCACACAGTTTTGGAGGTCCGGATTGTGATCTGGTTTTGAGCCTCCAAATGATTGATTGAGCTGGAACTCCAGAAGGATTAAACTCGGACCATGATATAAGGAAACCTATAAAAATGGAATTTAACAATTTGGATCAGTATATAAAATGTTATGGCCAAAATACAAGAAGATAAATAAAACAGTTAAACATCAAAATTAAGCCATATTTGCATTTGAGCTCAAAATACCACTAAAACATAAAAATGTGACAATTGCACATAAAATAACACTTTTGTGGGATTTAAAACATTGAAATAAAGTCTATAATATCTTAATATTCAAGCTTCATCACTCCCCCACACTTAATCATTGCACTCCCGAGAAATCATCATATATTCAAATCAGAACTCACACAACAATTAATAACGAGAAAACATCAATGATCTCTTCCAAAATGAAATTCCATCATGTATCCTATATGAAAAAAAAATTCCAATTATTTTAATTCCTCACATTTAAATTTATTCAACCTCATAAATCCATCCATGGCCCAATCACAACCTACCTCACCTTGAAATTTGTGTCACTCTTCACTCAAGAGAAATTAAATATGAAGTTATGCTCATACTTGGAAAGTGCATGTATCACCATAGGCTTGTGACAATTATCATCTCTCCACAGAGTGAAACATGAAAATATTTTTAGTCATGAGGACTTTTTCAGTTGAATTCTGTGGCTTAGGATTGGTGGGAAAATGATTGAAAAATTAAGGCTTGAAAGAGGAGGTTGGACTCTTAATCACAATGCATGAATAATCATGTGAAAACACAGGATGAACCACACTCAATCCCCTTTACAAATGTGATACACAAAACCGTCCCCTTTAATGACATGGGACATGATCCATGCAATGAATCCAATAAATTATTACATCCATGTTCTCCCCTTTTTTTTCATTTTTTTCATTTTTTTTGTAAAGCTCTAGAAAGGCACAACTTTATTTTCCGTTTTTCTGGTTTTTTTTTCATGGAGAATGAGCTGAAAATTGAATACAATGAATTAATTACCATAATTCACTTGAATTTAGATAGGTACATGGGTCATGAAAGGAAGTACAAGGATAAATTCAAGCTCATCTCCATTTTTTTCTTTTTTTTCAATATTTTTGAAGGAGAACCAGATGAAACAAATAAAGCACAATGAAAGGATTACCCATGCCCAATTTGATCTTTATCATCCACTGCCCAAAAAGTTCACACACACCTCACATCACCCACAATTGAAACACATCCCAAAGAACACACATGAAAGGCCATTCCCCCACACTCAAACTTGAAATATCCACGAAAAAATACCAAGAGTGCGGGTAGGTAAGGAAAAATCGGCTTGTAATGTTGATTAAACCTATAAGGAAATTCCTGGTATCTAAGGGCTAATGAAGGATATATGTAAAGGTAGGTCTCAAGATAAAATATGGTTGGCCAAACAAATTCCTCAATCATATCAAAAACATTCCATGACATCCAAAGCTTTGAAAGAGAAAAATCACATGTTCTGGTTCTCACACATAATCCAAGCTTCTCTCAAGAAAGTGTGGGTATTAGAAAGAATATTTCAAAGTGGTTCAGAATACCTCACAAGACTAGAAAAATATATTGAGTCAGTGTTTCATAGGCATGAATTTCAAAAATTGGTCAAACTCATAAAAATGCTTGAAAATCCATTTCAAGGAAAATGTTTCAAATCAACAATCATTTAAATTCCATTTCTTCAAAAATCATTTCAATCATCTCAAAATCAATTAATGTGTGAAAAATGATTAGAATATTCATTGTAGCTTAAGGATCCTAAAAAGATGAAAAATAAAAATAAAAATAAAGCACACAAAACATCTAATTAGGTTGAAACTCCCCCACACCTAGATTTCACTACCCCCATTGCAGCTCAACAAAAGAATGATAAGGGCAGAAAAATAAATGGAAGGAAAGATACAACCTGACTTTATTTTACAGTGGCAGCCTTGAGTTAAGCTCCTAGATACTGCCACTTAACCTAAAAAGCATGAAATAAATAAAACATAAGAAAAATAAATAAAAAGAAAGAGTAATTGAAAGGAAAGAGGAATGGAAAAGAAAATGGATAAGGCTTGGTTTGAACCCCCCCCCCCCCAAGCGGGTTCTAGGTTTTTACTGCCCCTAGGCAGGCAGTTGCAGTGGTTTAAACCCAATCTATTGGTGGATGAGGTTTCTTGCTCAGAAACCACCAGAACTTCTTTCTTCCAATGCTCTTTAGCCTAAAAAATCCAAAGAGAAACCCATAAATAGAGTACATCAGCTCCTTCACCATTTCAATGTGGTACAACTGGAATGATGGGGGAAGAAGAAGTATGGGTCCTCCACTTATCTAGCCACGACTTCTTTGGACACTTCGACTTTAACATCCAGGGCTTGCACATGTGATGTTGTGTCAAAAAATTCAGAAGGTAAGTCAGAAAATAATTCCACTAGAATAATATTAAAACATGAACATTCAATATAAAAATATTCCCTTTCGTGTAGGTCATCTTGAAATGTAATCTCATCAGGAAAGGCCACTGGGAACTCTTTTTCAGTAGGGACTTCATTATCTTCTTCCAAAGTAAGAGAGGGGTATAGAGGTACTGATTCTTCTTTGAATAAGATGGGAGGATCACTTACCTTTTTCTCTTCAACAAAATCTAACCAATGTTAATCCAAATAATGTTGATCTCCCACAGTTGTATCAGTTAGCTTTTCGTCTTTAGGAACCTCTTCAAGCAATGGCAAAGGAGATAAGATTGCATCTTCCAATTGAATCTTCAATTCCACCTTGGGTTCTTCAACATCAAATGTAGGTGGAAGAACATTTATATTTTCTTCTTCAGCTCGGTTCTGTTGTTGTTGTCGTTCCAGCCATAGAACTTTAACTTCATCAACTTCAGCTGCCAGCGATGCCACCATCTCGCTTTCTTGTTCAAGGATTTTGAAACTATTTTGAATCATCGTGGCTTCTTGTTCCATCTGCAGCATAAAAGACTCTTACCTGCTAGAAAATTCATAACTAGGCCAAGCATATGAAAAATCACTGAAATAATCCATCTCGACCAAAAAAAATGATATTCAATGAAGCACTTTTTTTAGTTTTTGAAAATTTTAATTTTTTTGGATTTTTATGAAAAATAGAGTGTGAAAGCACTTGACCTCCCCGGAAACGGCACCAAATTAA
This sequence comes from Viscum album, assembly GCA_963277665.1. Lineage (NCBI taxonomy): Eukaryota > Viridiplantae > Streptophyta > Magnoliopsida > Santalales > Viscaceae > Viscum > Viscum album. The sequence goes on from OY728155.1 coordinate 1,403,388,390, forward strand.
TGAGAGTGGTTTGTCACGAACCACAATTTAATTAATTTCTTATTATCCTAATAATGCACCATAGTGGAACACCCTAGGGTCGATCACAAGGAGGCCAATTCCACACACAATCTTCCTATTGTCACTAATATAAACTACCGAATTTAAAAAGATAATACAAATATAAATGGGGGGGGATAATTTAAAATGTATAAAATATAGATATATTATTAATATATAAATATATTAAAACAAAAAATAAAAAGAAAAGGAATAAGATACACAAATAATTTAGAAGAAGAAAACCATCATTCTTGGGGTTTCATGGTGGAATTATCATTGTTATCCATAATATTCATCAATGAGATATTCAATGTGGAGATCAAGACCTGTCACTCCACACCCTATCGTTTGAAATGCATTACCCTACACTGAGACCTCTGCATGTATGATTAATCTATTCCACATCAATACCCAATCCAAACTCCACCGTTTGAATTAATTAGATATTGATGGGAAGGAAAAGTAATAAACAAGGAAGAAGAAGTCAATAGTAGAGAAGGTGGGGCGACCGCTCCCCGAAATCATTTAACCAGTATTAAATCCTTAGAATAAAACATGATAAATCATTAAATCACATAAAACAAAAATACCACAACTTCCCCATCAAACAACAGTGAGGGTTATCTGTCCACAAGCATGGAGTTAGAAAGAAGCATAGTGGGAGAAACACATAAAATAAAAGAAATAAAAGAAAAGAAGAAATGAACATAAGAAGAATAAATCTACACTAATATATATTATAACTATGAAGAAAAATTACAAAAACTAAACTCAAACTTTCCCCTTAAAATGGCTATCCTTGTAAAAGAGAGAAGAGATACATATTTATAGAGAAAATGGGAGAAGAATTCTCAATCAAATTCTGTCCTCCGGATTTCACAGACATTTAGGCCCATTAAATGACTAAATTGGTAAATGTTCCCTGCTTGAAAATTTTTCCTTATCTTCTTCCCCATCCCTCCAAAAATTTCAGCCAGATTGGTCCACGTATTATGGAGTTATAACTATTTTGGGGCGGACAAATAAATCTGTCCATGTGACTCTTCGTCTTCCACAACTCAAACTTTACATGCATTTAATTCTTTGAAACCAGCCGATTCAGACGTGGAATCCTTAATGAAAGATGTTCACTAATTCCTCTTCCAGCTCCTTGTTGAATATCCGCTCCATTGGATCGGTCAACTTCAAGATAAAAGCTCAGCATTAAAACCTTCCAAATCTACACACAGTTTTCGAGGTCCAGATTGTGAGCTGGTTTTGAGCCTCCAAATGATTGATTGAGCTGGGACTACAGAAGGATTAAACTCGGAAAATGATATAAGGAAACCTATAAAAAGGAATTTCACAATTTGGGTCAGTGTATAAAATGTTATGTCCAAAATACAGAAGAAAAATAAAACAGTTAAACACCAAAATTAATCCATTTTTGCATTTGAGCACAAAATACCACTAAAAAATAACAATGTGACAATTGCACATAAAATAACACTTTGGTGGGATTTAAAACATTGAAATACAGTATATAATATGTGAATATTCAAGATTCATCAGCGTCTTTGATGATCAATCATTGTCATCCCCTCCCATATCTGAAAGATTAATTTACATCGAATTTCCAACCCACTCAAAAATTTATGTTGTTACAACCTCCAAACCTTAAAATAGTTTATGACCCAGCTAGGTAATTACATGCGGAGTTGACACTGAACACATCCATTAAAATAAATGTACCCCTGATAGTTACTCACATCTAATTATTCTTTTTCCACTTTCCATATTATTAATTACCTACAAGTCATGCTTCAAACATAATTCCGACAACCTGTTGGTCCCATATAGACCATCATCTACAAACACATGTAAAATCTTAACATATCATTATTCCAGAGTCTCATCTGAATATCCATTCATAAAGGTGTCAAAAATGGATCCTTTGATCCTGAATGACATTTTTTCCCAAGTGATCCCACATCACACCTTATTCTCAACGGATATCCTAGATCACACACACACACACACATATCCATCCCAAAAAATATATTAATTTTTTAACATTTCATATAAGATATGAACCATTTTCTAGGACCACATATTATTTACAACATTTCTAATGATACTATAAAAAATTCACCTTAGGAACTATTATATAGATTTGTAAAATTGAAAAGAATAAACTCTTAATTAGGGAATACCATTAATCATTTTATGCTCCACAAGTACTACTGACCCTACTATATAAACTATATGAATATGGGATAAATCCATAAATCTTGTAGTGCACCCCTGATAAGGGAATACCATTAATCATTTTATGCTCCACAGCTACTACTGACCCTACCAAATGAACTATTTGAATATGGGATAAATTCTAGAAATCATGTAGCGCATCCCCCTAAATAATTGTACATACTATTTGAAACTGAACCCAATAATGGGTATCTCTCTCACTTCCATGGCCTATGTGAACAATAGTATTACAACTACCTACTCTTTGAAATGCTCCAAGTCCTATATCAGACCCCTAAGAATGAATTATTCCTTGAATCCCGTCAACATGAGACATATTTAGATAGATTGTCTTCATGTAACGACCCGAGAAACCGTGTTTTGAGTTATGAAAAGTTTGTTTTACAATTCCACCCGTTATGTGAACAAACAACCATCTTATAAGATAATAATAATAATAAAATAGAAAAACGCATCAACTGAATGAAAGGCCCTTTTATTCAAATAAGTAACATCTTGGTGGCTACAACTCACACTGATCGAACAAGAAGATAAGCTAACCAAAAATCCCAATTAAAAACCCGACTACAATTATAGGGAGACTTCTTAAAACCACCAGGACCCCAAAAAGGCGGTAAGGGTCTCTGGCATCCATCAGAATAAATGAGAGGATGGACGAAGCCACTACAACCGTGCTGAGCACCAAAAAAATCACACGAACCATCTCCTCTTTTCTCCTTCAGTCACCTTGAGTGAAGGATACCCCAAGACCAGACTCTTTATAAGAACAGTAATTCGACCTTTGGACCCTAACGCCTATAAATATGACCATTTTCTCCCCCATGATTCTCCTATCCCCTAATGTTTTATTTTGGACCGTTGGAGATAAAAATGTTTTACACCGACAGGTTCTAAAATCTATTTGTGTTATTTGCTTTAATATTTAAAGAATGACATCAATAATAGTATAATTAATTAATTTCTTGATTTCCCAAAAGGTGAATTATATATTATATTTCAAAATGGTGAGAATTATTATTATTTTTTTTTCCAATATTTACTACATGTTTATAACTTGAGCAATTACACTTTTATTTTGTAATTATATTGAATCTGATGGGTTTTTATTTTGTTTAAGAAAATATGCACTCAAACTCTTGAGTTATATATAATGCGTCAAACATTAAATTAAATTTTATTTACTTATCTCTAAATTAAATATAAGTAATAATAATAATGCAAATATTTATAATTTGTCCATTTTATTAACAGTTTTGACACTATGTCAAATTATGGTTTTATTTACATTACAAATTTTGCGTCTTTATGTTAATTCTTACACAAATACTCTCATTACATTAAAAACAATGAAGATAATAGAATAGTTGTAAAAATTTAAAATAATTAGTAATGTTATATAAATTTGTTTTTTTTTAAATTATGTTAATTATGGAATTAAGCAACCAAATTTTTTATAACAAATGTACTCAAATCTTTCAATGTAGTTATAAAATTAAGATAAATTTTTTTAAGGAAAATAATAATATATTTATGGCTTAAATAGGGGTTTAATAGTTTAATATATTGGTGTATTTATAACCCTTAACTTAGGATAATAATATTTTATTAATAAGGTTATATTAATGATTTTATAATAGGTTAAATAAAATAATAAAACAACAGTTTTTATATATTAAAAACATTGAAAAAAATCAGGGGCCGCGTGTTTTAAAACGCCGCATCAAGTTGGATCGTCCGATCCAGCACCCCTCCGATCGCGCCGTCCATTCTTTTTAATGCTGCTTTGCTTCTGGGCTACCCGATTGTTTTCCATCTAATCATGGCCATCCTTTTTTTCACGTCTCTCTCTCTCGCAGTTCTTTCTTCTTCCTCGCGCCCGTAGTACCAGTATAGGTAGCGTTTTCTTCTTCTTAGGCCGGCAAGTGGACCCGTTTTCTCTCCTCCTTTCCATGAGTTAGGCACCGTCTCTTTATTTTTCGGCTTTCCTCTCGACGCTTCTTAACTCTAGATCAACTGTTTTTTTCTCCTCCTTATAAGTCTCGTGTAGTACCAGAAGTGCGGCGGATCCGTGGTGTTTTCCTCCCCAGAGTTTCTAGTCGCGATGACCCCACCAGTCTGACGCTTCTTCTTCCATCTCCTCCTCCTCGAACCGGTAAGGGACAAGCCATGTTTTGTTTATTTTTTTCGCTTTGGTATATATATATATATAGATGTTTATATATAAACTTATATGTATATACACCATTTTCATACACATATGATTGACTTTGAGGAATGTTCTAGTCCGCTTCAGTTTGGAGTCCCAAAACCGGGGTTTTTACAGTGAAGGGAAATCCCTTTGTTTCGTTTCCCTTCACTTTGATGTTTATATGTACGTATATAAACTTTTTATATAAATATGTATAATTCCCTAAACCATATTTTTCTATAATCCTTTTTTTCTTATAAGGAATATTCTGAAATTAGTAACTGGTTCCTTTTATATAAGTAAAGGGATTTTAGCGTTTTACATTGTTTTAGTTTCAAGTAGACTATATATATATATATATGTATTTATATGTGTATATACGTATATAAATACGTATAAATACATACACATATTTAATTACGTACAAATAATATCAGAATACATAATGGATGAGTATGATTATTATGTTTTTTAACATATTTTGGTATAACATGATGAGTTACTAAAAATATATCTACCCTTTAAAAATATTACTTCAAGAGTGATACCAAAACTATTTATATACATGGTTATATATATGATGAAGTTTAATGATTGGTTTAATATAAAAATGACTCTTCTAATTGAAAATTTTCATTTATCAGTGTTTTGACAATTCATGCAATTTTTTTAGAAATGTGTGGCGTGAACCCCCTTATGCATTTATATGTGTCCAGGTGAATGTGTTTTCATATGATTAGTTTCCAAAACCCTTTTTCAATTAATTATTATCAGGACTTGGTTTACATTTTTGACTCATAAAAGTTTCTAATAAATTTAGTGGGTGCTAAGACAACATGTATATCGCACCAGTGGACCAGCTTAACCTACAAAGTTATGTACCCTCGATGAAATTTTATACTTGTAAAGAATGAGTTTCTTCAGGTTTTAAAGATATGGAATATGAAATTTATGGGTTTTATTCAATAAACATGACATAATTTTACATGACAATCCATTATGTTCAGTGTTCCAGTTATTTTTGCATGTACAAGAGTAAGTTGATTTAGTTTATTTACATCACTGCTTAATCTGAAGCCAAAAGCCTAGTTATTTTTACATTTATGATATGATCAATCTCAAGTTATGAGTATGTATGAAAATAGGGGGTTTTTATTAAGGATTTATGAATGAAACCCTTTGAATGAAAGACCATGTCATGATATGTGAGGGATGTCTGAAACTAAAATGTTTATGGACGGGTGCGCCCGGATTTACACCGCTCCAATGCAATGGGTAATGTAAGAGTCTCATGAGATGTTATGTGTGACGGTCTTGGCGGTTAGCCTTGGCTTGTGCTTTCATGTGCGATGGTCTTGGCATTTAGCCTTGGCTTGTGCTTTTATGTGCGACTGTCTTGGTGGTTATCCTTGGCTTGTGATTTCATGTGCGACAGTCTTGGGGGTTGGCCTTGGCTTGTGGTACTATGGGAAACGGGATTGGCGGTGTGCCTTGACCCGTACAAAGTTATGTTTTAAGATCATGACACAAGGTCCTGACAAGTCTAGTCATTATACATTCCCTCTACATGTAATGATAAATGGTCAACCAGGGGATAGTCCAACTAACAAGACATCCCCTAGTTAAAAATTCCCTTGACTATGAGAATAAAATCATGAGATAAGAATTGACATTCATGTGGTAAGTAGTTATAAGACCTTTATGTGCCCATGAATCATCTTATGAATATTTTCCCTGCTTACTCACAGATTTTTAGAACTGAAGTAATCTTGGTTGTAAATTATGCATCATTTATTCTTCACATACTTGCGATCTTTGATTTATGTCTTCTTTAAAGCTTCTTTTAAGTATGTACTTCTTCACCATGCATGTGGTTTTCAAAAATGTAGGATTTACATGTTTTAAGAAAAGATAATGATTTGTTTTAGTAAAGTGTTTTTTTATTCAAAATGACTGTTTGAGCAAGAGTATTCTTAAATTTTTTTTAAAACCCCTTACTGGGCATATTTGCTCACCCTTCGTTTTTGATTAAAAATTTTTAGGCATGGTTTTTACTAATGATGTTTATCAGAAGCGGATGGTTTCCTAGAATCCTAAGCCTCGCCATCTTCTGTAGTAATGTGACATGATATATTATTTGTAAATGTTGTAGTAAAATGCTGGTATATCATGTCCCATGAAGCACCTGGGGATCGAGGTCTCTACAGTTGGTATTAGAGGATAGGTTCAAGAAACTCTGGAAAACCAGGTAGTATGAATATACAACTATGTTTTACTATGTAAAAATGTTATAACATTCAGATGGCTGATGAAAATGTACTTACCGACCTACTGTAGCTTCCCAAGGAGGCTCTAGAGAACATTTTATCTTTAGCTATCCGTGAGGACTTTCTAAATTACGCCCAAATTTGCATGACATGTAAGCACCTGTATGACTTGTCAAACTTGCCCAGGGTGCTTAGACTTCACCAGGGATTGGGGGTGGATTATCTCCTAATGATGATGACCCAATTTCCATCTTATGCACGTCGGGGAAAGTACCACGAGGGACTCTTCTGACTGTTCACAACTGGCGGAGAATTTGGTACGATGCTAGATAAACCCTTTTAAGAAGCTGCTACTGCCAGAGACCTCCGAGCAGCTTACCTGTGCCAAATTTTTCACTACAGCGTCTGGGGCCAGTTAATGGACTTTGGGGTGTTGGAAGGGGAGTCCACCCGATTGTCACTTAGGCAAGAGGTGTATACTGATGTTTCCCAACTCCATACCCATCATGCTAAACTTAGGAGGCGTCATAGATGTTCCCATGAGTTTAACACCGTCTGTTCAGCGTGTGTGTGGTTTGAAGAGTTAGGGAGTTTTTCCACTCTTTGTGGTGTACATTTAGTAAAATCTGGCTTTTTTATGTAAACATTTGCGTAAATGAAAGTTTCATGTTTTCATTCCTGCCTCTACCTTACCTGTGTTGTTAATTTCGAATGTTTTATTTTTTAGATGGCTCGTAAAATGAACATCTCATCACTACCCAATGAGTTAGTAGAGGTTATCATGATCAAGGCATGTATGGTGGATTATCCCTCCTTTCTCCACCTGAGAGGGTCCTCCCAACATCTGCTCGATCTAGAAAATGGTCCTGAGATTCTTCGGTTGTGTCAAGAGGATGATTGTGTTTTTCACCTCATCACCACTGCTAAACTTCCCTGCAATAGGCAAAGGGGAAGATACTTTGAAGGTCTCTTTCAGTGTTTTACTCTGGTGCAAAACTTCTCTGCCAGAGCGTGCTTCCTCGTAGCTGCCCAGGATGGCCAACTTAGTGCAACCTATATGTTCCAGGTCTTTAATTTCAGTCTCCTCAATCGCATCATTCCTCTCGACTACCTCGATGGTGATGTAGCCCAGAGAGTTATCAGGGAATTCATCTACTAAGACGTTTATGAGATTTTCACCGCCTGAGCCTCCCTTTGGAAGCCTGTGTGCAGTACGCACGAGCAGGAGTTCAAGACCGACTCCTCAAAGTACATCTGGGCTAGGGAAACAGAAGAACTATGTGCCAAATTTTGTATTCCGTTAACCGACCCAGATCCCCTGTTTCGGTAATGTTTTATGTGTGGGGTCTCTGTTTTTCTTTTATGAATAGAATTGCAAGGAGGCAATTCTTTGAAGGGGGAAATAATGTAATGACCCAAGAAACCGTGTTTTGAGTTATGACAAGTTTGTTTTACAATGCCACTCGTTAAGTGAACAAACAATCATCTTATAAGATAATAATAACAATAATAAAATAGAAAAACGCATCAAATGAATGAAATGCCCTTTTCTTCAAATAAGTAACATCTTGGTGGTTACAACTCACACTGATCGAACAAGAAGATAAGCTAACCAAAAATCCCAATTAAAAACCTGACTACAATTATAGGGAGACTACTTAAAACCACCAGGACCCCAAGAAGGCATTAAGGGTCTTTGGCATCCATAAGAATAAACGCGAGGATGGCTAAAGCCACTGCAACCGCGCTGAGCACCAAAGGAATCACATGAACCACCTCCTCATTTCTCCTTCAGTCACCTTGAGTGAAGGATACCCTAAGACCAGACTCTTTATAAAAACACTAATTCGACCGTTGAACCCTAACAGCTATAAATATGACCGTTTTCTCCCCCATGATTCTCTTATCCACTAATGTATTATTTTTGACCGTTGGAGATAAGAATGGTTTACCTCGAAAGGTTCTAAAAGCTATTTGTGTTATTTGTTTTAATATTTAAAGAATGACATCAATAATAGTATAAATAATTTATTGCTTGTTTTCCCAAAAGGTGAATTATATTTTATATTTCAAAATGGTGAGAATTAATATTATTATTTTTCCACTATTTACTACATGTTTTTAACTTGAGAAATTAAACTTTTATTTTTTAATTATATTGTATCTGATGGGTTTTTATTTTGTTTAAGAAAATATGCACTCAAACTCTTGAGTTATATATGTTGCGTCAAACTTTAAATTAAATGTATTATAATTATCTCTAAATTAAATATAAGTAATAATAATAATGCAAATATTTATAATTTTCCCATTTTATTAACAGTTTTGAAACTATGTCAAATTATGGTTCTATTTACATTACAAATTTTGCGTCTTTATGTTAATGCTTACACAAATACTCTCATTACTTTAAAATCAATGAAGATTATAAAATGATTGTAAAAATTCAAAATAATTGGTAATGTTATATGAATTTGTGTTTTTGAAATTATATTAATTATGAAATTAAGAAACCAAATTTTTTATAACAAATGTATTCAAATCTTTCCATGTAGTTATAAAATTAAGATAATTGTTTTTTGAAGGAAAATAATAATATATTTTATGGCTTAAATAGGGGTTTAATAGTTTAATATATTGTTGTATTTATAACCCTTGAATTAGGATAATAATAGTATATTAAGAAGGTTACATTAATGATTTTATAATAGGTTTAATAAAGTAATAAAACAATAGGTTTTATATGTTAAAAAAGTTGAAAATAATCAGGGTCCGCCTATTTAAAAATGCCGCATCAAGCTGGACCGTCCGATCCAGCACCCCTCCGATCGTGCCGTCGATTCTTTTTAATGCCGCTTTGCTTCTGGGCCACCCGTTCATTTTCCATCTAATCCTGGCCATCCTTTTTTTTTGCGTCTCTCTCTCCCGCGGTTCTTTCTTCTTCCTCGCGCCTGTAGTACCAGTATAGGCAGTGTTTTCTTCTTCTTAGGCTGGCGAGTGGACCCATTTTCTCTCATACTTTCCACGAGTTTGGCACTGTCTATTTAATGCTCGTCCTTCCTCTCGACGCCTCTTAACTCTAGGTCAGCTTTTTTTTTCTTCTCCTTATAAGTCTCGTGTTGCACCAGAAGTGCGGCGGCTCCGTGGTGTTTTCCTCCCCAGAGATTCTAGTCGCGACGACCCCACCAGTCCGACGCTTCTTCTTCCATCTCCTCCTCTTCGAACCGGTAAGGGTCAAGCCATGTTCTGTTTATTTTTTTTAGCTTCGGTATATATATTTATATAGATGTTTATATATAAGCATATACGTATATACACCTTTTTCATACACATATGCTTGACATTGACGAATGTTATGGTCCGCTTCAGTTTGGAGTCCCAAAACCGGGGTCTTTACAGCGAAGGGAAATCCCTTTGTTTTGTTTCCCTTCACATCAATGGTTATATGTACGTATATACACTTTTTATATAAATATGTATAATTCCATAAAGAATATTTTTTCTATAATCCTTTTTTTCTTATTAGGAATATTCTGAAATTAGTAATCGGTTCCTTTTATATAAGTAAAAGGATTTTAGCATTTTACATTGTTTTAGTATCAAGTAGACTATATATATATATTAAGGTATGTATATGTGTACATAAGTATATAAATACCTATAAATTCATACAACTATTTAATTACATACAAATAATTTCAGAATACATAATGGATGAGTATGATTATTATGTTTTTTAATACATTTTGGTATAACATGATGAGTTACTAAAATTATATATACCTGTTAAAACTATTACTTCAAGAGAGATACCAAAACTATTTATATACATGGTTTTATATATGATGAAGTTTAATAATTGGTTTAATATCAAAATGACTCTTCTAATTGAAAATTTTCATTTATCAGCATTTTGAAAATTCATGCACTTTTGTGTAAAAATGTGTGGCGTGAACCCCCTTAAGCATTTATATGTGTCCAGGTGAATGTGTTTTCATAAGTTCAGTTTCCAAAACCTTTTTTCAATTAATTATTATCAGGACTTGGTTTATATTTTTGACTCATATAAGTTTCTAATAAATTTAGTGGGTGCTAAGCCAACATGTATATCGTACCAGTGGACCAGCATAACCTACAAAGTTATGTACCCTTGATGAAATTCTATACTTGTAAAGAATGAGTTTCTGCATGTTTTAAAGAGATGAACTATGGAATTTATGGGTTTTATTCAATGAACATGATGTAATTTTACATGAAAATCCATTATGTTCAGTGTTCCAGTTATTTTTGCATGTACAAGAGTATGTTGATTTAGTTTATTTACATCACTCCTTAATTTGAATCCAAAAGCCTAGTTCTTTTTACATTTATGATATGATCCATCTCAAGTTATGTGTATGTATGCAAAAAGGGAGTTTTGATTAAGGATATATGAATGAAACCCTTTGAATGAAAGACCATGTCATGATATGTGAGGGATGTCTGGAACTTAAATGTTTATGGACAGGTGCGCCCGGATTTACAGCGCTGCAATGCATTGGGTAAAGTAAGAGTCTCATGAGACGTTATGTGCGACGGTCTTGGCGGTTAGCCTTGGCTTGTGCTTTTATGTGTGACTATCTTGGTGGTTAGCCTTGGCTTGGGCTTTAATGTGCGACGGTCTTGGCGGTTAGTCTTGGCTTGTGCTTTCATGTGTGACGGTCTTGGAGGTTGGCCTTGGTTTGTGCTACTATGGGAAACGGGATTGGCGGTATGCCTTGACCCGTACTAAGTTATGTTTTAAGATCATGACACAAGGTCTTGACAAGTCTAGGCATTATATATTCCCTCTACACATAATGATAAATGGTCAACTAGGGGATAGTCCAACTAACAAGACATCCCCTAGTTGAAAATTCCCTTGACTATGAGAATAAAATCATAAGATAAGAATTTTAATTCATGTGGTAAGTTGTTATAAGACCTTTATGTGCCCACGAATCATGTTATGAATATTTTCCCTGCTTACTCACAGATTTTTATAACTGAAGTAATCTTGGTTGTAAATTATGAATCATTTATTCTTCACATGCTTGCGCTCTCTGATTTATGTCTTCTTTAAAGCTTCTTTTAAGTATGTACTTCTTCACCATGCATGTGGTTTTCAAAAATGTAGGATTTACATGTTTTAAGAAAAAATAATTCTTTGTTTTAGTAAAGTGTTTTGTTTTATTAAAAATGACTGCTTTGAGCAAGATTATTCTTAAAAATGTTTTTAAAACCCCTTACTGGGCATATTTTCTCACCCTACGTTTTTGTTTAAAATTTTTCAGGCATGGTTTGTACTAATGAAGTTTATCAGAAGCGGCTGGTTTCCCAGAATCCTGAGCCTCACGATGTTATGTAGTAATGGGACATGATATATTATTTGTAAATGTTGTAGTAAAATGCTGGTATATCATGTGTCATGAGGCACACAGGGATCGGGGTATCTACAGTTACAACCGGGCCCCAGTGACAGCACAACCACCCCGCCTTAACATGGTCGTCGGGTCCTGGCCCACAAGGTACCTCCTGTTGCCCCGCAGACAGGTGGGGCCCACCCCAGGGTCCACCCACATGCTCGAACGGGTCATCTGACTAATGACTGTCCCCACAGACCAACACATGTCTTTTCTAGTGTGTTCTTTGTCCTCACTCACACACACCCTGGAATCTTCCCAGGAGGTCACCCATCCTGATCACTACTCCAGGCCAAACACGCTTATCTGTGGAGTTCTAATCAAACAGGCTCCCGAAAAGGAAGGTGCACCTTGTTTACATAAGTCATATCATTTAGTCATTTAACACTCTATCATTCGGGGATGTTACAATCACCCCCCTTTAGAGCACAATGCCCTCTTTGTGGGCCCTACATCTCAACCCAGGCAGTGCATCGCACTTAAGGCTGTTTTTAAAACCCCTTACTGGGAATATTTTCTCACCCTAAGTTTTTGTTTAAAAATTTTCATGCATGGTTTGTACTAATGATTTTTATCAAAAGAGGAGGGTTTCCCATAATCCTGAGCCTCACGATCTTCTGTAGTAATAGGACATGATATATTATTTGTAAATGTTGTACTAAAATGCTAGTATATCAGGTCTCATGAGGCACCCGGGGATCGGGGTCTCTACAGTGACAACCGGGCCCCACTGATAGCACAGCCACCCCGCCTTAACATGGACGTCAGGTCCTGGCCCACCAGGTACCTCTTGTTGCCCTGCAGAAACGTGGGGCCCACCCTAGGGTCCACCCACATGCCTGAACGGGTCATTTGACTAATGACTGTCTCCATAGGCCAACACATGTCCTTTACAGTGTGTTCTTTGTCCTCACTCACACACACCCTGGAATATTCCCAGGAGGTCACCCATACTGATCACTACTCCAGGCCAAGCACGCTTAACTGTGGAGTTCTAATCAAACAGGCTCCCGAAAAGGAAGGTGCACCTTGTTGACATGAGTCATATCATTTAGTCATTTAACCAAGTATCATTCAGGGATGTTACAATCACCCCCCTTTAGAGCACAATGCCCTCGTTGTGGGCCCTACATCTCACCCCAGGTAGTGCAACACACTTAAGGCTGTTTTTAAAACCCCTTACTGGGCATATTTGCGCACCCTACGTTTTTGTTTAAAAATTTTCAGGCATGGTTTGTACTAATGAATTTCATCAGAAGCTGCTGGTTTCCCAGAATCCTGAGCCTCGTGATCTTCTATAGTAATGAGACATTATATATTATTTGTAAATGTTGTAGTAAAATGCTGGTATATCATGTCTCATGAGGCACCCGGGGATCGGGGTCTCTACAGTGACAATCAGGCCCCAGTGATAGCACAGCCACCTCGCCTTAACATGGTCATCGGGTCCTGGACCACAAGGTACCTCCTGTTGCCTCGCAGACACGTGGGGCCCACCCCAGGGTCCACCCACATGCCCGAATGGGTCATATGACTAATGATTGTCCCCACAGGCCAACACATGTTCTTTCCAGTGTGTTCTTTGTCCTCACTCACACACACCCTGGAATCTTCCCAAGAGGTCACCCATCCTGATCACTACTTCCGGCCAAGCACGCTTAACTGTGGACTTCTAATCAAACAGGCTCCCAAAAAGGAAGGTGCACCTTGTTGACATGAGTCAAATCATTTAGTCATTTAACCCTGTATCATTTGGGGATGTTACAATCACCACCCCTTTAGAGCACAACGCACTTGTTATGGGCCCTACATCTCAACCCAGGCAGTGCAGCGCACATAAGGCTGGGTTCCTCCTCTGATACCAAGTGTGACAACCGGGCCCCAATGACAGCACAACCACCCCACCTTAACATGGTCGTCGGGTCCTGGCCCACCAGGTACCTCCAGTTGCCCCGCAGACACGTGGGGCCCACCCCAGGGTCCACCCACATGCCCGAACGAGTCATCTAACTAATGACTATCCCCACAGGACAACACATGTCCTTTCCATTGTGGTTTGTCCTCACTCACACACACCCTGAGAAACATTCCAAGAGGTCACCCATCCGGATCACTACTCTAGGCCAAGCACGCTTAACTGTGGAGTTCTAATCAGACAGGCTCCCGAAAAGGAAGGTGCACCTTGTTGACATGAGTCATATCATTTAGTCATTTAACCTTGTATCATTCGAGGATGTTACACTTCAAGTATCCCATTATCCCACATGCGTGACACTCATTTAGAAGCTCGTAAAACATAGTATAAAAATGACCTGAATGACCATACTTGATGAATACTTTCAATGACCCCCTTGTTTGTGGTTTACATGATTCTAGGGCCTGATTATCCTACTAAGGCACCAAATATCCTCACTTCTAGAAACCTGATTCACTACTTCAAATCTTACATATCCCCATTTTTACTACGAATAATTCATTGCTATTAGTTTATGCTCACCTATATATGATTTTTTCTCCAACTATAGGAATGAGATCAAAATTATGATATTTACCTTCATCCTAATTTCACATCGTACGCCATACTCAACACATATCATCTGACAATGTAATCCCCTATAATATAGTGTAAAAATGAGATTAGTCCTAGAATTTCCTGGCGTAATCCATGAATGATGTATCGACATACATTATATTCATGAAATTGAGGTCTCAATAATCCCTCATTATCTCAATCATTATTTTCTTAAATAACTTCTTCTCTAACTCCTTCAATGTATATCTGTATTGACTGCCAATTTGTTCATGTATGTCCCACTAGTTCTCTACCGTTCCACTAAGAACCTATATAGCCATCTCCAATATAAAGACATAATATTCTAATACCTAAATATGACATCATAACATATAAATATTCATTACATTATTTATATTTCCATGCCAAAATCATTCTGGTCTAGTGCCATTGAATACATTAAAACATTACCAACTAGTACGTAAGTGAGATATGTCATATCCAACTAAGTTCATCATAAAAAGAACCCTTAATAGACATATCAAAAATAATATATTACATGATAACCTAGGTATGGTAAACAAAATAGTGGGTCATCTCAAATTATCATTAATGGTAAGCAAGTGAGATATCAATATATCATGAGCATAAGGGTATAAGATCATGAGAGTAACATTTGAACAGCATACCCTTCATTCCATAGATCATAAACATGTTTCATAGAATAAATCACTGTAGTTCATAAGATAATCACTGATCATCATTTCCATAGTATTCATGGCTCATTAAAAAAACATTTATAGTGGAACGAGTTCTCTCCCTTAACCATCATATTAGGGAAGGATCACTCCAAATATTTTCATAATTGATATACTCCATTACCGAATTGGATTTAATCCCCATAATAGTATGATTAATCAAATTATATAATAATAATTAACTAATGCATTAGAGGAACATATAAGTCACACCCATCATATAATGAAAATGAATCATATTTGTGCCACAAGATCATACACAATTCATCATATTAGATCTAAAGAAACATGGTTTTTATAATCGTTTTATCATATTATAACCCATTGAAAATAATAGTGATTTATAATAATTTCCTCATATTATCAAAGAAGAAAATGTGTAAAATGTGGTGGGTTTCATAAGACTTATTTCATCATAAATATAATACATTAAACGAATTAATAATGGTATCCTTTGAATATATCCCTAGAAAATAAATATAATAATAAAAATATTTCATTTTAGATGCAAAATAAATTTGAAATATTACTTGGGAAAATTCCTTATAGAAATGTACCTTTCCACTTTGAATAAAACATTTTATAACATAAATTATTTTCATGTTTATATTAATTGACAATAAAATTCATATATTATAAAGGATTCATTGAAAAAATGTATTTTATTAAAAAATATCCTTCCAATAATGAAAATCCCTTTTTAAATCCTGAAAAATTTTAAAATAATTTTCATTGAAAAATATATTGTAAACATATTAAGTAATATTTAAAGATAATTGTAATTTTTTTCATGAAAATAACCTTTCATTGAAAATAGATTACGAAATCATAAAATTTAAAAAAACTATTTGGAAATCATTTTCATTGAAAATAATATTTCAGACATATAAAATAATATATAAATCAATTATTTTGGTCATGATGGGGGAAAATACCATTCCTTCCATACAATTTACAATAATTTCATGATATTACATTTCATTGGTGATTTATATACACCCTAATAAATAATATTTCTATATAACATTATATATATCTCCAAGATGGAAAATTGATACAAAAATCCCTTTCTACTTTGGTAACATTTTAATAGTAAACCCCATATAAGGGAGATACAAAAATGGATATGTTTGTCACAATAATTGACTAGGTAAATAACCCTAAAATAAATTCATCTTTACTATTGAAAAATCAAAAATAAATAGGTCACGAATGTGGTGTGTGTCCCATAGAAGTAAAAATTGAGATGGAAATCCTATATCCTAATAACAAACTTCCTTCATATACAATTGAACCAATGTTCTAATAAGTAAAGGTTTATTATACCAATATTATAGTACTATACACACACACACACACAGATATATATATATATATAATCATAAATATGATAACTTATGAACATATATTATCAATTTATTAACAATTATTCGTTAAGGTTAATGTTTTGCGAAATAAGAGATTTGTTTTCAAATATGGTTTCATTTGTTATTTTTTGTCTTCTTAAATTGATCATTATCACATAACTTATATATTAATAACCATGATTTAAATATAATATATATTTATTATATATTTTTTTATAGTTTTCAATAAACCATAGAGATAGAAAATCTAATACACTATTAAATGAGATGGTAGGCTGAACGTATGAATAAATGATGGTTCCCTTATCACGATGGATTGAATGAAAGATAGGTAAATAATATGATACCATTAAATAATAATTTTTTTCATATATATAACATATGTTTATTAAAACCACCATTTTTAAATTCCATGTAAAGGCTGAACGAATCAAATCGCTTCTCAAGGCGGTAGTCAGACGTATTCACGATCAATGTTATCATATTCCTAGAAAATGGAAAGTTAAAATAAATATATTATTATTAATTCCATGAGTATAATAATATCATATTAATAATATATAAATATAATATCTATCATTATATGAATCCTATAAATGTGGTCATGGAAAACGTATGACATCGGTTCGCGAGGCGATAGTTCACTTTACACAAGAGTGTTGATTTTGAATCATATTTTATAGAATAATAAAAGGAATTAGATATTTAAATTCACATAATAACATATTAGTATGTTGATAATACATAGGATAATATATCATCATTGGTTAATAATATTTTATGATGGTAGAGAAGTAAATAAAATAAAATGATCGGTTTGGTAAAATTACACTTCATCATACAAGATCATTTAGTTTTCACTCGAAGTCATGTTATGTTGGATTTCTGATAAACATAAAGAATATATGATTATTTAATGAAATTAATATTGTTATTTGGTTATGTATTGGCCAATCCAACATTTTTTTTTATTTTTTAAGTGGAAAGGAGTGGTTCTAACAATTTATATGTGAGTTGAGTGCCAACCATGTAATTTTTTAAAATAAAAAGGTGTACCCACGTTTTTAACATTCCAAAATGAACAAAAATATTAAATTATGATTTAGTTAATGTGATATTCTATAAATATGCCCATATAATGGGGTTTGAATTTTTTTCTTCATTTCACCCCTTATCATTTTAGTTTAACAACCTAGGAAACCCATTTTCCCCTTAGTTGTGGTAGTTACTTATTTATTTATTTTAATATGAATAATGGTAAATATTTAAACTGACATAATTAGAAAATAAATACTATTATTATTAGAAATATTGAATAAATTTTTCCAAGTTATATTCATATATGAGGATGAAAAGTTATTTATTTCTAAAGCAATATACATGACAAAAAGTGGGTTTCCAATAATAATATAAATAAAATATTAAAAAGTTATTATATCTAGATTCAAAATTAAATTGAATATAATTTCATAAATTGTATTAATTTAAAATAATTGTAATAATGTTAATTTAAAAAAAGTCATAAAATAAATTTGTTAATTTTAAAAGCATTAATTGAAATGAAAATTATTTAAAAAACTAGTATTTATCCTTATTAACTAAGACATTATCATTTTTAGAAAATTATCAAAAATTATAACAAATATTATTTTTTCTATAATTTTTTAAAATTTTAATTCATATTTTCAAAAATATTTTATAAAATATTGAAAACAAAATTTTGAAATATATTTCAAAATGAGACAAAACATAAATTTTAAAATATAATGTTTTTAATCTTCAAATCGGATTTATTATTATTTCTTTTATAGAAAACATAAAAGACCAACGCTATAAATTATATTGATTATTTGATAATTAAATTTAATTAAAATATTATTATAATTTTTATTATTTTAATTTATCGATGTGAAATATGTTTCTACATACAAAAATAATTCTTCTATAAAGACATGATTAGTTTTAAAAATGTTTTTATTTTCATTTATAATTAACTAGTCACTAAATAATTAATTATTTATACATGTTTAAACAATATATTTTCATTATGTATTTAATATTATACATGCCATCCATTCTAATGGTTATGTGATAACTATAATATTATATAATTATATGTCAATCGTTTTGAGGTTTCATTTAACCTTGGTGTTCTATATAATGCATGATAAACTCAATGTTTCATATAACATAAAGTAGTACTTTTTCTTTGAAAATGATATAATAATAGTGTTACATGTATGAAGGTCTAAACTCAATTCTTTATGTAAGAAAAAAATTTAAAAAGATTAAATTTACATAATGATTAAATATATCAAAAAACCTTCATGGTGCGTAATTCTAATTCCATTAAATAAATTACATCCTTCAAATTTTAACACTTGATAAATTAATAAGGGTTTAATATTTTAGGATCCATTTTTTGAACCCACATAGTCAAATAGGTTAATTAAAATAACCCTTTAAAAGAGATAAATGGATGTGTGTAGGAAATCTATAGGAACACATACAAGGATTTGACATAGGATAAATATATGTAAAATGATAATTTGGTCATGGAAGAAAATAATAATGCCCATATAATGATGTAATGTGAAAGAGATCATTGAACAAAAAAATTGAATGATCACATGAAAACCAACAACAAAAAAACCATGAATTAAAGACCTATAAAAATTCCATTTTTATCATATAAATAATTGTATTAGGACAAAATTTTATTTGTAGGACCTTTTAATAATGATGTGAATTTTCATGATTATATATATACTTACGTTATTCCATATAATTTCAAAATAACAATATCATCCATTTTTTATTGATCAATTTCTTAAAAATATCATATTTTAATAATGGTAGGTGACATTGTATAATTACTGTTGCAATGGTGAATAACAAGATATTTAAAAGAATGATAATCAATTCAATATTTCTCTATTTATTATAAAAAATAGAATTAATAAATTAGCATATCCAATAAAAACCTATATTAAACAAATTTTTTTTCATGAATAACCTCAATGATCCTCAATGTCAAAAAATTGAATTCCAAATAAAATTTGAATGGTGGTTACTAAATTTTTTAAAACAATAATTATCATTAATTATTTAAAAAACACAGCTTATCTCTTAATGTAACAGAAGAAATATTTTAATATATTGATTTGAAACATGTTAATATAGATACATACCAAATAACCTTAATAAAACATATATACTTTGATAAATTAACTATTTCCTCATTCCTTAAATAAATTCACATATAATTCATTATAATCAAAAAATAAAAAACTATGTTAAAATCCATCATTATTACATTTAAATAATTTTTTATCAAATCATTAATCAGTTCTAAGGTAATGAATACTATAAAATAAACTTTTTCTATAACAATAATTTATTTTTCTAAACTCCACACCATTTTCTCAAAAAAATTAATAGATTAAGGGTTATCTAACAAATATTCATAATATCAACTTATAATTAAATTGGATTTGTAGTTTATAAAAACTATTTAACTTATTCTTGAAACTCTATAATTAAAAACTTTGATGGAATGATGTGTTGATGTTTAATGATTTTAAAAAAAATACCACTATTTAAAATATAACTATTTCAATCCAAATAAATAGACAGATCTATCATTCCACTTAATTCATACACCATTAAACATTATTAACCATATTATTCTTTAACACTTCATTACTTTCATAGTCCAGTCATAGTATCTTCATCACCATCAATATAACCAACATGCATTTAGATATCCTAAATAACTTCATAATCATACCCCCAACGTAATTTATTTTCATTATTCTCATACATTATACATTTGAAACACACAAAAATTGATGAAATTGTAAAGATACCATTATTCTCATCTATTGCGTTAAACAAACAATTCATTTTTCCTCTATACTTACATTTTTTGTCCTTATTTTCAAAGTTGAAAAAATCCTCTCATTCATTTATTAAATTCCCAAGATATCTTATTCCCTCAGTTATGACATATAAGAAATTGAATCGTCATATTTCTATGGTCTCTTCCACCTGAACAAATAGTGAACTATTCCCATACCTTCTCTTGTGATTATGTGAGTGGGTTAATGTGATAGAAATTTATCATATATCTTGAGATGTGATTATGAATAATCACATTTTCTTTCACTCCATATATCATCCCATTTGGTTTATCATAAACAAATTATTTATCACATTCAATGTTAATCTAGGACCTTATTGTTCTTTCCATTTAATAAAATAATAATTAATTTTCATATCAACACTAATCATAGTAAGAAACCACATAATTATCAAAATACTCTTATAATATGTATAAATGAGGTTATTGTTTTTAAAAATAGGACACATAAGGTTTTACCTATGTTATTCATGGTCATTATTCAAATAAACCACGATGCTTCATAATGGGACTTACTGCACACACATTTTGATACTCCTATATAATATTATTTTTATACTCCTAGATAATACTATTTTGAAATTATACATAGAGATATCTGTAGGGATCTCACTAATGTTATCTCATAGCTATTTCCGATGGTTAACTAATCCTATCATTGATAATAAATTTATGGACCTAATCACCTCATACAGAAACATTACATATTAAAATATAAATATTAATTACATAAAATAATTATCCATGTTAGAGTGATTATGGTCTAGTTCCATTAGAAACATAAAAATAGAAAAAACATGTCCATAACTGAGCTACATCATCTCATACAATGTTTAATAATAAATAGTTTCATTATTAGAAGTATCATAAATAATATCATTTATCATACTAAGAGGAAACACAAAATAATAAATTGATATCTTAGTGCATTAGTAATGTTAATCAATGGATATATCAGCATAACATAGGAATAATGGTATGAGGATGTCATAATAACTTTTGAAAGCCATACACAATATTCCATAAAATATAAAATGAAGTAATGAAAACCCATATATATATAAATAAGACATTAATCAAAATGGAATAAATGAACATGATCAATGAGAACATAACATAGTCATGAGGAATATATCTTTAACATAGAAAGAGTCATTGAATACAATTTCAATATTACTCATGTCCTAATTCCCAAACTACCATAGTATAATAGGTTCACCCCAAAGATTTTCCTACTATTCACTGTTCACTACCAATACTATTTTAGAGGATAGGGTCCCATACTCAACTGCATCAACTATCTATTCTAGTATTGATTATCTAATTATATCTCAATATTTATTCAATTCATTCGAAGGAGATATTAGTCCCACACAACAAAAAATATAGATAATATATATGTGTACCAAAAAGAACATGAAACATTAAAAATATTATATCACAGGAAAAGAAATGGGTATCATAAAAATTTAATCATAGCAAACCTATGGAAAAGAATACAGTTTCACAATCATTTATTAAATTCATTATAGCATAATCCCAAGATAATGAAGCTGGTTTCAATAGAATTTGTTCATTATAAACATAATTTTTTTGAGATATATTTATAATGGTATATTGGATCATAATATTTTTAAATCATAAGAATCATAAAAGGTTATGATATGACATGGAAATATATTTTGAATGATCACACAGATCATTTCATGAGGAAAATATAATTTACACTATAAAAAAACTATATAAAACAGAAATCATTTTCCAAATCATTATCATTGAAAATAACATTTAAACCTTCATAATGTAGCTTCAAAAATAATTTAAACAATATTTAATATATAAATACATTCTAATTAAAAAAAATGTTTTTAAACATAAATAATTGGAAAAATAATTTTCATTGAAATTTTCCTAGAATCTTATAGACGATACATTGATGATTATTTATAATAACTTTTCAGAAAAATTAATATTCATTAAATTTTTAAAAAATTAAATTTAGAAAGAAACACAGATATTATATTAATAAATAAAAATCATTGAAACATATAAAGGGGTTTTTTATAAAATGTATCAATAATGATTGTATAAAATACCTTTTATATTGTGATTCATTAAAACAAATATTCCACTTAAATTTTTGGTAAAATTCAAATAATAATTCTTTGGAAATGACATAAGTATTAGGATAATTTAAAAAAATTTAATCATGGGTTAAAATATATCTAAAAAATAATTTAGATAAATTATGAGGATTTTTTAAAAGAAAATATTAAACATGGATTTTTTACCGAAGATGGAAATGAAGTTGGATTTTCATAAAAATAGTACATTGAAGTTAGGATTCTATGAAGATAGGAAAATAAATGTGAAAAATGTATTCTCATTAAAAATCCATTAGAGGATAAAATTCATATGATTCATTATATATCTATTATAATATTTATATAAGGTCCTAGATACATGTGTTCCAACCCTTTTCAAGTTTCTGAGGCTTGTGGTTCTCAAAAACGGCATGGACTGAGTGTGTTGGGGTTCATTTTATAATATCTAGAAAAATATATAAAAATTTGATTAAGGGGTTTTCTTGTCATATATGTAAATTACTATACTTATTAATGTTGGTATACTATGTTCATGAAGCCATGTAATAATTTAAGATTAAATAGTTAGAGGAAATGAATTTTTGGATGAGATCTAAAACCGTACATTTAAATGATGTGTAAGAATTATAACCCATGTAAAAGCCCTACGCAAAACAATATATATATAGAAGGGGAATATGGTTTTCATAAAACCATATCGAAATATCTTTATTCCAAGTGATCCTTTATTCATTCTTTCATAATGTTTTGAGTCATTCGATGGGGATCAATTATTGAACTTTTATATTTGATCAGTGTTGATCCTTGGTGATTTCTACATCCATTCCTTAAATTTTATTATAATTCTGTAACGTTTTCCTTCTAACAATCATTCCATGATATGGGGCATGATATGAAATGTTTCAAATCATGTGTCTGGGGTTTTTTTGTGCAGTTGTTCCACAATATCCATTCATATGTGAAACATCTTATAGGACATTTGATCAAAATCAATAGTGTTGGAACATTTTAATTTGAATAATTTTTACACCATTTTTATAGTGGATTTAGTTCATCATTTTTTACATGTAATGATAAATTGATCAGTTTTTATCCCATTTTATGTTAAGGAAATTAACATAATAATTATTGGACTAGATTAAATTAATTGGTTGTGATCTCACGTTCCTGATGTTGTTTATTTATTCAATGATAGTAGTATCCAAATCTGTTTTCTAGATGGTTTCATTTCATTGGTATTATTTTTACATGTTTATCTTGATAGAAATTGGTAAAAATTTAATGTTGTAATTAATTGATAATCAGTATTCAAAATAATGAAAGTCGATGTTTGTTTATAGTCAAGTAGTCATTGTAATTTGATGGTGATGAATGTTATTTGGGTATGAATTTTTTATTCAATGTTTCATCCATGTGATTAGAGGAATTGATAAGTAATGTACCAAAGGATAATTCTTATTAATTACAATATTTTAAAATTTATGATAAATTATATTGTATGTATTATTGGAAGCATGTTTAAATTTGTTTTTTAATTAATTGGAATCTTGTGATAACTTGATGCCTAAGCTATCCCATAGTGGGAAACATTGAATAATGAATCAGTTAATTCATGATGTAAGAACCACCAATAGTTTGATAAATATATTTTCATGTTATTAGATTTTCCATTCTTATTGAGAAGGCTGACATCCATAATTTTGGATCCCTGAGGACTCGTTTATGTTTGAATACTACATGACTTGTTTGAGGTCATAGGTTTCCTAATTGGCTATTCATGACTTTTCCTCTTTTTTTTGTTATTTTCCCTAGATGAGAGCATCATTATGAAATTTGTTATTAGCATCGTATAGTTGATCATGTGATTTTTGATATGCTATGTGGTAGGGTGGCCTATATGTGAGTTGAAACTAGGTTGGATGATGTGTTATATGGCTAGAATTCTCAGATGATGTGGCACCTATTAATTCTTATGATAGAGAAATGCATTTGAATATGTATGTGGGTGTATGGGATAAAACATGAGATTATGGAATGGCTTGATTATGGGATTACATATTGATGAGATGTTGATAGTTGGAATGGTCACTTGTGCATATATTAAATGGCCACTGGATGGGTTCCTTATTTTATCAAAATTCCAATCCCAATTGTTAGAGGATTATAGAGGCTCTTGGTTACATTTTTCCTCTTGGTGGAAGCTTAGGATGATTTTTCATTGAGTAAATGATATATAGAAAAATTCAAATTTTCAAAAAATTATTAATAACCCATGGGGATGGTGTCAATGGGACTAAAATTCTAAAAATTGTTAATATTGATAAACTGATTCTTAGTTTGGATTATACTTAGAAGACATGCACATTACTCTAATTATTATTTTATTGTAATGTAATATGAAAAAATGTTAATGATTTATCAATTTCAAATGAATTAAGAAATGCATGGAAAATTATAATTATAATATAATGAATTTAAAATATCTCTTTAAAATGACTGTATTCTTATTAGATATATGGTCTTAATAGTAGAGTTCAGAACTTCGAGTGAGTTTAGATGTAGTTGAGTCTAAGAGAAAATAATGCCCATATTTTGGATGTGATATATATTATGAAATATATATTATGTGATTTGATATGAACCCCACCCATTTTTGCGAGGAAGCTTAATCCTAGTGGACTTTGGGAGGGTGTTTTCCCCAACATCCTAATGGGAAGATGGATGAACGATTACCCCCTCTGGCTCTGTTCTCTTTTCTTAGTTGTTACTTGTGTTGGTATGTGTGTTGTGTTGTTTTACTATATATGTGTGTAGTGGGATGTGATGGATTGTATTCATTTTATAAAGATTTATTACTAGATATAGTATCAAAAGGATAATTAAAGGCATAATGTGCATATGTTGTGATGGAATTATGTACTCACTCAGAGTATGGGGTGTTTTGGCCTAAGGTATAATAATTGATGTTTTATATATTTCATATGTGATATGTTGGATCCAAGAAACTACATGGTTACTATATATATTTATCTAATATGGGATCATGTATGATTCGTTGTGTGAGTTTCATGTTATGACGCCTTTCCTAGAAGTCTTTGGTCTGGATTACTATTGGAGGGAGATGGACTAGGGTGTGCAATGTTGGGGAATACGGGAAAACTAGTTAGGAAGTTGTATAAGGGTACCCTTTATGTTTCATTATTACATTATGTTCTCTCCTTTATATGATACATGATGAGAGTTATCCCCTATGAGGGTGGATATGTAGTATATCTTTTGAGGTTATGAGTAAGATTCAATGTTGTTCATAATGCTTTAATTGGAGTTCGCTACCATTTTCATGAGATGATTCATAGAGTATTTAATTGATAATAACGTTTTGATCACCCTAATTATATATAAATTCATTTTTTAGACAGATGCTGAATTTTGGAGATCATTCTTGATATTAATAGCATGTGGTTTTGCTGGATTTTTTTGGTACTCCTGATATATGAAATATTTAGCTTTTTAATACTACTAATTTTCCCCTTCAGTTGTTTAATAGTGTATTAAATTTCTTGTTTTAATATTGTGTGTGTATATAAATATATTGGATGTTTTTGTTTTGTTTATCTTTCTCATCTCATTCTTTTTCATGATTCTATTATAGAGTAATGCCTCCCATAAGCATGTTAATTATAACCTTGGTTGCAGTCTCTATACCACGGAATACTAGAGGAGGGACGTTGTAAAAATATATATGTGACCTCATCACATTATCATTATTGTGAGGGGGTATAAATCAAATGGTATTAATGGTTTAGGTTGAGGGATTTGAAGGCTTCTATAGTTAGGCACTTGAGTCGTTGCATGCGTTTGTAGGGAAATAATATCGTATAAGAATAATGATAGGTGTAAACATGGGAGCCTATATGAGACATGGGTATTCAATTCCTGTTGTGATATAATTAATAGTCATTATAAGATTACTTATCATTCTAAATGAATTTATCTCTATTGTAGTGTATGGATCTGGGAAATTATATCACATCATGCTTCATTGTGGCAGTGTTTGTAATGGGTAGACTATAGGATAGGTTAAAACATTAAAATATATAATTTATAATTAATTAATGAATTTTAAATATTACTTATTACATGATTTGGTTCTCTAATTGTTTTTTATTTTTGTAGGTATGTATAACGACCCATACTTTACATACATTGTTAATACTTCAAAATTAAAGCACACTTATTACAACATATGATAAAACCACAAAGGACCGTATAGGTATAGTGTCTTTAGAAACTGGGAAACATAAACAACTGGTTCATAAATCTTCTACAGTGTCTCCCATTTATTTCATCATATCTAGGGTCCCTTTTAGCATATTCTACTTAATATCCATCTTCCTGACCTGGGGAAAAGAAAACATAAAAGGGTGAGCTCAAATGCTCAGCAAGGGCAAATAAAGGAAATAAAAATCATATCATATCTTTTTGAAAATCATAACCTGCAAAAGAGATCATAAAATCTTAATAAACCATAGAAGTGAAAATGAGATCCCCATAATCATAACATGAAACTTGAAACTTTGTGGCATGCACACATAATCATGGAAAATCATTTCTTGTTAGTCATGACTTATTGCCAAGACTATCTTAGTGGACAAAGTCCCTTTCTGAACCGAGTTCACTCCTCGTTTCAGTCCTGTATCACTGAACCGAAATAACCTTCCGTTCCAGCCATGTCTATCTCATGAGATATAATATCTTTACCCAATGCATTGGAGGGAGATATAGGTCCCACCCATCTTATAATGAATCCTTTCTTATGTGTGCCACATAATCATAAAACATACATCATAGCATAACCCATGTAATAAAAATGGGATTCTTAAACGACATGAAATCATAAAACAACTCATATAAGATAAAGGAATTCATAAAAATAATTTCATCACAACATGATCAAATCAATTTAATAATAGGGATAAAAACAGAACCCTTTATTATCTTAGATGGAAAATAATTTTGATAAAATACTTGAACTTCATTCTTGAGGAAAATATCCTTTCTGCTTCAAAAATACGTTTCCTTTCTTAACATGTCGTACAATTATAAACTAAAAGAAGTTGATTAAAAATAAACTTAAAAACATGAAAAGGAAACTTCTTGGAAATAATGTTTTATAAATCCATTCATGCCGTATAAGTTAAAAAAAACATTCTTCGTACTTTTGTCGGAAAAGTAAAAAATGTACCTCGTACGGAAAAACGACAAAAGATTCCTTTCATATTCTTTACTAAAAACTCACCTAAGGGTAAAATTGGATTTAAACTATTTTAAGTGGATGGAAACAATATTACATATTGAGGGAACATGGATGTGGATGATAAAATACACCCCAGTAAATACTTACGAATAAACAATCTCGGATAAAAATGAGATTGTGATATTTCCCTTACCTTAGGTCCAATTTGCCTTGTATGTGTCCGAAGCTCCTGTATAATGGTTTAAATAATGTTATTGACTTATTCCAGAATCATACATATTTATATGATATCATATATGGTCATATTCTTAGCTTCTTGATAGTAATATTTCATTGTTACTTGTTACTCGGGTCTTTATTGCCTTTTGTTCTTATGCGTGTTTTGCCGAATACATTCTTATTCTTCTTTTAAGGTTATAGGTACCTTATATCCAGAATGGTATTAGTGTAGTATATACCATATTCATTCATTCAATTCATTTATATAATCATTATAAAATGAAGATCATGTAGAACGAGTCGCATCACATCGTGGAGACGGTATTCCGTTCGTGCGCACGAGTGATGATATCGTTCCTATGATCGTGGAATTGTATTGGAGTATATATATATATATATTATTTCAGTATCAATATTACTTCATAATAATCATATATAGTTACTCATTACACCATTATACCCATCCTTGTAAGGTGATGGTGGAAAATAGATTACACCACGGCGTGGAGACGGTATTCCGTACGTACGCACGCGCGGTGATTTCATTTTTCCGTAGGATGGATAGAAGGTGAATTAGGGTTGTTTCATATTTATAATAACATATCAGTATGTAAGTAATACTGATGTTATTACTTTATCATGAAACAACTAAAGAAGAAGAAGTTGAAGAAGAAAGAAATTGAAAAGATCGGTAATGGATATTACCTCTTCTTTGGAACGCCTCTTTGAATCCTCCACTTAAGGAACTAAGATTGGTCTTTGGAGAAGAACAGGACCTCTAGGACTATTCTAGGGAAGTGGGGAGGAGAAAATGGCAGGGGTTGGCCGAGCTTGAGTGCTCAATTTGGTGTGAGGAGGAGGGGGAGGAGGTGCCCTTTTATAAGGGAGGAGAGGGGCACCTTAGGAATATCTCAAAATATTATTTTATATTAAAGTCAAAATCGGTTTATAATGGTTCCAAAGGGTCTTATTTCGAAGATAAAGTGGGGAAGGGTCGAAATCCCATCAACCAATAGGATTTAGACAAGTTTAGGGTATTATTGTAACCTTATCAATTAGATTTAACTCTAAGTTAAATAATTTAACTTTTACCGTGTCTTTTTGTTTTCTTTCACTATATGGTTAATACACTTACTATAACATGCCAAACGAACCCCAAATTGTTTATTATTAATATATATATCCTTATCTAAGTCATTTGGCCGAACCTTATATTTTTAGGAATAAAATAACAATTAATAATATAATATTTGATTTAAAAACTATTTTGTGTCAATTTTGACACTATTTGATATATGATTTTTGTGAAAGTCATAACAGAATTATATGTTCGAACCAAGTTGATTAAATCAACACTAATATATCATA
The DNA here is from genome assembly GCA_963277665.1 of Viscum album. Classification (NCBI taxonomy): domain Eukaryota; kingdom Viridiplantae; phylum Streptophyta; class Magnoliopsida; order Santalales; family Viscaceae; genus Viscum; species Viscum album. The sequence continues at coordinate 1,403,418,083 of OY728155.1, forward strand.
GTAACCTAGAAAATTAGTGTAATTCATAAAAAGTCTCAAATTATATTTATTTTGGTGTTTATAACATCAATTATGTCAATATTTCATTAATAAGATAATTACTGCATCATCATTGTGTCATAAATAAATTAAATTATATGATGTCTAAAAATTACAAATAAAATACCATCATGTAGTAAATCTTTTTAGCTTTCTAATGAATATTTACAATCGAATTTATCTTATGTATAACCCCATATTAAAAATGATTTACTTATTAAACTTTGATTTTAACTATTTTAACCCTTCTTTAAATAAATTAATAATAAATGTCCTAATCTAACCCAAGTGGGCCTAAATGGTCATATTTTATTCCTAAGTTTGTTTTTGGTCGAATTACACTTGTCCAATAGAATTAGGACATGTGTTAGGGTAATATTGATATCATATTTACCCTTAGTTACCCTATTTACTATTAACCGCGGTAAAAATAGTAAAAAGTTACTATTCACCAAAAAATTATTTTCATCTCATTGAACCACATTTTAGTCCTTGATATTAACCGTGTCTCTCGGATTTTTGAAATTCCATTCACAGAAGCGGTAAAATTAAGTTTTATGCAAAAATTCAGTTTTTAACCTACCACTTAGTGGTTTCACTATTCATCAAAAATTGAAAGTTTTCAGAAAAATACCAAAATTTCACCCTAGGCTAATTTCGATATTCTGAGTCCAAAAATGAAGTCCATTTTGAAAAATAAAATTTAAAAAATTTCAAAAAGTGGTTATTACTATTCATAACGGCTAGTTTTAATAGTATATTGTTGTTTAGTGAAACTCGGTATTGCGTACGACGCAAGCTATCGAGGAAGGTCGCGATTGCGTGCAAAGCAAGCCAAGCAAGTGTTGTGTAGAAAAAGATTCCTTTGATGGTTTATATAACATAAAAGTCTCGGGTGTTACATTCTACCCCCCTTAAAAAGAATTTCGCCCTCGAAATTCGTCACTTTGTAACAAACAGATGAGGATACTTCTCCCTCATCATATCCTCAAGCTCCCAAGTAGCTTCTTCAAGTTGGTGGTTCCTCCATAAAACTTTCACCAAGCGAGTGGTCTTGTTTCGTAGGACTTTTTCGCTACGATCCAGAATCTCTATCGGTTGTTCTTCATAAGAAAGATCTTGCTCCAGCGGTACAACTTCTGAGCTGAGTACATGTGAAGGATCTGGTATGTACTTTCTCAGGAGAGATACATGGAACACATCGTGAACTTGAGAGAGATTCGGTGGAAGCGCCAATCGGTAAGCTACCTTCCCAACACGATCCAGTATTTCGAAAGGACCGATATATCTAGGGCTCAACTTCCCCTTCTTTCCAAATCTCATAACCCTCTTCCAGGGAGATATTCGTAAGAACACTTTATCGCCCACTTCAAACTCTAGGTCTTTTCTTCGGTTGTCGGCATAACTTTTCTGTCGACTCTGAGCTGCTCTTATGTGTTGTTGAATAGTTCTGACCTTTTCTGCCATTTCATTAACGAGATCAGGTCCTAACAGCTTTCTTTCCCCAACTTCATCCCAGCAAGTTGGAGTCCTGCATTTCTTTCCATAGAGAGCTTCATAAGGAGCCATCTGAATACTGGAGTGAAAGCTATTATTATAAGAAAATTCCACCAAAGGTAGGTGTTGATCCCAACCTCCTTTGAAATCCATAGAGCAAGCTCTCAACATATCTTCTAGGGTTTGAATTGTTCTCTCAGACTGACCGTCTGTCTGGGGATGATAAGCAGTGCTGAAACTCAACTCTGTATCCAGAGTATGCTGAAGACTTCGCCAGAACTTCGAGGTAAATCTCGGATCCCGATCAGATATAATAGAAAGTGGTACTCCATGCAATCTTACGACTTCCTTTACATATATCCTGGCAAGCTGATCTAGAGGGAAATCCTCTCTAATAGCAATGAAGTGTGCGGACTTTGTAAGACGATCAACTATGACCCAGATAGCATTATTGCCTTTGGATGTTTTAGGAAGTCCTGTGACAAAGTCCATAGTGATGTTTTCCCATTTCCATTCGGGTATGGGTAATGGTTGTAACATCCCCTTAGACTTTTGTCTCTCAGCTTTAACTTGTTGACAAACCAAGCATCGAGAGACATATTCAGCAACATCTCTTTTCATGCCATCCCACCAGAAGTACTCTTTCAGGTCCCTATACATCTTCGTACTTCCAGGATGAATAGAGAATGATGAACTATGAGCCTCATCCAGCAGCTCCTTCTTTAATTCGGGTATGGGAGGAACACAAACCCGATTCCTGAACTTTATTATCCCATCACAATCAAGGTTGAATTCAGGAACATTTCTCACCTTCTTTTGTAACTCGACATCTTCTTTCTGTGCCTCTTTAATCTTCACATGTATAGATGGTTGAACATTCATTTGAGAAAGATAAGATTTTTCCCCTTCCATTATAACTCCAAGATCCATCCTTTGTAAATCCATAAATATTGGATCTTTTGTGATCCTCATCATGGATAAACTAGCATGGTCTTGTCGACTTAATGCATCTGCCACCTTGTTTGCTTTCCCAGGGTGGTAATGGATTGAGCAGTCGTAATCCTTAATCAGCTCCAACCATCTTCTTTGACGCATATTCAACTCCTTTTGTGTGAAAATATACTTTAAACTTTTATGATCAGTATAAATATCACACCTTTCACCATAAAGGTAATGCCTCCAAATCTTTAATGCAAAGATTACCGCAGCCAACTCCAAATCATGTGTTGGGTAATTTTGCTCATGGATTTTCAACTGTCGTGAGGCATAAGCTATCACCATATCATTTTGCATAAGAACACACCCCAATCCCTTCTTGGATGCATCACTGTAGATCACAAACCTTTCTCCACTACAAGGCAGTGTGAGCACAGGTGCACTGGATAACCTTCTTTTCAACTCCTTGAAATTCTCTTCACATTCCTCTGTCCAGACAAACTTAACTCCTTTCCGAGTCAACTTGGTGATTGGATTAGATAATCGTGAAAAATCTTTTACAAAACGTCGATAATATCCAGCCAAACCAAGAAAACTTCGGATCTCAGTTACTGTTGTTGGTCTCGACCATCTTTCGATAACCTCTGTTTTTGCTGGATCCACAGATATCCCCTCTTTTGAGATTATGTGACCCAAAAATGCAACTTTTTGAAGCCAAAATTCACACTTAGTAAATTTGGCATAAAGCTTTTCCTTTCTCAGGGTCTTCAATATAATTCTCAAGTGATCTTCATGCTCTTCCTTGCTCTTTGAATAAACAAGAATATCGTCTATAAAGACTACCACAAATTGATCAAGATAGTCTCTAAAGACTCTATTCATTAGATCCATGAAGATAGCAGGGGCATTAGTAAGACCAAATGGCATCACTATAAATTCATAGTGTCCATACCTTGTACGGAAAGCCGTCTTTGGTATATCCTCCCTTTTGACCCTTAATTGATGATACCCTGAACGAAGATCAATCTTGGAAAAGTATTGAGCTCCGCGTAGTTGGTCAAATAAGTCATCAATGTGTGGGAGAGGATATTTGTTCTTGATAGTGATCTTGTTAAGTTCTCGATAATCAATGCAGAGTCTCATTGATCCATCTTTCTTCTTAACAAATAGAACAGGTGCTCCCCAAGGTGACGCACTAGGGCGTATGAATCCCTTATCAAGATTCTCTTGGAGTTGCTTCTTCAATTCCTGCAACTCAATTGGGGCCACTCTATAAGGTGTCTTTGAAATTGGCAAAGCGCCCGGTACGAGTTCTATTGAAAACTCAACTTCACGATTTGGTGGAAGACCCGGCAATTCCTCCGGAAAGACATCATCAAACTCCCGTACAATGGGCATATTCTTAATCGTAAGTTTCTCTCCAACCATTTGAGATAAATAACCTTCATTTAGTGGAATCATGACCCATAAGATGGAAGGAATTTCCACTGGAAGGTTATGTTCATCCTTGCATTGATAGACGATCGTAGATTGATCTGGAATATGAAATGTGACTTCCCTTCTTTGGCAATTGATATGAGCTCCGTATAAAGAAAGCCAATCCATGCCAAGAATCACATCAAATTCCACTATAGGAAGGATCACAAGATTTGCAGGAAGCACTTTCCCACAAACTTCGATCGGAGAAGAATTATAAACTTTTGATGCGATTGATGTGCCATTAGGTGTTGTCACAGCTAACTCAACATCTAATTGTTGAGGTAATATGGTGATACCCTTAGAAAATTCTTCAGAAATAAAAGAGTGGGTGGATCCAGAATCAAATAAAACATTTGCTACTTTAGAGTGGATGGTAAGTGTACCTTTCACCACATCGTTATCGTACTCCACATCGCTGATAGAAATTGCATGTGACTTTCCTTTGTCTTTAGCCTTAAGAGTTTGTTGACGTCGACCATCATCATCAACCCTTGGATTTGGGCATTGATTGGCATAATGCCCCATCTCCTTGCACTTGAAACATTGAAGTGTAGTAGGATCATTCTGTGTATCCCTTCCTTTGTTTGCATCATTAGACATCTTCTTCCAATTATCACGGCATTCAAATGCCCGATGACCTTCCTTTCCACATTTAAAACATTTACTTGTCCCTTTAAGACAACTCCCTCCATGTTTCTTTCCACACTTTGAGCATAAGGGAAAGTTCATCTTCTTTTCAGTGTGCTCTTTAGAGTTTCCTTTGAATTCCATCTTCCTCTTCTTATCAAACCCATGTGACTGATGGGTTACTCCAATCTCCATCTCGACTTTGAGAGCACATCGAACGATTTCCTCGTAGCTATTGAAGTCCCTTATGGCTAACGCCCTTCGAAGACTTGGTTTTAAGCCACTAAAGAATCGATCGATCTTACTCTCAGGTTGGATAATAATACCAGAAGCGTACCTTGCAAGTCTTGTAAAATTTGCTTCATAGGTACTAACAGATTCATCATCCCTTTGCTTCAGTTCAAGGAACTCTTTCTCCATCTTTGTTCGGAGAATACGAGGGAAGTACTTATTGAAAAATAAGTTCTTGAACTCGTCCCATTCCATAGACTCAATTTCATCCCTTTGCCTCGTATTCTTAACAAGATTCCACCATTGATCAGCATCTCCTTCTAAACGATACACTGCTAGGATGACTTTATCATGTTCAGAACATTGAAGAACTGAAAATATCTTTTCAGTAGTACTAATCCATTGTTCAGCAACTAATGGATCAGTAGACCCACTGAAAGAAGGTGGACGCTGCCTCATGAAGGATTCAACAGAATGTTGCTCCCTCCTTTGCTCGTTTGGAAGTCCTGCATGATTCATAGCTTGAGAAAGTTGTGTGAGCATGGCTACAAGATTTTGCATTCCAGCTCCCATATCGTTTGGTTGCTCAGGGGGACAATCATTGCATTGCCCATCGCATTCCGCATTAACACGGTTCCTTCGGGTTCCAGCCATTGACTAAAACCAAGAAGAATAGTGTGAGCAACACTAATTATAATAGAAAACCAGATAATTCAAGAATAAAATTTTCATGCTTAAGGTCTTATCCTAGGTTATTCAAGGCCATTTCTAAAACACTAAGATTGTGTTCTATGCTTAGACTTATCCTTAGCGTTCCTACTAAGGCTTTCACATCCTAGTTTCCAAAGGTTGACTATACCTTTCCTCTGATACCAACTATAACGACCCATACTTTACATACATTGTTAATACTTCAAAATTAAAGCACACTTATTACAACATATGATAAAACCACAAAGGACCGTATAGGTATAGTGTCTTTAGAAACTGGGAAACATAAACAACTGGTTCATAAATCTTCTACAGTGTCTCCCATTTATTTCATCATATCTAGGGTCCCTTTTAGCATATTCTACTTAATATCCATCTTCCTGACCTGGGGAAAAGAAAACATAAAAGGGTGAGCTCAAATGCTCAGCAAGGGCAAATAAAGGAAATAAAAATCATGTCATATCTTTTTGAAAATCATAACCTGCAAAAGAGATCATAAAATCTTAATAAACCATATAAGTGAAAATGAGATCCCCATAATCATAACTTGAAACTTGAAACTTTGTGGCATGCACACATAATCATGGAAAATCATTTCTTGTTAGTCATGACTTATTGCCAAGACTATCTTAGTGGACAAAGTCCCTTTCTGAACCGAGTTCACTCCTCGTTTCAGTCATGTATCACTGAACTGAAATAACCTTCCGTTCCAGCCATGTCTATCTCATGAGATATAAAATCTTTACCCAATGCATTGGAGGGAGATATAGGTCCCACCCATCTTATAATGAATCCTTTCTTATGTGTGCCACATAATCATAAAACATACATCATAGCATAACCCATGTAATAAAAATGGGATTCTTAAACGACATGAAATCATAAAACAACTCATATAAGATAAAGGAATTCATAAAAATAATTTCATCACAACATGATCAAATCAATTTAATAATAGGGATAAAAACAGAACCCTTTATTATCTTAGATGGAAAATAATTTTGATAAAATACTTGAACTTCATTCTTGAGGAAAATATCCTTTCTGCTTCAAAAATACGTTTCCTTACTTAACATGTCGTACAATTATAAACTAAAAGAAGTTGATTAAAAATAAACTTAAAAACATGAAAAGGAAACTTCTTGGAAATAATGTTTTATAAATCCATTCATGCCGTATAAGTTAAAAAAACATTCTTCGTACTTTTGTCGGAAAAGTCAAAAAAGTACCTCGTACGGAAAAACGACAAAAGATTCCTTTCATATTCTTTACTAAAAACTCACCTAAGGGTAAAATTGGATTTAAACTATTGCAAGTGGATGGAAACAATATTACATATTGAGGGAACATGGATGTGGATGATAAAATACACCCCAGTAAATACTTACGAATAAACAATCTCGGATAAAAATGAGATTGTGATATTTCCCTTACCTTAGGTCCAATTTGCCTTGTATGTGTCCGAAGCTCCTGTATAATGGTTTAAATAATGTTATTGACTTATTCCAGAATCATACATATTGATATGATATCATATATGATCATATTTTTAGCTTCTTGATAGTAATATTTCATTGTTACTTGTTACTCGGGTCTTTATTGCCTTTTGTTCTTATGCGTGTTTTGCCGAATACATTCTTATTCTTCTTTTAAGGTTATAGGTACCTTATATCCAGAATGGTATTAGTGTAGTATATACCATATTCATTCATTCAATTCATTTATATAATCATTATAAAATGAAGATCATGTAGAACGAGTCGCATCACATCGTGGAGACGGTATTCCGTTCGTACGCACGAGTGATGATATCGTTCCTATGATCGTGGAATTGTATTGGAGTATATATATATATATATTATTTCAGTATCAATATTACTTGATAATAATCATATATAGTTACTCATTACACCATTATACCCATCCTTGTAAGGTGATGGTGGAAAATAGATTACACCACGGCGTGGAGACGGTATTCCGTACGTACGCACGCGCGGTGATTTCATTTTTCCGTAGGATGGATAGAAGGTGAATTAGGGTTGTTTCATATTTATAATAACATATCAGTATGTAAGTAATACTGATGTTATTACTTTATCATGAAACAACTAAAGAAGAAGAAGTTGAAGAAGAAAGAAATTGAAAAGATCGGTAATGGATATTACCTCTTCTTTGGAACGCCTCTTTGAATCCTCCACTTAAGGAACTAAGAGTGGTCTTTGGAGAAGAACAGGACCTCTAGGACTATTCTAGGGAAGTGGGGAGGAGAAAATGGCAGGGGTTGGCCGAGCTTGAGTGCTCAATTTGGTGTGAGGAGGAGGGGGAGGAGGTGCCCTTTTATAAGGGAGGAGAGGGGCACCTTAGGAATATCTCAAAATATTATTTTATATTAAAGTCAAAATCGGTTTATAATGGTTCCAAAGGGTCTTATTTCGAAGATAAAGTAGGGAAGGGTCGAAATCCCATCAACCAATAGGATTTAGACAAGTTTAGGGTATTATTTTAACCTTATCAATTAGATTTAACTCTAAGTTAAATAATTTAACTTTTACCGTGTCTTTTTGTTTTCTTTCACTATATGGTTAATACACTTACTATAACATGCCAAACGAACCCCAAATTGTTTATTATTAATATATATATCCTTATCTAAGTCATTTGGCCGAACCTTAGATTTTTAGGAATAAAATAACAATTAATAATATAATATTTGATTTAAAAACTATTTTGTGTCAATTTTGACACTATTTGATATATGATTTTTGTGAAAGTCATAACAGAATTATATGTTCGAACCAAGTTGATTAAATCAACACTAATATATCATAGTTACCTAGAAAATTAGTGGAATTCATAAAAAGTCTCAAATTATATTTATTTTGGTGTTTATAACATCAATTATGTCAATATTTCATTAATAAGATAATTACTGCATCATCATTGTGTCATAAATAAATTAAATTATTTGATGTCTAAAAATTACAAATAAAATACCATCGTGTAGTAACTCTTTTTAGCTTTCTAATGAATATTTACAATCGAATTTATCTTATGTATAACCCCATATTAAAAATGATTTACTTATTAAACTTTGATTTTAACTATTTTAACCCTTCTTTAAATAAATTAATAATAAATGTCCTAATCTAACCCAAGTGGGCCTAAATGGTCATATTTTATTCCTAAGTTTGTTTTTGGTCGAATTACACTTGTCCAATAGAATTAGGACATGTGTTAGGGTAATATTGATATCATATTTACCCTTAGTTACCCTATTTACTATTAACCGCGGTAAAAATAGTAAAAAGTTACTATTCACCAAAAAATTATTTTCATCTCATTGAACCACATTTTAGTCCTTGATATTAACCGTGTCTCTCGGATTTTTGAAATTCCATTCACAGAAGCGGTAAAATTAAGTTTTATGCAAAAATTCAGTTTTTAACCTACCACTTAGTGGTTTCACTATTCATCAAAAATTGAAAGTTTTCAGAAAAATACCAAAATTTCACCCTAGGCTAATTTCGATATTCTGAGTCCAAAAATGAAGTCCATTTTGAAAAATAAAATTTAAAAAATTTCAAAAAGTGGTTATTACTATTCATAACGGCTAGTTTTAATAGTATATTGTTGTTTAGTGAAACTCGGTATTGCGTACGACGCAAGCTATCGAGGAAGGTCGCGATTGCGTGCAAAGCAAGCCAAGCAAGTGTTATGTAGAAAAAGATTCCTTTGAAGGTTTATATAACATAAAAGTCTCGGGTGTTACAGTATGGATCCAGGTCGACATCCCCATCATGATCCCACAAAATGTATTCATTAAAACATTCTAGTAGATCATCAATTATTGGAGTAAGATGATGAAAAAAAAGTGTACAACACTCTAAGAGTTTCAATACCAAACACATAAAATATATGATGGCACCATTTTAGATTCATCCACAACATATTGGCTGGGGAAGTTGACATAGATTTTAGTTCGATTTGTGCTAGGAAGTAGCATGGGTTTTTGTTGGTTGCAAAGATGTTGTGTGGAGTAGTGAGGTAGTGGTGGTTCTTATTCCTATAGGATTTAAAGGTGTTTATGGTATGTTGGAATAATTTATGAGACAATTTCAGAGCATATTTTATTTCTTAGACTACAAAGGCATCGAATCAACAAGATACAATTACACATCAACCATGGAGTTCTAGTGTATTAGTGTTTGTGAAATGTTAAATAAGCCTTTAACGATATGCTTCATCCATATTTCCATAACTGAATCACCATAGTAAGGGTTTCTTTATTATTCCTCTCAATGATGTTTTAGGGTTTGAAGATAATTTATTTTTGGAAAAAAGTATTTTTTTCAGCTGGGGTAGGACCCACCTCTCAACATAACATTTCTCTAGTGGAATAATCTCGTAGACATATGAAATAGAGCAAAAACATGTTTTTTCTTAAGTATTATAAGGTCATCAATGGTGATATTTCCCATACTTTATATAATGTTAACATGATTCACGTGTTTCATTTTATGTTCTTCTATTGAAACAGTTTCTGCTGAGGTAGAAGTAATAGTGTTTTCTCATCCGGGATAAGTAGAGTGGAGAAGGGGTTGGCATAGTTATTACCCAAGACACTCTTCATTATCATATAGTAGATATAATCCAGGGAGGTTGTCTCAAATAGGGTATTAAATGACTTCTAGAAGGTTGTGGTCATTTTTCATCTCTTGAGATTCCAGTGCCCAGTGATCAAGGCATTATATTAGGTACCCATTGATTATTTTCTATATGTGTGCAAGCTTTTTTGATTCAATAGTGATTTAATCCTTCATTACTCCAACCCTCATCCATGATTTAGGATTTTAGGAATAGATGATTCCAGTTACCTTGGAATATACTATGCCTGTTGGAGGTCTAAATTACTTTTATAAAATATATGAAGACTAAGAGATAATGATGGAGAGGCACCGTGCTTTTGGTTATTTCTTATGCTTATAAATACATCAATATGAAAACATTGTCAGCATGGATTGGTTTTTATTTTATACAAGCTATCATGGATTTATTCAGATGGAAGGTTGTGTACTATGAAGCATATGGAGAGATAGCGGTGTTTTTTGGTGAGAGAGACATACAGTGAGGTCAAATACATCTTCCATATTTGGATTATTTTATGGTCAAACTAATTATGATAACATTGGAGGTTTATCAGTATGTCTTTCAAAGGGGTTTAGAAAATAATACTGATTGTATTTTCTAAGGTGACTGTATTGTTACCCCATCAATGGAATATGATGTTTTGGATTGAGTTACAACCATACGTGTCTCCTATCATTATTTCTATACATAATATGGAGCCTTATGTGTTTCAAGAGCTACGAATATTGCTTAATGATATACGGTATCCTGGTTTTGTTCAGATAAGTGTGTCACCTTGGGGTGTAATATTTCTGTTATCAGGAAGGATGATTTCAATTTCCAAGGTTGTATCGGTTGTCATATATTTATCAAAGTGACAGTGAAGAGACCTTGTGCTCGTCCAAGTATTGATGATTTATTCAATATTCTTAATGGATAATGATTATTAGTAAATATCAATTGTTCATCAATATATCATCATATATGGTTAAATTATGAGGAAATTCAAAATACTTCATCTTATTTTCATCATGGGCATTATGTGTTTATTGGTACACATTTTAGTGAGACTAATTCTCCAACTATGTTAATATGATTGATGAATGAAATTTATATAGAGTTATTTAATATGTTTAAGGTTTTCTCATCTATGACATCATTGTGCATGCCATGATTGAGGTGGAAAATTAAGAACATATTCATAACTTTTTGGGAGTTCTTTTTTGAGAGAAGGTTTTCATGATGTTTTTAAGTCTTGATTTATGGGCTCAGGAAGATTATTTCTCAGGGAATGTTGCATCCCAATAGAGTGTACCTATGGATTATTTAAAAATAAAGGAACTTGTGACATTGGAATCCCTCAAGAGATTTATAGAGGTGTGATATATTATTTTAACTGAAGATGCTTACTAGATATTTATGAAAAATTTCTCTTGGGTTATGAATCTTCTAACATCCAGAACGAGAATGTATTTGTTAGTCATTTAAAATGTACAGTAATTGTAGCATTTATTGTAAAACATATTTTTGTTAGTGATCATGTGTTTTTTCTAGGGAAGGGAGTTCATTTTTTGGATTTCTATAATGCTTCACATCTTATGTTATGCTACATTTTGATTAAGTTGAGATCAAGTATTCCATATGTGTCTTAGTAGTTATTTCCCCATGATATTAACTATTCTACCCATGATCTTGTGTTTTTAATAGTTGTGTTTTATTTTAATTTACTACAACATGACCACATCAATGATAATTGTTTTGTAATTACTGACCATAACAGCCTAAGGTATGGCTTCACATAACATGAATTGAATTTGTGACAACATTAGTTAATAAAAATCTTGGAAGATTACTAATTAAATATTTCATTTTTTATATGTAAGGGATCATTTTTGGATAATGAAATATGTATAATTTCATGTTATAATTCTATTCCTGAATCTAGGGATTCTTGGAAAGTGTTGAGGGATCTCTCAGTGACATATCTAGATATGGGAGAGGATGGAGGAAGAGGTTGTCTTATACATATGATGGAGTATTCAAAAATTTTTTAGTTGGAGGGGGAGTCCCAGTTAGTGTATTCTTCAGTATATTCAAGGATATTTAATGTTATTTTTACCAAGTCCCATAACTGTTGGTATGAGGATGAAAAACACAAAGTTTTGTTTCAGAAAATGCTTCTCATTAATTTGGTGATACATGAGATAGTCCCTATAGAGTCCTATATTTTATCATTAGCAATAAATCCTATAATAACAAATATTTACCATGACATTAGGGGTCGGTATTAGTGGCATTGGTTGAAGAGTACATTTCAATGATAATCTATCATTGTTTTTACTACTAATTGTTTATGGTCGAGAACCATTTTATCTATAGTTTTTGTGATCCCTTATATGTTCCCTAGGATAAGTTTATGTACATATCAATGGAATTAAAAACCACATTACCTAATGATTAGGTATAATATGATTATATATGGGTGGTAGTGGATAATTTTAATTAATCATACCACTTTATATTTATCAATTAGTCTAGATGTATAGTGGTTATTTTTTGGAAATATCTATAAGAGGCATGATTTTAATCCACAAAGTTATATTTAGAGTATATCGTATCGAGATCCTCATTTTACCTCCCAGGTTTGGAGAGGTCTCCAGTATTATTTTGAGTCCTAGTTTTTCATTAGAAAATCTTTTCATCCATAGAATAATGGTCAAACAATGTAGTGTATTCAGACTCATGAAGATATGTCTCACTCTTATGTTGTAAATTTTTAAGGTTCGTGGTTAAGGTACCTACCATTGGTAAAATTATTATTAAATTATATTTTCTTCTCAACCATTGGTATAGATCTCTTTGGTTCTTCTTACAGCTGAACATTCTGTTATCTATTGTGATGAACCAGGGTCAATGAGGTAGTAATTCATATGATAGAATAGGTAAGGAATATGACTAAGATGGATCCTGAAATTCAAGAATGAAGAAGTAAGTAAAGAACCATAAATAACCCCATACAATTCATAGGATGAAACCTTTATAGATTGACATTGGAGATCACACATTCTTAAAGGTTACTTATCATTGTGGAATGAAAAGGATTGGTCATGGGTGTAATATTTCATCCTGGTTTATTGGTATAATTGAGGTCTTGGATTTAGTTGTATCCACGTAAAATCATATAGCACTTTGACCATATATGATATAGATACATGATGATTTTCCCTTGTTTAAGCTCTATAGGTATCTTTATGATTACTCTCATTTCATTTATTAGTGTTAGATTGCGGTTTATGATGATATGACCTTCACGATGTGGCATGTAGATATTTAGGACCGTACGGAGAATATGTTTCATGTTCATGATATTCCCATAGTTCATTTTATATAGTGGCACAATGGTGTCAAAGATAGTTCAAGGACTGTGAGTCAGAGATGCTCACTCAATATCGCAAGTTTTTTCTTTCTTTTCTTTTCTATTTTATTTTTGTTATCCAGTGGATGTGGAGTAGTCTGGTTTATTAGATGTATTCATCTAGTTTCTTACACTGGAATGACTCTATATTTTTTGGTATCTCCATATATAGTGTATTTAGGAGCTCGAAACAATTATTGATTTGTTTTTTATTGTTTGTACTCTGAGTGAGGTGGTTGGGATCCTTAGTTGGAGAGACCTTTGAGAGGTATCCCTATGGTGGCTTTTCAAACTACCAATTTTTTTTATTTCACCTAGTGTTGGATTCATATCTCTAGGATACGATTTATTTGAGTGGTTTCTATTATAAGGGACTATATCTGTTTATCTCATCCCATTGCATGTCTTTAAGGCTTTTGGTGTTCAAAGAAGGCTTGGAGTGAGTCTTGAGGGGTTCAAGAATTAAAACCTATAATATGGGTAAATTCCATATATGTGAGGGTATTTAAAATCTAGTATGTGAAATTCACATCTAGTTAATGATAATTCACGGTGTTCTTCATAAAGGGTAATAATTCAGGATTAAATGGCTTGAGGTGATATATTTTTCATCCATATCTGAAACTCGGTATTTACATGTTGTGAATGCTTTATGCACACTGTAAATTCCATGTGCATCACATCATATAAATAGAAGGGGGACTTAGTTTTGACAAAATCATATGACCGTATGTTTATTCTAAGGGATCCTACAGACCTTATGTTATTATTCTAGGGTTCCATCAATGGAGATCAATCCTTTTATTTTCATCTTCAATCTATGAAGATAAAAGGTGATTTATACCTTTTTATCTTTAGTTTTCTTCTTGTTTTCTCATTGATTCATCATTTTCTTCTTTTCAATCAATGGAACATAAAATCCCATGATTCTGGTAGGGTTTCCTACGTTTTTTTATTGTGTTCATGTTTCAGGGACATGAATGGGTGTATCTTTTCTGCATCAAGGATATCAAGATCCATAGTGTTGGTCTTTTTTAGTGCAATTAATGTTCACACCATTGAGGTAGGAGATTAACTAGTTCTTTTTCTTATGTGGAATTTTAAATTGATCATGATTTATACCTTTTAATAAAAATGAAAATTTCATAATAAATATTGATCCATATTAATATTATTTGTGATTTCCTGTTGATGATCTTATTTCATTATATTTTATTAGTGGGTTTCCTCTTTATTTTCTATATAGTGTGACATCATTTCCAATCTTTGTTAGAATGTTAATAGTGATGGAAAATTTTAAATAATGTAAATCCATAAATAAATTATCTTTTTTAAAGAAGTATAGAAGAATTATGTTTTTAATTTGTTGGTGGATGTAAATTTATGAGGATCAAAACGTTTCTATTATGAAGGTTTCATTAAATTTGGTATTCCATGTGATTAATGGGATTTATAAAAAATGTGGAGAAAGTTAATTTTTATTAATGATAATAAATGAATAGGAATGATAAATGATATCGATTGGATTCTTGGATGAATGTTTAAAATAATTATTCAATAATTTTTTTTATCGTTTGATTGATTGATTCCTTAGGTATCCCATATTTGTGAGAAATGAATAAATAATTAGTTAATTTATGATGGAATAAGAACCAATACATTAATAAATATTTTTTTGGGAATGTGTTTCTCATCCTCTCGTGATGGTCGAGTGACTCCTATTTAGAGTAGTGAGAGTTTGTTTATGTGTGATGGATGGATTCCTTGTTTTAGGGACTATATATCCTTGTTAGTTAAGATTGTTTAATTCCTACTACTTATTTGATGTTCTATAAATGTGATCTTCACTATGAAATGTTTTCTGATCTTGGTATGGATTATCCTAATAAGGATGATGTGTTATGGGTTGGGGAGGCCTAGTTTTGATATGAGCTTAGGATGGATGATAATAGGGTGGATGATGCGGTATAGGGATGGGTGTTTTAGATGATTTAGTAGCAAGTGAAGCCTATTATGGGATGATACATCAATATATTCATATTTTTTCATGGATGAAACTAGATATGATGGAAGGTGTTGAAGTGAGGATTATACATTGATGATATATATAGAGATGGTATGCTATCTTGTGGGTATGATTGATAAATGGTGGTATGGTATCTTGTTTTATCTACATTTCCATCCCAACTACTTGTGGTAGCAGGAGGTTCCTATTTTTATGTATCCTCTTGGTTGTAGAATAATATGGGATATCCTAAATTACATATTACATATAATTGTTATACAAATGAATAAATAATTCCTAACCCATGGGGTTGGGTTTGATTTGATGAAAACACAAAAAGGTGTTAATCTTTATATATTTATTATTTTATATCGATTATTCCTTGAGTGAATGGGATTTAAACTAATTATTTTGTTAATCTAATTTAACATGTAAACATTTTAATGTTTCATATATTCCTGATGAATTAATTTACAAAAAGGAAATGATAAAGTAAAAATAACGAATTTAATGAATCTCTTTCAAATTCTTATATTCTTACAGGATATCTGGTCATAGTAGTGGTAGTTGGGAGGCTGTGTGATGTTATCTATTTTTAATTCTAATAAAAAAAATTTCTTATAATTTGGTTTTTAAATATATTATATATTGAATATATTGTTCTTTTATATGTTACCCAACCATGTTAGTTATGGAGATTAACACCCAGTGCACTCGAGGAGGGTGTTCTCCAGACATCCCATTAGGTGGATTTATGAATGAATACCCTCTCTAGCTATATTCACTTCTCTTGGAAGTTATTATGATGCAACTCATGGAAGTTTGATTTCCCATTTATATTTGTATAGGGATGTTATGGATTGTGGTTATTTCATACACATGTATCACCGAATAGAGTATATAAAGGATTTTACTTGTATGCCATGTATATGCTATGATGGATTGAGGTACATACACAGAGAATGGGCTTTGATGGATTTAATGATAATAGAGAATGTTTGATATATGTCATATAAGTTTTTACAGCTCTCATAAACTACATGGTTACTATAAATGTTTATGTGATAGGATATGATGTAATGATGTGTTTCATTAGGTGCATGGTGTGATTCCTTTCCAAGGTGCAGTCATGCTATCTTATATTTGGAGAGAGATGGATTATACCATGTGCCATTGGGAGGATAGGAAAACATGAGGTGATGAATGAGAGGGTTACCCTTAATATTTATTTATTATACTATATACTCTCTTGTATGTGATACTTGGTGATTAGTACCCATGTTGAGGTTGGGGATATAGTAAACCAGTTAAAGTGAAAAGTATGTATCATTTTTATTCAATTTGATTTACCATGATTTCTATATTTTACAACTGAGATGATTTGGGGTGGATTATAAAATTCATAATATTATTCTCACCCTACATATATATGATCTATTTTTCTTGTCAGATAGAGTAGGTTGTAGATAATAGTGGATATTACTAGGTCTTGGTTTTTCAGGAGCTGTTTTGGGATTTAAAGTCGTATTAATCATTAAATTTTAAGATACGTGAAGTTTTCCATTCTGTTGTCTCATATTATATGAAATTTCAAGTTTTTTACTTGGTATTATATATATATATATGATATGACAACCCTGATTTTATTAAAAACTTAAACATGAATTATTACATAAAACTTCACTTGATAGAACAATGAAGATCGAGAGGTTTAGCGTCTTTGGGGCTTAGGATCATTACATAAAAACATGAAACATGAAATACATCATCTTTACTGAAAACTTCTTTTACATGACCACTACATTTCCTCGTACTTAGCTTTGCATGGGATAACCTGAGGACATGCATAAGAAAAGGGTGTTCTATAAATCCCAGTAATGAAATACACATGGAATAACATGAGGAGTACAATACATGTTAGAGATTATGCATATCAATAGAGCACAAGGTAAACATGAGCATAATGGCATGATAAAGCATGATAATCATAACATGGAAATGTGGCAACAACACTTAACATGGAATTAGCATGATCCAAGACTCATTGCACATGGAGCATGAGTAAATCCTCATTGCACATGAAGCACGAGTAAACCCTAGTTTCACTTGAATTAGCATGTGTCAACACTCATTGCACATGACGTATCATGATACTATACATTCACCAATGCATTGGAGCGCTATAAGGGTGCACCCTTCTTAAACATTTCATTTCATGCATAAGTGTGCCACATGGATCATAAAACAAGTATTCATAAAACATAATAATTTATTCCACGATAATAGAATGTAGAATTCATACATGAAACGTTATAATCAATAAGTAAATGTGCATAAAGATGAATAACCTTGATGGAGAAATGAGCATGGTATTCACTACACAATGACACTGGCTTAGAAAATCGGTGCGATTTCGGCAGCGTAACAGCGTGACATAAGAATTCATAAAAAAGATTGATGATAGAGAAAGGGGTTCGTCATCATATTTACATGTAATTCACATTAAAGAGGCCATATAGGTACATGTACCAACAATTTTAATGAAATTTAGATTCATGATACAAAAGTATTCCATGAATGTAAAAGAGGAGAGAGAAGTTCCTTTCGGAATTTCGGCATAGTAACGGGTGTACATGGGAGGCATTTAGTGAGAGAGAAAGGGTCTCCCATCATTCAAACATAATGAGGGCAGTATGAGGGATGTGAGAAACCATATCCCAACATTCATAATTGAAATTAAAAGTGAAAACAACTTAAAGAAAATTGGACAAAGTAAGAAAGGAGGAAAAAACCCTTACATGGAAGTGTGCTTCCAAAGGCTAGAGAGAGGCTTGTTAGAGGATTCTTGGGAGCTTGGGAAACCATGGGAGGATTATAGAGAGAGTAGGGCAGAGGTTGGAAGAACTCAAAATGCTTTGAGAGAGGATGAAGTGGGAGCATGGGTGGGTTTATATAGGAAAGGTGAAGGAATTCGTTATTATTTAGGTTTGGGTCCCTTTACATTAAATTAATCCAAACCACAAACCATCCCATTGTTTATGCCCATGTGTTTTGGAAAAGGGTAGAGGAAAACAATATTTTATAAGGCCAAAGTCCTAACTTCTTCAAATAATATGGATTCTTATGTGGAGGTGAGTCATACTCCCATGGAAATTAATTTAAAAAGACAAGGTGTTTAATAAGTCTTGAGGGATCTATTAATGGTTTGAAAATTAATACAAAAAACCCAAAATCACATAATTATAATGGTAAAACATATATTGGCCGAACATAAAGATTATAGTATTTTATTAAATCACTATTGGGTCATTATGATGTCATAAAACACATTATATATTTAAACGATATTTATTTTTCAGTCAAATATTTGACTGTCTCAGAAAATTATGAAAAAGTCACTGTTGGAAACTTTTGACATCCTGATTCCAAAAATAAAATGTATTTTATCTAAATAATTTTCTAAATATGTGAATTTTAACTTTTAAAATAAAAACCGACATTTATCGAAAATTCACAGGTTTTGACAAAAATGGCTTTCAAACCATAATTAAAATTATAATTGCATTCATACAATTATATGATCATTTATATATAATAAAATTAATATAATAATAATAATAATATTTTAATAAAATATTATTTAATTCAAAAATCCCTTAGTTTAATAAAATAGATTTCTTATTTAAATAATAACTAAAAACACCATTTGTACTTTAAAAACTATTTACAATGTATCAGTAATGAAAAGAAATTATATTCCTTATTTTATATAAAACAAATAATGTAAATGAATATACTACTATCGATTAGTTACATAAACCCTTAAAACAGCCACATAAAACCTAAGGGTAAGGTGTGAGATGGTGACAGACTCTTGGGGTGGCTCGGATAACATCGCTCTAATGGTAATTTCTATCAACTTCCACTTTTCTCGTAGATGGTCCCGTTCGAGCTTGACATGATGAAGCTCAGCTTGGGCTTGTTCAAGAGAGAAGCCCAAGGACGCCACCTCTTTTCCAAGCTCTAAAAAATGGGCTTCGTATAGAGCAATTCGACTGGATGAGGCCATCGCTTCTTTTGTCTGAGTAAATTTGGATTTGTTAAGGCCCTCTATTTATACTAATCATGTGATTACTGTTCAACAGCTATATTAGCAATGGTCAAAATTCTTAACATAAAACCAATGAATTTAACATTTTATATAAAAATAAAGAGACATTTATTTAGATCAAGAGGGATTTCCATTAATGAAACTTTGGGCCGTTAAAATATTCCCCCCTTAAGATATTTCCCCCTCGAAATTTTCCATTCCCCACACTAAAACAGATGTGGATAACTCGGCTTCATCATTTCCTTGGATTCCCAAGTCGCTTCTTTAAACTTGTGGTTTCTCCACAACACCTTGACGAGGGGCATTGTCTTATTTCGTAGAACTTTTTCTCTATGATATAAGATCTTCACTAGTTGATCCTCGTAAGAAATATCATCTTCCAATTGTACCACCTCAGAAGAGAGTATATGTGAAGGGTATGGTATGTACTTCCTTAAGAGGGATACATGAAAGACATCATGTACTTTGGCCATGGTAGGTTGATGTGCTAGTCGAAAGGCCACAACCCCGACACGATCAGGAATCTCGAAGGGGCCAACGTACCTTGGACATAACTTCCACTCTTTCGAAACCTCGTGACCTTGTTCCACAGAGATATGCATCGAAAAACTATGTCTCCAACTTTAAACTTAAGGTCTTATCGACAGTTATCTGCATAACTCTTCTGTTGACTCTTGGATGCCTTGATAAGCTGTTGAATGGTTTTCACCTTCTCCACCATTTCTTCGACCATTTCCGGTCTAAGAAGCTTACGTTCACCGATCTCATCCCAACACACCAGTGTTCTGCACCTTTTCCCATAAGGGCTTCACATGGTGCCATTTGGACGCTTGAGTGGAAACTATTATTATAAGAGAACTCAACCAGAGGAAGATGTTGATCCCATCCTCCTTTAAAGTCCATTGAGAATGCAATCAACATGTCCTTAAGTGTTTGGATAGTCTGCTCAGATTGGCCATCAGTTTGAGAAAAATAGGCCATACTGAAGTTCAGTTCAGTATTCAGAGCATGTTGAAGACACTTCCAAAACATAGAGGTGAATCTTGGATCCCATTCAGACACAATAGATAGTGGTACTCCATGAAACCTTACCACTTCCCTGATATATATCTGTGCCAGTTGATCCAAATAAAAATCCTCCCAAATAGAAATGAAGTGTGTAGTCTTTGTAAGATGATCCACAACAACCCAGATTGCATTGTTGCCTTTGGATGTCCTTGGATGTCCGATGACAAAGTCCATGCTGATGTTCCCCCATTTCCATTCTGGTATTGGAAATGGTTGCATCATCCCCTAGTCTTCTGACTCTCTGCCTTCACTTTCTGACACACCAGTCACTTTGATGTATATTCAACGATCTCCTTCTACATATTATCCCACCAAAAGTTATCTCAGAGATCTCGATACATCTTTGTGCTCCCTGGGTGAATTGAGAAATTTGAACTATGTGCATCATCCAAATGTTCCTTCTTCAGATCCAGACTCGATGGAACACAAAGTCTTTTACCAAATTTCACAATTCCATCGTCATTATCATTAAACTCCAAGGATTTCCCTTATTTGATAGCTTTTATTTTTTCCTAAATTCCCACATCATCCTTTTGAGCATCCTTTAACATTTACAAAAGATATGGTTGAGCAACCATTTGTGAAAGGATTGACGATGTTCCCTTCTTTATGATTCCCATTTCCATCATCATCCTGTCTAAGAAGATTGGATCCTTCTCAATTATCATCATTGATAGAATCGCTGGGTCCTTTCTACTTAGGGCATCTACCACCTTGTTTTATTTCCCAGGGTGGTAATGTATTGAACAATCATAATTCTTGATGAGCTCTATCCATCTTCTCTGGCACATATTAATCTCTTTCTATGTGAATATATATTTAAGACTCTTGTGGTCAGTATATATCTCAAATTTCTCCCCATAGAGATAATGCCGCCAGATTTTCAAGGCAACGATCACCGCCGACAACTCCAGATCATGCGTTGGATAGTTTCTATCATGGATATTCAACTGCCTTGAGGAATAGGATATCACATTATCATTCTGCATTAGCACACAGCCTAAGCCCTTCTTCGAAGCATCGCTGAATACCAGAAACATTTCCCCACTTGTGGGTAAACTGAGCACTGGAGCAGTGATAAGCCTCCTTTTCAACTCCTTGAAGCTTTCTTTGCATTTATCACTCTAAGAAAACATTACTACCTTTCGATTTAGCTTGGAAAGAGGGTTGGAAAATTGTGAGAAATTCATCACAAATCGTCGATAATATCCATCTAACCCCAAGAAGCTGGGGATATCCGTTACAGAAGTTGGCCTCGACTATCCCACAATTGCATCTGTTTTAGAGGGATCCACAACTATCTCATTGCTTGTGATGATGTGGCCCAAGAATGAGACCTCCTTAAACCAGAACTCACACTTGATGTACATTTCATAGCGCTTCTCCTTGCACAAAGTCTCTAGTACAGTTCATAAATGCTCCTCATGATCCTCCTTGGTTTTGGAGTATATTAGAATTTCATCGATAAAGACTACCACAAACTTTTCTAGGTAATATCTAAAGACTCTATTCATTAAGTCCATGAAAATTGCTGGAGCATTAGTGAGTCCGAAAGGCATTACTATGAATTCATAGTGCCCGTATCTTATTCGAAAAGCAGTCTTGGGGATATATTCCTTTTTTACCCTTACTTGATAATATCCCAACCAAAAGTCCACCTTGGAGAAATATAGTTCTCCACGTAGCTGATCGAACAAGTCATCAATTTGTGGGAGAGAATACTTATTTTTTATTGTGATTTTGTTAAGATCACGATAATTAATGCAAAGCTGCATTGACCCATCCTTCTTCTTGACAAAGAGGACTGGTGAACCCCATGGTGAAGCACTTGAGCGTATAAACCCTTTATCCAGATTCCTCTGTAGTTGTTTCTTCAGCTCGTCAAGATCTACAACAGTCATTTTATATGGAGTCTTGGATATTGGTAATTCCCTGGTTATAAGTTCAATTGAGAATTCAACATATCGTCTAGGAGGAAGACCAGTCAGTTCTTCAGGAAACACTTCATTGAATTCCCTCACAATAGGCATTTCTTCAAGGATGGTTTCTTCCTTGGACTCAATCATTTGAGCTAGATACCCGTGCTCGTAGGGATGTAATATCCATGCTTGAAATAATGTAGCTAAAGGAGATTCATCTTCATCCTTACACTTGTAATGAATTGGGGGTCGATTCTCCATATGGAGAGTGATTTTCCTCTCCCAGCAATTTATGTTGGCTCTATATAAGGAAATTCAATCCATGCCACGAATTCCATCAAATTCCACCAGAAAGAGTATGAAGAGGTTTAACAGGAAATTCAATCCACATATTATAATAGGGGAGGACTTATATTCATGGGATGAAATAATTTCCCCATTTTCCGTACTCACCAACATCTTCACTTCCATGAGTTGTGGTGGTTTTGGGATTTTTCTACTAAACATTCGATATATAAAAGAATGCGTTGAACCTGAATCAAAAAGTATGTTCTCTATTCTTGAATGGATAAATAGCATACCTGTCACCACTTCGTTGTCGGGGTTCACTTCGGCAGAAGTGATGGCAAAAGTTCTTCCTTGCTTCCTTGGAGGTTTTTGGTTGCCTCTGAAAACCCTTTGATTAGTGCACTAATTTGTAAAATGACTCAGTTCTTTGCATTTGTAGCATTGAAAAATGTGTTGAGGTTCGAACATAGCATTCTTCTCATCTGTCGTAGCTGTGAGTATTTCATGCCGACAGTTAACAGCTAGGTTCCCTTCTCTTCCACAACTAAAGCATTTCCTCGCCCCCTTGAGGAAATTTCCATGCTGCTTCTTTTCGCACTTTTGGGAAGTGGGGTGATGGATCTTCTTAGCACTGCTGGATTTATCCGTCGGACCACCAACATTGATGTATATCTTATGCTTCTTGTCCCCATGATACCCCTGTGATTCTCTGATCTCCATTTCGACCTTGAGGGCACATCGAACAATTTCCTCATAGCTGTCGAAGTCACGGATCACTAATGCTTTCCACAGGCTAGGCTTTAGACTACCAAAGAATCGGTCAACCTTGCATTCGGGGGTAATGACAAAGTCGGAAGCGTATCGTGCAAGCCTTGTGAAGTTTGCCTCGTACGCTCCAACAGATTCTTCATCTTTTTTCATGAGTGAAAGGAAGTCCCATTCTATCTTATGCCATAGGGTGCGCGAAAAATATTTATCCAAAAACATCTTCCAAAAATCATTCCATTCCAACGCCTCGATCTCCTCCTTAGGCTTCGTATTTTTTATCAATGTCCACCATTGATCAGATTCACCCACTATATGATAAGACTCCCAGAGAACCTTCTATTGTTCAGAACATTGATGGATGGAGAAGATCCTTTCAATGGATTTGATCCATTGTTCATCGATCGTGGGATCAGATGATCCACTAAAAGTAGGAGGTCGTTGTCTCATGAAGATCTTGATAGAAACTTGTTCTTTCTTAGGCGGGGTTGAACGTTCCTCTTGACCCGTGTTTTGATTCAAAACTTGAGTTACCTGAGAGAGAAGTGTGACAATGTTTGCGATTCCCTCTCCCATTGGATTGGGCATCTCATTAGTATAGTCATCACACTAATCATCACATCGGTTGTTAGCCTGAGTCCTCCTATTACCAACCATTGGCTGGAATAGATAGATAGTTAGGGGTACCACATAAAGGGTCATCCAAAGTCAAAAGTTAATGACTTATAAATAAACTTTTATTTCCTTAACTCATGAGTCTATAGGCTTCAATCTAGGCTTTTCATGATCTGCATTCAAACATACATTCTTAAGGGAATTTTTTTAATTCCCTTAATAAGGGTTCATACAAAGATTCTGAATTTATCAAAACATATCCCCCCGGAGTGTCATATCCAAGAGTGTAGCAAGGCCCGTTGTCATGCACCAGTTCCTTTTCGAGTCTATCTCAAAGAGGTGTTTTCGGGATTTACCCCTAGGATACATCTATGCCAAAGCCGCCTCTACCTGCTCATATCCAGACAGGAATGTATTTTCGTGATAAACCACTTACCCAATACTCAACAAATCTTAGGGACTTTTATATTTTACTTAGTACTGTCTCTAAGGCTTTGCTAGGGTTTTCTAATTATAATCCAAAAAATAACTAAAACTATCCTCTGATACCAACTATGACAACCCTGCTTTTATTACAATCTTAAACATGATTTATTATATAAAACATCACTTGATTCAACAAAGAAGATCGAGATGTTTACTATCTTTGGGGCTTAGGATCATTTCATAAAAACTTGAAACATGAAATACAAAATCATTATTGAAAACTTCCTTTACATGACCACTACATTCCCTCATACTTAGCATTGCATGGGATAACCTAAGGACATGCATAAGGAAAGGGTGAGCTATAAAGCCCAGTAAGGGAATACAGATGGAATAATATGAGGAGTATAATACATGTTAGCTATTAGGTATATAAATAGATCACAATGGAAACATGAATATAAAGGCATGATAAATCATGATAATCATAACATGGAAATGTGGCAACAACAGTTAACATGGAATTAGCATGAGCCAAGACTCATTGCACATGGAGCATGAGGAAATCCTAATTGCACATGAAGCATGAGTAAACCCTCGTTGCACTTGAATTATCATGAGTGAACAGTCATTGCACATGACGTATCATGGTACTATACTTTACCCAATACATTGGAGCACTATAAGGGCACACCCTTCTTAAACATTTCATTTCATGGATCAGTGTTCCACATGGATCATAAAACATGGATTCATAAAATATAATAATTTATTCCATGATAAAGGAATGTGTAATTCATACATTAAACTTTATAATCAATATTTATATGTGAATAAAGGTGAATACCCTTGATGGAGAAATGGGCATGGTATTCACTACACAATGACATTGGCTTAGAAAATCGGTGTGATTTCGGCAGCGTAACGACATGACATAAAAATTCATAAAAAAGATTGATTACAGAGAAAGCGGTTCCTCATCATATTTACCAGTAATGGACAGTAAGGAGGTCATATATATAGATGTCCCAAAAATTTTAATGGGATTTAGATCCATGATACAAAAGTATTGCTTGAATGTAAAAGAGGACAGAGAAGTTCCTTTCAGAATTTCAGCATAGTAATAGGTGTAAATGGGAGGCATTTAATGAGAGAGAAAGGGTCTCTCATCATTCAAACATAAAGTGGGAAGTATGAGGGAGGTTCAAAACCATACCCCAATATTCATAATTGAAATTAAAAGGGCAAAACACCTTAAAGAAAATTGGAAAAAAATGAGAAAGGAAGAAAAACCCTTACTTGGAAGTGTGCTTCCAAAGGCTAGAGAGAGGCTTGTGAGAGGATTATTGAGAGCTTGGGGAACCTTGGGAGGATTTGAGAGAGAGTAGGGAAGAGGTTGGATGAACTCCAAAGGCTTTGAGTGAGGAGGAACTGGGAGATTGGGTGGGTTTATATAGGAAAGGTGAGGGAATTCTTTATTATTTAGGTTTGGGTCCCTTTATATTAAATTAATCCAAACCACAAACCATACCATGGTATTTGCCCATGGTTTTTGGAAAAGGTAATAGGAAAACAATATTTTATAAGGCCAAATTCCGAACTTCTTAAAATAATAGGGTTGCTTATGTGGAGGTGAGTCATACTTCCATGGAAATTAATTTAAAAAGACAAGGTGTTTAATAAGTCTTGAGGGGTCCATTAATTCTTTAAAAAGTAAGAAAAAAAACTGAAAATCACATTATTTTAATGGTAAAAGATATATTGGCCGATCATAAAGATTATATTATTTTATTACATCACTTTTGGGTCATTATGATGTCATAAAACACATTATATATTTAAACGGTATTTAATTTTTATTCAAAAATTTGACTGTCTTAGAAAATTATGAAAAATTCACCGTTGTATAATTTCGACATCTTGATTCCAAAAAATAACATTTATTTTATCTAAATAATTTACTAAATATGTTAATTTTCACTTTTAAAATAAAAACCGACATTTATCGAAAATTCACTGGTTTTGACAAAAAATGGATTTCAAACCTTAAAAAAATTATAATTACATTAATAAAATTATATGATCATTTATATATAATAAAATTAATCTAATAATAATAATAATATTATTTTATTAAAATATTATTTAATTAAAAAATCACTTAATTTAATAAAATAGATTTCTTAATTAAATAATAACTAAAAACACCATTTGTACTTTAAAAACTATTTACAATGTATCAGTAATGACAAGAACTTATATTCCTTATTTTATACAAAAAAATGTACATGAACATATTACTATCGATTAGTTACATAACCACTTAAAACAACCACATATGACCTAAGATTAAGGTGTGCGATGATGACAGACTCTTGGGGTGGCTCAGATAACATCGCTCGAGTGGTAATTTCTATCAACTTCCACTTTTCCCGTAGACGGTCCCATTCGAACTTGACATGATGAAGCTCATCTTGGGCTTGGTTAAGAGCGAATCCCAAGGACTCCACCTCTTTTCCGAGCTCTAACAAATGGGCTTCGTATGGAGCAATTCTACTAGTTGAGGCCATCACTTCTTTTGTCTGAGTAAATTTGGATTTGTTAAGGCCCTATATTTATACTAATCATGTGATCACTGTTCAATGGCTATATTAGAAACGGTCAAAATTCTTAACATAAAACTAATGAAGTTGACATTTTATATCAATATAAAGAGACATTTAATTATATCAAGAGGTATTTACATTAATTAAACTTTGTGTCGTTACATATGATACTTTTGATGTGTACCCTTTTTAACTCTCTCTTCCACATGTTTATCTCAAAGGGTAATGCCTCCCATGAGCATGTTAATTATACCATAAATGATAGTCACTAACTCGAGGACCACTGGAGGGTGGCCTAGGGTATTCAAAATCCCCTCCCCCTGTTAATTTTATCCTTGTGGCGTGTGTGTTTTGAAAATTTCTTCATCAGATTCATAATCATAAACAATCTCGATAGTTAATGAGATTGTATAAAAAACATACCAGTTTGGTAACGTTAAATAATACGACCCATGAAATAATAAAAATAAACAGGAATAATAATAATGTGAAAAAATATATTAATGATATTAGACATCAAAGGGTATATATTTACATTAACTAAAATAATATAGGTTCATAACAGAATATAAGTCTCAAAGAAAAAAATTAAGAAAAAAATGCCTTACTACTTTAGCACCATATAAAATGTTAATCCTATGAAAGATATATCTTAAGATGTGTATGTAAATAAAAATAAATTTTTATATTTATAAAAATAATATAATTTCCTGGAAATTATATACACCACATAAAAATATGCGGTTAATATGGCATGTGTCTAACAATTGTAAAAAAAGACGAAAATACCATAAAATAAGTCTCAAATTACATAGTACACATTCGATCATAATGTATAATAAATATAGGTTTATAATAACTCTATTAAGGAAACATAATTATAAATATCATACTATATGTGTTTCACTTAAACCCATTTATTACCTGTTTCTTAACAATTCCATGATAGAGTCATATTTCTCATAATAAATAAATTTTTTTCATGTATGTTTTTATTTTTTTTACTTTTGTTCTGGTTAATCAGATCGCGTTTCCATAATATCATTATTTATTACCATGGAACAAATATCATATGTATTAAGAATTTATTTATATAGTGTAATCCATAAAATATATAGATATATAATTTAATACACCAATCCTCGAGACTGTAGGTCATAAGTTTGTATGAATACAGTTTCAATTTTCTGGAAATATCAAATAAAATATATCTAAATAAAATATTGAAATTTTTGATTTATTTTTGTGTGATAAATATCATATATTTTCATTAAACCAATCTTTATTACATTCTATATAAATTTTGAATGAATAACATCGATTCATTTGGTAGTATAGTTTTGTACACATGAGCGACATTATTGAATTCCCACTGGATATAATGATAGATTGTATATGTGATATAAAAACTATAAAATTATAATAATAAAAATTTTAACATATATAAACATGAAACATGTCACTATATCAAGCTGTGATAGGTGTTTATTTAATAACAAATTAAAATCTGTTCATATGGTGGTTGTATGTCATACAGACAAAGGATGATTTCATATCCCATTTGATTATCAAAGAGATAGATTTTCGTTATTCCATTAAAATAATATCATCATATTATATAAAATATACTATATTTAATACATCTGTGTTTTTTAATATGATTTTATATAGGTGAGGAATAAATATAATAAATCAATATTTTTCTAGTGTTTCCGCTTCTTCAGACAAGTTCATTAGGTTTTCAGTAAATGGATTATAATATTGAATTAATGAAAACAATAATGCTTCATGGACTATTTTATATAATTATGGATGCCATTTTTAGGTAATGTCTCGAATAATGGTTTATGTTTGTTTGAATATGAGAGTACTCGGGGTTACCTTTTATAAGATTGATGAGTGAAACCCTTATTAATTTTGAATAAATGTTGTAACATTGTTTTACAAAAATCAAATGATCCAAAATATAGATTTATATAACTATAGAGGTGATAAGGTTATAATATGATGAAAATTTAAATTTTGAAATTATTTTAGGTAATTTTAGAACTTACTATTTTAGTTTAACCCTTGGTTATAACGACCCATACTTTACATACATTGTTAATACTTCAAAATTGAAGCACACTTATTACAACATATGACAAAACCACAAAGGACCGTATAGGTATAGTGTCTTTAGAAACTGGGAAACATAAACAACTGGTTCATAAATCTTCTACAGTGTCTCCCATTTATTTCATCATATCTAGGGTCCCTTTTAGCATATTCTACTTAATATCCATCTTCCTGACCTAGGGAAAAGAAAACATAAAAGGGTGAGCTCAAATGCTTAGCAAGGGAAAATAAAGGAAATAAAAATCATATCATATCTTTTTGAAAATCATAACCTGCAAAAGAGATCATAATATCTTAACATGGAATAAATCATAGAAGTGAAAATGAGATCCCCATAATCATAACATGAAACTTGAAACTTTGTGGCATGCACACATAATCATGGAAAATAATTTCTTGTTAGTCATGACTCATTACCAAGACTATCTTAGTGGACAATGTCCCTTTCTGAACCGAGTTCACTCCTCGTTTCAGTCCTGTATCACTGAACCGAAATAACCTTCCGTTCCAGCCATGTCTATATCATGAGATATAAAATATTTACCCAATGCATTGGAGGGATATATAGGTCCCACCCATCTTATAATGAATCCTTTCTTATGTGTGCCACATAATCATAAACCATACATCATAGCGTAACCCATGTAATTAAAATGGAATTCTTAAACAACATGACATCATAAAACAATTCATATAAGATAAAGGAATTCATAAAAATAATTCCATCACAACATAATCAAATCAATGTAATAATAGGGATAAAAACATAACCCTTTATTATCTTAGATGGAAAATAATTTTGATAAAACACTTAAACTCCATTCTTGAGGAAAATATCCTTTCTTATTCAAAAACATTTTTCCTTTCTTAAATTTTCATACAACTTTAAACTAAAATAAGTTGATTAAAAATAAACTTGAAAACTTGTAAAGGAAGCTTCTTGGAAATAATGTTTTAAAAATCCATTCATGTCGTATAAGTTAAAAAAAACATTCTTCGTACCTTTGTCGGAAAATTCAAAAAGTACCTCGTATGAAAAAACGACAAAAGATTCCTTTCATATTCTTTACTAAAAACTCACCTACGGGTAAAATTGGATTTAAAATATTGTAAGTGGATGGAAACAATATTACATATTGAGGGAACATGGATGTGGATGATAAAATACACCCCAGTAAATACTTACGAATAAACAATCTTGGATAAAAATGAGATTGTGATATTTCCCTTACCTTAGGTCCAATTTGCTTTGTACGTGTCCGAAGCTCCTGTATAACGGTTTAAATAATGTTATTGACTTATTCCAGAATCATACATATTGATATGATATCATATATGGTCATATTCTTAGCTTCTTGTTAGTAATATTTCATTGTTACTTGTTACTCGGGTCTTTATTGCCTTTTGTTCTTATGCGTGTTTTGCCGAATACATTCTTATTCTTCTTTTAAGGTTATAGATACCTTATATCCAGAATGGTATTACTGTAACATATATCATATTTATTCATTCAATTTATATAATTACTATGTAATGATGATCATGTAGAACGAGTCGCATCACATCGTGGAGACGGTATTCCGTACGTACGCACGAGTGATGATATCGTTCCTATGATCATGGAATTGTATTGGAGTATATGTATATTATTTCAGTATCAATATTACTTTATAATAATCATAAATAGTTACTCATTACACCATTATACCGATCCTTTTAAGGTGATGGTGGAAAATAGATTACACCACGGCGTGGAGACGGTATTCCGTACGTACGCACGCGCGGTGATTTCATTTTCCCATAGGATGGATAGAAGGTGAATTAGGGTTGTTTCATATTTATAATAAAATATCAGTATGTAAGTAATAATGATGTTATTACTTTATCATGAAACAACTAAAGAAGAAGAAGTTGAAGAAGAAAGAAATTGAAAAGATCGGTAATGGATATTACCTCTTCTTTGGAACGCTTCTTTGAATCCTCCACTTAGGGAACTAAGATTGGTCTTTGAAGAAGACCAGGACCTCTAGGATTATTCTAGGGAAGTGGAGAGGAGAAAATGGCAGGGTTTGGCCGAGCTTGAGTGCTCAAATTGGTGTGAGGAGGCGGGGGAGGAGGTGCCCTTTTATAAGGGAGGAGAGGGGCACCTTAGGAATATCTCAAAATATTATTTTATATTAAAGTCAAAATCGGTTTATAATGGTTCCAAAGGGTCTTATTTCGAAGCTAAAGTGGGGATGGGTCGAAATCCTATCAACCAATAGGATTTAGACAATTTTATGTTATTATTTTAACCTTATCAATTAGATTTAACTCTAAGTTAAATAATTTAACTTTTACCGTGTCTTTTTGTTTTCTTACACTATATGGTTAATACACTTACTATAACATGCCAAACGAACCCCAAATTGTTTATTATTAATATATATATCCTTATCTAAGTCATTTGGCCCAACCTTAGATTTTTAAGAATAAAATAACAATTAATAATATAATATTTGATTTAAAAACTATTTTGTGTCAATTTTGACACTATTTGATATATGATTTTTTTGAAAGTCATAACAGAATTATATGTTCGAACCAAGTTGATTAAATCAACACTAATATATCATAGTAACCTAGAAAATTAGTGGAATTCATAAAAAGTCTCAAATTACATTTATTTGGGTGTTTATAACATCAATTATGTCAATATTTCATTAATAAGATAATTACTGCATCATCATTGTGTCATAAATAAATTAAATTATTTAATGTCTAAAAATTACAAATAAAATACCATTATGTAGGAAATCTTTTTAGATTTCTAATGAATATTTATAGTCGAATTTAGCTTATGTATAACCCCATATTAAAAATTATTTACTTATTAATCTTTGATTTTAACTATTTTAACCCTTCTTTAAATAAATTAATAATAAATGTCCTAATCTAATCCAAGTGGACCTAAATGGTCATATTTTATTCCTAAGTTTTTTTTGGTCGAATTACACTTGTCCAATAGAATTAGGACATCTGTTAGGGTAATAATAATATCATTTTTACCCTTAATTACCCTATTTACTTTTAACCGTGGTAAAAAAAAAGTAAAAAGTTACTATTCACCAAAAATTATTTTCATCTCATTGAACCACATTTTAGTCTTTAATATTAACCGTTTCTCTCGGATTTTCGAAATTCCATTCACAGAAGCGGTAAAATTAAGTTTTATGCAAAATTCAGTTTTTAACCTACCACTTAGTGGTTTCACTATTCATCAAAAATTGAAAGTTTTCAGAAAAATACCAAAATTTCACCCTAGGCTAATTTCGGTATTCCGAATCCAAAAATGAAGTCCATTTTGAAAGATAAAATTTATAAAATTTCAAAAAGTGGTTATTACTATTCATAACGGCTAGTTTTAATAATATTTTAATAGCATATCGTTGTTTAGTGAAACTCAGTATTACGTACGACGCAAGCTATCGAGGAAGGTCGCGGTTGCGTGTAAAGTAAGCCAAGCTAGTATGTAGTGAAAGATTCCTTTGATGATATATATAAAAACAAAATATTACTCATAAAAATCTCGGGTGTTACATTGGTGAACCCATTTTATCCTTAACCATAGTAAATAAATTTTACTACATTAATAAATAATAATGAAAAAAAATTATGTTGAAATTATTTAAAAATATAAATTATTACGATTCCAAAACTTGTACCTATTTTTATAAATTCTATTCATAGAAGTGGAAAAATATAATAAGAGTTTAAACACTTAGAAATGATGAAAATGTGGTTTTCCAACGAGAAAATAATACCAATAATAAATAGTTATTATAAAAATGTTATTTATGAAAATAATTTCAATGAAATAAATAGAATTAATATTATGTAACAAATTTCACTTGTTAAAAAATTTTAAAATAGTTTTCTTTTTGGGATATGATCGCAATGAAATGACAAAACATAATAATAACTAGTATTTTCACTATTTTTTTTAAAAATTAACCAATCAACAAATTCTCAAAATGTAACACTATACAAAATTTCAATTCAAAATTAAAAAATGATTTTTATTTTGAATAATTAATTTTTATAAAATTTTTAAAAATTAATTATAAAATAATTTCAGAAAGTTGGAAAAAAAATAGTTTTAGAAAATATATATATTTCAAGTTGTAAAAGTTTATTTATTCTTCTCAATTTTATATAAATCATATAGGATGAAGGATAAATTTTTTATTTAATATATAATATAAATATTTCATTAAAATAAAAAACCAAAATATAATTTTTAATTAATTGATATAAAATTTGTTTTTTTAATAAATGGTTTTTCGAAAATATTTTATATGTTTTCAATAGTTTTTTATATTAAAATTTAATTAATTTCAACTAAAATTGTTATTATATATAAATGTGTTACTCATAAAGTATAAAAAATTAGCCTATCATATTCACTACATCATTTCCAATAACAGGTTAATAGGACCCAACCATAAACATTTCATAATATAGAATTAAGTAAATAAGTCAAACTGAGGAATATTTCAGGTTTTAACTTTAGATAATTATGTCATAACATATATATAACAACGTGAATATTACATCTAGACACATCTACTAATTTTCCTTTTTTCTACAAAATAAAAACTCTTGAATAAAAGAGTCATATCAAGTTCCATGATTTAGGCAACATGACTTTTCCTTGATCCTATCCTTGACCATATTCCACTTTATGTCCTATGAAAAACATTTCAAAAACTTGGTATGAGCATAAAAATCTCAGTAAGGGATTAAATTTGAAGGAAAACTATCAGATTTTCATAACAATAAGTGAATCATGAATAATTTATCATATGTAATACTTTTCACCTTTATGAAGTAGTAAATACTCTACAGTGAAAAAAATATCATTGCTTACCCCTTTGTACCTAGAAGATTACCATAAAACCCATATAAATAACCCATAACATATAAAGGTAACTTGAGACATTAACATTCTTAAATGCAATAAATATATGGTGGACATCCACACATATCACTAAATGGAATAGCCATACAGCCAAATTCTATACCCAATGCATTGGAGTTTATAACATAGCCACGTTTCCTGGTTTGTCATGTAACCACCCGTCATTTGGTTTATCACGTAACCACCCGTCAAATATCCATGTACCATTATTTAATCATAACGCATAAAATATTTCAAATATAATAATTTCACTAATTAAATTTAATTTGAAATCACAATAAATAATTTCAAGATATTGTAATAATAAATTCATTTCAAAATTCATTTTCAATAACGAAACACCCAAAAACAAAATAAGGGATTTCTTTTTCATTTTAGTAAACATTAAGGCTTTTAGAGGAAGCCAAATAATGATTACAGTGGTCGAGAGTTCATTCTCGGTGCAAACGTTAAAAACATTCTCATTGACATTTAGTACAACGCTTCATAGAAAAAACATTCTCTTTTAATTAAAGTAAAAGTCAAAGGGTTTTATTATAAACAGTTTAAAAGAATAAGGTATATATTATCGAAATATGCAAAAATGAAAGGAGATTGAGATGAATCCCATATAATGATAATTGTTAAATAAAATAATTTTATTATGTGTATTCACTATAAGAACTCATAATGAAAATATAAATACTATATAGGATATAAAAGTTCATTTCTCACATAATCAAATAATGAATTAAACAAGAAAGATAAGATCGACCCAATAAATAGAAATTGCATTAAGAAGTTCCCTTACCTCATGTCTGACTTCACCAGTTCTTTCTTTAATCTCCTGAATAATAAAATAAATATAATTTCAACTTAATTATGTACATTTTCAAGTTTATTATTCATTTTATATCACTTATTACAATTTTATAAACATTATGTGATCATTTAAGTTAATAACAGTTGTTTTGTCGATATTTGGTACTTGAGTCAAAAATTAACTTCTAATATTTACATGTTTTCTATGTGGTCAAAATTCCATTATATCTAAAATGATATTAATGATTTATATATGATATATATCTTATATATCATGTATATATATGAATTTAAATTATTATATAACATTTAGAGGTAAGAAATGAAATGCACCGTTCATGGAGACAGTAAGCCATAAATATTTATGAATGCTACTTTCATTTCTATTACATATTTTAATGGAATTAAAACATAATGATACAATTTTGTATTATAATTCCAGTATAATATCAAATATAATATCATTAACACCATCATTTATACGTACTACATATGGTATGAACAAGTCATATCACTTTGAGGGGCGGTAGTCCTCACTTCCTCAAATGAAATTATCGCGTTTACCCATAATGGAAACCATAAAGGTATATTATAAATGAAAAATAAATAAGCATAAAGAAAAGATAAAAATAATATATATCATATATAAATACAATTCCATCATAATGTCCACCACGAGAGGGGGTACGAGATAAATGAACAATCATCGTTTCGTGAGGAGTTAGTTTTCCATCAACACAAAAAATAGATTATTTACCAATTAGATGGAGGTGTGTGTAAGTTTAGTTTGAATAATTTTCATAAAAACAGCCTAGTATATTAGAGATACTGGTTTTATTATAAAATAAAGTAATAAAAACAGTTTAGTGGTTGGAGAGCTAAAATAAAAGAAAATATTTTAAGAGAAACAATTACCTTTAATTCGGACAACTCCCTTTGGTTTGAACCAATTGGACTTCTTGAATATCCTCCTGCCTAAGGTAAGGCTTCTAGGTGGAAGTGAAGATGTATAGTGAATAATTAGGTATAGTTTGGACTATCCAAAAGGCTTGATAAGTGTGAGGAATGAGTTAGTGGTGATGGATTTTTATAAGGTGGAGGAGGGGCTCTTTAGGAATGTTTGAAAAAATTATTTTTTTTATATAATGATTTTATGTTTCTAAAGATCCATAAATAATTAAAGTTTATGATAAGATGAATCGTGGTAGAAAAAATCATCCAAAAATAATTGGATAGGTTTTGGATATTTTCATAATATTTATAATATTATTTATTTAAATTATTTATTAAGGAGGTAAACACTGCATCATTATTGTGTCATAAATAATTTTATTTATATGATGTCTAAAAACTATAAAAAATACCATGATGTTGGAATTTATTTATCTTTCACATTAATATTTATATTTGAATAGATATCTTATCTAAACCCGTGAAATAATTAAATTACTAAAATATATTTTTATGTCATTTTGCCTTTACATTAAGTTAAATAAAATAGTGTCCTTATCACACTTAAGTGGCTCCCTGGGGTCCCAAAATTGACCCAAGGATGCCCATATTCGGGCATGACTCATACAATAAGGTTAGGACCAATGTTAAGGTAATTATATATTATTATGATATTCTTTTTTACATTGAATTACCATATTTACCTTTAATTGTGGAAAATAAATGTCAAAAGTTACTATTCACCAAAAACTATCTTCATCTTATTGAACAACATTTTCCTTAATAATAACATCCATGTGTGTCGGATTTTTGAAATTTAATTTGGAGAAGCAGTAAAATTTCATTTAAGTGAAAAATTCAGTTTTTTAACTACTAATAAGTGGTTTCACTAATCATCAAAAATTGATGTTTTTAAGAAAAATAGAAAAAATTCAGCATAAGATATATTTGATATTATGAATTTAAAAATTATTTCTATTTTACAAAATTTAAAACATAGAAGTTGGATTAATAAATCATAAATTAATTCCCGTTTTCTAAACAATAAGCGTGCTTTTATGAAATGTTAACTATCAAAAGATTGGCACTTGTTTGTGTCCATTTTCAAAGTGAAATTAATTCCAATGACCAAGATTTTATTAAATAGTAAAAATTTAATTTAATTACACTATAAAACCAATTAAAAATATAATCTAAACATAGAAATAAATTATATTAAAAAGATGTTTTGAAATAAAATAATGTATTTTTCAATAATCATCAAAAAAATGATTTGTATCAGAAAAATACCAAAATTTTAACCAATATAAATATTGATGTCCCAATTTTAAAGAAGAATTTTATTTTTGAAATAAAACATATATAATTGACCAAAACTAGATTTAAATAGGGTTCTCTATCAAAAGATGGTAAATGATCCTTTTAATGAGTATTAGAGTATTTATGTTTAAAATTAGATTCATTCATATTTTAAGTGTCTAACTTTTATTGGATAAATGTAAAATCATTTGACAAAAATGTATTTTCATATTTTAGTAAGTTTTGTTCATTCCCTATAATATAATGACTAGTCGTTAACTACCATTTAAAAGAATATTATATTATTATTTTTCAGTATGACCCAACGTTGTGGGAAACATAAGATTCAAAGAAACTCGTTGTTGCATATTGGGTATCCACCTAACATTGCAAACCCTTTAATGTATAATTAATATTTAATTCACAAATATTAATAAATATAAAAATGTCTTATTTTACATTGGATGTTACATCCTTCCCCCCTTTTGAGAATTGCATCCCAAAAATTTTTATTCACTTATCAAATAAGTGGGGGTATTTAACCCTCATAGTATTTTCAGATTCCCACGTTGCCTATTAAACCATATGGATTTTCAACAAAACCTTTTCCTGGTGAATTAACTTATTCTGCAACACTTTCTCTCTTCATTCAAGATTTTGGACTGGTTGTTCCTTATAAGAGATATTCTCTTCCAACTATACAACCTCTGGGCTCAAAACATGAGAATGATATGGAATATTCATTCTCAACATTAAAACATGAAAAGCATTGTGTGCCCAGGATAAAATAGAAGGTAATGCCAATCTAAAGGCAACTGATGTATATTTTTCTAGGATTTCATAGGGTCCTATGCACCTCAGACTCAAATTTTCCTTCTCACCAAAACGCATTACACTTTTCCATGAAGAAACTTTGAGAAAGACCTGAACAACTGCATCAAAAGAAAGATCCTTCCTCCGGTTATTGGCATAAACATTCTGCCTGCTTTGAGCTATTCTCATGTCCATCAGAATCCACTGAACTTTTTATCCCATCTCTTATACTAATTCTAGCCTCAGCATTTTCCTTCCACCTACTTCATCCCAAAAAGTGGGAGTTCGACATCGCTTCCCCTATAATGACTCAAATGGAGCCATCTGTATAATGCAATGAAAACTGTTATTATATAAAAATTCAACCAAAGGAAGATGTTGGTCCCAACTTCCCTGTTAATCCAGTGAAAAAATATATAGAATATCCTCCAAGGTATGAATTGTTCATTCTGACATCCCATCTGATTGAGGATGAAAAGCTGCACTAAAATTTAATTCAGTACCCAATGACTTTTGATGGCCTTTCCAAAAGTTAGAAATAATCACGGGATCACGATCAGGTACAATTGATAGGGGAACTCCATGAAACAAGACTATCTCTTTAACATTTAACCATAATGATGATCTATATACAAAGTATATCGAATAGGTAGGAAATGAATAGATTTAATAAACCGATCAACAATAACCCATATTGAATTATTAACTCCAAATGTATTCGGCATTCCCAAAACAATATCCATGGATATATTTTTCCATTTCCACTCTGGCATCGGTAAAGACTGAAGCATTCCATTTGGTAACTGTCGCTCTACAATAACCTATTGGGAAGTTAAATACATTATAGTAATGTAAGAAATGTCTCTTTTAATTCCTTCCCACCAGTAATACTCTTGAGGATCTCTATATGTCTTAGTACTGCTGGGATGAACTGAAAATGGAGAACTATTAGCTTCAAAGAACAACTCATTATTCAACTATTAATAACAAGGCACAGATAATATTTTCACTAACCTCAAAACACAATCATTATCAATGTTAAATTCAGGTAAATTACCCTTCAAAACCAACTCTACCTTTTTCTATAACTCCCTGTCTTCTTTCTGCACTTGCTTTATTCAGTCTGATAGAGATTATTTCACTGAAACCTGAAACAATACAGAAGAATTTCTTTCACTAACAACTTCGATGATAATGTTCATCTAATCGTTAATCAAAGAATCGTGTTCCAAATGTAACATGGTTAATTTAGCATTACATTTCCAACTCAGAGCATCAAACACTTTATTTTAATTTCCCAAATGGTAATCGATTGTGCAATTATAATCCTTGATTAATTCCAACCATCTATCATGTCTCATGTTCAATTCACTCTGAGCGAATATATACTTCAATCCGTTGTGGTCAGAATATATTTCACATTTTACTCTATAAAAATGATGCCTCTTGATTTTTAATGCAAAAACAATAGAAATTAATTCCAAATGATGCATAGGGTAATTTAAACCATGAGTTTTCAATTTACATGAAGCATATGTAATTACCTAATCATTCTGCATAAGACCACAACCAAGTCCATTCAATGAAGCAATATTGTAGATAACAAAATCACCATTTTTAAAAGGTAATTTTAAAACTGATAAATTCACCGATGATCATTTCAATTCCTGAAAACCATCATAACATTATTTTTTCCAAATAAACATAAAATATTTTGAAGTTAATATGGTCATTGGGCTAGATAACCATACGAAATTGTCAAAAATCCTTCTATAATAGCTTTTCAAACCAAAAAAACTATGGATCTAGATTATATTTGTGTGTCTTGGACATTCATCAAGAACTTTTGTTTTAGTAGGATCAACAGTTATACCATTTTTTGAAACAATGTTACCACAGAAAGAAATTTTTTGTAACCAAAACCCACACTTTCTGAATTTCCCAAATAGTTTATTTTATTTTAATGAAATCATAACAACAATTTAATGACATTCATACTACTCTTTTATTTTTGAATAAACCAAAATATCATCAATAAACACAACCACCAACTACTACTAGAGTCAACAGATCCCTCATTGTAACAAACTATACAATTCTGATTCTGACCATCTCAGGATGTTGATTTGGAAGGTCATTTCCCTTTGCATGCCTTCCCAGTAAAGTTGTATCGTTTTCTCTGAGGAAAATATTTTTGAACATGGAAATATCTTAGGTGAAGCAACATGTTAATCTTTAAATGCTTTATCATTTCAATTGTAACAGAAATAAATTTGTGGATATTAATTTAACAATACCATAACTACTAAAGTTGTCTAAACCGACATTTGATACAAATTATAAGTACTCGGCATTAAACATTTCATAATATTGAATTAAGATAATAATTCACATTGAGGATTTATTCAGGATTAGTTCTTTACTGAAGTAGTTCATAACATATACATTGCAACTTGAATGTTACCTGTAGACACATCTACTCAGTTTCCATTTTTTTACAAAATGAAAACTCTTGAGAAAAAAGATACATGACTACTTCCATGAATAAGACAACATGACTTTTCCTTGATCCCATCCTTGTCCCTATTCCACATTATGTCCTATGGAAAACATTTTGAAAACATGGGATTAGTATAAAAATCTCAATAAGGGATACACAAACAAGGAAAACTGTTAGTTTTTCAAAACAACAAGTAAACCATGAAAACTTTATCATAATTAATAGTCTTCACCTTTATGATGTATTAACTACTATTCACTAAATAAAACATCATTTTATACCATTTTGAAACCAAAATATTACAATAAAACCCATATAAAGAACACATAACAAATAAAGGGAACTTGGGAAATTAACATTATTTAAGGGAATTACCATATGGTCGACTTCCACACATATCACTTAATAGAATAGCCATACAGAAGACTTCCATACCCAATAAATTGGAGGTTAAAACATAACCACCAATCCTAGTTTATAATGACACCATCCGTCATTCGGTGTATCATGCAACGACCCATCAAATGTCCATGTTCAATTATAAAATCATAACAAATAAAATATTGCAAATATAAACATTTCACTAATAACATTTAATTTGAAATCACAAGAAATAATTTCACAATATTGAAATAATCATTCCACTTAAAAAACACATTTTCAATACCAAAACACCAAAAAACAGAATAAGGGTTTTCTTTTTCATTTTAGAAAACATTAATTCTTATAGAGGAAGCCAAATAACGATTATGGCGGCGGAGAGGTAATTGTCACCGCAAACATAAAAAATATTCCTTTCATTATTTCGTAATACTCTTTATAGAAAAAATATTCCCTTTTAATGAAATTATAATTCAAAGGGTTTTATTATACACCGTATAAAATAAGAATCTATATATTTTCAAAATATGCCTCAATGAACGGGGATTGAGATGAAGTCCCTTACAAAGATCATTTTGAAAATAAAATAGATCAATTATGTGTATTAACTGTAAGAACACACAAATCAAGTATAAATACATGATAGGATATAAAAAATCATTTCTCACATAATCAAAGAAGGACATAAACAAGAAGTAGTAGATCAACCCAAAGAATAGAAATAGGGTTAAAAAGTCCCCTTACCTCCTATCCGACTTGACCCGTTCTTTCTTTAATATATTTAATAATAAACTAAAGTTAATTTCTAATTTATTAAGAACATTTTTGAAGTTTATTATTTCATTTATATCACTTATTAAAATGTTATAAACATTATGTAATCATTTTAATTAATAACGGTCATTTTGTAGATATTTGGTACATGAGTCCAAAATGAACTTCTTATATTTACAAGTTGTCAACGTGGCCAAAAGTCCATTATCTACAAGAATGATATTAATTATTTTAATATCATATATATCATATATATCCAATATATATATGTATTTATAATAGTACATAACATTTAGAGGTTAGAAATGAAATCCACTGTTCATGGAGATGGTAAGTCGTACGTACGTATGAACGCTACTTTCATTTCTATTTCATATTTTAATAGAATTAAAACATTTTGATATATAGGTATATTTTAATTATAGTATAATATAATATATACTATCATTAACTCCATCCTTTTATGTATCATATATGGTATGAATGAGTACAATCACTTTGAGGGGGCGGTAGTCTGTACATCCTCAAATGAAATTATCACAGTTACCCATAACAAAAACCATAATGGTATGCTATAAATTGAAAATAGATAAATAATAAATAAATAATAAACACAATATATATCATATATAAATATATTTCCATCATAATGGCCACCATGAGAGGCAGTAGGAGATAATTGAACAATCATCGTTTCGTGAGGTGTTAGTTTTCCATCCACAGAAATAGTATGTCCTTTATCCATTTGATGGAGGGGTGTATCTGTGTAGTTCGAATACATTTCATAACAACATCCTAGTATTTTTAGGAAACTGGTTTAGTTATAAAATAATTGAATAAAAAGAATTTAGGGGTGGGAGAAGTTAAATAACAGAAAATAATTTAAGAGAAATTGTAATAATTAATTCTGATAACTTGCTTTTATTTGAACAAAAAAGACTTTTTGAAGTGACTTTTGCCTAAGGTAAGGCCTCAAAGTGGAATAGATGGATATAAAGAGATTATTTAGGCAGAGTTTTGATGAGCCAAGGGACTTGAGAAGTGTGGGGAATGTGATAGAGGTTAGGGATTTTTATAAGGGGGAGGAGGGGCCCTTTAGGAATGCTTGAAAATATTATTTTATTATATAATTATTTTTGGTTTCTAAATATCCAAAACAAATTACAGTCGAAGATAAGATGAATAGTGGTATAAATAAAATCATCCCTTAATAATTGGATTGGTTTTGAATATTTTTTTAATCATTATAATATTATTTATTTAAATCATATATTATATAGGTAAACCCTCCATCATTATTGTGTCATAAATAATTATATTTAATTAATGTCTAACAATTATAAAAAATACCATGATGTAGAAAATATTTTTAGCTTTAAAAAAAATATTTATAGTAGAATAGATAATTTATATAACCCCATGTAACAATTAATTTACTAAAATATATTTGTTTATGTCATTTTTAATTTACATTAAATTAATTAAATTAAAGTTTCATTATCACTCATAAGTGGATCCATGGAGCCCCAAAATCGACCAAAGGATGCCTATGGTCAGAAATGACTCATTAAATAAGGTTAGGAAAAGTGTTGATGTAACAACCCAAGTAAGTAATGAATAATAGATATGTTTACGTATGTCTATTTATGAATTAGATAGTGTTTTAGAGGCTTAAAATAAGAATAAATCCAATCTTAAG
The DNA here is from genome assembly GCA_963277665.1 of Viscum album. Classification (NCBI taxonomy): domain Eukaryota; kingdom Viridiplantae; phylum Streptophyta; class Magnoliopsida; order Santalales; family Viscaceae; genus Viscum; species Viscum album. The sequence continues at coordinate 1,403,461,743 of OY728155.1, forward strand.
CATGGAATACACTAATATTGTTAAAAGATTGTTTTACTGCCTTTTGATGGAAAACCATTTTTTAAATCATACTTTTGACAATTTTAAAGAATCTTTTTTTTCAATATAAACTTATTCTTTATGATTGGGACATTGAAATTTACATTGGATAATTTTTTGGTATTTTTCTGATAATGTTCATTTTTTAATGAATAGTGAAAAATACTGCATTGTACATCAAAACTGCCTTTTCATCTAATTTAATTATATGGTTAGATTATATTTTTAATTTATTTTAAAGTGTAATTAGAATATATTTTTTCCATTTAACCTAATGGTGGTCATTAAGATTAATTTCACATTGGAATTGGGCATAAACAAGTGCCAAACTTTTTATAGACATTGTTTTTAAAAAAACCCGTGACAAAGAGAATTATTTCTAAATTAATTATTGAAATTTCTGTATTTGGAATTTGGTAAAATGGATTACATATTTTTAATCAGAAGGTCCAAATTATGTAATCAAGAATCTTTTGTTTTTGGACATTATGAATAGTAATGACGGTAATTATCTTTGATTATCTTGATTAATTAGTAATCGGATAGTTAAGGATAATAAAATAATATCATAATAATAACAAATTATCCCAACATGTTTCCTAATGATACTGGTTGTGTCATGGCCGACCATGGTATGCCTTGTGCCAAACATGGGGACCCCATGGAATCACTTTTGTGTGATAATGACTTTTTATCTTTTTATTTTTAAAGAAAGTTAAATATAACAAAGAATGTATCACCTGAGTAAAACATTTTTAATTTTGCCTAAATAAATGATCTATTGGACTATAAATAGTCATTGGAAAACTAAAAAAATTTCTATATCATAGTATTTTTTTATAATTTTTAGACATTAAATGAAATAAATTATTTATGACATCATGATGATGTTGATTACCTCATTAATGAAGGATTTAAATAAAATTAAAAAATAATGTAAAATATAAGACTTAAACTTGTCAAAGACCTATTGGATGAGTATATTTCTAACCCTTATCACCTTATCCTCTAAATACATCAATTTGGGACCTTTAAAATCCGAAACTCATTTGAGAATAAAGTAACATTTTATACCTTTCCAAGAGTGCCCCTCCTCTCCTCTTATCAAAGTCCCCCACCACTACCTCCTTAACATCACTTCTCAAGCCATTTTCTCGACCAATATATGCTCATTTTTTCTCTCCACATCCCTCTCTTAATCCAAGAAGCCTTACCTTAGGTAGAAGGCTCTTCAAGAAACCCTTTTGGTTCTAACCAAGAGGAGTTACCCGATTTAAAGGTAAAGACTTCTCTAAGGTTCTTTTGTTTTATTTTGCTTCCCCAACCCCCTAAATTCTTTTTATTATTTTCTTTTGTAACAAACCCAGTATTTTTAGTATAATAGGATGTTTTTATAATAATTATTCAAGCTACACTTACACACACCTACATCTAATGGTTAAAGAACATACTGTTTCCGTGGATGGAAAATTTCTGCCTCACGAAACGATGATTGTTCAACATTCTTATAACACCTTCAAAGGTGGCCATTAAGATGTCACTATATTTATATATGATATATAACATGTTTACTTTTTCCTTAATCTTCAGTATTTTTCATTTATGGCATACCTTTATGGCTTCCATTATGGGTATACGCGATATCTTCATTTTAGGAAGTGCGGACTACCGCCCCCTCAAAGTGATTTGATTCATTAATGCCATATGTGGGAAATATAAGGGATGGAATTACTGATATTATATATGATATTATACTGGAAGTATAATACACCTTTATATCATTATGATTCCATTCCATAAAATAATAAATAGAAATGGAAGTAGCGTTCATGCGTACGTATGGCTTACCGTCTCCATGAATGGTGCATTTCATTTCTTTTCTCTAAATGTTATGTAATATTGTAAATGCATGTATATACTGGATATATATGACATATATGATATCTAAATAATGAATATAATTCTGGATATAATGGAAATTTTACCACAAGAACAACTTGTAATTATAAAGAGTTTATTTTTGACTCAAGTACCAATGATCGACAAAACGAACATTATTAACGTAAATAATTATATAGTGTTCATATCATGGAAATAAGTGATATAAAAGGAGTAATGAACTTGAAAAAGGTTCTTAAGCAAGTACAAATTAACTCAAGTTTATTATTCAGGACATTAAAGAACGATCAAGTCAAGTCGGACCCGAGGTAAGGGACTTCTTCTCAATCTCCTTTCATTGAGGCATATTATGTTTTAAACACAGATTTATTTTATACGGTGTATAAACCCCTTTGACTAATAACTTTATTCAAAAGGAACCTTCTTTATATGATGTGTTTACTAAACAACAAAAGGGAATTTTTTTTGTCGCACGTATGCGGTGACAGCGACTTCTCCGCCACCATGACCGTTATTTGAGTTTCCGATTCCTCTACAATCCATAACCTTTTTTTAAATGAAAAAAATACCATGTTTTACTTCTCTTTTATTTTGGTATTGAAAATGGTTTTGATATTTTTTTTATTATATCAATGTGTTGTATTGAGATCTTGTGATTTAAATGTGGAAATGTTTTTTTCCTTTATGCATGTTTTATGTGATATGATTATGTTATGGTTCTTGGGAATTTTTTATGAATATGGGTGGTTATGTGATAAACTAAGGGAGGGTGAGCCTGATATATCTCTCCAATGCATTGGGTAACGCTAAGGGGTTAAACGTTAAGGTTTCTCCAAAGGGATTTAGGGAATATACTTCAATGGGTATTCCAAACGTAACCATGAGGGTTAATCCATACGTAAGAATGTTATGAATGGATCAAGTTACCTTTATGCCTTATGATTTCTATTATTTATTCATTATATGATGAGGTATGTTAAAATGCATATGTTTTATGAGTAAAGTATGATTTCATACACGGTATAATGTTTTGATTTTTTACTTTTATATCCCTTAATGAGCTTTTTATGCTCATCCCAAGATTTTGAAATTTTTTTCTCAGGTCAAGGGAACGGTACATGACGTGATGATTGGGTCAAGGAAGTGTCATGAAAGAATCCATGTTTTGTTTTAAATATGCTTCCATTGATTGGAAAAAAATGAATACTATATTTTATGTAACAACTTTGTTTAAATGTGGAATGTAATGCATTATTTATGATCTAATTCTCTAAATCTCTAAACCTGAAAAGATCCTCAATGTGTAATATTGTAATAACTCAAGATTAAGTAATTTTTAAGGCTAGGGCCTTATAGTTGGTATCAAAGGTCTGTTTAGATAACTTTTGGAGTTAAAATTCTATTAAATGAATTTCCAGAAATATTTTTTATGGTCAAATTGAAATGATATAGCATTTGAAGATTACCATGATGCTTCATCTAAGACATGTTTGTTCAGAATGGTTTTCTGTAGAGGAAACAGGGAAGCACTGCTAGGAAGGCATACAGAAGGAAATGACCTTCCGAATCAGCATCTTGAGATGGTCGGAATTGGAACTGAACACTTTGTTGTAGTGATGGCATAGTTGACTCAAGTGATAAATGGTGGTGGTATCCATGCACGAGATCAGCCAGAACCACCGTAGAGGAACATGTCAGTGGTGGAAAATTTCATGAGGCATCATCCCACATCATTCAGAGGTTCATCTGACACTGTGCTAGCTGAAGGGTGGATTAATGAACTGGAGAAGATTTTCGATGTCATGGGGTGTTCAGAAAATCAAAAGGTTAGTCTTTCTATTTACCGTTTGGAGGGTGAAGCAGATCAGTGGTGGGTGATGGCTAAAAATATTAGGGATGATAATTATATTGATGCTCTCGACTGGGATGAATTCAACGGTTTATTTCTTGAGAAGTATTTTCCTAAGGATTTTCGACATAGGATGGAAAAAAAATTCCTGGAATTGAGGTTAGAGGAAGACTCAGTGGATTCCTATGATGAAAGGTTCACTCGATTGGCAAGGTTTGCTACAAATTTTATCCGAGACCTTGATAGTAAATTCAATCGTTTTTACTCAGGATTAAAGCCAAAATATTGAAGGGCTTTAGCTTCTCGCGAGTTCAAGAGTTTTGAAAATCTTGTTCGATGTGCTGAGAAGGTGGAAATATAGTTTTCCGATGATCAAGTGTTCTATAACAACCAGGAGAAGAAGGGACTGAGGTGGCAGGAGAAAGGAAATAATTCTTCAAAAAGCTCTGACAGTAAGAAAACTAAGCTTCCAGTTTGAGATAAATGTGGTAAAAGGCATGCTGGGGAATGTCTTCTGAATTCTGGAAAGTGCTACTGATGCGGTAAGATGGGACATAAAGGTCGTGATTGCACTGAAAAAGATCAGGGTGATGGTAAGACCAAATTTGATTTACAGTTACTGAAATGTTTTATGTGCAATGAGATTGGTCACTATGAAAACGAGTGTCTGACAAAGAGATCGAGTGATGGGAATCAGTTAGACTACAAGTAGAAAGGGGTGGTGAAATCCTTTGCAACTACTTCAGCAGATTCGGGGCCATCAAATGAAGTGGTATCAGTTACTTTGTTTTTTTCAGATTATGCCAGTGTGTTGTTTGATTCGGGGTCTACACATTCTTTCATCTCTGAAAAAGTTTCTAGTAAAATAGGAATACCATCTCATGAAATGACTCCGAAACTTGTTGTAAAAACACCTGGGGGGAAATGTTGAGGAAAAAAGAATTTATAAGAATATTCCTATCCTTATCCGTGGAAATAACCTACTTGCAAACCCTATTTTTTTACCTCTATTAGAGTTTGATGTTATCCTAGGTATGGATTGGATCTCTATTTACCATGCTAAGATTTACTGAAGATATAAAGAAGTTTCTTTTCTAAAAGACATTTAGTTTGTGTATAATAATGAACCCTTGCTGTTGAAAACATATCAAGTGTCCGAGAAACTTGTAAAAGGTGGAAATTAATGTTACCTTGCACATATCGGTGAAAACAAGGGAACTGTTCAGATTAATGATGTGCCAATGGTAAATGAGTATCCTCATGTTTTTCCTGATGAGTTGCCTGGAATAATACCAGATCAGGAAGTTGAATATACCGTTGACTTAGTTTCTGATGCTAAGCCAATTTCAAAACCCCCTTATCGAATGGCTCAAACTGAACTTTTAGAGTTGAAGAAGCAATTGCAAGATTTATTAGATAAAGGTTTCATTCGACCTAGCACATCACCATGGGGTGCTCCTGTTTTATTTGTTAAAAAGAAATATGGTTCAATGAGACTTTTCACTGATTATATAGCCTTGAATAAAATCACTGTTAAGAAAAAATATCCTTTTCCTCATATCGATAATTTTTTTAATCAGCTCCAGGGAGCTCAGTTTTTTTTCAATGATTGACCTAAGATCGGGGTACCATCAGTTGAAGGTAAAAGAAGAAGATATTCCGAAGACCGTGTTTCATACAAGATATGGCCATTATGAATTTGTAGTAATACCTTTTGGGCTAACAAATGCACCTATTGTATTCATGGACATTATGAATAGAATTTTCCATGAGTTATTGGATAAGTTTTTGGTTGTTTTCATTGATGATATTTTGGTGTTTTATAAAAGTAAATAGGTGCATGAAAATCATTTAAGGGTTATTTTGAAAACCTTAAAAGAAAATAATTTGTATGGTAAATTCAGAAAATGTGATTTTTGGTTGCCACAAATTTCTTTCCTTGGTCACATTGTTTCTATAGATGGGATAATTGTTGATCCTGCAAAAAAACGCTGTTGAAGAATGGCCAAGACCCACAAATGTAACTGAGATTCATAGCTTCCTTGGTTTGGAAGGCTATTACTGAACGTTTTTTAGAAAGTTTTCACGGTAATCTAGTCCAATGACTATGCTAACTCGGAAGGGTGTTAAGTTTATCTGGACAAAAGAATGTGATGATTGTTTTTCGGAATTGAAAAGAAGATTGGTGAATGCTCCAGTTTTGGCACTACCTTATCGGAATGGTGAGTTTGTTAACTATAGTGATGCTTCATTGAATGGACTTGATTACTTACTAGTGTAGAATGATCAGGTAATTTCTTATGCTTCACGTCAGTTGAATACTCATGAGGTAAATTACCTTACACAGGATTTGGAATTAGCTGCTGTTGTTTTTTCTTTAAAAATTTGGAGGCATCATTTGTATGGAGTAAAGTGTGAAATATATACCAATCACAAAAGTTTAAAGTATATATTCACTCAGAAAGAATTGAACATGAGATAGAGGTGATGGATAGAATTAATCAAGGATTATAATTGTATTATTCATTACCATCCGGGAAAAGAAAATAAAGTGGATGATGCGTTGAGTTGAAAAAGTAATGCTTCATTAATGATCTTACATTTGGAACTTGATCCCTTGGATAAGGATTTGATGAACTTTCGCATAGAATTTGTTGGTGCAGGATGTTCTTCTGTTTTGTTTCAGGTATCAGTGAAATCTTCTCTATCAGACAGAATTAAGCAAGCAAAAAAGCAAGACAGTGAGTTTCATAAAAGGGTAGAGCTAGTTCAGAAGGATATGGTTCCTGAATTCAACATTGATAATGATTTTGTTTTGAGATTTGGGATGATATTGAGTGTTCTGTGTGATTCAAAGTTGAAGAGAGATTTATTATGTGAAGCTCATAGTTCTCCGTTTTTAGTTCATCCGGGTAGTACTAAGATGTATAGAGATCTTTGAGAGTATTACTGGTGGGATGGAATGAAAAGAGACATTACTGATTTTACTCTTAAGTGTTTGACTTGTCAACAAGTTAAAGCAGAGCGACAGTTATCGAAAGGGATGCTTCAGCCTTTAGAAGTGCCAGAGTAGAAATGGGAGAATATTTCCACGGACTTCATTGTGATTTCGCCGAAGACACCTCAAGGTAATAATGCAATCTGGGTTATTGTTGATCGCTTTACTAAATCTGATTTTTTCCTTTCTATACGAGATACGTTTTCCCTAGATCAACTTTCACGATTGTATCTTAAAGTGATAATCAGGTTACATGGAGTTACTCTCTCCATTGTATCTGACAGTGATCACAGGATCACTTCTAACTTTTGGAAAGGCCTTCAAAAGTCGTTGGGTACTAAATTATATTTTAGTATAGCTTTTCATCCTCAATCATATGGGTAGCCAGAATGAACGATTCAGACTTTGGAGGATATGCTATGTGCTTGTTCGATGGATTATCAGGGATGTTGGGACCAACATCTTTCTTTGGTTGAGTTTTCTTATATTAACAGTTTTCATTCCAGTATACAGATGGCACCATTTGAGGCATTATACGGGAAGTGGTGTCGAACTCTTGATTTTTGGGATTAAGTATGTGAAAGGAAGTTTATGGGACCAGAATCGGTAGAAGAGTTGGAAGAAAAATTTCAGATGATATAAAACCACATGAGAACATCTCAGAGTAGGCAGAAGATTTATGCGGACAACAAGAGGAAGGATCTCTCTTTTGAGGTAGGTGATCATGTTTTTCTCAAAGTTTCACCATGGAAAAGTGTGATGTGATTTGGTAAGAAATGAAAGTTGAGTCCAAGGTTCATTAGACCGTATGAAATTCTAGAGAGAGTTGGATAAATTGCATATCGAGTGGCATTACCTAAGAGTTTATCTCAGGTACACAATGTTTTTCATATTTCAATGTAAAGGAAGTAAATGCCAGATCCATCTCATGTTTTGAGTCTAGAGGTAGTTCAGCTGGAAGAGAATCTATCTTATGAGGAACAACCAATACAGATTCTTGACCCCAGGGAGTATGTGTTGCAGAATAAGGTGATTCATCAAGTAAAGTTTTTGTGGAAAAAACCACATGATTTAAGAGGAAACATGGGAATCTGAAAAAGAAATGAGGGAAAAAAATACCCCCACTTATTCGTTAAGTAAATAAATTACGGGGAAGAAATTTTCTAAAGTGGGGATGGATGTAACATCACAAGTAAGTAATGAATAATAGATACTTTTACCTACTTCTATTTATGAATTAGATAGTGTTTTAGAGGCTTAAAATGAGAATAAATCCAATCTTAAGCATAGAATACAGTAATATTTTTAAAAGATTGTTTTACTGCCTTTTGATGGAAAACCATTTTTTAAATCAAACTTTTGACAATTTTATAGACTATATTTGTCAAAATAAACTTATTATTTATTATTGGGATATTTAAATTTACATTGGATAATTTTTTGGTATTTTTCTGATAAAGTTCATTTTTTTAATGAATAGTGAAAAGTACTGCATTTTACATCAAAACTGTGTTTTCATCTAATTTAATTATATGGTTAGATTAACTTTTTAATTGTTTTTAAAGTGTAATTAGAATATATTTTTACCATTTAATTTAATGGTGGTAATTAGGATTAATTTCACTTTGAAATTGGGCATAAACAAGTGCCAAAATTTTCATAGATACTGTTTCTAAAAAACCTGATATTTGTTTTGACCACGAGAATTATTTTTAAATTAATTATTGCAATTTCGGTGTTTGGAATTTGGTAAAATGTATTACATATTTGGAATTATAAGGTCGAAATTATGTAATCAAGAATCTTTTGTTTTTTGACATTATGAATAGTAACGACGATAATTATCTTTAATTATCGTGATTAATTAGTAATCACGTAGTTAAGGATAATAAAATAATATCATAATAATAACAAATGACCCCAACATGTGTCCTAATGATACTGGTTGTTTCATGGCCGATCATGGGATTCCTTTTTCCATACTTGGGGACCCCATGGAATCACTTTTGTGTGATAATGAATTTATATATTTTTATTTTTAAAGAAAGTTAAATATAACAAAGAATGTATCACCTAAGTAAAACATTTTTAATTTTGTCTACATAAATGATATATTGGACTATAAATATTCATTGGAAAAATAAAAACATTTCCTACATCATAGTATTTTTTTAATAATTTTTATACATTAAATAAATTAAATTATTTATGACATCATGATGATGCAGCGATTACCTCATTAATGAACGATTTAAATAAAATGAAAATATAATGTAAAATCTAAGACATACACTTGTCAAAGACCTATTGGATGAGTATATTTAGAATCCTTATAACATTATACTCGAAATAAATCAATGTGGGACCATTAAAATCCGAAACTCATTTGAAAATAAAGTAACATTTTATACCTTTCCAAGAGTGCCCCTCCTCTCCTCTTATAAAAGGCCCCCACCTCTACCTCCTTACCCACACATCTAAAGACATTGGCTTGGACAATATATTCTCATTTTATCTCTCCACATCCCTCTACTCATCCTAGAAGCCTTACCTTAGGCAGAAGTCTCTTCAATAAACCCTTTTGGTTCTAACCAGGAGGAGTTACCCGATTTAAAGGTAAATACTTCTCTAATGTTCTTTTGTTTTATTTTGCTTCTCCAACCCCCTAAACTATTTTTATTCATTTATTTTGTAACAAATCCAGTATGTTCAATATACTATTATGTTGTTATAATAATTATTCTAGCTACACTTACACACATCTACATCTAATGGTTAAAGAAGATACTATTTTCGTTTTAGCGAATTTCTGCCTCACAAAAAGATGATTGGTAAATATTCTTATAACACTTTCAATGGTGGTAATTAAGATGTCACTATATTTATATATGATATATAACATGTTTATTTTTTCCTTAATCTTCAGTATTTTTCATTTATGTCATACCTTTATGGCTTCCATTATGGGTATACACGATATCTTCATTTTAGGAAGTGCGGACTACCGCCCCCTCAAGGTGATTTGATTCGTTAATTCCATATGTGGGACGTATAAAGGATGAAATTAATGATATTATATATTATATTATACTGGAATTATAATACACCTTTATATAATTATGATTCCAATCCATAAAATACGAAATAGAAATGAAAGTAGCGTTCATGCGTACGTACGGCTTTCCGTCTCCATGATCGGTGCATTTCATTTCTTTTTGCTAAATTTTATGTAATATTGTAAATGAATGTATATACTGGATATATATGACATATATGATATCTAAATAATGAATATAATTCGGGATATAATGTATATTTTACCACATGAACAACTTGTAATTATAAAGAGTTTATTTTTGACTCAAGTACCAATGATCGACTAAACGACCATTATTAACTAAAATAATTACATAGTGTTCATAAGATGGTAATAAGTGATATAAAAGTAATAATGAACATGAAAAAGGTTCTTAATAAAGTAGAAATTAACTCAAGTTTATTATTCAGGACATTAAAGAACGATCGAGTCAATTCAGACCCGGGTAAGGGACTTAAACTCAATATACTTTCATTGAGGAATACTATGTTTTATAGACAACTTTATTTTATACAGTTTATAAACCCCTTTTACTATTAAGTTTATTCAAAAGGAATATTTTTTATATGAAGCGTTTACTAAACAACAAAAGGGAATGTTTTTTTGTCGTACGTATGCGACGACAATGACTTCTCCGCCGCCATGGACATTATTTGAGTTTCGGCTTCCTCTACAATCCATAACCTTTTTTAAATGAAAAATAAATACCATGTTTTACTTCTCTTTTATTTTGTTATTGAAAATGGTTTTTATATATTTTTTATTATATCAATGTGTTGTATTGATATCTTTTGATTGAAATGTGGAAATGTTATGTTTCCTTTATGAATGTTTTATGTGATATGATTATATTATGGTTCTTGGGCATTGTTTATGAAGATGGGTCGGTCCGTGATAAACTAAGGGATGGTGAGCCCGATATAGCTCTCCAATGCATTGGGTAATGCAAAGGGGATAAATGTTAAGGTTTCTCTAAAGAGATTTAGGGAATATACTGTGATGGGTATTCCAAACGTAACCATAAGGGTTACTCCCTACGTAAGAATGTTATGAATGCCTCAAGTTACATTTATGTCTTATGATTTCTATGATTTATTCATGATTTGATGAGGTATGTTAAAATGCTTATGTTTTATGAGTAAATTATGATTTCATACTTGGAATAATGTTTTAATTTCATACTTTTATATCCCTTACTAAGCTTTTTATGCTAATCCCATGTTTTTGAAATGTTTTTCAAAGGTAAAGGGAAAGGTACAAGATGTGATGATAGGGTCAAGGAAGTGTCATGAAAGAATCCATGTTTTGTTTTAAATAGTTTTCCGTTGATGGGAAAAATGAATACTATCTTTTAGGTAACCACTTTGTTTAAATGTAGAATGTAATGCATGATTTATGATCTAATTCTCTAAACCTCTAATCCTGAAAAGATCCTCAATGTGTAATCTTGTAATAACTCAAGATTATGTAATGTTTATGGCTGGGGACTTATAGTTAACTTAATTTAGTATTATTATGATATTCTTTTTACCTTGAATTACCTTATTTGACTTTAATCGTGGAAAATAAAAGTCAAAAGTTACTATTGACCAAAAAATTATTTTCATCCAATTTAACCCAATTTTACTTACAAATAACAACCATGTATGACAGATTTTGGAAATTAAATTCCTAGAAGTGGTAAAATTTCATTTAATTGAATGAGTCAGTTTTTTTAACTACTTCTTATTGGTTTCACTATTCATAAAAAATTGATGTTTTTTTAGAAAAATACCAAAAATTCAGCCTAAGAAATATTTTATATTATGAATTATAAAATAATGTCTATTTTACCAAATTAAAAACATTGATGTTGGATTAATTAATTTTAATCAATTCCCACTGGCAAAACAAAAATGCGTGTTTTTATGAAATGTCAACTATCAAAAGATTGTCAGTTGTATATATCAAATTTCAAATTGAAATTAATTACAATGAGAATAAATTGGATTAAATGGTAAAAATTTAATCTATTTATGCTTTAAAACCAATAAAAAAGATAATATATCCATATAAATATATTATATTAAAATGTAGTTTTGAATTAAAATACCACATTTTCACTATTCATTAAAAAATTAATTTTATCAGAAAAATAAAAAAATATAACTTAAGGTGAATTTTGATATCACGATTCTAAAGAAGAATTTTATTTTTAAAATATAACATATAAAAGTGACCAAAACTATATTTAAAGAGGGTTATCCATCAAAAGGATGAAAATTGGCTTTTAAATAATATTAGAGTATTTGTGCTTAAAATTACATTCATCCCAATTTTAAACATATAACTTTTATTGGATAAATTTGAAAACATTTAACAAACACGTATAATCATATTGTAGTTAGATCTGTTCATTCCAGCTAATAGAACATCTAGGAATTAACTACCATTTTAAATAATATAATATTATTATTTTTCAATATGAAATAGCATCGTGTGCAATGTAAGATCTCAAAGAAACCTATTGTTGTGTATCAGGTATGCTATCGAACATACCAAACCCTTTTAAGTAAAATTAATATTTTATTCACAAATATTAATAAATATAAAATTATTTTATTTTACCTAGGATGTTACATAGTTGATAAATATAATATTAAATAATTGTAATTTAATAGTATGTCATGTTTCGTTTAGACTTGATGTTTCATATAACGACAACTACACCCATTTTTTGTAACGCAAGAAAAAAATATTATTTTATGTAGTGCAAGATATACTTTTAATTTTGGTTAAATAATGTTAAACATAGTGTTTTATGTAATTATAATTATTTAAATTTTTATATTAATTTGGAAAAAATATTTCACAAAATATATATGTGTTACATTCAACTTCCATCACGGGGGTGTGTTGATATGATCGAAAATTGGTTAAATAAAATAAATCCAATTATCTTATATTAGTTGAGATCCCCTCACCTTGAAATAATTGATGGTACTGTTAACATAACTCCAATGTTAGATAATCAAGGAATGGCTCAACACCTTGAGCTTCCATCTCAATACTCAGAACAACCCATACCATGATCACCCTAAGTAGTGAAACTGGCTATGACCCAAGATCTTCTTTGTTCTAGGCTAACCTACAGTTTTCAAGAATTACATCCATGGATCATGCTCATCATAACCGTTTGGGGCCTCATCATGGTCATTTATTGGTAGTACCATATCTCCTCACATTGGACACTCCATCAGATTCCATTGGGTTGACATTATTCTAATGACCACAATCCATAATCAGTACCAACACGAATTGTCAAAATATTGAAATTAGAGAATGTTGGGATGTGAAACTCAACTCACGACCCTTATAAGTTCTTACTACACCCATATCATACATCATCTAAACTCAGGGCTCATTTCACACCCAAATCATAGTCACACATCGCATACCATTCCTACCATAAATCACCATCGTGTGATAATGAAGAAATATTACACTAATAATATATTTATAAGAATATGATACAAATAATTGTTGATATTTTTAATATATAACACCATTTGAGTATTCATTTTGACCCTTATCACTGTCAGGAACACATAAATAATCCCCACATTGGGTACATTTCATGCATATATGAAACCTCAAACATGGTCTAGAAGAGTAAAATGAAACCCATAATCTATTTAGTAATATTTTTTATTCTTATTAACAAATTTAATTTCCCAATACCTTTTCCCATATTCGATGTTCCATGAAATAACCAAAATCGCACTTGTATTTCATGTGAACCAATTTTACTACCATGATGCATGAATTATCCACACATTCCATTATAGACCATCAGTCAAATCCTCATAAACCAGAAACATACCATCCCTACGATTCACTCAAGGTGGAAAATAAATCAAAAAATATATCAAAAATAATGAATAATTATTTACCACCCAAAACAACTTTTCATTCCACCAGGAATGGGGATTAGGAGCCCATGCATGACCACTTTAACTAACTCCTTCTATATCATAGTGTCATGTATACCATATAACAAATTTTTAGAAAAAGGATAGATCTATGACAACATTTATAGAACCACATATATGGAGAATGTTAACAAATGATAAGGACCAGAGGCCCCCCAAGACTTACTCACACCTCCCCTAAAGCCAAAGGATACTGATTGTCAATGAGGTTCTATTGGGTTATTGTTGTGATCTACAGAGTTATTTCAGGAAGAAATCAATGTCTACGTGGAATGCAAGGATGAATGGAGAATAACGTGGGATGTGGAAAATCCTAATCAACTTGGAATGTAACTTAGTACTACATGTTGTCTGGGTCCCCTTCAGTAGTGTCTACAGTTTCAGGAAGGAGATGATGATCACTGGGTGTCTGACCCTCCCAGATGACCCATTGTTTACCCCATAAGTACACAAACATTTTGTGGAGTACTCGAGAATGGAAACTCTATGTACTCCCACATAGACATAGATTACAATACATAGACTGATACACATACATGGGTTTAGTACACTGACATGACCCAGAAACATTGGTAGAGAATCATGGGTCTCTACATTTCTTATACTTATCGTATATGTTGTGTATATAGTGACTTCATTCCATTTGAGGTTTATCCACTCATGAATGATTTGGGATATCCAGACACGTCATGTACCCCCCGGGACATGTCATGTACTCCCATATATAATTCATGATGCTCTTTGTGTTCCTAGTTTGAGAAAGTAGTGGTTTATTGAGTTTCTATGGTCCTTTTCCTCAAGGGTATAGTATGGAATTTCATCCACATCACATGATTTTATTCCCATCTAGAGTCCAAGTCTTATATTTAATAGTAGTGTCCCTCGGCTATACTAGTGCACGATATTATATCATCCCTAGTGGTGTTTCTGGAATCAACATGAACTTATTATGTAGGACGTTGATTCTACATCTAGAAAGCCACATAGGAATGGTTTGTGGAGTCCTTTTCATATGATCACCTACAAAGTGGGTTGATGTATACTGTGTTCATAATGTCCCCTAGAAGTTCTGGGTGTGACCATTTCTATGTGTATAATAGTATTCTTTGACCAATGTGGACTATTTGGGATTGAAAAAATGAGATATGCCTCTTTTTCACATGCCTACAATGATATCATGGATCTTGGAGTGAGTTCTCTTATTACTATAATTTCATCAAGTATAATCCAATTGTTAGAAGTTTGTTATGACCGTCTAATTGTGTGGTGTCTTTCCCTGGTATATTTGGGTTTTTAGTACTTGTATTTGTGATACATTGTTACATATTTCATTGAATTGACTATACCCGGTGCTTCATTTTTAGTGTTTTTAGGGTTTCATACTGAGATATTTATATTAACCCTTTCATGGGATTTTCTATCACATGTCGTGTCTTTTGTAGAGGATAACCCTTATGATGGTGTCCTAGGAGTTCATGGATCAAGTTTAGCATAGATGGAGCTAGGAAGACTGAGGTGTTTACCTAGAGTGTAGTTTTTTCTTATTCATAAACCTTGGACAGGGTTGGAAAATTTACAGGTTCTATTGGTAATGTCTAAAAACACTTGTTTTGGTGGGCTTGTATTTGGCCGTGTTTACTTTTCCTTTACTTTCTATCATACAATGTTGTGGGATCTTAGTGGTGTGAATGCTTTATTTTTAGTTATGTACATTTGAGTATTGTGTAGAATGAAGATGTGTGTGTGTAATGGCAGTTTAGGATAATGCATTGAATTTGTGGGATATGCCTACTCAACGCTTGTCGCCAGCCCCTGGAATATTGGGACATGGATTGTGGTAGTCACGACATGGGCCCCAAAGGGTCTGATCATGACAGTGTCGTATCAGAATATTTCAGTTCTATTTTACAATTGGTATTCTACAATACTGGTTTAGGGAAAAAATGTTCTGTGTTTGGATTTCATCTTTCAGGTTAAGGAATCTAGGGTTGGTGAGGTGACCAATGTATCCATTCACAAGGAAAGTAATCACCTTATTTTTGACTCAAAACATGAGAACCCTAGTTGCATGAAAGAATGGTACATGCATAATTTTATAAATGGTTCTATTTTACATGTCCTTCTTGAGTCATTTCCCAGATATACGCTGTTTATGATGTTATTTATTCAATTATTTTAGGATTCCTAAACATAGATAGTCATTCATGATTCTGTTGTGTGATCATGGGGATGATCCATCTAGTGTTGATGGATCAGTACAAGGGCATATACTAAAGATAGAACCTCAGGGTAATTTACCACATATTCCAGTACCCATCGGGCAACATCTACTACAACCACTACTAGAGAAGGATACATGAATGCTATCTATATATAATGGGTTTTATAGGAATCAACCTCCCAGTTCTGTGGTGATCCATACCCCCAGATGAATGAGGATTTTCTAGAGGTATTCAGTAGTGTTTTTGAATTTTTAGGATGCATTCCAATCATATGAAATTTCTTACTGTGAGACATCTTCTGGGATATATGGGGTGATGGTGGAGCTTAGTGACTCAGTCACACAATGATATAACTATCCCATGGATAGACATCAAGAATATCAATATAGAGGTGTTCTCTCCAGACACATTATGATCAGTACACGTACCATAGATCTGGTATATTTCATATGGAAGCAAGATCATAGAAGAGTATTCAGTGAAGTTTATTGATATATTGTGTTACTCTTTGGATATGGTATAGGAACTTTCTTTCATTGATTGGACCTTTGATCAAGGATTATACCAGGAAATCAGGGTGTTAGTGGTATCCCTAAGCATTACAACTTATGCTGGAGTACTTGAGAAATCCCTGCATGTGGAATTGTTTCTGGCATAGAAGACATGAGTCATAGGAGCTAGCAGTGGGCACCCTATAGCTCAGACCTTAGCAGTAGGTAGCCGACGATAGTCACAAAGATCCATGTGGGTTAGGTTCATCATTAATTGATCCCATGAATCAAATACATTGTTGTAGGGCTCCCAAAACCTCTCAAACCATCCAAGGGATAGACAATGTTTCATTTTCGACGATTGGGGACATATGGAACAAGATTGACCGACTCATGGAATTTCCATTAAGAAGATGGTCAATGGACCGTTGAGACTTAGACATAGACTAGAGAAGGGTGATCCATTAGGCAGCAGACATGGATGAGGGGTAGGTAGGGAAACAAGAGGTTGTCAATGGTTTGACTTATTACCACCACTACCCCATGGTGGTCCATGCCACTATTAGGGTGATGGTGGGGAAGGACAAAGTCATTTCAAGCTATGGGGGAATATGAACCTGATAATCGAGGTATGATATAAGGTACTATATGTTTTTTTATTTATATTTCTTATTTATAGACACAATTTATAGACATTATTTTGTTTTCCTGAATCTTTTTAGAGACTCATATATTCATGTTAAACCATTGACTTGACCATTGAACTTGGAGACTCCTACTGGAAAAGACTCAATGATCACACACTGGATCCAAAATTGTGACATAACTTTTGGAGGAGAGAGTATTAGTTGAGATCTGTTAGTAGAAGCGTCGAGGCCTTACAAAATCATTCTTGGTATGGATCAGTTATCAATAATCTATTCCCAGATTGAATATTTTAGAAGAAGAGTGTGGTTTTTCTGTAGTTATCAGACCAATTTTTCTATTTTTTTTCAAAATGATATCCAAGAAGCATAGCATGAACATGAATATATAAGGGTGTGTCCTATTACTCATTAGTTGGATAGCCTATCCCTTAGTGTAGTGAATGATATGAGTCCACGATTTCCTACAGTGGTCGGAGAGTATGAGCACGTAAATTCGATATATGTTCCAGGATTACCTCCCCATAATTTGATGGACATTTTCATTTACATACACCTCAGGATGAAAATGATATCTACACCAACATATCAGATGTCTCATGTAGTGCATTGTGAGCTAAGGGTATAGTTGGAGGACTTATAGGGGAAGGGATTCGTGAGATCTAGTGTTTCACCCCAGGTATCCTATGTTTTTTTCCAAGAAGGAAGAAAGGAGAATCATATTATGTGTGGATTATTATCACCAAAACCAAGTGATCATGAATACTATGTTTTCACTTTCAAGGATGGATTATATATTCGACCAGTTAGAAGGGGCACAATGGTTATCAATGATTGACATCAGATCAAGCTATCACCACCTATGAGTATGGATGATGATAAACCAACGACGACCTTCAGATGTCGATGATGACACTATGACTACATAGTGATTCCGTTTGGAATCAATAATTCCCCGATAGTTTTCATTGGACTCATGAACATGATATTTTATCCATTCGTAGATTGTTTAGTGGTAGTGTTCATCGATTATATCCCAGTGCAGTTGGTGTTCGAGGAGGAGCCATAAAAGAACATGAGGAGGGACCTAGAAATAATCTGAGGGCACCAACATTATGAGAAGCTCTCAAAGTGATAATTTTGTAATTGGGAGGTCTAATTTATGGGAAACATAATCTCAGTAGATAGTGTTGTAGGGGATCTAGTAAAGTTTTTGGCAATGTTTGCTTGGGAGACACCCAAAAGTGTTATCAAGGATTAGAGTTCCCATTTATTGAAAGGGTACTGTTAGAGGTTTTACCTAACATATCTAGAGTGAAGCACCCATGAAATAATAGAGATATAAGGGTTATCCATTCATGTGGATGGAATAATACAATAATTTATTTTAGGTGCAAAGGCAGAGGCTAACGAGAACTCACATATTGAGGTTACTAGAGGAAGGTTTCGAGTACATGATGTTCTTCAATGCAT
Source organism: Viscum album (assembly GCA_963277665.1). Taxonomy (NCBI): domain Eukaryota; kingdom Viridiplantae; phylum Streptophyta; class Magnoliopsida; order Santalales; family Viscaceae; genus Viscum; species Viscum album. Next base: position 1,403,480,426 of record OY728155.1, read on the forward strand.
TAGGAACTAGTTTTAGTTGTGTTCTAATGAAGAAGAATGTTGTGTTTTATTAATGTGCATGCTAGTTCAAACCACATGAACAAAACTATGTGACCCACTCTCTTGAGTTAGTAGCTGTAGTTTTTGCATTGATGATGTGTTGACAATGCCTGATGGGCAAGCGATTTTTCATCTAATCTTACCACAATACTCTCACGTATATGTTCTCTCAAAATTATCTGAAATTTATAAATAGAGGATGGATAGGGTTCCTCTTGGACTATGACATTGTGATTATGTATACTCCTGGTAAGAGGAACATGGAGAAAGATGATCTCAACAGGTGATCAAGTTCATAGTTGTTGAATAAATGAATCAGAGTAGTTGGCCTCATGGAAGTAATCTATTTTGGATCGAGAGGGATCATATTACCTCTAGTATATGGTTGTTTACCCTCCACTCTTACATCGAGTCATGAAGGAACATCTAGGGGATACAGACTATGAGACCCTACATTGTCAAATATCTGCAGGACATGCCCATGAAAAATTTTCTAATGGTGGTGAGCACATCAGTTTTTCTAGAGGACACACAATGGTACCAATGAAGTTACATGAGGAGGTTATGAGGGTGTTTAATAAATACCATTTGGATGTACATACATGTGTGGAAAAGCTATACCAGGACCTCTGGCATTAGTTTTGATGGATATGGATTATGAAAGGAGTTTCTAAGTTTGTTTATTGATTCCTTAATTATCAACTACTAAAGGATGAACACCAGGTTATATAACGTTTAGCTAAACCCCATGAGGTTCCATTTTATAAGTGTGGTGGGATATATATGGACTTATTTAATAGAATACCACTTACCTTAAGGGATGTGATTCCATATGGATGATCATTGATAGACTCACCATGTTGGCCCACTTCCTAACTATTTGAGAGAATAGTTCAGCATAGGGTATATGAAACCTCTATATTCATGAGATTGTTCAAATTCCTGGAGTTTCTTAAAATATTGTTTCATATTATGATTCTCACATTACCTCCCAATTTTGGTAGTGATTATATTAGGATTTTAAACCCAATTGCACTTGAGAAAAACATTGCACCGACAAACATATGGCCATATAGAGTGGACCATTTAGGTTCTTGATGATTTGATACATGCTTGCATGATAGAATTTGGTTATTTAGGGTTGATGACCAACTTATAGTTGAGTTTTAATACAGTAATTAATAACATTATACCAATAGTATGGAAACATTTGGGGATTTTTATGGGCGATCCTATAGGTCACCCCTTTTGCTGGACTGACCCTAAAGAGAAAATACCCTTGTTACTAGAGTGGGTGTGAGCTACTATTGAGAAGGTGCACATCATCTGGGAGTGGATGAAGACTAAAAATATATGTCATATGTCTTATACTGACAGATGATGGTTTCCATTAGCATTTTATGAAGGAGACTATGAGATCCTTCATGTTTTACCTCAACATGGATTACATATATATTTTCGGGGTAACAAGATATATCCAAGGTTTATTGGAACATTATAGATAAAACATTGAGTTAGTAAGGTTGTGTAATTACTAGACATACCTCTACATTTATACCACACAAAAAACATATTCAATGTGTTGAAACTGAGGAGGTACATGTATAAACAATCACAAGTCATCGACTGGGGAAACTCAGAAATCAAAGATAAAATAACTTTTTATGATTACATTGTGAATATTATATATTGGAGGAAGAGGATATTTATGGGAATTAAATTCCATTAGTGTGTGTCCAATGGTATAATATAATTATAAAAGAGTACACTTGGAAGAAGGAGGCTCAATTTTCATTATTAGTAACCTCATTTATTTGAGCAGCCCTTGTTCTGGATTTCAGGGATGCAATGCTCCAAGGTGGGGAGAATTTAATGTCTCTCATTTTACCTATATTATTTTAAATAATACATGGATTATTTTTTAGACTATGTGTTGAGATAACATGTTATTCCTAGGACCTGTATTCCATAATTAGAAGTTTGAAATTTTTTAAAATATTAACTATCTTGCAAACACATTTTTAATAAAAAAGAAAAATATATCCTTAATTTTTTCCCAGATAAAAAATATGGGGGAATTGTTGAGTTTGGAAAAGTGGTTTTACCCTGAAAATTGATTGGAATGGGTCATTTGTGAAAAAAAATTGGGCACAAAATAAATTAAATAAATTAATTGAATGATTTATTTTAATTTTTCCCACATAGAAGATTTCTCTTCTATAAGTATACAACTATAGATTTTTTCTTATTATTGGCTGCTAAACCCTGGTGGCATAGACACCGTTGGAAAAGATCATTATTGGTGGGCCACAACGGATCATGGATCATCACACCAGTGGAGTGTTGGGATCTCACAAATGAAAACAATGCAACCATTTTCCTGAACAATTGATCAAAACTATAGGTCGGTTGTTTTTTTTTGAATTTCATCAATCGTGTATTTGTTTTCAAATAAATGTCAATTAAATTAACATTAATTGTTCAGTGCATCATTGGTCTATTTTATTGTATTTAATTTTTAAATATTGGTTTGTTGGGTTCCCCTCTTCGATTATACTTCAACGAGAATGAATTGAGGACAAATGAACAAGAGACGAGGTTCTTTCCTAACTATTTTGGTTTAATGATTTATTCCCAAATTTAATTTTTTGACTATTGTTGAAAATCCCTTGGAAAATGGTTCAACAGATACATAGTTCTGGATCATTTCACAACTGTTCCTCAGGGAAAGGGATCCAAACTAAGGTAATGAATGTGTAGATGGATGAATATCGAGCATTATATGGTGGATATGGGTTTATAAAAGATGTAAATGAGTAGAAATAGGGTTCCATACCATTCATAAGAAGTTTTCACCAAAATCTATCGAATTTGAGTTCCCATTGCATTTTGAGGTCAGATTCTGGCGAGTTATAGGTAGTTAGGTGAGTTTGACATAGATCATGATTGTATTGAAATATTTTTTTTGGAAATTGAGGTGGAAGTGGGGAACGAGGAAGACAAGATAAGAAATATGTATATATAAAATATTCACAAAAATGATATGTAACTTGGTACTACACTCCGTTTAGTTCCCCTTTAGTGGTGGTTATGGTTTCATGAATGAGATGATGATCAAAAGGAAATTGACCACCCTCACATCACATGTGACCCTCCTTAGAAGACTCAGTGTATTCTATAGATTTACATGAACATGAGATGGAGTACATAGGAACATACACACATTGTACTTACATATGGACATGAATTTCTGTATATAGACAGGTACGCTGACACAACATTAGTACAAAAACACAGCCAAAGGATAGGGGCATGGAATCGTTGGTCTATACAAGGCATCTTATCCTACATTCCATGTACATGAGTACTGTATTTCATCTGAGGTTCTTCCACATTGTTAATATTTTGGATTGCTAAAGATGATGTGTAAAGCCTAGGACACGATGTGTACACCCATCAAGAGTTCTTTAGGAACATAGTTTTCCTATTTTGTTCCTTTATAGGTTGAGGTTGTTCCCCTTGGTACTTTTACTCAAGGTTATAGTATGAAATAACATCCAAAATAAATATATTTTAATCCCTTATAGAGGTCGAGTCTCATATAGAGCTTTGATGTTTGTCTTTGACACATGAGTAGATTCCTCTATCGTCCCTAGTAGAGTTTGTTGAATCAGCATGACCACCATGAGTATGATGTTTATCCATAATCAAGTGGGCTTCATATTTATGTTTTTTGGAATATATTGAATAAAATCCAAATATAGATTGATGATCCATATTGGGTTTATGGTGTCCCTCAACAGTTCTTGGTGTGACCCCCTCTATATATATCATAGTCTTCATGGACAAATAAATTCTATTTCTGTTGGGATAAAAATAGAAATACCACTTCATCAAGTGTCTCTAATGATATATGTATCATAGTGTGAGTTCTCTCGAAATGAGTGTTTCATCGAGTAGAATCATATTGTTGGAAGTTGGTTATAACTTCTATAAGGTGTGTGGTATTTCCTAAGTATATATTTGGTTTTGTACTACAATTATCTATGATACATTTTTAAATCATGTATTGAACATACTATAATTGGTTATTCATGTTTAGTTATTTCAGGGTGTACTAATGAGTATTTTCATTATCACCCCAACATAGGGTTTTACAGTATATGACATGTCTTGTTCAAATGGTATCCCTTTTGATAGTTTCATATGATTGTAGGGGGTGTGTGGAGCATAGTAAAAATAGGGCTGACTGTAACGCCCCAACCCCAGCTACCCAAAGTCGGTGCATTACTTCGTAACATTGGCATGATCACAAGAAAGATCAAATCTCGAAAGACCGATTGGTTTAGTAGCCTTGGAAACACTAGATATATTCATAAGTTTTACATTACATCATAAAATGAAAAACTACTACAACAACATAATGTCTCCACAGTCCACACTATTATCCCCTCATAATATCCCTGCAGGTCATTCATAATTTACTTCTCCACTTCCTGGAAAAAATAAAACAAAGAAAAGGGGTGAGCTCAAATGCCCAGTAAGGATAACAATATAGCGGAAACTTTCATAAATAAGAATAAACATTTAAGGCAATGTATAACTAAAACAAAAGCCTTTCAAACTTTAACTTTCAACATTGTATGGAATAAATAAAATGAAATAATTCCATTTACTCATTCACATGGATATTCTACTAATTGAATTATCACATGCAAAATCACTAACCACTTTCATAATGTTGGAATGCATAATGCCAGACTATCATAACCACATAGCCAAGGCCTCGTGCCAAGACTACAAGTAATATTTTGTCAAGGCCTTGTGCCAAGACACTAGTTTGTCTCATGAGACCTACCGATGCATCGAGGAGCTATAGCGGGCTCCACCCGTCACATATTAAGTCCAATGCATTCCCATATGAAAAGGTTTAAACATAACATAAAAATTCGTATTAAAACTAGCATACTAAATGTCAATAATTTCACCATAAACTATGAATGGTATAAAAATAGCACATCCACAGTCAAACATATCACAAAACCTTCAATACAATATAGAAGTTTTGTATTATAATAAATCAACTTCAAATAAGCGTAAAATCCATCAAAGGATGTTGACATAGATGAAATCAAAACACTTTTTAGAGAAATATCTCTTTCTATTATTGAAATCATTTAAGAGCCATATAAAACAAAAAATTTTCTTGAAAATATTCTTATAAGCTTGTAAGGAAAGCTTTGAAGATTTTATAACGGCGGAAAATAACCGCACCCGCCGTATAAGTTAAAAAAACATTCTTACCTTAATTCTGTCGAAAAGGTTAAAAAGGACCTTGTTTTGAAAACGATGGAAAGATTCCTCTTATAAAAATTCAAAAAAGGGTATAAATGACTTTAACCCATATTATTGTAAATAATAAAAATTTTTTTAAATACATTTTGAAGAAACATGGATGTGGATGATAAAGAGATCCATGTAGATTATTACGTATAAACAACCTCGGATAATGTAGAGATTGTGAAATAACCCTTACCTTGTACTTTTCCTTGGTTGGGGTAGGATAACCTCCTGTATAATGGTGAAATAATTGTTATTAAATTATACAAGAATCATATACATTCATATGATATCATATATGATCTTTTAACATTGCTTTGTTAACAAAATCTTAGATTTATCGTCGTTTCGGGTGTTAACTTACTCGTTTTCTTTTATATGTTTTGTTACATAAGTCGTGTTTTTCATGGATAGGTTTTATCTTATTCATATCCAGAATGATATCATGTCCTTAAACATTATTTTTAAATCATCAAATGATAATTATACTTGAATGGATACGACGGAGAATGAATCTCATCGCGTTCGTGGAGACGTTAGTCCGTACGTACGCACGAGCGACAATATCATTATTTTGATATTAAAATAATATATAATTGGATATTATATCATATATACAGAATCATTATCATGTTATATTTATTATTTACATGAATTACATATCATTATTATACCCACCTAAATAATAATATATTGAATAACAATTACACCACGACGTGGAGACTGTAAGCCGTACGTATGCACGTATGGTGACATGTCATTCAAATGATGGGTAGAATAATGAAAATGGTTGTTCCATATTTATAATAACATCACAGTATATATAATATACTGGAGTTATAATTTTAGAATTGAAATAATAAACAAAGAGGGAGTGGAAGAAGAAAGAAACATGAAAGAGGGTGATGAAAATGTTACCTCTTCTTCGGGTTCTTCCTTTTGATTTGATCAAAATGACTCCTTAGGATGCCTTTCTGACTAAAGTAAAGCTTCTAGGATGAAGGGAGAGAAGTTGGGAGAGTATTTGGGCAGAGGTTGTCTGAACCAAAAGGCTTGAAAGTGTGAATAAGGTGGTAGAGGTGGGGGCCTTTTATAAGAGGAGATGAGGGGCTCTTTTGAAAAGATTGAAATGTTACATTATTATAAAATTATTTTCTTATTATAAAGGTCCCACACTTATATAATTCGTGGCTAAGGTGATAAGGGTTCGAAAGATCCTCATCCAATAGGCTTTGGACAAGTTTAAGCCTTGGATTTTGCATTATCTTCTCATTTTATTTAAATCGTTAAATAATGAGGTCATCGCTGCATCGTAATTATGTCATATATAATTTAATTTATTTAATGTCTAAAAATTATAAAAAAAATACTATGATGTAGGAAATCTTTTTATCTTTCTAATGAATATTTATAGTCAAAATTTGGACTTGTGTAACCCCACTTAAAAACTGTTTTAGTAAAACAACTCATGTTTGTGTCAATTTAATTTTAACATTAAATAAATATATATTAATGTCATTTTCCAACTAAAGTGGCTCCATGGGGTCCCCAAGTTGACCCATGGGTTGTCTTGGTCGGCCATGACTCATCCAATAGGAGTAGGACAAGTTTCATGCTCATCTCATATTATTAAAACATTATTTGTACCTTAAACTACACTAATTACCTCTAATCGCGATTAAGAACTTAAAAGTTACTATTCACCAAAAAATTATTTTAATCTCATTGAACCACATTTTACTTCTTAATGACAACCATGTATGTCGGATTTTTGAAAATCAAATCACAGAAGTGGTAATATTTCATTTAAACGAAAAATCAGTTATTTAACTACCACTTAGTGGTTTCACTATTCATCAAAAATTGAAGTTTTTCAGAATAATGCCAAAATTTCACCCTAAGCTATAATTGATATTCCGAATTCAAAAATGATGTATATTTTACAAAATTCCAAACATATAAGTTGCATTAATTAATTTTATAATTAATTCCCGCTATTACAAAAAGAGCGTGTTTCTAAGAAACAATTTATATCAAAAGATTGGCAATTGTTTATGTCCAATTTCAATGTTAAATTAATTCTAATGACCACCATTGGATAAAATGGTAAAAATATATTCTAATTATACTTTAAAACCACTAAATAGTATAATTTATCATTATAAATTATTTTGATTTAAAAAGTTGTTTTTAAGTATTTTTCACTATTCATAAAAAATTAGAAGTTCTCAGAAAAATACCAAAAATTCAACATAGGCTAATTTCGATATTATGAATAAAAAAATGAAGTCCATTTTGAAATATAAAATTTCTATAATTTTAAAAAGTGGTTATTAGTATTCATAACGGCTACTTTGATTAGTCGCGGTGTTTTAGAACTCGAAGCTGCGTACAATGCAAGCTATTGCATTATTGAATGAGAAGCGTATCGTGGAAGCTCGGGGTGTTACATTCTCCCCTCCTTCAATAAATTGCGTCCTCGCAATTTGAAAATTTTCTTTGAAAATAAAAGGTTGAAAGGAGAAAATACCTTTGAGGAAAACCCACATCGGAAATAAGATTAATAAAATTTAGCCTTAATAAGAGGGAAAGGGAAATGAAATAGTCACCACCCAATTATGATCTCGATTAAACAAACATTGGTGGCAATTAGAGACATATAATTGGAGGAAAAATGTAAATATTTGTAGGGAGTGATTGAGGTCATCAATCACAATCAACTGTCAAATTGAGGGCTCAAAGCCTTCAATCTATGTTGATTTAAAATATCATCAGTTCAACAAGACATAAGGTATTAGGATAACACATTTTTTTTGTTTTAATATCCCTTTACTAAAGTTTAAGAATTAATTTATTCATTGAATAAGAGATAGGTATATATATATTTATGCTTGACAATTAGAGTTTCAACCTTCAACTCATCTTTCACTCAAAAAGATAATAGAACTCAAAAATATTATACTTATCCTAATTGTATAAGGATCCAAATGTTAACACATACCATTTAGATTAGTAAAATTATTTTGTAATAACCAGGGACTTCCTGTAGGCTAGTGGTAGGAAATAAAGGCCTGTCGCACTATGATTGTGGGTTCGATTCCTGCAGCTTTGTCCGACGCGACGGTTTATGCCCCACCCTGCAGGTTGTCCTTTTCCTAAAACTATAGTATCATAATATTCCAAAAATAATCTTCATAAATTTTTTAACCTTAAACAATACTATCCAAAGATCAACTTAATCCACTCCATCCTTTATAGTTATCCAAAATACCTTTGTCCAGACTTTCTCTAAAAGGTCTCTTAATTCCATAATCAATTTTTCAGATTCCCCAAACAAATTAAATTTTCTCTTATTGTCACATACTAAAAATATGATTACCTTCATCATATTAAATCCTTAATGAAAACAACATGTACTGTAGTACAATCCTTATATATATTTCACATTATTCTAAAAACCAGAATATAGTCCATGAGTCCAAAAGCACCAATACATTAATTATTTCGCTTCAACTGTAGTAACAGCATAAGATTGTCCTTGATCCCTTGGCCTTTTCTGAGGTAAGTTTCCCTGACGCTTAGGACATTCATTTGCATAATGCCCCATTTCCCTACAATTGTAGCATTCAACATTGATAGCCTCTTTCTTTCCCTTGCAATCACGCGCCTGGTGACCTTTTTCTCCACATTTATAACAAACTCCCATTCCTTTTAGGCAAGTACCAGGGTGATTCTTCCCACAATTATCACATAATGGAAAATCCTTCTTTCCCTTTTTCCCTTTATCTGTCTCTTGTTCCACCGTTCTCTTCTTCTCTTGCTTTACTTTGTTGTCATAAGACTTAGAGAACTCCTTTTCTATCTTGATAGCACACGAGACAATACCTTCGTATGAAGGGAAGGTTTGTGATACTAAAGCTCAACGGAGAAATGGTTTCGACCCATCAAAGAAACGATCAGTCTTACTTCTTGGGTTACGTATGTAATCTGCAGCAAACCTTGCTAACCTTGTAAAGTTAGCCTCATACTTTGCGACATTCTCATCCTCCTTCTGCCTCAGACTCAGAAATTTCCTTTCCATATCCGCTCGATGGTCTTGAGGAAAGTATTTTTCTAATAACAGCTCTTTGAACTCCTTCCATTCCATGTTTGTTAATTCATCATCTTCCTTTGTGTTTTGAATTAGTGACCACCATTGATCGGCATCTCCAGTGAGGCGGTAAACTGCCATGACAACATTCTCCCTTTCGCTACTCCCCAAGGCATGGAATATTTTCTCTAAGGAATTTATCCATTGCTCAGCTACTATAGGATTTTTACTCCCATTGAAGGTTGGTGGTTGTTGCCTCATGAAACGGTCTAGCATTGATCCTCCACGTTGCGGATCAGGGTGCTCCATACGAGTAAGGTTGTTATTCATAACCTGCGTGAGTTGTCCCAGTACGTTGAGAAGCTGATCATCACCAGTTGTATCACTAGCTCCACCATAATTATCTTGAGCAGGAGGAAAATCCCTACACGGAGTGCGTGCATTGATACGGTTTCCATTCCTTCCACTAGGCGCCATTTCTAAAAAATGGCATAAACTTGATTAGTTCATGAATCAAAATACATAATTCCATACTTGTAAAACACTTAACATAAATTGAACTAATTATGGATATAATCCATAATTATAAAATTGTTTTCTTTGAGGAATTATATACTCGTAACCCTTCATAGTGGTTTGTAAAGAAAATGGGAATTATCCAAAGCATATCCCCCGGGAGTGTCGTATCCAAGAGTGCAGCAAGGCCCGTTGTCGTGCACCAGTTCCCCTTCGAGTCTAGCTCAAAGCGGTGTTTTCGGGTTTTACCCCTAGGTACATCTGTGCCAGAGCCGCCTCTACCTGCTCATATCCAGACAGGGATGTATTGCTCGGAAAACTCACAACATCTCTACAATACCAAAATTCTAGGAATTTCTTCTATACTAATCCTCAAAGTCTATCTTCGAGATATGTTCTCTAATCAGAGTTTATCTAAATCTAGCTTCCAAGGTTAGTACTAAACTGCCTCTGATACCAACTGTAACGCCCCGACACCAGCTACCCAGAGTCGGTGCATTACTTCGTAACATTGGCATGATCACAAGAAAGATCAAATCTCGAAAGACCGATTGGTTTAGTAGCCTTGGAAACACTAGATATATTCATAAGTTTTACATTACATCATAAAATGAAAAAATACTACAACAACATAATATCTCCACAGTCCACACTATTATCCCCTCATAATATCCCTGCAGGTCATTCATAATTTACTTCTCCACTTCCTGGGAAAAATAAAACAAAGAAAAGGGGTGAGCTCAAATGCCCAGTAAGGATAACAATATAGTGGAAACTTTCATAAATAAGAATAAACATTTAAGGCAATGTATAACTAAAACAAAAGCCTTTCAAACTTTAACTTTCAACATTGTATGGCATAAATAAAATGAAATAATTCCATTTACTCATTCACATGGATATTCTACTAATTGAATAATCACATGAAAAATCACTAACCAATTTCATAATGTTGGAATGCATAATGCCAGACTATCATAACCACATAGCCAAGGCATCGTGCCAAGACTACAAATAAGATTTTGTCAAGGCCTTGTGCCAAGACACTAGTTTGTCTCATGAGACCTACCGATGCATCGAGGAGCTATAGCGGGCCCCTCCCGTCACATATTAAGTCCAATGCATTCCCATATGAAAAGGTTTAAACATTACATAAACATTCGTATTAAAACTAGCATATGAAATGTCAATAATTTCACCATAAACTATGAATGGTATAAAAATAGCACATCCACAGTCAAACATATCACAAAACCTTCAATACAATATAGAAGTTTTGTATTATAATAAATCAACTTCAAATAAGCGTAAAATCCATCAAAGGATGTTGACATAGATGAAATCAAAACACTTTTTAGAGAAATATCTCTTTCTATTTTTGAAATCATTTAAGAGCCATATAAAACAAAACATTTTCTTGAAAATATTCTTATAAGCTTGTAAGGAAAGCTTTGAAGATTTTATAACGGCGGAAAATAACCGCACCCGCCGTATAAGTTAAAAAAACATTCTTACCTTAATTCTGTCGAAAAGGTTAAAAAGGACCTTGTTTTGAAAACGATGGAAAGATTCCTCTTATAAAAAGTCAAAAAAGGGTATAAATGACTTTAACCCATATTATTGTAAATAATAAAAATGTTTTGAAATACATTTTGAAGAAACATGGATGTGGATGATAAAGAGATCCCAGTATATTATTATGTATAAACAACCTCGGATAATGAAGAGATTGTGAAATAACCCTTACCTTGTACTTTTCCTTGGTTGGGGTAGGTTAACCTCCTGTATAACGGTGAAATAATTGTTATTAAATTATACAAGAATCATATACATTCATATGATATCATATATGATCTTTTAACATTGCTTTGTTAACAAAATCTTAGATTTATCGTCGTTTCGGGTGTTAACTTACTCGTTTTCTTTTATATGTTTTGTTACGTAAGTCATGTTTTTCATGGATATGTTGTATATTATTCATATCCAGAATGATATCATGTCCTTAAACATTATTTTTAAATCATCAAATGATAATTATACTTGAATGGATACGACAGAGAATGAATCTCATCGCGTTCGTGGAGACGGTAGTCCGTACGTACGCACGAGCGACAATATCATTATTTTGATATTAAAATAATATATAATTGGATAGTATATCATATATACAGAATCATTATCATGTTATATTTATTATTTACATGAATTAAATATCATTATTATACCCACCTAAATAATAATATATTGAATAACAATTACACCATGACGTGGAGACGGTAAGCCGTACGTACGCACGTATGGTGATATGTCATTCAAATGATGGGTAGAATACTGAATATGGTTATTCCATATTTATAATAACATCACAGTATATATAATATACTGGAGTTATAATTTTATAATTGAAATAATAAACAAAGAGGGAGTGGAAGAAGAAAGAAACATGAAAGAGGGTGATGAAAATGTTACCTCTTCTTCGGGTTCTTCCTTTTGATTTGATCAAAAGGACTCCTTAGGATGGCTTTCTGACTAAAGTAAAGCTTCTAGGATGAAGGGAGAGAAGTTGGGAGAGTATTTGGGCAGAGGTTGGCCGAACCAAAAGGCTTGAAAGTGTGAATAAGGTGGTATAGATGGGGGCCTTTTATAAGAGGAGAGGAGGGGATCTTTTGGAAAGATTGAAATGTTACATTATTATACAATGATTTTCGGATTCTAAAGGTCCCAAACTTATATAATTCGTGTCTAAGGTGATAAGGGTTCGAAATCTCCTCATCCAACAGGCTTTGGACAAGTGTACGCCTTGGATTTTTCATTATCTTCTCATTTTATTTAAATCGTTAAATAATGAGGTAATCGCTGCATCATAATTATGTCATAAATAATTTAATTTATATAATGTCTAAAAATTATAAAAAAACTACTATTATGTAGGAAATCGTTTTACCTTTCTAATGAATATTTATAGTTAAAATTTGGACTTGTGTAACTCCACTTAAAAACTGTTTTAGTAAAACAACTCTTGTTTGTGTCAATTTAATTTTAACATTAAATAAATATATATTAATGTCATTTTCCAACTAAAGTGGCTCCATGGGGTCCCCAAGTTGACCCATGGGTTTTCTTGGTCGGCCATGAATCATCCAATAGGATTAGGACAAGTGTCATGCTAATCTCATATTATTAAAACATTTTTTGTACCTTAAACTACACTAATTACCTCTAATCGCGATTAAGAACTTAAAAGTTACTATTCACCAAAAAATTATTTTAATCTCATTGAACCACATTTTACTTCTTAATGACAACCATGTATGTATAATTTTTGAAAATCAAATCACAGAAGTGGTAATATTTCATTTAAACGAAAAATCAGTTATTTAACTACCACTTAGTGGTTTCACTATTCATCAAAAATTGAAGTTTTTCAGAATAATGTCAAAATTTCACCCTAAGCTATAATTGATATTCCGAATTCAAAAATGATGTCTATTTTACAAAATTCCAAACATATAATTTGCATTAATTAATTTTATAATTAATTCCCGCTGTTACAAAAATAGCGTGTTTCTAAGAAACAATTTATATCAAAAGATTGGCAATTGTTTTTGTCCAATTTCAATGTTAAATTAATTATAATGACCACCATTGGATAAAATCGTAAAAATATATTCTAATTATACTTTAAAACCACTAAATAGTATAATTTATCACTATAAATTATTTTTATTTAAAAAGTTGTTTTTAAGTATTTTTCACTATTCATAAAAAATTAGAAGTTCTCAGAAAAATACCAAAAATTCAACATAGGATAATTTCGATATTATGAATACAAAAATGAAGTCCATTTTGAAATATAAAATTTCTATAATTTTAAAAAGTGGTTATTAGTATTCATAACAGCTACTTTGATTAGTCGCGGTGTTTTAGAACTCGAAGTTGCGTACAATGCAAGCTATTGCATTATTGAATGAGAATCGTATCGTGGAAGCTCGGGGTGTTACACTGACTAAGGTGTTTACTAGGAGAATACCTTGGACATATCCCTCACCCTTGGAGTAGAATGAATTATTTATAGTTTTAGTTATACTTCTGTACAGACTCTATTTGTGGTGGGATTGTATTTGGACATATTTACATTTCCCCTACATATATTGATTCTATATTGTGGGATCATAGTGTTATGCCTGAATACATTTAGTTGTCCACATTTTAGAATTTTATATTTTGTAGATGTGTGCATGTTTATAGGTATATTACACTAATTTCTCCCATTATGGGGATATTCCTACTTAGTGCTTTTCTCCATCCCCTAGACAACTAGAGGATGGATTGGGTAGTCCCGGCATAGGCCCCGATGCGTCGGGACATGACATCACCATTCAAAACTAACAATTATCATAGTAATTTATAAAAATATAATGTTCCTAAATCAAATTTATTTTTTTCAAGTATGAGTGGAAATGTTTCTTATTATTCTATGTAATTCATACCTTTTATTCATGTTGTGGTTAAAATCATTTTATAGTGGGTAAGCTACAATCTACGCGTATACCATTTTTTATATTGGGTGAAAATTATTTGGTTTATTTCATTGGTATATGACATTTCTTTAAAAAAATTGGATCAAATTAGAAAATTTTATAGTGTTCTCCAAATTTGAATGTTTTATATGTGTTATGAAAGGAAAATTTAATATATTATATATGTGATCAATTAGTTTTGAGCCAATGTTTCTGTCTTCTATGATAGGGATATAAGATTCACTTATCTATTTTTTCACACCATGCATTATGATCTTGAATCCAAACTGATCAGGAGAATGGAATATCATCCTCAGATAGTTAGGAAATTAGAATGTACAATTATGATGTTGAATGGAACCCTCTAGAAACTTTTTATGGTCATTTTGGAATCAATAGAGGATCATTTCTCTTTATTTGAGTTCTTATATAATAAAATTTTTTCATTCCATGGTACAAACAACCATCTTCTAGGAATTATATTATTTTCCCTTTTCTTCTCCAATTTATTGGTCAAAAATATAAAGGACAAAACTAATACACCCTGATATTGTCTGTGAGACAACATAGAATATCTAAACGATACCAAAGAGGATTGAGAAATCTAAAAATTGATGGAAATCATAAGTAGGTTATTATATTCAGATATTCATTTCAATGTGGGTGATCATTTATTTCTGAATGTGATTCCAAAGAAGGGTCATTATTATATAAGAAAGAAAGTGTAAATATATCCCAAAAATTATATCCCATATGTGATTATAGAATGGATTAACAATGTTGCATACATGGTATACTTACTGGAAACATTAAATTTTTTCGATAATTTTCTATATGTGTCAAAACATAAAACGTATCAAATAAAAAATATCCATATGAATAGTTGGGATCATGTCACTCTTGATCCAAATAGGATGTTTATAATTGTGCTAATCAAAATTATAGATAGTAAAGAGAAGCAGTTGAGTGGGAGTTATTTTTATTTGGTAAGAGTATTATAACATCATTATTCAATTAATGAAGATTTATGTGAATAAGTGATGAAAATTTATTAACATTTCATGAATCTATTCCATAATTCAAAGGAATAAACTCCCAATGGGTTGGATAATGTAACAAATGAATTTTAATATATATACATATTTTTTCAGTTATATAATGATTTTTGAATGGTTGGTTTAATACTCAAGATGTTTCTACTAGGTTTCATAATATTTTTGATGATTTTTTTGTTCTTAGTTTTATCCTAGTAAATAGAAATCTGTTTAAAATATCCTATGAGTTGTGTGAGGTATTTAGGGGTCACTTTATAAGTGAATGGTTTATTCACAATGTAGGAAAACAATGGGGATATCTATTTGGAAAATAATATCTCTAGAAAAATCTAATTGGAAATGCTACCAAATTATTTTTCAACCGATGTGTCCCTATCATGTAATAGAAAAATAATTTTATATAAATTAACATTAAAATGAAAATAATTAATGAAAATCCTCATTACTCACTAATATAAAAAATGGTTATGATTTCTTGGGTTCCCCAAGGAAGCATTTGATGATATTCAGTACTAAGTCTATGATTCCATAAAGTCATTGTGTGTTTGATCATGGAAATCAAAAGTTATGACTCTATTTTTTCATCCCATAGTAGACCATATCAATTTCTCCTGAAAATATACTTACATATTAGATATTATACATAGATATATGGGAATAATTAGATTAGATCAGTTTATCATGGGATTTATGGTGAAATAGTTGGAAGGGGTTAGATCTTCAAAATAGTCTAAAGAATAATTTTTCCAAAAAAAACAAGATATGTTGTTTTAATGTACATTAATTTTTCATGGATTTGGAAATATCTCATTCCTAAAAATGATTTATATCTACATTAAATGAATATTATTATTTCCAAACATTTTTATAAGATTCTCTATTTGTTCCCATTCTTATTTTTGGATGATAGTTACATTATATTGGACATAAAATAATGGCATATAACAAAGAGATATTTTATAAAATCAATGTTGTTATTATGGGTGTTCCTACAATTTAATGGGATTCATGTATTTTTATGCATAATTAAAAGTTATAATGGTTGAATGTCACCATGGTCATATGATATTTTTGGCAATACATTGTTATGAATCTTTTTTATCAAGGTGGGTGTGTGTGCAAACATAAAATTGTTTTTCCATGATGATTTAAATTATCAACTTAGAATGGATCATGGAAGGTAGTAACCATTATCGGATGACCAATTTGGTATGTATGATTTATGAACAGGTGTGTGAGTGGGACCATTGTAATGATATTTCATGTGGTTCAGATAAACTAGTTTTCTAAATTTAATTGTAAAATTTATTTCAATAAAAAAATTGATCGCCTAATTTATGATTTATATCTACATAAAAAAATGTACATACTTATTTATATTTAAATAAAATATTTTATATTTACTTTTAAATTCCTCATTATTTTTTATAAAACATTGACATAACTTTAATCTTATCCTCATTTTTTATAAGAAAAGTCTTTTGGGGGTTGTAATATGGTTTTTATGAAAACCACTTTACATACACATCTATATAAATATAGATAATGTCTTTAGTGATATATGAAATGTAAATATTTCATAAATAACTAGATGATCACATTAATAGTTATTATCATTGTTGTTTATACATGTTTTATTGGTATGTGTCTATATATTTATGTTTATAGTAATGTACTTATGGTGCTTGAACATGTTGATACTTTTGAAGTAATAATTTTTATTCTTCGTTGGTTTCAATTATTACACATATCTTTTCTAGACGAATATTTTGAGTTACTGGATTATTTTCACAACATTCTATAGTTTTATATTCCATTTTTTATATATTCATCTTTATCATTCATTTTTTCATATTTATGTGAATGTGTTTCAGGGTAAAGGGTTCCCACCAATGGTACTTATGATATACAATCAAATTTTATTTCAAACATTATGTTCTTGGAGAATGTACCCAATGGGTCATAGCATCTCTAACTAGGCCCAATCTAGTCGGTAAGGACGAGATGTTACACCACTATTATGATAATTTTAGATTATCATGACAATGGTATACACCATTATTTGTATTACAAAAAAACCCCACATATATGAAATGAAACCCCACCAAAGTAATGAAATATATACCTAAGTCAACAATAAAAAAATCTCCAACAACATTAGGCTTCCATCAAGTTATTTTTTTATTTTTTTATTAATTAATCATTTTCATATTTCATTTCCATATTAATTATAGTGTACATTCTCTTGTTCCTATTATAGTAGTTTTTTTAATTAATAAATATCATTTTTAAATTTAATTTATTAAATATATATTTTAATATAATTCATAAATAACATTTTACAACAATATAGGCATATATCTAAATATTCATATTCAAAATTTAGGTTACAATTTGGGTAAAAAAATCACTCAAATTCGTTAAATTTATTAAAACCAAATCCCTCTTCTTTCAACATATTTGAATACCATAATGGTCATAAAATCATAAATTCATTCCTTATGGTGGGGAAATGAATTGATATATAAATAATAAAAAATAAATTTCATTTCAATGAAAAAACCACCAACCCGAAAATAAAATAAAATAATTATATAAATTATTCATATGGTTTGATACAATCTTCAATGAATTAAACTTCTTCAATAATATTATTACTAATTACATTATTTTTATTTCTCTATAATATAATTTTGATTGAATAATCATATTAAATATTAATTTTATTTAATTTGAATGGAATTTTAGAAGCCATATCTCTTTTGAATATGTTACATTATTATAAAACACTATATGCTCAAACAGTGTGAGTTCCCCATTTCAAAAATGAAGTAATATACTTGTCATTTGTCATTTTTTATGATTATAACACCTTGATTATTTCCTGGATTCTCAAAATTGACCTCACTATAATACCATATCATGTTACTCTAATTATTTATTCGAAACGTCATCAGAATTACCATGTTAAATTATAAGATACTTATATTTCGACTAAGTACAAAAATTATAGGCTTCAGAGAGAAATTATTAGGCACCATCCAACTAAATTTTATATCATAAATAATAAATAATAAATAATACAATGGTGTCTCACAGTTTTTCACAACATCAAGTATCTCATATAGAGAAAAAATAGAAATGAATAAAAAATGTTACCTAACATCACGAGTCTCCATTATTTTCCATATTTTGAATCATTTTATCAAATTATAACATCATAAAAAACTACATTGTTATGATCTCATTGTAATATCATGATGATATATACTTTTCTTAATTTAATAAAAAAATTCACCTGTTAGAGTTAGTTGTTCCCTTTTCTATCATTTAACTCCTCACTTTATATAAACCTTACACATTAGAGTCAGTTCATACCATTGGATTTCATTTTGAAATATTTTAATTAATGAACAATAAAATCTACATTGACTCAAATAATCTCTAAAATTATGAAAAAATAAAAAATCATCTAAAAATAATTCTGCTCAAGTAATATATTTTATATATTGTGAGTGGAAATATGATTAATATATTAAAAAATCTACTTAAAATATATTTTATATGCATCCTTTTTTATATTAATTATTACCACTATTAAATATTCATGAATTTATTAACAAATAAATATATTCAGGGTGTTTCAGAACTAGGAGTGTCTCTTTAAATCCAAATATGTAATATACATCTCAAACAAGTAAATGGATATACTACACTTCATTGGATCCATTTTTCTCTCTAGAGGGCCATAAAAAGTGTTGTGTTGGAATGATGTATAGGGACATCATATCCTGAAGAAAATTTTTATGATTTTTCCCAACAGGAAGTATGAATCAAATCACTAACACCTGGTGTCCTTCATGATATCCTCCGCTAGTATGATTATCAAGACAAGATCATTGGACCCCATAGAATAAAATATTATTTCATTGTAAAAAATATTGGCTATGAGTAATAAATAACTTATTTAAAGGACTATATTCTCCATGGGTGAAAATTCCTGGATTTCTGGGGACATAGATTGAATAAACTCCATCCTTTGGGGGGTTCATGAATAAAGAGTGTATCTCCCTAGGAAATCACTTCATCGTTTATATTTTTCAATCGAATGAATTCTAAATCCCAACATGGAATTCAGGTTAAATATATATATTTAATGGAATTATCCATATATTATAATTTCTATAGAATTTAATGTCTTCAATGTCAAGAATTCCTTTTTCATAAGTATGTTCATGTCATGTGCTCTCAACAAGATCTTGTAAAATTTTAATAATTTATACGATATTGTATGTGATATTGGTGTAACAATTACATTCGATTAAGAATCGTAGAATGTTAGATATCGAAATTTTGTGATAATAATAGTTGATATAGATATTATCACTACTATTATTGATAATTTTTTTCTCCCTACTCCCACTTATAAAATATATATGAGTGTCGAATATGATACATGTTTAGATTTTTTTTCAAGTTGAATAAAATATTTGTCATTTTCATGTGAAATGTAGAATAAATGTAACGCCTTGACCCTAGTTGCCCAGAGTCGATGCATTAGTACATAACATTGGCATGATCTCAAGGATATCATGTCTCAAAAGACCGATCAGTTTAGTATTATTGGAAACAAGATTCATACATATGTTCAACATTACATCTTGAAGAAAAATACAACAAAAATATATTTCATTAGAAGCATCCAAGCCTCCTGTGTTGTGCCTGCAGGTCACTAATAACTAACTTCTTCATATCTTGGGAAAATGAAACATAAGAAAGGGGTGAGCTCAAATGCCCAGTAAGGGTAACTAATTCTGTATAAAATGACATAAATATTAAGCTTGGTAAATAATTGAAACCACATTCCCTTACCAATAATAAACATTAATACTTTTATGGAAATAATATGAGATGAGTAAGTAATGCCATAATAATACATAATCATGGGTATTATACTAGTTGAATGACCACATGAACCATCAATATTATTTCCATAATGAGGGAATGTATAATGCCGTACATTCTAAAACATTTTTTCAAGGCCTCGGCCAAGACATCTAAAATGATTAAGGCCATTGCCAAAACCATAAATAAAATTGGGAAAAGGCCTTGGCAAATTCCACGTCTAGTTGTCTTATGAGACCTACTGATGCATCGCGGAGCTATATCGGGCTCCACCCATCACTTACTAAGTCCAATACATTCTTCATATGGAAAGGTTTAAACATATCATAAACATTCGTATTAAAAGTAGCATACGAAATGTCAATAATTTAACCATAAACCATGAATGGTATAAAAATAGCACATCCACAGTCAAACATATCACAAAAACTTCATTACAATGTGGATGTTTTTTATCACAATAAATCAACTTCAAATAAACTTAAAATTCATTAAAAGATGTTGACATAGATGAAATCAATACTATTTGAGGGAAATATCTTTTTTTAAAATCATTTAAAGGTCAGATAATTATAAAATAAAACTTTTACATTGAAAATATCCTTATAATCTTTTAAGGGAAGCTTTGAAGATCTTATAATGGCGGAAAATAGCTGCACCCTCCGTATAAGTTTAAAAAGACATTCTTACCTAAATTCGGTTGAAAATGTTAAAAAAGACCTTGTTTGGAGAAAGACCGAAAGATTCCTTTATAAACTTCTTATAAAAAGTCAAACAAAGGGATATAAATTACTTTAACCAATATTCTTTAAAATAGTAAAAATATTTTGAATTACATTTTTGAGAAACATGGATGTGTATGATAAAGAGGTCCCAGTAGATAATTACGTATAAACAACCTCGGATAATGAAAAGATTGTCAAATAAACATTACCTTGTAATTTTACTTTGTTGATGGTAGGTTAACCTACTATATAATGGAGAAAAAATTATAATTAAATTACACAAGAATCATATACATTAATATGATATCATATATGATCTTTTAACATTGATTTGTTAATAATAACTTAGTATTATCATTTTTTCGGGTGTTAACTTACTCGTTTTCTTTTATATGTTGTGTTATGTAAGCCGTGATTGTCATGGATAGGTTGTATCTTATTCATATACAGAATGATATCAATTCCTTGATCATTATATTTAATCATTAAACGAGAATTATTCGTGAATAGATACGACGGGGAATGAATCTCCTCGCGTTCATGGAGACGGTAGTCCGTACGTACGCACAAGCGACAATATCATTATTTTGATATTGAAATAATATATAATTGGATGGTATATCATATATAAAGAATAATTATCATGTTATAGTTATTATTTAAATGAATTACACATCATTATTAAACCCATCCAAATAATAATTTATTGAATAACAATTACACCACGACGTGGAGACAGTAAGCCGTACGTACGCACGTATGGTGACATGTCATTCAAAGGATGGATAGAATACTGAATATGGTTTTACCATATTTTTAATAACATCATAGTATATATAAGATACTATAATTATTATATTATAATGGGAATAACAAAGAAAGAAGAAGTTAAAGAAGAAAGGAACTTGAAAGAGGGTGGTGAAAACATTACCTCTTCTTCGTGTTCTTCCTTTTGATTTGATCAAAAGGGATCCTTAGGATGGATTTCTAATCAAAATAAGTCCTCTAGGTTGAAGTGATGGAAGTTGAGAGAGTATTTGGGCAGCGGTGGGCCGAACCAAAAGGATTTTAATGTGTGAATTAATGAGAAGGGGGAGTGCCCTTTTATAAGAGGGGTGAGGGGCACCTTTGGAAAAGGTAGAAATATAATTTTATAATAAATTCATATTCGGTTTAAAATGGGTCCAAAGTGGATTATTTAAATTTTAAGGTGGGGATGGGTCAAAATACACTAAAAAATAGTATTTAGACAGGTTTGGGTCATTATATTAACCTTATCGTTTAGTTTTAACTCTTTGTTAATTAGTTTGACATTTACCATGTCACCTTGTACATTTATATTATATAGTTAATAAACATAATATATTTATCCAAGCGCCCCCCAAGTGGTCCATTAATGATACAAATATCATTATATAAGTCTCTTGACCTAACCTTAGATTTTTAGGACTTTAATATCAATTAATAATATAATATTTGTTTTAAGAACTCTTTTATGTCAATTTTGACACTATTGGGTATTTTGTTTTTGATAAATTCATAACAGCATTATTACTTCGAAAAAAATTTATATAAACAATAATAATATGTCATATTATCCTAGAAAAGTGTTTTAATGTATAAAAAGTCTCAAATTAAATTTATTTGGGTATTTATAATATCAATTAGTCTAATTTTTCATTAATTAGGTAATTACTGCATCACCATTCTGTCATACAAAAATTAAAATATATAATGTCTGAAAATTATAAATAAAATATCATTATGTAATAAATATTTTTATCATTCTAATGAATAATTATAATTGAAAATATAACATATATAACCCTATGTAAATTTGTTTTGTAAAAAGATATAATCTTATGTCATTTTTCTATTTACTTTATCTTAATTAAAATAAAGTGTCCCTATCACCTACAAGTGACTCCATGGGGACCCAAAAATCGACCCAAAGATTCCCATGGTCGGAAATGTATCCACCAATATTGTTAGGACACGTTTTAGGGTAATTTATTATTATTATAATATTATTTTTTTAACACTTATTTACCGGATTTACCCTTTAACCATGGTAAATAAAATATTTACCGAAGTAATTATTCAAAATGTCTAAAAATAAAAGTTACCCATTAACACAATTTGGAAATCCTGATTCCAAATATTTAATCAATTTTTCCAAATTCGAAACACATAAGTGACAGAAATTAATTTTAAATTAATTCCCGTTGTCAAAACAAAAAGCGTGTTTTTAAGATATAATAACTATCAAAATATAATCTTTGTTTATGTCCGGTTTAATTGTGAAATTATGTCCAATGACCAACATTGTATTAAATGGTATATATTCTAAATATACTTTAAAAACACTCAAATTCATAATTTATAACTATTAATTATTTCGTTTAAAAAATTTGTTTTTAATTAAAATTTAGTAATTTTTAGTATTCATCAAAAAATAAAAGTTTTCTAAAAAGTACCAAAATTTCACCTTACGCTAAATTCGATACAACGTATCCAAAAATTAATTCCTTTTTCAGAGATAAAATTTAGAAAATTTCAAAAAGTGGGTATTACTATTCATAACGGCTAGTTTGATTCGTTGTGGTGTGTGTTAGAACTCGAAGTTGCGTACAACGCATGCTACTATATTATTCAAAGAAAAATGTACCATGGAAGCTTGTGGTGTTACATTATATCCTCCTTCAAATAATTTAGTTTTCGAAATTTCTAGAATATTACTTCATAAAAAGACTTGGGTGGTTCTTCATCATAAGAACCTCGGGTCCCCACGTTGCCTCTTCCATTTTATGGTTTCTCCATAAAACTTTACCAGACGAGTCGTCCGGTTTCTCAGTACTTGATATCTCTTATCAAGAATCCTGATGGACTCTTCTCAATAAGATAGATCGGGTTCCAGTTCTAATTCCTCATTGGTGAGTACATGCGTCAGGTCAGGCATGTATTTCATCAACAGTGATACATGGAACACATCATAATCTTTTGAGAGACTTGGCAGCATTTCCAAACGGTAAGCTACAACCCCAATTAATTCTAGAATATCAAAAGGTCCGATGTACCAGGGACTCAATTTACCTTCTTACCGAAACGTATAACTCCCTTCCATGGAGATACCATCAAGAAAACATTATCTCCTACCTGAAATTTCAAATCCTTCCTTCGGTTATCTACAT
Organism: Viscum album; assembly: GCA_963277665.1. NCBI lineage: Eukaryota > Viridiplantae > Streptophyta > Magnoliopsida > Santalales > Viscaceae > Viscum > Viscum album. The sequence goes on from OY728155.1 coordinate 1,403,504,807, forward strand.
AGCTCTTGTGCCTACTTTGAGCTACATTGATGTGGTTTTGGATTACCTTTACCTTTTCCATTGTTTCCTCCACCAGTTCTGGGCCTACAATTTTTCTTTCACCAACGTCATCCCAACAGGTTGGTGTGCAACATCTCTTTCCGTATAATGCTTTATATGGTTCCATTTGAATACTCGAATGGAAGCTATTGTTATAGGAAAATTATACCAAAGGTAAATATGGATCACACATACCCTGAAAGTCAAGTTACCAGGATCTCAACATGTCTTCTAAGGTTTGAATAATCCATTCTGATATTCCGTCGGTTTGAGGGTGGTAGGCAGTGCTCAATTGAAGTTCAGTATCCACGGATTTCTGAAGACTCTTCCAGAAACTTGAAGTAAAACGAGGATCACGATCAGAAACAATCGATAGGGGTACTCCATGAAGTCTCACCACTTCATTAATATATAGTCTTCATAGATGATACAGTGGCAGATCTTCTCTTACAGCAAGAAAATGTGCTGAATTGGTAAGATGATCAACAATTACACATATTTCATCGTTCCTTCTAGGAGACTTTAGTAGCCCCGTGACGAAGTCCATCGTAATATTATCCCATTTCCACTCAGGTATGGGAAGAGGTTGCATGACTCCTCCAGGCTATTACCTTCCAGCTTTCACTTGTTGAAAAACCATACACCTTGACACAAAATCAGCAATCTCCCTCTTCATGTTCTCCCACAAAAAATTTTCCTTCAAATCTCTATACAATTTGGTGCTCCCAGGGTGTATAGAGAAATTGGAACTATGATCATCATCCAACAATTCCCTTTTTAGATCAAGTACATTGGGAACACAACATCTCTTCGCAAATTTAAACATTCCTTCTTTATACACAAAGTTTCTCAATATCCTATCATTCACAGCTTTAATCTTCTTTTTAAATTCTCCATCATCGATCTGAGACCACATTATCCTTTCTAGTAAAGATGTTTTGGAAAACATTTGAAAAAGAATTGATGTTTCATCTCCCATGGTGATTTCCATATCTAAATTTACTAGATCCATAAAAATAGGATCCCTTTCAATTCTCATCATTTCAGAACTCCATGATCCTTTCTGCTCAAAGCATCTGCCACCTTATTTGCCTTCCCCGGGTGGTAGTGTATCATGAAATCATAATCCTTGAGTAGTTCAAGCCATCGCCTTTTCCTCATGTTGAGTTATTTTTGTGAGAAAATATACTTCAAACTCCTGTGATCAGTATAAATCTCACATTTTTCACCATAGAGGTAGTGACTCAATATATTCAAAACAAAGATCACAGCTGCTAACTAGATATCATGAGTAGGATAGTTTTGTTCATGAATTTTCAACTATCGTGATGCATAGGCAATAACCCTATCATTCTATATATGGACACAACCATGTCCTTTCTTTGATGCATCACTATAAATAATGAACCCATCATTCCCTGATGGTAGAGTCAATATATGAGCATTGACTAATATTCTCTCAGATCTTTGAAAAAAATTTCACACTCTTTTTTCCAAACAAATTTAACCCCACTACGTGTGAGCTTTGTTAATGGGTTTTCCAATCGGGCAAAATTCTGGAAGAAACGTCGATAATAACCGGCTAAACCAATAAAACTGTGTACCTCAGTTATACTCGTAGGTTTTTGCCATTCATGGATTGCCTTGGTCATAGAAGGATCAACATAGATTTCATTATTAGAGACAATATGTCCAAGAAAAGAAATCCCCTGAATCCAGAATTCACACTTGCTAAACTTCCCATATAATTCATGTCTTCTCAGAGTCTCCAGGATAATGCGCAAGTGATTCTCATAATCTTTGTATCTTTTGGAGTATAATAAGATATCATCAATAAATACCACCACAAAATCATCGAGATATTCCTTGAAAACTGTATTCATCAGATCCATGAATACAAAGGGTGCATTAGTCAATCCAAAAGGCATTACTCTAAACTCGTAATGTCCGTACCTTGTTCGAAATGCTATCTTCAGAATGTATTCCTTCATCACACACAACTGATTGTTTCCAGATAAAAGGTCAATATTTTCAAAGTATTTAGTTCCATTTAGTTGGTGAAATAAATCATCAATGCGAGGTAGGGGATACTTGTTCTTTATTTTTATAGCATTGATCTCCTTGTAGTTGATACATAACCTCATAGATCCATATTTCTTTTTAACAAAAAGAATAGGGGCTCCCCATGGAGAAACATTAGGGTGAATAAATCCTTTATTACTCAATTCCTCTTGTTATTTCTTTAGTTCAACTAATTCTACACAGGCGATTCTTTAAGGGGTCTTCGATATAGGCCTTGATCCAGGAATTAAATCAATGGAAAACATAACTTCTCATTCTAGATGATGTCCAGTTAAATCTTCCAGAAACAAATCTACATATTCTTTCACAACAGGTACATCCTCTATTTGAGCATTCCTTTCCTCAAATGATGTTATTTCATTCTCTTCCTCCCCGATAATTGAATTTAGTTGAGCTATTGGGTGGATCTAGATAAGAATTAGGTGGTGATGATTCGTCCCTAAAGATAATTTGTTCCTTATCATCATCATCAATAATAGTAACCTCCTTCTTCTTAAAATAAATTTTTTCATCATGGTCTGAATGCCAGTCCATACCAAGGATTATATCAAACTAAATCATAGGTATGGCGATGAGATCAGCGAATAAAGAACATTTATGTGCTCTAATGGGGACTTATTCACAAAACTTTGTTGCAATGATACTTCCCTAAGGAGTATTAACTGACAACTCCCTTCTTAAATAAAATTGGAAATATCTAATTTTCTTAGCAAACTGGGAAGATATAAACCATGCGATGATCCAGAATCAAATAATGCATTTTCTAAACTTGAGGAAACCATTAAATTACCTGTCACCACGTCTTTCGGAGCTTCTACCTCAACATTAGTGATAACATTAGCTTGGCCATGATCCCTTGGACTTTTCTTAGATAAGGTCACCTGACACTTAGGACATTAATTTTCATAATATCCCATATCCCTACAATTGTAGTATTGAACATCAGTAGTGTAATTATTTACTTTACAATCACAAGCTAGATGGCCATTCTTACCACATTTGTAGCATACTCCTTTTCCTTTTAGACAAGAACCAGGGTGCTTCCTTCCAAAATTATCAGAGGGTGAAAATTCAATTCTACCCTTCTTCCCTGTTTCCTTATTTCCTTTCCCGGAGTGTTTAGCAGATCTCTTCTTCTATTGCTTTGATTTAAAGTCATAAGACTTAAAAAATTCCTTTTCTGTATTGATTACACACGAGACAATATATTCATATGATGATATGAATTGTGATACTGATGCTCGATGGAGAAATGGTTTTAACCCATTAAAATAACGTTCAATCTTACTTCTTGGGTCATGTATATAATCTGCAGCATACCTTGCTAACCTCGAAAAGTTAGCCTCATACTTTGCAACATTCTCGTCCTCCTTTTGCCTCAGACTCAGAAATTGCCTTTCTAAATATACTCGATGGTCACGACGAAAGTATTTTCTAAAAATAGACCATTGAACTCCCTCCATTCCATATTTTATACTTCATCATCTTACTTCGTGTTTTGAATCAATGAACACCATTGATCAGCATCTCTAGTGAGGCGATAAACTGCCAAGACAATGTTTTCCCTTTTACTACTCCCTAATGCCTGAAATATTTTCTCTTGGGAACTTATCCATTGCTCAGCTAATAATGGATTTGTACTCCAATTAAATGTTGGTTGTTTCTTCCACATGAATCGATCTATCATTGATCCTCCACACTGTGGTTCAGGCTGCTCTATACGGGCAAGGTTATTATTCATAACCTGAGTGAGTTGCCCCAGTATGGTGATTAGTTGATCAGCACCAGTTGCATCACCAGCTCCACTATAATTATCTTGAACAGGAGGGAAATACCTACATGGATTGCGTGCATTGATACAGTTTCCAATTCTTCCACTAGGCATGATTTCAAAACAATGGCATAATCTAGATTAGTTTATGAATCAAAATACGTAATTCCATACTTATAAAACACTTAACATAAATTGAACTATTTATGGATATAATCCATAATCATAAAAATGTTTTATTTGAGGACGTATATACTCATAAACCCTTCAGAATTATTTTTAAATAAAATGAGAGTTATCCTAAGCATATCCCCTGAGAGTGTCGTAACCAAGAGTGTAGAAATTCCCATTATCGTGCACCAGTTCCCGTTTGAGTCTAGCTCAAAGCGGTGTTTTTAGGTTTTACCCCTAGGTACATCTATGCCAGAGCTGCCTCTAACTGCTCATATCCAGAGAGGGATGTATTGCTCGGAAAACACACAAAATCTCTACAATAACAAAATTCTAGGAAGATCTTCTATACTAATCCTCAAAGTACATCTTAGGTCTATGTGCTCTAATCAGAGTTTATCTAATTCTAGCTTCCAAGGTTTGTACTAAACTTTCTCTAATACCAACTGTAATGCCCCGACCCCAGTTGCAAAGAGTCAGTGCATTAGTACATAACATTGGCATGATCACAAGGAGATCATGTATCTAAAGACCGATCAGTTTAGTATTATTGGAAACAAGATTCATATATATGTTCAACATTACATCTTGAAGAAAAATACAACAAAAATATATTCATTTGAAGCTTCCAAGACTCCTAGATTATGCCTGCATGTCACTCATAACTAACTTCTTCATATCCTGGGAAAGTGAAATATAAGAAAAGAGTGAGCTCAAATGCCCAATAAGGGTAAGTAAAGCAGTAGAAAATGACATAAATATTAAGTGTGGTAAATAATTGAAACCGCATTCTCTTACCAATAATAAAAATGAATAATTTTATGGAAAGAATATGAGATGAGTAAATAATACCATAATTAAACATAATCATGGGTATTCTACTAGTCGAATGACCACATGAACCATCAATTTTATTTTCATAATGAGGGAATGTATAATTCCAGACATTCTGAAACATTTGGTCAAGGCCTCAACCAAGACGTCTAAAATGATTATGGCCTCGTCCAAAACCATAAATCAAATTGGGAAAGGGCCTCATAAAATTCCATTTATAGTTGTCTCATGAGACATACCAATGCATCTAAGAGCTATATCATGCTCCAACCATCACTTACTAAGTCCAATACATTCCTCATATAAAAAGCTTTAAAGATATCATAAACATTCGTTTTAAAACTAGCATACGAAATGTCATTACTTTAACCATAAACCATGAATGGTATAAAAGTAGCACATCCACAGTCAAACATATCACAAAAACTTCATTACAATATGGATTTTTTGTATCATAATAAATGAACTTCATATAAAATTAAAATCCATCAATGGATGTTGACATATATGAAATCAAAACTATTTGAGAGAAATATCATTTTTTTGAAATAATTAAAAGTAACATAGTTATAAAATAAAACTTTTACATTGAAAATATCCTTATAAGATTGTAAGGGAAGCTTTGATGATCTTATAATGGCAGAAAATAGCTGCACCCGCTGTATAAGTTAAAAAAGACATTCTTACCTTAATTCCGACGAAAAGGTTAAAAAGGACCATGTTTGGAAAACGACGGAAAGATTCCTTTATAATCATCTTATAAAAAGTCAAACAAGGGTATACATGACTTTAACCCATATTCTGTAAAATAGTAAGACTATTTTGAAATTCATTTTTGAGAAACAAGGATGTGGATGCTAAATAGGTCCCAGTAGATAATTACGTATAAACAACCTCAAATAATTAAGAGATTGTGAAATAAACCATACCTTGTAATTTTCCGTGGATGATGGTAGGTTAAACTTTAGTATAATGGTGAAATAATAATTATTAAATTACACAATAATCACATAGATTAACATGATATCATATATGATCTTTTAACATTGATTTGTTAATAATATCTTAGTATTATCGTTGTTTCGTGTGTTAACTTACTCATTTTCTTTTATATGTTTTGTTACGTAAGTCATGTTTGTCAAGGATAGGTTGTATCTTATTCATATATAGAATGATTTCAAGTCCTTAAACGTTATTTTTAATCATTAAATGAGAATTAGTTTTCAATGGATGTGATGGGGAATGAATCTCATGGAATTCGTGGGGACGGTAGTCTGTACGTACGCACGAGCGACAATATCATTCTTTTGATATTAAAATAATATATAATTGAATTTTATATCATATATAAAGATTAATTATCATGGTATATTTATTATTTACATGAATTACACGTCATTATTATACACATCAAAATAATAATTTATTGAATAACAATTACACCACGACTTGGAGACGGTAATTCGTACGTACGCACGTATGGTGACATGTCATTCAAAGGATGAATATAATACTGAATATGGTTGTATCATATTTATAATAAAATCACAGTATATATAATATACTGGAGATATTATTTTAGAATTGGAATAACAAAGAATGAAGAAGTAGAAGAAGAAAGGAACTTGAAAGATGATGGTGAAAACATTACCTCATTTTCGGGTTCTTCCTTTTGATTGGATCAAAAGGGCTCCTTAAAATGGCTTTATGATCAAACTAAGGCCTCTAGGGTGAAGTGAGGGAAGTTGATAGAGTATTTGGGCAGGGGTTGGCCGAACCAAAGGGCATTGAATGTGTGAATTAATGATAAGGGGGAGTTCCCTTTTATAAGAGGGGTGAGGGGGACCTATGGAAAAGCTAGAAATATTATTTTATAATAAATTCAAATTCGATTTCTAATTGCTCAAAAGTGGATTATTTAAATGTTAAGGTGGGGATGGGTTGAAAAACAATCAACCAATAGAATTTAGACATGTTTGGGTCATTATATTAACCTTATCATTTAGTTTTAACTATTACTTAATTAGTTTAACATTTACCATGTCACCTTGTATTTTTATATTATATAGATAATAAACATACTATATATATATCCAAGAGACCCCGAAGTGGTCCCTTAATGATACAAAAACCATTATATAAGTCTCTTGTCCAAACCTTAGATTTTTAGGAATTTAATATCAATTAATAATATAATATTTGTTTTAAAAACTATTTTATGTCAATTTTGACACTATTGGGTATTTTATTTTTGATAAATTCATATCATCCTTATTTCTTAGAAACGAAATTTTATAAACAATAATAATATGTCATATTAACCAATAAAATTAATATAATTTATAAAAAGTCTCAAATTACATTTATTTGGGTATTTATAATATCAATTATTCTAATTTTTCATTAATTAGGTAATTACTGCATCACCATTGTGTGATACATAAATTAAATTATATAATGTAAAAAAATTATAAATAAAATATAATTAAGTAGGAAATATTTTTATCTATCTAATTAATATTTATAATTGAAAATATAACATATATAACCCTATGTAAAAATTGATTTGTTAAAAGATATAAGCTTATGTCATTTTTGTATTTACTTTATCTTAATTAAAATAAAGTTTCCCTATCACCTACAAGTGGCTCCATGGGGTCCAAATAATCGACCCAAAGATGCCTATGGTCGTACATGTATCCAAAAATATTGTTAGGACACGTTTTAGGGTAATTTATTATTATTATAATATTATTTTTTAACCCTTATTTATCGGATTTACCCTTTAACCATGCTAAATAAAATATTTACCGAAGTAATTATTGAAAATGTCTAAAAATAAAAGTTACCTATTTACACAATTTGGAAATCCTGATTCAAAATATGGAATCCATTTTTCCAAATTCAAAACACATAAGTGGCAGAAATTAATTTAAAATTAATTCCCGTTGTCAAAACAAAAAGTGTGTTTTTAAGATATAATAACTATCAAAAGATTGATACTTGTTATGTCCGGTTTAATTGTAAAATTATGTCCATTAACCAACATTGTATTAAATGGTAAAAATATATTCTTAATATACTTTACAACCACTGAAATTCATAATTTATCACTGTTAATTATTTCGATTAAAAAAGTTTTTTTAAATCAAAATTTAGTAATTTCTACTGACCATCTAAATATAAAAGTTTTCCTAAAAGTACAAAAATTTCACCATAGGCTAAATTCGATACTCCGAATACAAAAATGAAGTCCATTTTGAGAGATAGAATTTCAAATAGTGGGTATTACTATTCATAACATCTAGTTTGATTGGTTGTGGTGTGTGTTAGAACTCGAAGTTAAATACAACACATGCTACTGTATTATTCAAAGAGAAGCATATCGTGGAAGCTTGGGGTGTTACAATAAATTTCTATTAATTTTTTGGATTTTAAGGGCCCTATAAATGTGGATTATAATTCTAAAGATAAAGGTAATATATATAGAATGAATGTGAAGTACCCTATTATCAGGAAGACTAGATAAATTCCAGGGGATAATGTGACCATAACTGCTTAGATTGGGTTTGATTTAGCAGGAAATGATAAACCACTTTTGAAGAATATATTAAATGTTACATGATATGTGGATCATAATGAAGATATTTTTTAGTTCCAATTTTCAAAAGATCATGGAAAAATAGGGTGCAATTAGGAAATCATTTCTGCCACCAATTTGTCCATCTAAAGTCCTCTTGAGTGACAATATACCATAATGAATATGTGGATGGTCCAATAGTATCACATATAATGAATATTAATCATGTAATTAAATTTGGTCAGTGGAAATTGTATATGTCATGGAGGATAAGGAAAATTATTTTATATAGACCTATTTAATGGATGCACTCTTTCTGGACATTGAAGTGGACTTTGGTGAATATACCCACATTCAGTCTGATGTGGTGTTTTCTCTTCAAGATGAAGTGGAATGGAAGAAATAGAATGAGTAGCTATTAGATACTATAATGTGGAATGTTAAATCCAAAATGGGTGATTATATTCCATAAAAATTCATTAACTTGTGAGGAATATTCTCATTATATTAGGGATTATTTTCTTACTTTTGTGTATATTGTTAAAAATATCATGAAACATGCACTAGTTTTTCCCACCCTTTTGGCTCTATTTCGACTATATAGAGCATCTACAAATGTAAAATAATTTAAAAACTTCTTTTTATGTTATAAAAATAAAAATCATATTGCATTTTAGCATTTTATTAAAGAGTTATCAAATGTCATGGAAATGGAATATTAGTTGTAACAGAAGATATATTCAACAAATATGGGGCCAATTCAACTAAAAATATTTTTTTTGAACTTATCCATGATTAATTTGTAAAGAATTATCTTAGGGAAGTTCTATTGACTGCTACTTTCCCTAAACAGAGAAAATGGTCATCCTTATAGTGGAGTAAAAAAATATTAGCATGTATGAGACCTCTGAGTTGTATACCTCTGACACCAATGATGAGGTTTGTTAAATTAGTTTTAGAGCCTTATAAGAAGCCATGGTAACTGATTATATTACTAGAAGTGGGTCGTGGAAGCATTTCATGATTTTAAAGAGGAGATAACATCCCTGGTTTCTGGATGGGCAATCCTTGCATCATTGGTTGTGTACGAGATCCTGATTTGGTTAATGACGTTTCTATTTAGAATTTTGTATCGTTGTAACACCCGCTTTCTCATGGTCTCTTTTATTTGATTAAATAAATGGGATAAGGATTTTAACCTACCTAAACCATTAAAAAATATCACTAAATGTGATACTTTTGAAAATTACAATTGTTGTATGGATAACTTTTTTATTTTTTCCAAGTTCAAGATGTAAAATTATTCATAAAGAATCACTTCGGTTCAATGTGTATTGTAATTTCAATAAAGAGTTACACTATTAAATATAAATATTTTAGATAATATAAATATAATCAATTTGTATCCTTGAATAATATAAATGTGAATATCATTTAAATAAATTTATAGTTCATTATTTTGAACATGAAAACTTTATTTCTGAGTAACTAATAAGATATCAAATTTTTAACTCTATAATTTTAAGAAACCTTTAAAAAATAAATAAAATTTAATATTGACTTATTATTACCATTTAATACTATTAAATCAATCATAAAATTCATTATATGACATTTTATAATAAATACATGATTTTTCAAAAAATATTATCATTTTATATTTAAATTTATATTATGTAAAATATTATTAGAATATAAATATATCATACATAAAATTATTTAAACCACACTCAAATAAATTATCAGAAATCATATTATATGTACTAAAAAATATCTAAAATATAAGATTTTATTTTTCAATTTTTTTTATCAATTATGGAAAATTCATTAACAAATTAAACAAAAATTATATTAATTTTTCATATTTTTAAAATTTATAAACACTTTATATACTAAATTTTTGATATCAATGTAAAAAAATATTTATAATTTATAAGTAATTTCATATAATTAGGTGAAATAAATATTAATGTTAAATAATAATATAATATAATATTAGTTAAAAAATGTTTGATAATTATTTATGAACCTAATTAGAAAGCACATATAATATCTTTATTTGTAAGAAAATTTTTAAATAATAAATATCAACAAAATTCAAATTATTTATGAATTATTTTTATATAATATAACTCTTATTGTTAATGGATATAAATCAAATCATATTTAACAATTGTCGGTAAATAGTTAACAAAAATTAAAAGGATGTAGTGTTTTAAATTATTATTTACTCTCATCCATATTTTAAGACACATGGTTTTATTTAAAAATAAGATAGGAAATAATATTTCAATGTTCAAATTGAAATCATAAGGGTTATATAGTTTTCTATTTATGAAAAATTATCACAACACAGTTGTAGGATTTGATGCTCGAGAGACATTTGCTATCACTACTTCGTAAATGAGTTTTTTTACCAATTCACATATTATACTAGACAATAGTATATTTAATGACTCATTACACAATAATTAATCCATGAATTATTGTTTAAAAATAGAATAAGGCATACAATAAGGAAAAAATGATTTCTCAGCAGGATTTTAGGAAAATAAAGGCATATCAAGGATCTAAAACAATTATTAAATTTCTATGGATATAAGAATACATGTTAGACATATTTTAAGGGATTAATGATAATAAAACCAGATACATATTCTATAAAATGTATCCATGCATACTAGATATGAATAAATACTAAAATTTTACATTAAACCATTGAATATAGTAGCAAAATTATTCCAAAATACATGATGAAAATTAAAGAATAAGTAACCAAATGATATCACTCATCTAGAGGAATAGACGATCTAAAATTAAATTATTCATCACATGTGTTAGAGCCTGTACATGTTTTAAAATTCTTGTGCCTATTTTAATGAGGGATGTTAGAGAATAATTCCATAGGTAGACGTGTATTGGACTAAATGGAAAAGGTGTTTAATACAATCCAAAATAAACTAAAATGTGTGTTATTTCATTCAATTGAGGACTCAAGAATTTCACTCAATCACAAACCCATATAATCATTCATTATAAGTCATAATTATATTTTTGATATACTTCGGGTAAGCATTGGTGTAATGTATAATTCATTAATTTAATTTTGCTGACGAATTTCTTTTTACTGTTATACAATATAGAAGATAATTTGAATAATTAAAAATATCATATTTTCCCAGAAATAATTTTTTTATTATATTATAGAGTATTATTGTACCCATAAACTCCATCTTATATTACCAAACATATAATTTTTAGGTGGGGGAATTAAATATCATTTCAGTTAATATAATATACCTGAAATTCATATTAATGCTCAAAATTTTCATTGATGTCATGTTCAATGATGAATTATTATAAAATGTGTGATTTATAATATTAATATATATCATATATATAGGCCTTTGATCACACCTCCATCCACAACAAAACTCAAATTTTAATCTCATCACAAAATCATTCCATTTTTTACATATATAATATGAAATAAAATTGAAAATGATTATTCTATTAAAAATTAATCCCATTATAATATAAATATATATTGATCTATATCTAAATTTAAAATCAATTTTTGATTCCACATCATAAACAATAGATATTTTTAAACCATTATCCCAAAAATTGTTACATATCCAAAAAATACAACATAATTAAAATTTTATAACAATCTGTCATCACTCATGTCCCCATAAACTTTAGGAATACTATTTTTTAAGATTTGGAAACCCATTATATCATGAAACCCCAATTAAAAATGTTGTAATATTTTTCAAGAGAGTATTTTTAAAAAATGATACATTATCTCCTTCTAGATAATTTTCTATTATTTGAAACTTTACATTTTGTTGTTTAATATTATCGATAAACCCTATTAAAATAATTTAAAAATTCAGTATAATCTTTTAATTGTTTGAAATTGTGATAAAATGAAAAAAATCAGTTTGGCCATTGATATACTTGAAAAGTCATGAATATTATACAATTATAAAACATATATAAAGTTAATAGAAAACCACAGTTATTTAGGATATAAAATTTTATTTATAATGAATTATATAGAATAATTTCATAATATAAGTAATAGTGAAATCATGAATATTTTATTTGACAATATATTCAAAATCACTATTATAATCAGACTTATAATCAATTAACTCATTCAATTACTTCTATTATATTTTATTTTAAAAATAAATCTATTCCCAATGCTTTGGAGGGATATATCCAAGGCCCACACGTTATCATTCAAAATTAGCACGAACTATTTATTTAATAAAATAAATATGTTTCAATTTTTCAACCTATAAGCTTCAAAAGTAATTATAATTAGATGAAAGATAATGAATTGGAAATAGTTTGTAACTATTTCCATGTGGAGGGGATACTGAATGTGAATATGTAATATATATTCAAATAATTATGAATAATTGAATTAGAATTATTAAAAACATTAGAAAGAGTTTATGAAGATACTCATACATATTTAATGTAATGATTTCAATGTAAATATATTATGTTGACTATCAACTGAAATAATGCATCTACTAACATTGAAAAAAAAGTAATTTTATAAATATTTTTTTTCATTAAAAAAATATACTCATTTATGCGTCCTTTGTTATTTTATTATCATGTAATATTTATTTATATGATTTAATTTTCATGACGAGGTCAAATTAAAGATGTATTTTCCAAAGATCTAAAAAAAACTATTGTTAAATAATAATGGTCGATAATCATTACCCAATGGTTGTATAATAATCAAAATGGTAATGTTATATGTTTTATTTAAAAATATGTGTATAGTTTTTTAATACCAATATTTATGTTTAAAATATAAAAAATTATGTTCTTATAGCTTATTTTAGATTCATAAAAATTATCGACGGGTTCTTTGTAATATCATTATTATCATGTATATTTTCTCTTTTTTTTTGTTTTCTAAATTACATTACTTAATTTTTTAGTCTATAATTAATAAATAAATTCATTTAAAAATTTAAACAATATGTTTAATAAAAAAACGACTAATATTATCATAGTTATCATAATACTACTATAGGTCAATGATGGATTCACAATACTTTTAAATTAAAAGAGATACTAAACATATATATTATCAATACTTTTTTTAATAGTTATGAAAAGTTAATAATTATTTTTGATGATAATCATAATAAATAAATCATATGAGTTGAATATATTGGAAGATAAATTGTATTTGAAACTCATATGTCAACATAATAATGGCTGTTAAAAAAGGTTCTTGGATGAAGAATGAGTGATATCTCATCAATGATGGATTATAAATATAGTTGTAATATGGTAATAGAATATTTTATCAAAATCTATTTTATATAATAGTTTTGTTGTAACATATTCTTAATAATTTAACTAATTTTTGAATTTCAAACAACTACCATGCTCATTCATTTTTCTATTTGGTAATTAATTTTTTTTATTTTGATAAGGGAGTTTTTTCTATTATAAACACATATAAAAATTTAAATGGATGTATATTTATTGATTTGGGAAGAATATTGAGTGAAAATATATCCTTATTTTCAATTGTATTTTATAGATTGGTTCTCATTTATAAAAAATTATGTGAAATTTTAACAAATATTTTAAAAATACGAATCAAGAATATAATTTTCAAATAGAATGATTTTCATTAATGGAAAAAATAATATATGTTTTTACATTACTATAAGGGTACAATTTCTAAAAAAAACATTTAATTAATTTTTTTAATAACTATAAGTGATTACATAAAGTTTGGACATTGATCCTTCCATGGAGGATATGATGGATTTTTTTAGCACTGTGGGTTATTGATATTTCATATTTCATGAATATGGGGTTAGAAATGACCATTTATGATGATTTCAATTTCCATGGCCATTATCTATTCAATATTTATGTATAATTTATTTTAAAGAGTTAATGATAACTTCATTGTGAAGTACCCATTTGGAAATGGGAGGGTTTTATAGTTCAATAGTGTTGAGTACCATGAGTTGAGATTCTTCAGGATTTTTCTATGGGAAATATGGAAGGATAAAATAGTTTTGGTGGTGGTTTTGTGGTTTTGATTCGAGTATTGGAGTGATTATACAATGTTATCTGAAATAGAGTGGATTAATCCTTAATGTTAATGTATTGATCCTGGCATAATTCAAATGGGGAGTAGAATTTCTACATATCATGATGCATCATTTGGGGTAGTTTTTCTTAAGGTCAAAAAATCTTAATATTATAATATATATGTATATATATTTGTGTTAAACTTTTAATGTTAAATTTTTTCGATATAAAACAAAATTTAAAATATATTAAACATCAAATAGTTAAATTATAACATAAATAAAATGTACCATCGAAAAAAATTACAACCATTAATAAATTCAAAAAAATTGATTTAATATACCTATGGTTTCATATGAACATATTTTAGGAAAATAATTTTTTTATTATATGTATTTTCATATAAAATATGTGTTTATAAAATAATTAATTTATATTATTGAAAATGAATTTATCTTTTTAAATCATTATTTAAAATTTTTAGAGGATGAATATTTGATATATTTTTAAATTTAGTATTTTTAGTTAAATGGTGAAAGTTAACATTTTTCTAAAAACTATCAATTTTAGGAAACTTCCTTTAAAAAGATAAAATGAAATTTTAGTTAAAAACATATTCTATAAAATTTATAAATTTAAAATGTAATTCGAATCATTTTGAAATACTATTTTGAATTTATAGAACACATGTTATGCATTTTTTAAACTAAAATAATATTTCATAATGAATAGTTTTTATGAATATAAATAAAAAATTGGATTTTATAAAATTTATAAATAAAATATAATATTACTAATTTCATATTTTAGATCAACATTTTCATTTTATTAGATAATTTCAATATCATTTTTGTGTATAATAGTGCAACTACTGTGACAAATGTTCATTAAAATAGTGAATCTGTTATTTTCAAACAAATGTATTATTAATATTGTGTAATTTCTACCTAATAAAAAAACTATAATATTATCCAATATGAATATCCTGTAATGAATACAAATATATTACAATTTTTTATCACTAATTAAATTTGTAATCAATACAAAATATGATTAGGAATACTTATTGTTAAAAAAAAATTTCTACAAAACCATTTTTTCAATGTATAAAATGTTTTAATATAAATTATATTTATCTTTTAAATTTCAATTGAGATATATTAGATAAATATTATATTTATGTCTAGAAACACATATTTTTTTATATTGGTTGTTTTTTATGTTTAGTAATTTTTTTAATTTTTTGGAATGTAGTCACCTCGTTATCAACAACAAAGAAATAAAAAATTAAAAAAATATTAATGATCTAAATAAAAATTTAAAACATGTGTGGAAATATAGTCAAGAATATTTTTCATCCAATTACTATTCCACTTTCAAATTTTTATAATTTTTTGATTCTTTTACAATTCTATAGTGTAATTGTATCATGGAAATACATAAGGTGTCCAGAAAAGTTCCAAATATTTGATATATAAAAGAGGATCACATCTTACCATTAAATTCACTGATTTACAATAAAAATATCACTTTACATATAAAAAATAATAATATAATATATTCTGAATCCATTTTATAATTCACATGGTTACTTAATGGTAACCTAATTCATTTAGTTCTATGTATTTCATTAAGAGGAATTCATGGTCGCATCCTATGTATCTCATACACCAATCCATTTAATAAATATTTTTCTCATTAAAACATACCCTTTTCATAGTAATACAGTTTCATTTTTCATATTAGTATTCTTATATTGAGATATTTCTCTTGCTCATTATTGTATTTCTTTTATCCCTAGGGTTTCACATAACTTTTTGGGTTAAATGTGTGTTATAGGCTTGAAATCAGGTGGCATGTGGTTGGATCACTTTTAAGGATAACAGTGAATCAATTACTAGGAAACTATGTGGTCAATTTAATGTTTGGAAAGTGGTTACTGTTTGGCTGACAAATTGCTTGGGATACTAAGAGTGAAAACTATGCAACTGGGCTATCTAGGACAATGAGGGGTCATGATAAACAAACTATTTTAAAACATTATGGGAAAAATGTGTGAAAAAAACATGAGACTTGTATAGGTTCTTAAAAACTAGAAAATTTCTTTTTTTTCCTGTTTTTATATAAACTTAAATCACCACTATTCCACCCCATAGGGGATTTTCTGCCTTAGGTTCCTCCTCCAAGCTTCATTAGACCCTTTATCTTCATTACATAGATGTTTTTGATGTGAGAACACCAAGGAAGCATCAATTAAGTAATTTATTCACGATTTATACTTATATCAAGGGTTTACCCTCTCTCTATATTGGGTTCTTATTATCCATCTTGTTGTTTGACCAAAATAGTGTTCATTTTTTATATTGGGAGAAATGTTTTTTTTATTTCTTAATGTTTCCTTTATAGGGTATTTTGGTGTCATTGTTGTTGGTTTACACCAATTAAAAAACATTCCTTCTATGAGGTATGTGGTTGCATTGTTTTATATTATTGAGTGATATTTATATTCTTGATTTGTTGTTTATATATGATCTAGGAATTTTTTTGTGGTTTGAAATATGTTTTGGATGTGTATTTAGATTACAATTTTAAGAAAAATGGTTATTGAGAAAAAAATTGATATATTTCATGTCTTATTCATTATGGGATTCCTTGAAAATGTTTTATGTATTATTTATAAGTTGTCAAATTTGTTTTAAGAGATATTTAATGGTGACAATTTTTTAAAAGTGGATTTTCCATTGGAAATGGGATCTAATTTAATGTTTTTTATTTTTTTTTTCACCTTAAATGTATCTTTGAAAAATTAAAAAGATATTAAGCATGTTATAAAATCGTTTGGATGAAAATATGAATTTTAAAAGGGTCATTGCCTATGGAAATTGCTACATTTAATATGTTTTGTTCTTATTATGTATTAAATGGGTTTTATAAATTGTGAAAGGGGTGATAAATGTATTTCCAAATGGTATTAGGGTTCCTCTGAAATTAATGTTTTCCCGGTTTAGAAAAATGATGGTTTCCATTTCAGCTTTTGATTATTGGATCAATGTGAAAATTTCCAAGTGGTGATTTGCTTAGGTTCTTGTGATTCATGGAATTTGTGTGAGAATGTAATTATTTATATGACATGTGAAATGGAATTTGTGAACAAATGGAATCCCAAATATATAGGTGGGCGAGATTGAGATACAATACTAGTAGATTTGTAAGTGGGAAAGGCATAAATTTATCTATAAGGATTGATGAATACAACACTAACTAATCATGTTATATGATCGGAAGCTAATATAATATTGGATGATATTCCCTTTATTTTATCCTTAATGACATCATTATTAGACCACTAGAAAATAGGATGAAATCCTCTATAGTAGACCATGAACATGAATGCTATTGTCAGTTGAGTTGGAGGATTTTGATCACTAAGTTATGAGGTTCACAATGCGACACTTTTTCAAGTTAGCTATAGGTATTTTCATATGTTTCACTCATGGTACATGATGCTTAGGTGATATTTTTTTATTTATCAGTATGTCGTAGACCATGTGTATCTTTTTATTTCATTATTTCTTTGTTGAGAATGTGTTTTCCTTTAATTTTTTCTTCCTTGAAAATGGTTTCCTCAAAATGTATCATCAAAGTGTTTTAAATGATTTCATTGAAATTTTCATGTTGATTTGTCATCAAATGATAATGTATCGAATATATCCTATTTGGTGGAATCCTACTAGGCGTTGGATGACACCCTTCATACAATTTTGTGTGTATGTAGTCCTGTTATGTATGAACCATGTAAAGGAAATATGTTTCTTAGTTGTGATAGTCGGTCTACTTTTGACTGTTTCACTTCATGATGTTTTTTGTGGTGATTTATATAGGTTTATTCCTCTCATTTTTCTTAGAGTTTTTGGAACGTTTTGTGTTCCCATTCAGTAGTAATACTTTTGGAATTGGGTTAAATTAGTAAAGATTGAATCTGAGAAATTGGTATACTATTTTTGGTTATATCTATTAGTTATTCTGATAATTATCATTTTTTATGGTTTATGATTATTTAAATCAGTGAAATCATGTCCAAAGAATATTGATGATACACATGAAGTAGTTTCCATCCCATGGTGATAGGGAATGACCTTCAATCCATATCTCAGACTATGTTGGGTGTTGGGTTGGATGGAATTCCAGATTGCTTCATGATAAAATGGTATCCTGGAAGGTAACCCTCTAATAGGGTCATGTTATTTGGGAAAGATTCTAAATAGAATAGAGATTGGATTGTAGGGTCATGAGGTTCTTGTTGTGATTAAGTTGTATGGACATCACACCTCGTGACATGACTTCAGTTTCCATGGGATGTTGGGACCTGATTTTACATATCCTCTAGGTGAGGCATACAGGCTTCAGACTATATATAGACACGAGGTGAGCTTGTGTGGTTTAGTTGGGTTGGTAATTTTTATGTATTTGGTTATGTTTTGATTTATGTAAGTGTTGGTAATTTTTCTTCTAGTTGAATTTATTCAGAACCTATGTTGATGGTTGTGTATATGACTTTCCTTGCGATTTATGATTTTTATAGAAATATGCCATGAAGAATACCTATGTAGCCATGTGAAGTGGCCATAGAGTGTTTTACCTCACCAATTGATTATATAGTACTGGAATTAGTGGTTAAGGATATATAGTTTTAGGGACAAGGTGCATGAATTTCTCGTGCTTGGGCTAGAGAAGCCAATCTAGGTACTGGAAAGTACATGGATCAGGAGTTCCTTTAGAAAAAGGATCCTTATCTATAAGGTTCCATAAAACCATTCAAAAGAGATGAGTGGATTGAGAGGATAAAAAATTTGTTCATGTTTCTTGATAGACATGAGGCGGTCAATGTGAAGTGTGATTCTTCTATTTTGGAAGGTCCTAGTTGTAAATGTTGTGAATCATTGGTGCTTTCTAGGAGTTATGAGATGATGGGTTGGAAATATTTCTTGTTCATTTTTAATGAGATGTATTTTCCATGTATTTTGGACTTCTCCAGATCTAATGATTTTATGGAGCATTGAAAGGTAGACTATATCGTGATAGTATATTCTAACTGCTTTGATGATCTATTTCGGTTTGTACCTGAGGTAGTTTCAAATGAGAAGATGATGGATATGATGTTCAATATGGGGTTGCTGCTTGAAATCTAATATTAGTTATTCTTGTTCAAGATAATGACCTATGGTGAGGTTTCCTATTTTTTCAAAATGGTAGAAATTGATCATGGAATAATGTTTCTTTTATTTGATACGTATTTAGTAGTAGTAAGTGGTATTTCATCCAAGATGAAGAGGAAGTGGGATTAGATGGGGAAGAAGGAAGGTGATAGTTCAAGTCTTCCTTTCTGGCTATCTTAATTTGTTGCATCCAAAACTAGATCATTTTTTCCATCGGTATGGGAAGGTAGGGAATAGATGACCACGATGTTTATCTCTACCAAAAAAATTCACCGATGTGGAGTTAAGTGGAACTTGTAGTTATTTTTTTAAATAGTGAATCTATATTAGAGTGGTATGGGGTATCAGGATTCCAAAGATATGACATGCCAGTCAGAACCATCCATGAATATATGTTTTTAGATTTTAATTCATGGTGGTAGGGATGGATTATCTTCTCAATAGAGTCAGTTCAGGGATGATTTGTAGGATAGTGGTCTTTCTCAGGGTCAGGCAGAGATGTGGCAACTTCATGTGGAGGATCGAGCACTAGTGGAATCCGATGCATGTACTACAATAGTTTGAGGTACCATTATCATTGCATTATCATTATATATTTTTTTATACTAGTTCCCCAATTTATATTATTTTTTCCAACCTTTTTAATGTGTTAATGTTACCAACTAAGATTATGACAGATGTAAAAGAGTAAATAAATACACTTAGTAAGAAGAGAATGATAAGTTTCAGCTTTCCATCTTCTGCACTCACCATATCACGGTTCAATCTAGTATTCTAATTTCATTATTTTGAGATTGAACTATATTATAAGATCCTTGCTATGGATTGGATGGTGCTTTTCTAAGTGCACATTGTACCCAAGGTAGTTTCAAATGAGATGATGATGGATATGATGTTAGATATGTGGTTGAAATCACATAGATTTTTCAAGAGGATTTTTCATGTTTTCCACTTGAAAAGGATGTGGATTTCAATATCAAATTAGAAATGGGAACATAACTGATATCTATTTTCCAATACTGTATATCCCCCTCTAATTTGATGGAATTAATGGTACCAGTGGATGATTTGGAGAATTCATTCTCTTAAGGATCTCACCTTTTCCTCCATAGTTTTCTTTGCGAAGGTTGCTTAGGGTTCTCTGTAGTTCTTCATTGATTAATAGAATTTGATTAAGGTTTTGATCAAGGAAAAATTACAGTTTCCTTGTATTGAAGACCATTTTGATAATTGTAATAGGGAAAGGTTGGTTTTTAAGTTGTATTTTCGTTGTAGTTATCACCATGTCATATTTAGAGTGGAGGATGTTCCCAAAATTGATTTCTAATGACTGTATGAACACCTTGAGTACTTGGTCATGCCCTTCGGGTTGGAATATGCTCTTGAAGTATTCCAAGTGCATATTTTAGATTAGGGAGGTGGAGTTTCAGGTAAAAGTGATCTTAGAACAAGGGGTTTCGTTAGACCCTGAGAAGATCGGCATAGTTATGTCATGTGAACAACTGAATTATGATTTCAAGATCAGATGTTTTTTTGGGATTATCTTGTTTTTATAGGGGGTTTGTCTGGGATTTCTCTCAGATTTAGTTAGCCATGAATTCATCCTCCTTAAAGAGGTGATTTTTGAATAAATCCATTAGTGTCAAGAGTCATTTTAGATGTTTAAGAAGATGTAGAACACAACCACAATTTTAATCCTACTAGAATGTGTAAAGTTATCTGGTGTATTTTTTTAATCTTTTGGTATGTGTATTGGGTTTGTATTAATGCAGACTGACCATGTGGGCACTAATGGTTCACGATATCTCTAAATACATGAAAAGAATTACCCAATACATGACTTTATGTTTGATTCAGTGATGAGTTACTACAATATGTTGTGCCATTATATTTTTTTGGATATTGTTATGATTTATTTAGATCACAAGAGTCTAGACTATATTTTCTGCCAGAATGATCTACATTAGGGGAAACATCATTGGGATTAGTATCTTTATGCGTTTTAATATGGTATATTTTATACCCAAAGAGAGGTAACCATGGTTGCTGATTCCTTAATCATGAAGGATCAGGTTTAATAATTGATTGTTTCCAGTTATAAGTTGAACTTAATGGGAATTATTTCTTAGATGCACTTAGAGAACAAGGAGCATAGGGGAGGTGCATTCCTGGCCAACAAGTAAATTAAACACTCTCTCCTAGAGATTATTGGGAAAGATGACACTAGTGTGGAGTTGTGATAGTATTTTATGAAATATCTAAATGGCGAGGAGATGCATTGTGAGTGGAATATCTCTCCCGATGGTGATTTTTCCTTCAAGGGGATCTTTATGGTTCCAATATCATTGATTAAGGTTTTATTATAAGATATCCATCATCCTCAGTAATCCATTCACCCTTGTGATACCATGATATACTATGATGTGCGTCTATAGTTCTGGTGGCCCAGTATGAGGCAGGATATAGTTGAATTTGTATCATGGAGTTGTACATGTCATAAGTTTAATACATAGCACTAAAGGACATTTAGTTTTCTTCATCCTATACCAATTCATACATCTATGTGGGATTCTATTTACATGTATTTCATTACTTTATTACATCATACACCTCGAGGGAGGAATTCCATTTGGGTAGTGATTGATCATATCAACAAATCATCCCATTTTATTCCAATCAAGGATTTATCCCAAGTGGATGAGTATGGTTATGTGTATGTTTAATTTGTTGTGAGGCTTAATGGTTTGTCTTAGAAAATAATTTCATACATGTAATTAGTTTTACCTCACAATTTTTGCATGGCCATCCAAATGGAAAGGTATCATAGGTAATGTTGATCATGATATACCACACTCAAATGGAAGGATATAAAGTGTGAAAAAATCCAATGCTGGAAGAAAATCTCTTGGCATGTATGTTTTATTACAGAGGTTAATGGGATATCCATTTTTTGTTAGCTAATATTCCATATAATAATATTTACCAATACATAATTTGAAAGGATCCTTTGGAGGATATTTATTGTCATGTATGTTTAAATTGATTGTTTTGGGCTGAGGTGGGTGGGACCTGCTTTTTTGTTACATAACCTTGGTAATTAATCATAGGACATATTTAATTTTATCAGGGACAATTTTTTTATAGATAAAAATACATATAAATCTTATTTTGATCATATGTTGCGAGATTTTTAGTTCTCTGTGGGTGAACAGGTTTATCTTGAAAGTGGAGACTTGACTGGGTTATTGTCATTTGCATAAGTAAGGGAAGATAACACTGAGATATGTTAGAAATTTTGTTATTATATAGGTGATTAGAAATGTGGAATACCAGATGGATTTTCTTTCATAGATGACATAAATTCAAGAAATTTCACAAGTTTCTTGGATAAAAAAGTACAACCCAGATCTATCTCATGTCGTGAATTGGGATGATTTGGATGTGGGCCCTTATTTTTCAGTGTTTGAGTGACCATTGCATATTGTGGATTCTCAGGAGACAGTGCTTCATGGGGAAGTCATTTCTCTTGGTCTAAGTTTTTTTCAAACATGTTCATGATGTAAATAAGACTTGGGAGTAGATGTCTTGGGTTTATATGAAGTATCCATTTTTTATTTGATCATTCTTTGGGTAGACCATTCAGGAATGGAATGATTCCATTGTGGGGAGAATTATCACATTCGTGTTTTTATTTTGAGTGTTTTTTCTATTCCTTCAACTATTACGTTTTACGTTGGATTTCCCATGAGTTGTTGAATTTTTTTTGTATTTTGGGCTTGATAGTATGTCACACATGGTTGTCACATGAATAGGTAAAACCATTCATCCTTTCCACAAAAACTGTGTGGAAAGTTTCTTTTTTATACAATGGAAACCACATAGTGGGTTCACCATTGGGAAAATAGTGTTGGATAAGCATTTAGCATGTCCCTCTTGGATATTGAGGGGTACAAAAAATCCAAACGTTTTTAAAAACCATGCATAGAAATATTAAGACATGTATAGTTCATTAAAAAAGTGTAGATTTATGTTTTTCCCTCTATGAATTTAACAATAAATCACCTATATTTCACCCCATTATGGATTTAAACACATGGGAGCCTCCTCAAATCCACATTAGACCTCTTGATCTTAATTACATGGGCATGATTAGTGTGATAACATCAAGGAATCATCATGTTAGTAACTTTTCTCATGATTTCTACATCTTTCTAGCGTTTCCCTACCTATTTATCAGGTTCTTATTTTCTTTTATGTGGTCTGAACAAAAGTGTTTTTAATCGTGGGTTGTTAGGAAAAATCATAATGTTTATTTCTTGAAATTTCCTTTATTGTGTCTGGTAATGGTGAGGATGTTGATCCACAACAATTTTTATATTTTTTCAATTGAGTGATTGGTGGATCATTTCTTTTACAAAATTGGATGATTTTAAAATGATTGTTTGGTTTTTTAAATGTGTTTTATGAGATTGTTTTTTTAGAGAAACATGTTTTGGATGTGTTTTGAGATTCATATGTGATTAAATTTTTTTTTGAGAATAAATTGGTTATAGTTGTTATGTTCTTTATTGTGGTGTTCCTGAAAAAAGTTTTCTACCTTGTGTGGAAGGTGGAAAATATTTTTTAAAGATATTTAAGGTTTAAAATTCGTTTAAATTGTATTTTCAAAGGTAAATGGGATCTTATTACATGTTTTATATTTTGGTGTGGAAATTAAATGTGTATTAATTTGTGAATGGGATATGAAGCATGTTATAAATTGGTTTGGATGTGAGTATGAATTTGAAAGTGATATTTTTCTATGGAAATGGATACAATTCATATGTTCTCTTTTAGTTATGTTCTAAATGGATACCATAAATTATGAAAATGGTGGGAAATATATTTCTAAAAACATTTGGCGTCCATACGAAATCAGAGGGTTTTTTTTTTGTAAAATTATTGTTTCTATCTGAACATTTGATCATTACATCATTGTGAAAATGCGAAAGGGATGATTATGTTATGTGGTTGTGATTCCGAGTAAGTGTGTGTGAACTAATGATTTTTGTGATCTGTGAAATTTATTTTTATCGAAAAGGGAATCCTATTTTTCTAGGTGGGTGAACTAGAATTAGTATGATAGTTTGTTATAAAGTGCACAATTCATGGATTAATCTAGTAGTTTTGATGATTATAACTCTATCAAAACATTTGATGTGATCAAAAACCAATTTAACATTGAATAACATCCCCTCTAGCGGATCTCCCATGATATTTTATTAGAATAATAAAACATTGGATGTGATACTATCTATTGTATGAAACATGAGAACATTTTTGGTTATTGGGTTGGAGTATTATCACCAATGTGGTATGCAGTTCTTTGAGACCCACATCTAGTAGATACCTATAAGAATTTAACCATGGTTATAGCTTGATACATGTTTCTTCTATTATATGGTTCTAGCCACTGGTATATGGTAGACATGGTGTATGTTTTTAATTAAGTAAATGTATATTGGTAAATTTCATTCATTTAATATTTTATTCCATTAAAATGGTTTCCACAAAATTATTGATGAAATTGTTTTAAATGTTTTTAGGGAAATTTCATTGTTTATTTATCTTATAATGTTATATTTGATAACATATTTTTTTTGGAATCCAACTGTCCTTTTTCTCATACCCATTATAAAACTTTTGATGTATGTATACTTTTTTATGTATGACCCAAGTAAAGGTATAAGGCCCCAGCCTTAAACCTTAAATAATCTTGAGTTATTACAAGATTACACCTTGAGGATCTTTTCAGGTTTAGAGTTTTAGAGAATTAGAACATAAAACTTGCATTACATTCCACATATAAACAAAGTGGTTACATAAAGATAGTATTATTTATTCCCATCAATGGAAAAATATTTAAAATAAAACATGGATTCATTCTTGACACTTCCTTGACACTATCATCCTATCATGTACCTTTCCCTTGACCTGTGAAAAACATTTCAGAAACTTTGGATGAGCATAAAAAGCTCAGTATGGGATATAAAAATATGGTAAATAAACATGGGTATATATATACATAAGAATGAAATCATACTTTACCCATAAAACATAATCACTTTAACATACCTCATCAAATCATGAATAAATCATAGAAATCATAAGACATAAAGGTAACTTGAGGCATTCATAACATTCTTACGTAGGGAGTTACCCTCTTGGTTACGTTTGTAATACCCATCACAGTATATTCCTAAATCTCTTCAGAGAAACCTTAACGTTACACTCCTTCGCGTTACCCAATGCATTGGAGAGCTATATCGGGCTCACCCGCCCTTAGTTTATCACGGAACCACCCGTCTTCATAATAATGCCCAAGAACCTCAACATAATCGTATCACATAAAACATGAATAAAGGAAACATAACATTTACACCTTTCAATCACAAGATATAAATACAACACATTGATATAAAAACATTATGAAAACCATTTTCAATACCAAGGTAAAAGAAAATTAAAACATGGTATTTTTTTTTCTTTTAAAAAATGTATGGCTTGTAGAGGAAGCCGAAACTCAAATTATGGTCACGGCGGTGGAGAAGTCGTTGTCGCCGCATACATATGACAAAAACATTACCTTTTGTCATTTAGTAAACGCTTCGTATAAAAAAAATTCCTTTTGAATAAACGTAAAAGTCAAAGGGGTTTATACACCCTATAAAAGAAGGTTGTGTATAAAACAAAATATGCCTCAATGAAAGGAGATTGAGACGAAGTCCCATACCTCGGGTCCGACATGACTCGATCATTCTTTAATGTCCTGAATAATAAACTTTAGTTAATTTATACCTTCTTAAGGACCTTTTTCAAGTTCATTATTCCTTTTATATCACTTATTTCCATGTCATGAACACTATGTAATTATTTAAGTTAATAACGGTCGTTTTAATGATCATTGGTACTTGAGTCAAAAAATAAACCCTTTATAATTACAAGTTGTTCATGTATCCATTATATCCAGAATTTTAATCATGATGAATATATCATATATATCCATTATATACATGCCTTTATAATATTACATAATCATTTAGAGGTAAGAAATGAAATGCACCGTTCATGGAGACGGTAAGCCGTACGTACGCATGAATGCTACTTTCATTTCTATTTTGTATTTTATAGAATGGAATCATAATGATATAAAGGTATATTATAATTCCAGTATAATATAATATATAATATCATAGTTCCATCCTTTATACGTCCCACATATGGTATTTAACAAATCAAATCACTTTGAGGGGGCGGTAGTCCGCACTTCCTTAAATGAAGATATCACGTTTACCCATAATGGAAACCATAAAGGTATGCCCAAAATGAAAAATAAATAAGATTATGGAAAACATAAACATATTATATATAATATAAAAATATAGTGACATCTTAATGTCCACCTTTGAAGGTGTTAAAATAATGTTGAACAATCATCGTTTCGGGAGGCATAAATTCACCATCCACAGAAACAGTATGTCCTTTAACCATTAGATGTAGGTGTCTGTAAGTGTAGCTCGAATCCTTCTTATAAAAACATACTAGTATAGTGAATATACTGGAGTTGTTACAGAATAAATTAATAAAAAGAGTTTAGGGGGTTGGAGATGCAAAATATAACAAAAGGACTCAAGTGAAGACATTACCTTAAAATCGGGTAACTCCCTTTGGTTTGAGCTCAAAAGCTTCCTTGGGAAGACTTCTGCAAAAAGTGAGGCTTCAAGGAGTAAGAGAGGGATCTGGAGAGACAAAATGGGCAGGTTTTGGCCGAGCCAAATGCTTTGGGAGTGTGGGTAAGGAGGTAGAGGTGGGGGCCTTTTATATGAGGAGAGGAGGGGCACTCTTGGAAGGTAAAGAAAAGTCACTTTATTTTAAAATGGTATTCGGATTTAAGAGGCCCCACATTGATTTGTTTCAAGGATAAGGTGATAAGGGTTCTAAATCCACCCATACAATAGGTTTTGGCCATGTTTAGGTCTTAGATTTTACATTATCATTCCATTTTATTTAAATCGTTAAATAATGAGGTCATCGTTGCATCATCATGATGTCATTAATAATTTAATTTATTTAAATTTTAAAAATTATAAAACAAATTCTATGATGTAGGAAATCTTTTTAGATTTCCAATTACTATTTATAGTAAAAAATATGACTTGTATAACCCATTGTAAAAATTGTTTTAGTAAAACATCTCATGTTTGTGTCATTTTTACTTTAACATTAAATAAAAAGATATTTATGTCATTTTCCAACCAAAGTGGCTCCATGCGGTCCCCAAGTTGACCCATGGATTTTCTCGGTCGGCCATGACACATCCAATGAGATTAAGACATGTGTCTAGGTCATTTCATTTTATTAAAACATTATTCTTACCATAAACTACACTAATTACCTCTAATTGCGATTAAAAACTTAATAAGTTACTATTCACCAAAAAATTATTTTTATCCCATTGAACCACATTTTACTTATTAATGACAACCGTTTATGTCAGATTTTTGAAATTCCAAACACAAAGATGGAAAAATTTTATTTAAACGGAAAATTCATTTTTTATAAGTACCACTTAGTGGTTTCACTATTCATAAAAAAATTGAAGTTTTTCAGAAAAAACCCAAAAATTCACCCTAAGCTATATTTGATATTTAGAATTAAAAAATGAAGTATATTTTAAAAAATTCAAAACATATAAGTTACATTAATTAATTTAATAATTAATTCCCGCTGTCAGAGCAAATAGAGTGTTTTTATGAAACAATAAGTATCAAAAGATTGACACTAGTTTAAGTCTGATTTCAAAGTGAAATTAATTCCAACGACCAATATTTGATTTAATGGTAAAAATATATTATAATTTCACTTTAAAACCAATTCAAAAGATAATCTAATCATATAAATAAATTAGATTAAAAAGAGGTTTTTATTAAAATACAACATTTTACACTATTCATTAACAAATGAACTTTATCGGAAGGATACCAAAAAATTACACAAAGTAAATTTTGATGTCCCAATTCATAAGAAGATTTTTATTTGGTCCAATATAATGTATAAGAGTGAACAAAACTGTATTTAATGACGGTTCGCCATCAAAAGGCGATAAGTGAACCTTTAGTGAAAACTAGGGCATATACGCCTAAAATTGAATTCTTTCCGTATTTTAAGGCTTTATCTTTTATTGGATAAATGTAAAAACATTTAAAAACATATATAATCATATTTTAGTTATTTATATCCATTCCCGCCAATACAACAGCTACATGTTAACTACCATTTAAAATAATATTATTTTATTATTAGAGTTCAACGTAAGATTCCCAAGAAACTCGTTGTTGTGTGTTGGGTACACAATCGAGCATAGCGTCCCCTTTAAAGTCATATTAATATTTTATTCACAAATATGGATAAATATGAAAATGTCATATTCTTTATTTACCTAGGTTGTTACATCCTTCCCCCCTTTTAGGAATTACGTCCTCACAATTTTTAAAATTGAGCATGGAAACATCCTTGAAAGTCCCACATCAGAACAAGAGTCGGTAAAAAAATCACTTTAAAATAATGGAAGATAAGTATAGAGGTCACCCAAGTTAACCCATACTAGGATTCCATGTAGAAAAACATGTACATGGAAGAAAAAGCAAAGGGTCATGTTCTTGAGGGAGAGTGATAGTAAACATGTCTAGGAGAAAGTTAACCATAAGAAAATCACAAAATTGTGATGGGTTAAATGGTATTTGATTCCCCAGTAGGAAAAGTTAATAGAAAAATTTTTTGTTTTAAGTTACTTTTTATTGAGGAATATATTCATAAGGAAACATAATCACTTATCATGTTGACTTTCAACTTTTACTCGATTCCTTAATCAAACTCGTATTTTTTCCAAAAGACGAGTATTTAGGGAGACTTGTTCGCATTAAGAGTACTATAATCAACTTCTAGAGAATCACCTAATCCACCAAAGAGAACTATATACTTCCCATTTCTTTAGGCTTTAACCAAAACCAAAACCAAAAAGGTTAGTACAAGGTCAGATAATCCAGAAAAGGATAACCCTTTAAAAAAAATCTATGCTTAATCTTCAAAATTTGTCCAACAAAACCCAAAGTTTAATGAGGACCATCCGATAAACAATTTTTCCATAAAATTCTTCAAAGTAAACCAATATATGATTGAAACCCAAATATTTTAAGGATTTAGTCACATATTCTTCGAAGTTAAATCGTAACATTTATCTCCAAACAACATCAGTTGCTCCTAAAGTCTCGTATTAAAAAGTAATTAACCTAATAACATATCCTCTATGATAGGTTAATCATTTTCATAAATAACCCAAAATCAACTTACTATTAATTCATAAAATCATATAACTAAAAAGATTCATTCAAACTAACCAGGGACTTCACGTAGTCCAGTGGTAGGCGATAAATACCAGTCGCACTTTGGTTGTGGGTTCGATTCCCGCAGCTTTGTCCGACGCGACGGGTAGTCACACGGTATGCGTGTTGTCCTTTTTCCAAAACTATATAATTCTCAAATCATTCCCCAAAAAGGGATAAAATCATCAAAAATAACCATAACATAATTTAACCTCAATTTTATCTCATGCCTTTCACTTCAATCATAACATATAGTAACCCATAATTACCTCAAAAGTGAGGATCGTATAAACCCAAATGGTTCTTTATAACTATGTCCACAAAAGAAAAGATAACTATTCCTTGAATAAAATTTGCATATATTAAACATCTGGGTTACACATAATATAAAAAGCCTTCTAATGTAACCCCATCATCAAAAGAGACTTAATACTCTTAATAATTTCACCATAACTCTTGAAGCCCTTATATGTTGACATCTTACCCATTCAACATTCTTCATGATCCACTAACCATCCCATTCCAACTTATTCCGAAATACCTCTTTCCTACCACCAAAATCATGAATCCTATCCTAAGATTCCAAAATAGGAAAACAATAGTCATGAAATAATACATACCTTTGATTGGTCATTGTCAGTTTCTTCATCCTCAATCGGAATGGCATTCAGTATTGGTAAACGAACATTTGTATGCTCTTGGTGATCCCATTAATGAAACTTCTTCATAGGACATGTGTTTTCATAATGACCATGCACACCACATTTAAAACATTCAATTGATCCCTCAGAAAGAACTTCTTTCCCTTTCCTCGAGTCAACTGGATGCTTCCTTTTTCCATGGCAGGTTCTTGCTTTATGACATTAATTTCCACATATATAGCATATATCTGTCCCTTTAAAACATTTTCCTAGGTGTTTCTTTACACATCTTTGACACATAGGTTTTTGAACACACTTACCTTTATGATTATTACCTGTACTTCCCTGGGGATTTGTTTCTCGCATATATGATATCTTAGAGAAATCACCAAGGTTTAGGTGGTCAATCATGACTCCAGATAGTTGGTTGAGGATAATCACAAGAGTTCTCATTGCAGCTCCCATATCATTCGGTTGCTTGCTCAAAAAACTGTCACAGTTTCCTTCACATCCACTGTTACTTTGGTGCCTGCTAGATCCAGCCATTTACTAAAACCAAAAAGGTCAGTGTGAGTATATCAAAAAAAACCATCATGTACTAATGAGGAAGATAAACACTATGATATACTTACTCATTCACTTTATCTAAAACTAGGACTCTTTCTGAAATCCTAACCATTATGGTAATGCCACTTATGCTTAAAGAATACCCTAACCTCTAAAGTTATCTAATCCAACCTCTGATACCAACTATAAGGCCCCAGCCTTAAACCTTACTTAATCTTGAGTTATTACAAGATTACACCTTGAGGATCTTTTCAGGTTTGTAGTTTTAGAGAATTAGAACATAAAACTTGCATTACATTCCACATATAAACAAAGTGGTTACATTAAGATATTATTATTTTTTCCCATAAATGGAAACATATTTAAAATAAAACATGGATTCATTATTGAAACTTCCTTGACACTATCATCATATCATGTACCTTTCCCTTGACCTGTGAAAAACATTTCAGAAACTTGGGATGGGCATAAAAAGCTCAGTAAGGGATATAATAACATGGTAAGGAAACACGAGTACATATATACATAAGAATGAAATCATACTTTACCCATAAAACATATGAACTTTAACATAGCTCATCAAATCATGAATAAATCATAAAAATCATAAGACATAAAGGTAATTTGAGGCATTCATAACATTCTTACTTAGGGAGTAACCCTCTTGGTTACATTTGGAATACGCATCACAGTATATTCCCTAAATCTCTTCGGAGAAACCTTAACGTTACACTCCTTCACGTTACCCAATGCATTGGAGAGCTATATCAGGCTCACCTGCCCTTAGTTTATCACGGAACCACCCGTCTTCATAATAATGCCCAAGAACCTCAACATAATCGTATCACATAAAACATGCATAAAGGAAACATAATATTTCCACCTTTCAATCACAATATATCAATACAACACATTGATATAAAAACATTATGAAAACCATTTTCAATACCAAAATAAAAGAAAAGTAAAACATGGTATTTATTTATCTTGTAACAAAATGTATGGCTTGTAGAGGAAGCCGAAACTCAAATAATGGTCACGGCCGCGGAGAAGTCGTTATCGCCGCATACGTACGACAAAAACATTCCCTTTTGTCGTTTAGTAAAGGCTTCATATAAAAAAGATTCCTTTTGAATAAACGTAAAAGTAAAAGGAGTTTATACCCCATATAAAAGAAGGTTGTGTATAAAAAAAAATATGCCTCAATGAAAGGAGATTGAGACGAAGTCCCATACCTCGGGTCCGACTTGACTCGATCGTTCTTTAATGTCCTAAATAATAAACTTGAGTTAATTTATACTTGCTTAAGAACCTTTTTCAATTTCATTATTCCTTTTATATCACTTATTTCCATGTCATGAACACTATGTAATTATTTAAGTTAATAACGGTTGTTTTAACGATCATTGGTACTTGAGTCAAAAAATAAACCCTTTATAATTACAAGTTGTTCATTTATCCATTATATCCAGAATTATAATCATGGTGTATATATCATATATATCCAGTATATACATGCCTTTATAATATTACATAATCATTTAGAGGTAAGAAATGAAATGCACCGTTCATGGAGACGGTAAGCCGTACGTACGCATGAACGCTACTTTCATTTCTATTTCGTATTTTATAGAATGGAATTATTATGATATAAAGGTATATTATAATTCCAGTATAATATCTTATATAATATCATAGTTCCATCCTATATACGTCCCACATATGGTATTTAACGAATCCAATCACTTTGAGGGGGCGGTAGTCCGCACTTCCTTAAATGAAGATATCGCGTTTACCCATAATGGAAACCATAAAGGTATGCCCAAAATGAAAAATACAGAAGCTTAAGGAAAACATAAACATATTATATATCATATAAAAATATAGTGACATATTAATGGCCACCTTTGAAGTTGTTAAAAGAATGTTGAACAATCATCATTTCGGGAGGCATAAATTCACCAACAACGGAAACATTATGTCCTTTAACCATTAGATGTAGGTGTGTGTAAGTGTAGCTCTAATCCTTCTTATAACAACATCCTAGTATATTGAAGATACTGGAGTTGTTATAGAATAAATTAATAAAAAGATTTTAGGGGGTTGGAGAAGAAAAATATAACAAAAGGACTCAAGTGAAGACATTGCCTTAAAATCGGGTAACTCCCTTTGGTTTGAGCTCAAAGGCTTCCATGGGAAGACTTATGCCCAAAGTGAGGCTTCAAGGAGTAATAGAGGGATGTGGAGAGACAAAATGGGTAGTGTTTGGCTAAGCCAAATGCATTGGGAGTGTGGGTAAGGAGATAGAGGTGGGGGCCTTTTATAAGAGGAGAGGAGGGGCACTCTTGGAAGGTAAAGAAAAGTCACTTTATTTTAAAATGGTATTCGGATTTAAGAAGCCCCACATTGATTTTTTTCGAGGATATGGTTATAATGGTTATAAATCCACTCATCCAATAGGTTTTGGCCATGTGTAGGTCTTAGATTTTACATTATCATTCCATTTTATTTAAATCGTTAAATAATGAGGTCATCGCTGCATCATCATGATGTCATAAATAATTTAATTTATTTAAAGTCTAAAAATTATAAAACAAATTCTATGATGTAGGAAATCTTTTTAGATCTCCAATTACTATTTATAGTAAAAAATATGACTTGTATAACCCATTGTAAAAATTGTTTTAGTAAAACATCTCATGTTTGTGTCATTTTTACTTTAACATTAAATAAAAAGATATTTATGTCATTTTCCAACCAAAGTGGCTCCATGGGGTCCCCAAGTTGACCCATGGATTGTCTTTGTCGGCCATGACACATCCAATGAGAGTAGGTCATCTGCCTAGGTCATTTCATTTTATTAAAACATTATTCTTACTTTAAACTACACTAATTACCTCTAATCGCGATTAAAAACATAATAAGTTACTATTCACCAAAAAATTATTTTTATCCCATTGAACCAAATTTTACTTATTAATGACAATCATGTATGTCGGATTTTTGAAATTCAAAACCCAAAGATGGAAAAATTTTATTTAAACGGAAAAATCAGTTTTTATAATTACCACTTAGTGGTTTCACTATTCATCAAAAAATTGAAGTTTTTCAGAAAAAACCCAAAAATTCACCCTAAGCTATATTTGATATTCCGAATTCAAAAATGAAGTCTATTTTACAAAATTCAAAACAAATAAGTCACATTAATTAATTTAATAATTAATTCCCGCTGTCAGAGCAAATAGCGTGTTTTTATGAAACAATAAGTATCAAAAGATTGACACTAGTTTAAGTCTGATTTCAAAGTGTAATTAATTCCAACGACCACTATTGGATTTAATCGTAAAAATATATTCTAATTTCACTTTAAAACCAATTCAAAAGATAATCTAATCATATAAATAAATTAGATGAAAAAGAGGTTTTGAATTAAAATACAACATTTTACACTATTCATTAAAAAATTAACCTTATCGGAAAGATACCAAAAATTTACACGAAGTAAATTTTGATGTCCCAATTCTTAAGAAGAGTTTTATTTGGTCCAATAGAATATATAAGAGTGAAAAAAACTATATTTAATGATGGTTCGCCATCAAAAGGTGATAAGTGAACCTTTAGTGAAAACTAGGGCATATACGCCTAAAATTGAATTCTTTCCGTATTTTAGGCCTTTATCTTTTATTGGATAAATGTAAAAACATTTAAAAACATAAATAATCATATTTTAGTTATTTCTATCCATTCCCGCCAATACAACGGCTACATGTTAACTACCATTTAAAATAATATTATTTTATTATTAGAGTGCAACGTAAGATTCCCAAGAAACTCGTTGTTGCGTGTTGGGTACGCCATCGAGCATAGCGTCCCCTTTAAAGTCATATTAATATTTTATTCACAAATATGGATAAATATAAAATTTTCATATTCTTTATTTACCTAGGGTGTTACAAAAGGTAATATCTATCATGGTGGTGATGTTGGATCTTGTTTCTTGTGCAACACTTCATATAGGTAGTGGTAATAATCTGTTGAGGGTGACTTTGCTCATGTTTCATAGTTTTTTTGTGATGGTTCTATGTTGCCATTTGGTTGTAGTATTTTTGGTTTTGGTTAAAATGTTGTAAACATGGAATCTGATAAATTAGGGATCCTTTTTTTGAAATGTTTATCAGTTATTGTGAGGTTTATTATTGTTAGTTGGTTATGATTATGTATATGGTTTAAATTGTTCCCAAAGAATATTTTTTATTCTGATTCACTAGTTTTGAGCCCTATGGGTATCAGGAACGCCCATCGACCCATGTCTTGGATTACTTCATGTGTCGGGTTGGATGGAATCCATGAATTGTTTAGGAAAAACATAGTTTACGTATTATACAAAATTTTTATTATATTAAGGGTAAACCCGTTATTTATTCCTTACTATCGAAAATTAATAGGTAAAGGATATTGATCACCTATTGTGAGACATCCACAACAACAATGTAAAATATTATATTTTACACCACATCCTCTCATTACAAGTTACATGAAATGAATAAATAAATAAATGTTCCATATAGAATAAAATTATTATTATATATAAATTATCATCCACATTAATTTCATCCCAGTTTTCAGATATGAAAATGTTAACCTTTCATTGTGTGGACTATGGGCTCCTCGAAGTAACATTTCTTATTTTTCATAATGATTTTAAATTTTTATCCAAATCATTTCAACTCCTATTAATGAAGATAAAAAACCTAAATAATATCAATAAATTTTTCAAGAATGATATTATACATATTTTTAGCCATATTCATGTTATATCATGCTCATTATTAGGTTAGTTTACCCACCTATATGAAAAATACTATAAAAGACAAAAAAGGATGAATATGGGAACCTAAAAATAATAATATTTTAAGTTAATATGAATATTACATTTTCAATGGATCAAGAAATTTTATATTAGGTAGATAACTAATTATTAGAATAACATCTTCACAAGAAACAATTATCATGATAATTATACACAGATTCAATTTTCACATACAAAAATATACAGAAGAAATATATATATATATATATATCTTTAATTCCGAATATATGTTAATAAGTGGTAGTTATTAAATAAAATAAATATTAAAATATTTTTAAAATATTTTTAATAATATTACTCATTTTAATCTTCCTAACATTAATCAAATGTGTAGTGTGAATGATGACAACAATATGAGTTTCGTATATCAAAAATAATTTCTTATGAAATATTTCCTATTATAAATTTTTATTCATATTATTTTACATAATACCACATTAAATTTTATATCATGATACTCTCTTTATACATAGTACATAGTGTTTTACGACATCCATTATTTTGTTTGTATTATAATGATTCTAATATTTCATGTGTTTGTTTTATGTCAATTTTCATCCACTGAATTACACAACTTATTATTGGAAATCATGGTTCCATGATTATTTTTTATAAAAAACTATAAATTTGTACAATATATCATCTTTATTTAATTGAGATATAAAAGTTTTCTTCTTTATCGAATTTCTAAATGATTCTTAACTAAATTATTATGTTATATGGTTGGGTTTCAGGGTCATACCAATTTTAATGATACATTCTTCTTTTTATGAACCAATTTTATTATATGGTGTACATGTAATATATTTGTTATATTATATAATTATTTATATACAATTCATTTTATTTTAATTTCAAATTAATTATCCCTATCTTATAAGGGTTTTTATTAAAATGTTACTCATTAAATATGTTTTCGTTTCCAAAAAATATTTTAAATTCGATATCTCTCTAATGTGATAACCTATTTATGGAATTGGTTAATTATTCCATTAAAATTTTATAATCATTTTATCCCCAATATTCTTTTCTATTATGATATTTGTTTTTTATTTAAATCTATTTATGTTCAAAATTTTAAAATATTTTAATAACATATTATTTAAAAAAATTATAATATAATATATAGAAATTATTTTTATAATCCTATTTTTTCTTCAAATCCATATTTTATAGATCTAATTTTATATATTTTTAAAATTTAAATAGCTTACATACAACTACCATTATATTTATTTATTTATTTTTAATGATAATCATGTTATAAGTTTTCATATGGGTCATTTTTTATGTAAATAATCTCTAATGCAGTTTCTATGTGAATGTATCATTTGGCCTCACACTTGAAAATTTACATAATCATGTGTTATGTCAATAATTTTAATTTCTATGACATTGAGGATATTTTTAGGTTTACGTTTTTATATAATAATACTATAATTCATAACTAAAAACTCAAATATTATAATTTATTTACATATTCTCATTATCAGTTTTATTCAAAAACAAGAAAATTTAAAATGAAAATTGGTTTATTTTCATCTTAAATTATCATAATTTTCCCAAGATTCTATAATTGTATCTATTATACCGTAAATCGTATTAAAAAAATTAAAACATGGGATGAGAATAAAAACATAGTAAGGGATACAGAAAGAATTAAAATAGTTTGTTTTGTGAAGACATGAAAACCCATGGATAGTTTATCATAATTTAATGGTTTTCCCATAAGATTTAGTAAATAATTTCATTTGAAGGTAAGATCATTTCATATCGTTTTTAGTCAATATATTACCATAAAACCGATAAACATCTTAGATAACACAAAAGATAACATGTTACATAATTATACATTAATAGAATAATAATTCGATCGAATTCCATAAATATTACTCTTTCAAAATGAAATAACTATATGGTCAACTTCCATACGCAACGCATTATAGGTTATAGCATACCCACCCATCCTTGGTTTCTCCCAGAACCACCCATACATTGTTTATCAAATAACCTCCCATGAAAATATCCATGTACTATTATAAAATAATAACACATAAAAGATTTCAATTTTCATAATTTCACTCTAAAACATTCATTTGAAATCATAATAAATAATTTCATGGTATTAAAACAATCAATAAAATATTTAAAAAATGGAATTCAAAATTATCTAAAAAACGGAGAAATGTGTTTCCATTCAATTTAATAACCTTAAGTCATGCATAGGAATCAAAATAATAATGAATTATCACAGTTTCATATAATTCTTTGTTTTATTATACATTTTTAAACGAGAATTCCTTTTTTCATAGGTAAAATGATCCATATAGAAAACATAAAAATATTTCTTCTCCAAAACCTTTTAATGAAAATAAATTTAAAAGTTACTTCTTATAAAACTCATAAAAAAGTTGGTGTATAACATCAAAATATGCCTCAATGAAAGGAGATTGAGACACTGTCCCTTAAATAGAGTCTTTTTCATCCCGAATGTAATTTACATTCCTAAATAATAAACATATTATAATTATCTAGTTTATTTTGAACATTTTTAAAATATAATTATTCCTTTTTATATCACTTATTACCATATTATAAAAATTTCATAATTATTTAAGTTCACATTTAACATATTCATAAGATTCGATACGTATGTCAAAAATGAATTTGGTATGATTTCTAAAGTAAAAAATGGTTTAATTATCAAATAATATACTAATTAATATTAATGAAATAATAATAATTTTCATACATTAATTATACATTCAAATCCATTCATTTCATATGGATATGAAAAATTACCTATTCTACAGTCATAGAGATGGTAAGTCGTACATATGCATGAGTTATGTTTCCATTTTTAATTCATCATTATAGAAAGAAATAATTTATAATTTTATCTTCACAAAATGATCACAATTTCACTAATATCAAATTAATAATTTATGTATACACATATATATCTTCAAGGTGATGTGGATATTATAAATGAATTCTATCGCTTCATGGAGGTGAGAGTTCATGCATACACAAGAATGAAGTTATCATTTTTATGCACCTGAAAAGTAAGTAAATAATTGATATATTATTCTATTATAATTATATATAGTCAAGAATATAATATATTAATATTTATTCAATCCTTTTAGTCAGTATTGATAGATTATGATGGAAACAAAATATATCGGTCTGTGGAAGTGATAACTTACATGTGAGCAAAAAAAATTATTTTATTTCCATTTTGAGGGGAGTGGAGATTTATTTTAGTGATTATATTAACATAATAACACTTAAGTATATTTATTATAATTTATAAATTATTTAATCTTCTTTTTATACTATTTTAAGAAAGTGAATGAAAGAAAATAAAAATACTTAACTAAAAACAATATATCTTATTCGGGCGATTTCATTTTACTATATGCTTAACACCTCAAAGTAGGGTGTTATTCCAAATAAATAAATATATATTCTAAATAGGGATTATGGAATTGTTTTAGTTAGAACATGGTAGAACCAAATTGATTTTGATGTGAGAAAAAATGAATATAATTATATCCCTTTTATAAGGGAGCGAAGGGAAATCCTGGAATTTTTTTAATGTATTATATTAATATAAATAAATTTTATATTATAATTGCTTCCAAAATGTGTTAATTAGGTTATAGGATGAATATGGGATATATTCCATTCATTCAATTAAAATTATAATAGTTTTGTTTATTTATTAGTTAATATATTTTTGTTTTGACACTTATTTTACCTTTTTAATTGTTACCATGTTATGAGGAAATTTAATATTTGAGGGTATTTATAATTATAGTATCTTGGAATAAGACAAATAAACGAGTAATTAATGATATTTTAGGACATATCCCAATTAGTTTTCAGAATGTTATATTTGTAGAAAATTTTTATCCTTTAATATAATATAATATATTTTAAAACACCAATAGTGTCAATTTTGACACTATTCATTTCATGACTTTAAAAATATAATAAAAACATGTAATATTTGAACTAAATATTTCAAAATATCACTATGATTTAATTTTATTATTTTAATATTTTTATGACATTAATCATATATAATTTTATTTGTTTTATCATTTTCCATATCATTTATTTTATATTTCATTGAATTAAATAATTAATGCATCATCATTGTGGAAGCCTTTAATTTAATTATTTTGTCCTTTAAAGTTAAACATAATATATTATAATGAAGATAAATCATTAAAATTTCAAATTAATAGTTATTTTGAAATGTATCTCTTGTATATTATCATATTAAAACTATTATAATTTTTAAAACAATTATGAATAAATGACTATTATATGATAAAATACCACAAATGTCTTAAACTATTCAATGTAG
Organism: Viscum album; assembly: GCA_963277665.1. Classification (NCBI taxonomy): domain Eukaryota; kingdom Viridiplantae; phylum Streptophyta; class Magnoliopsida; order Santalales; family Viscaceae; genus Viscum; species Viscum album. The sequence continues at coordinate 1,403,545,470 of OY728155.1, forward strand.
CTTCTACATGAGCCTCAACCCAGTTGGTGAGGTCTCCTCAAGTGCATCTAGGCGACATGGGATCAAATGCAGGAAGAGGCATAATTTTATGGTACTGTAGTAAGTACTGTAGTAGTACTGTAACATGTACTATAGATGGACTGTAGAAGTTACTGTTTGGAACTGTAGAAACCAGAACTATTCACCGATTTGGGCTTCAGGCCACTAATTTGGTCCCTTAGTCCTTTAAGGCCTTCGAGCCACGAAGGCCTTCGGGTCTATAAGGCCTTCAGGCTACCTTAAGGCCTTCTGGCTACCATAAGTGAAGATTCAAACTAGACAACCTACAAGGAACACACTTTAGAAGGAGGATGAGCAAGAATATTTCACCATAGAAGAAGAAAAACGGATTTCAAGAATGAGAGGGTATGAAACCTGCCATTAGAACAAGCCTATTCAAGCATGGGAAAGCCTAGACAAATAGCTATGTAAAGGTGAAGAGCTGTTATCACAATGAATATGCAGGGGAGGATCAGTTCAAAGTATTTAGTCTGGTTTTTATGTAATGTTTGAATCCTATGGGTGATGACTTCCTATAAGGCCTATGTTCCATGTAAAACATATGAATACGAGCCTTTTAAGGTATCAACCTCACCCCTTGAATGGTATATTATCAAAAATCAATAAAAATGAAGGATTTCGGGCTATTAGATTGATTAATGTGGCTCTAAGATCTCAAAAAATATTCCCAAGGTTGAATTTAGTTGAAAATAATTCATACAATGAAATTTTTACAAGTGTTAGTGTAATGACCCGCCAATTATCAATGGTTTGGGATTACAACGATTCATTCCTACGCATTAAGCGACATCCCCAAGAAGCCAAAGGAATGAAATAAATGTTGATGGTTTTCAAATACAAGTGGGGGATGATTTACCTTTTCATAAATAAACCAATAAATCAACCAAACATAACCAAACATTCACTATAGGATGCATGACCAAATGAAATACAACTCAAAAATTTCATGTATCTCAAAACCACCTCAAATTAAGAAACAATGGAAGAATGAACATTTATCAAAGTACACAATAGATAAACAATAGAAGACTATCAAAAGACCCCAAGATTCCATGCTCCACAAGCTCCAAGATCCAAAATCTCTGAACATCCAAAACTTCATGAGGTTGTGTTAAATATGTGTGAAACATTACCTTTGCCCTTGTCTCAGAAGATAGAATCTGCAAAAGCCCCAAAGTTACAAAGCAAGGGTGAGTATAAAACTCTATATGTTTTCCTCCATTGACTTCCACACTCATGCCACTAGGATAGAGGAGTTAGAAAAAATTATAAAAAATATTTTATATAAATTTTTTTATTAAAAACAGTATATAACTAAATATAAACAAGTTTCCAAAACCATTCATTACCAAAAGCATATAAGTTGAATTGTAACCAATTTTCCCAGAAATATATTTATTCAAAAAATAACTAAAGAAGGTTTAAAATCATTTCACAATATCCACTTCTAGGAATACCCAACCCTTACACAAAACCATGAAATCAACCATGCATGCTATGTTATGAGAGTTCCATACTCATGAGTGGTTTCTCGTTGATCTACAAAGACATCACAAGGTAATTTTTTTGCATGTATCAATAACCCTTTGGAAATAAGAACAGGGTCATATTTCAACCAAGCCCCACATATGAAATATGAAATTTATATCTCATGTGTAATTTAAACTTTGGCACTAAGTAGAAGGTCATATTTTAACCAAGCCCCAAAAATGAAATATGAACTCAAACACTAATATGACCAAGGATCATGCCTAAACACCTTTCCAAAAAAGACCCTTTTTTTTGAAAACCAATTCCACCAAAGTCCTTTAATTACCAAACGATTTCAATAAATCACAAATTTTATTGAAAAACATATTTTCATCAAACCATTTATCAATTCCAGTAAACCAATAATTAAAAATCATCATTTTAAACTCAATAGGCTAAATCACATTGCACAAAAATTAACCATGATTTCACAATTTCAATAAAATAATCACTAAGGAAAATTAATTCCATGCGTTTAATAATAAATCCCATTAAAATAAACAAATTTGAAACTAAGTCCTTAAATTATAGCAAGAGGAGGTGAGATTGAAGCCATCTACCTTGAAGGTTTTGACGAAACATGGCAATAAACGAAGAAACACAAGAAGGCGGGCCAATTCTCCAATAACTACCTTAGTTCTCTTATACTAGCAAGATCCCGACTCAAAATTGTATTATTTGGAATAAAAAAAGAATATCTACCAACTATAAGTTCATATCTTAGAAATAATGGAGATCAGAGAAGTCGATCTAAGAAGATGTTGTAAAAAGAGACAAATCAAAAAAAATGGTGACAAACATCAAAAATTGGATCAAAGATTCAAAGAAAGAAGCGTAGATCTCTTCCTCTATCAATAAAAAACCATATTTATTCCTAAATGACAATAAAAAACTTATATATGCACACATGAGGTGTAGATATATGAAAAAAGAAGAATAGAAGGAAAAGTTTGCATAAAACAGAAAAGACCCAAGAAGATCAGCACTTACCCATGAATCGTGCATGAAATCACAAAGGGAAGGCTCTAGGATGGCTCTAACTTGTGTGGGCAGGGTTCTACGGCCTTATAGGGAGAGTAATGTCGAAAGATGAGCGTTTTGAAGCCAAAACAAAATATATAGAGAAAATATGAGTAAGTTCCTAGAAATTAGGATCTAGATTTGACCTCTACACAAGGTTTGACCACACGGTTTGTGCCAACCGTGTATGGATCGTGGGACCTAATTTTTGGTCCCAACACTCCTTATAAGACCCCCAAACTCTCCCATAGATCACCTTTACCCTTTTAATGGAAATTTTTTTAGGGATACATCTCACTTTATAGAAAAAACTCTTCTTTATTGAAGCAACCCACTTTATGAAACACCCCACGTAATGAAAATAACCCACTATAGGGAAACAACCAACATTATGGAAACACCAAACATTATGGGAGCTCTCTATTTTATGAAAAATATTTATTTTATTGAAACTCTCTATTTTATGGAAACACTCTATTTTAGTGAACGCTAATTAAAGACACACCATTTAAAAAAACTAGAGTAAAGGGGTTTTGTACCCCAAAACGTGTGGTACAACATTCTCTACACAATTGGTCTTTCCATCCTTAGAAATTAAAAAACCCTTGCTGGCCAAAAAGAGTTCTGGCCACTACTCCTTCATTTCCTTCTCATCTTCCCATGTCTTTTACGGAATCTGAACATGTTTCCTTAAAACCCACTCTAGGATGATGCTTTTCCCATCTAAAATTTCTCTTGTATATCCATGATCCGCATTAGGGTATGTACTAATGACGTATCTGGTTCTCGGTCAACATGATCACATACGATCACATGGTCAGGATCAGGCTGATACATTTTAAACTGGGATAATGAAACACATTATGCACCAATCTAAACCATTCTGGTAATGCCAACCGATATTCCACCTCTCCATCCTGTTCTAGTATATCAAAAGGGACAATGTATCCTACTTCTCAAAGCGATGATGTTCAAGCCTTGGAGAGATCCTCAAGAAGACATTATCACCCACTACAAATGAAAATTTTCTTCGATGGTGATCTACATAAGATTTTATGAAACTCTGAGTCTTATCCATCCTATTTTTAATCAAATAGATCCTCTTAGTTGTTTATTTGACAAGGCTTCGCCCGAATAGTGAGGTTTCACCTGTTTCCACCTTACAAAGGGGAGAACGACATGGACACCCATACAATGCTTCAAACGGATCCATGTGTATCAAGGCATGATAGCTTTTATTATATGATAACTCTAATAAGGGTATATGCTCCTCTCATAAGACACCAAAATCCATTACACAAGCCCGAAACATGTCTAACAATTTCTGTATTGTCCGCTCGGATTGTCCATTTGTTTGAGGATGATATGCCCTGTTTGTAGTCAACTGAGTCCCAAGGGATTGCTGTAAGGATTTCCAGAAACTAGATGTGAACCTCATATCTCTATATGAGACTGTTGATATAGGTACACCATCCGTCTTTACCACATCCCAGATATAGATTTTTGAAAGATCCTCCACCATATGAGTTTCAAGAATACAGATAAAATATGATGACTTGGTTAGAGGGTCCACTATCACCCAAATGGAATCGTGTTTCTGAACCGTTATATGAAGAACTATAACAAAATACATTGCTTTTTGATACCACATACATATTGGGATGGGAAAATATTGTAACATACTAGTTGGTCTCTGATGCTCTGTTTTAACCTACTGACAAGTTAAGCATAGTGATATGAACTTGCCACCTTTTTTTCTATGCTATTACGAAAAACCTACTCCTTTAACACCTTATACATATTCGGTGTACCTGGATGTACATCCCATATCGAATGGTGGTAATCATGAAGTATTTTTCCCTAAAAAACCATAGGAACAACAATCTCATCTCTAAAATAGGAAACTATACCCCATCATATTTCCATCCCTCAATGGTCTCCCCACCATTGAGTTTTCAACTCACAACCAGAGAATCTGCCTCAGATGTTTATGCCTCTTTGATCATTTTTACTAAATGATGAACACACATAGATGAAAATAAGACTACAACATCACCTCAGTCTTTACATTCCATATGCATATCAGCTAAGACTGACATCAACTGCCATTTATCTGAAGCTTATTTCACCAACTGATCATATAACATTCTACTCAATGCATTTTCCTCCAAATTTCCTTTCCCGAGTGTATAAATCATGTCAAGGTCAAACATTTGGAGATACTTCATCCATCTATTTTTCCTTAAATTCAAATCCTACTATCATAAAATGTGAATCAAGCTTTTGTGATCCATAAAAATAGTAACGTTCTCACCAAAGAGATAATGTATTTATATTTTAAAATCATAGATGACTGCAGGTAACTCCAAATCATGTTTTTGAAAATTTTCTCATGCACCCTCAACTTCCTTGAACCATAAGAAACCACAATATTTATTTACCTGAGAACACAGTCCAACCCTTATACCAACACATCATAATACACTAAAAACCCCTATCATGATTCTAGAAATCTCAAAATAGATGCCGATGTATGCTGAAATTTTTGTTCATGGAAGGATTTTCTGACACTGCTACAACCATTGGAATGGAGCATTCTTCTTTGTCAGAGTTATCATTGGTGAAGATAGTCATGAGAAGTCAGGAACAATGCATCGGTAGTAACTGGCTAGGCCAATAAATATTCGTATCTCGAAAACATTCATCAGTGGTTTCCATGAGATAACGGATTCTATGTTCTCAGTATCAATAGAAATGCCTTTCCTAGAAATGACATGGCCAAGAATACTTACTTATTTTATCAAAAAATCATAGTTTGATAATTTGGCATACCAACGATTATCTGTCAATATTTGTAACACTATTTTCAGGTGAACCTCATGATCTGCACTTTTCTTTGAATAGAAAAAAATGTCACCAACAAACCCAACAACAAAATAATCAAGATATTTTTGAAATTTCTGATTCATCAATTCCATGAAGACTGCATGTTCACTAGTTAGACCGAATGGAATGACTACATATTCATAGTTTCCATTTCAACTTTTGAAAGCTATCTTCAGAATATCCTCTTTCAGAATTATCAATTGGTGATATCTTGAATGCATTTCAATATTGCAGAATCAATGATCTCCCCTTAATTTATTGAAAAAATCATCACATCATGGAAGGGGATATCTTTTCATTATCGTAACTTGTTTATGCATACGATAATAAACACACAACCAAAGAGTTGAATCTGCCTTATCCATGAAAAAAAAGCAGTGCTGCCCATGGAAACATACATAGTTGAATGAAACCCTTTCTTTAAAACTCCTATAAATGCACTTTCTATTCTCGTAACTCTATTGGTACCATCCTATAAGGTAGAAAGGAAATAGGACTTGTCCCCAGAAGGAGATCAATCATAAACTTCACCTCCCTTAGAGGTGGTAGCCTTGAGAGGTTCATGGGAAAGACATCTGGAAATCGATCCACAACATCTTGAAAACTATTTTTCTAGATCTCTTCCCTTGATGTGAAATTCAATGATGCCAATTGGTAAGAAATCGTTCCCACCATTTGTGCCAACAAGATCTTTGCACTCTTCATTACAATCATCTCTCCTCTAAAGAGATGCTCGATGTCATCCTCAGTCATCAAACTCAATGTTCTCCTATAATAGTATCATTGAGATAGGAATTTTGATACCCAATCCATAACTAATATTACATCACAGACATCCATATCCAAAACCGAGAAGTCCCATTTTAGCTCACCTCCATCAACAGTTATATCAAATGCTCTACACACAAAGGATTGACATTCTCCTTCACCGAGAGGAGTTTGAAGTTTCAAAACAAAAAGTATAATTTCTATTTTTAAACATAGCATGTCAATAGAACAAGATGAAATGATGTAATGAGATTCACTGGTATCAAACAACACCAGCACAAATGAAGAATTCAAAAGAATCGTACCTCTCACTATAGATACTCTAGCATGATCATCGGCAATAATCTGATCAGCACCATACAATTGCTTCTTCACTACATTTTTCTCCTTTTTTCATTTTTTAGGCTTCCCTGGTTGATGGGTCTTGGTATTTCTTGAATCTCCATTGCTAGATCTGTTATACTGATGAGTCTGATTATGCTTTCATTTTCCAGTCTAATCATATGATGCTTGCGATGCCTGAGAAGTGTTCTGAGCACCTGGCCTTGGAGAACTGTGACAACAGTGTTAAAGATGTCCCTTCTTGTTGTATTTATGACTTGCTCTAGGATTTTCGGAACAATATCTATTTATTTAGTCAAGAAAATCACATTGAATGCAACCTTATTTTCACTAGGGTCATGGAGGACGATTTACTAATCCTATCGTCTGGTTATGATTTCCACTTGCACCATCCAAATAGGTTTCCGTTTTCCACTTGTTTAAAGCGGTTGATTTGCTATCGTTTCTAATAGGTATAATCATGCATCCTCCCACAGATCCCGAGAAATCTCATTCTTCCACAGTCTATCTGTTCACCATCTCTGTATAATATGTAATACCATATACTGCAATCGTAGACCGAGTATCCATTCGTAGACATGATTTAAAGATGTGTTCCTTAAAATAGGCACATGCCACAACTTCTTTTGAAAAGCATACTATGTTCATGTACATAGATTCATACTCTATGATAGAGAGACTCTATGGTTTCTAGATGAAGAAGTCCATATTTTTCTAGATCTTGAACGTGATAGGATTTAATTTCTTGTTGAACAATTCCTCAAAATACTCCCATGTAAGTTATTCATCCAATTTGGAACGCACCTCTAAATATAACCACTGTCGTGGAAGATCCTCGGACATATACATCGCCAGTTTCACATTTAGCTCTACCATTGTGCTGATGAAGTCGATGATATGATTCATCCTACATAGCCACACCTCCATATTTTCGGGGTCGTAATAACCCTTGAAATTAAGTGACTTATACTTCATGAACAGGATGGTATGATCCACATGTTGTGAATCATTCCTCCATTTCCATGTGTCCACTGCTTGAAAATCATGGACGAAACTCTTAACCAGTTATTGGTTCACATGTGGTTAAGGTTTAACCACATTCTCCATGGAATCATTGGGTTGGTTTCAATGATGTCGACTAGATTCCATTTTCTAAGGAAACAAAAAACTCCGTTAATCTCACTCTCTTGCAACTATTGGCTTATAATTTCAAATTATATCACAAAAACTATCACAAAATTGTTTTTCAAAAAATCCATTTCCCATGTTAAACGATTTTTTGAAACACTTCACATGATTTTGAAAATGAAACCATTTTTAAAATACGACAAGCATTCGCTTTTTGAAAATCATTCATTCGAAAACCAATTCCACACTTCTTCATAAATTAAAACGGGTTTTCACAACATGAACCATTCCTCGAAATGGTGTATGAAATCCTAGTGGGAATTATTTCCTCCGTAATGCATTTCATGCTCCTATCATTGGCTAAACCCATGAAAATTAGATTTTAAAATCCTTGAAGTGTATCCAAACACATATTTACCTAACTCCCTGGTAACTTAATGGTCAACAAAAAACAGTTATCTATTCCCTTTTATTCTATGAATTTCATGTTCTGATAATTCTAATCCTTTCTAAGATTCCCACCCAAGAAAATTATGAGAAGGAATTTCATCTCCAAAACTAGGAACACCGATGACTACTTGTTAGGCAAGGACCGAACTAGCTGATAGCATTTGTAATGACCTTCCAATTCTCATTGTCTTGAGAGTACAATGAGTTATTTCTAGGCCTTATGCAACATCCCCAATATGAAATATATGGAAATAAATATCGAAGGGTTTCAAATACAAGTGGGGGACGATTTACCCTTTATTAAATAAAATAATAAACCAACTAACCATAACAAAACATTCACTATATGATGCATAAATGAATGAAAAACAACCCAAAAACATCATGCATCACAAAAACACATCAAAGTAAGAAAAAATAGAAGAATAAAGAAGTATTAAAGTACACAGTGGATAAACTACACAATACTATTCAAAGACCTCAACAATCCATGCTCCAAAAGCTCCAAGATTTATAGTATCTAAACATCCAAAACATCATGAGGTAGTACTAAACACGTGTGAAGCATTACCTTGTCCCTTGTCCAGAAGATAGCATCTGCAAAATCACTAATGTGCAAAAGTAGGGGTGAGTATAAAACTCAGTTGGTTTTTACCAATGTCTTCCCTATGCATGCCACTAGGATAGAAGAGTTAGAAGAATTAATATAAAACAGTTTATATAAAATAATTATTCAAATATAGTTTATATCTAAATATAAACAAGTTTCCAAAACCAATCATTTCCAAAAACATATAAGTGCAATTGAAACCAATTTTACCTACAATATATTTTTCCAAAAAAATAACAAAACAAGCTCTAAAATCATTTCAAAATATCGCATTCTTCAAATACCCAACCATTCCACAAACCCATGCAACCAACCATGCATGATATGTTATTGAAATTATATACCCATGATCTGTTTCTCATTGATCTACAAATTTGTCAGAAGGTAATTGTTTCTCATTTTCCATTAACACTTTGGCACCGAGCACAATGTCAATTGAACACCAATTCCATCAAATTCTTTTCATTAAAAAATAATTTCAATAAAACAACCTGCTTATTGAAAAACAAATTTTCTTCAAACCATTTAACAATTCCAGCAAATAAATAATTTAAAATCATCATTATAAATTCAAGAGGCTAAATCACAATAATTCACCAAGATTTCTCAATTTTACTAAAATCATCAAAAAAGAATATTTATTCCATGATTTGTACAATCAATTAAATTCAACTAAAACAATGTGAAAATAATGAAATCAATTCAAGCAAGAGTAAATGAGAGTGAAGCCACCCACCTTGATGGTTTTTAAAAAACCTGATAACAGACAAAGAACACACAAGAAGGCGCGTCGATTCTCAAAGAACAACATTAGTTCCCTTATACTAGAAATATAATGACTCAAAATTGAGTTATTTGGCATCCAAAAACGTATATCTACCCACTATATGTTCATATCTGAGAAACAATAGAGATCAGAGAAGTAGATATAAGCATATCTAAGAAAATGTGACAAATCTAGAATGAACAGTGAGGTACCTCATGAATCGTATCAAGATTCCAAGAAAGAAACTTAGATATTTTCCTATATCATACATAACACCATATTTATCATTAACTAATTTTAGAAAACTTGTATCTACCCACATGAGGTGTAGATCTAAGAAAAAGAGTTGGAGAGAAGGAGGAGTTTGTAGAAAATGGAAAAGAACTAAGAAGATCGGCACTTACCCCAAGAATCGAGCTTGAAATCACCAAGGGGAGGCTCTAGGTTCGCTCTAACATGTGTGGGGAGGGTTCTACAGCCTTCTATGGTGATTAATTTCAAAATAGGGGATCTTTTAGGACAAAACGACATATATAGAGATAAAATGAGTATTCTCCTTGAAAATAGAATCTAGATTTGACCTCTATAAAAGGTTTGACCACACAGTTTGGGCCTACCGTGTATGGATCATGTGACCTTTCATTTGGTCCCAACACTCCTTATAAAAACCCCAAACTCTCACATCCTTCATATTTACGCTTTTAATGGGAACACATTTTTTATGGAAACATCCCACTTTATGGAAACAACACACATTATGGAAACAACCAACTTTATGAAAACACCCCACTTTATGGAACAACCCAATTTAGGGATACAACCAACATTAAAAAACACCAAATTTTTTTGAAACACTATATTACGAGAACTCTATATATTATGTAAACTCTCTATTTTATGGACACTTTGTATTTTATGGAAACTAAATTATTTTATGGAAACCCAATCAAAGACACACCATTTTAAAAAACATGATGTAAGGGGTTATGTACCCGAAATCAGGGGTACTACAGTTTGGATAATTTTATAATATTTTCTAATATTATTGTTACCTTTAATTACCTGATTTAGACTTAAACGTGGTAATAATTATTTTACTAAAGTTAATATTAATATTTTACTAAATGAATGGGAAATATTTACCAAATATATACCATATTATTCCAATTATTTAATAAATTTTTAAAAAACATACAAAAATTTCATATATTAATAAAAAATTAATCCCATTGATAGAAGGATAAACATGGGTTTAAAATAAAAACATTAAAAATTCACAATGTTTTATATATCCAATTACAATGTGAAATATATTCAGATGAGTTACATTATAATAAATGATAAAACATAGAACTAATTAAACATTAAAACAATTTGATAATATAAATTAACTATAAAAAAATATGATGAAAAAGTATCTTTTAATTAAAATAAATTAATTTTTCATTATTCATCAAAACATGAATCTTATAAAAAAACTAGAAAAAATTCAACAATATTAAATTTTTATATTCATATTATAAATAATATTTTTTTTTCTTTTCAAATATAATTTATAATAGTGTCAAAAATATAATATAAAATAAGTGTCACCGAAAGGCTGCAAAACTGCATTTTTGAGAAATACATATTTTATTCATAATCATTAATTATTTCTTATGTCATGACTATAAAATATATAATGTGAAATTTAAAACATTAAATTAAATATTATATATATTTCATTAATATAATCTAATGATAGTGATTTATTAATTTATTAGTATAAAACACATTTTTGATCATTTAATATGTTTTTAAGAAAAAACAATTCATTTTATTTTAAAAAGTGTTTTAAATTCAATTATAATTAATTGTTCACCAACGAAAATTGTACACATATTTTTAAACAATATTTTCATAACAATGTAATTATTTTTCATTACCGCAATTCTAAAAGATAGTTTCTTAAGGAATATTTTCTGTATTATTTAGTTTCTTATTTAAGATCTATGTATTGTATCATGTATGTTGTTGAAGATAGTTTTTATTTCTTAAAATCATGAAATGTTTCCTTCTCCCTCACATTTTTAAATTTCATACTCTTAAATATGAAATTGGGTTGAAAATTTGGGGTTAGGCTTTCGAAAATACCTTTGTTAAAATCCGACTTCAGAAAAGGGGTTAATGAAACATCTAATTTTATATAAATAAAGGGCTGTACGAAGGTCACATTAGTTTACAATAGGATGGTTTCATATAGTAAAATATGGATACAGAAGTAATAATTACTATCACGTTCAGATAGAGTTTTATAGAGAACATGATTATGAGAATTTTAACAATCACAAAATGTTAAATATGTTATGGGCTAAAAGGAAATTGATTTTCAAATAATGAAATGAAAAAAGAAATTTTTTTTCATTCAAAATAATTTTCAATGATTTGTGGAATTATTTTACTACTTGGTCTAAGAACATAAATAAAAATAATAACATTAAAATTAGAGTTTCAAATATTAATAGATTGTTTCATCTTCCAGGGTTGCCCTATACATCTTATATGTAACCCATCCAATAATCACCTTAACATACTAATTTATTGGGTCATTTATATATTGAAATTTGTCATTTCATATCCCGAAGATTTAATAAAACTATTCCAATATGAAAGAACATATTACCTTTAACATGGTGTCCTCCTTATTTCATTGTCATTTTTTCAACGTACATAGTGGTTCTATGAATTGAAATAATTCATTAAATATTCTTCAAAGTCCCTTTATTTATTTTTACCAAATAAACCATGTAAAAGATAGTTTTTATGGGTGTTCATGGAGAAATTATTTTGGAAATTATTTTCTTATGACATATACTTTCAAAATATCTAATAAAACATGATTTTTATTAAACATTCAAACAGATTTTGTTTTGAAACATCCAATCAATGATCATTTTAAAATACTATAAGTATGTTCTGAAATAAAAGAAGTTAAAAATAAATATAAATATGTTTCATGAGGGTCTCATTCTTTGGTTTCATTATCATAATCATAACAAGGTTGAAAATATTTTGATAAGGCAGAACATCTGACAATTCCTTAATAATATTTACCCTTTTTGAACACAACAAAATATTTGGAAAATTGGATTTAATGGAAAATATACCATTAATATCGTTATTATCCTGGTATAGAAGAGGTATTTGATATTTCATATTAGTATTTTTAAAAGAGTGTTTTTATTTTAAATGTTTCATAATCGTCAGGGAATAACTTTATAATACTTAATTTATGAATTTCATCGAGAAGAGATAATGTTGTTTTTTGAGATAATTCTCATTATATTAGAAAAATACTTTCCTAAATATGAAGATGTTATAGAAAAAAGATTTAATTAAAAGGGTTTAAATAGATACATGACATATGTTAGTCCAAAATTCATAATCACTAATGTTGTCTAAAACATTACATGGATACTAATTATAAGTCCATGGACATATAACATTACATAATATAGAGTTAAGTTAATAATTTTAATTTCTTTCACAGTGGAGATCTTTTTAGGTTTATAGTATTAGATAATTATGCCTCAAATCATAAATAAATACTCAAATATTATAATGTAGACACTTCCACTCGATATACATTCTCTCACAAAACAAAAACATTTAAAGTGAAATATGTTTTCATTTGCTGATCAGTTTCCATTTTTTCCAATGATCCCAACCTTATATCTATTATCTCTTAAATCCAATGAAAAATAATATTAATTGTGGTATGATAATGATAAAAATAGTTAGGGATACAAAAATAAGGAAAACTATTAATCTTGTTAAAACATGAGAAACCAAGAATTCATTATGATAAAGAAAAACATTTACCCCTAAGAAGTAGTAAATACATTCCTTTGAAAGGAATATCATTTAATACAATTTTTATCATAATTTTACCATAAACCCCATATAAATCATAGATAACATATAAAGTTAACAGAAATCATAATTATAATTAAATGAAATAACCATGTGATTTACTTCCACACATGTCACTCTTATAAAATGGATTAACCATACAGTCAAATTCCATACCCAATGCGTTGGAGGTTATAACAAAACCACCAAAACATGGATTAACATGAAACCACCCCTCCCGGGTTTATCATGTAACTACATATCAAAATTCCATGTACCATTATACAATCATTTAACAAAATATTGAAATTTTTCGTATTTAACTCTTAAAATTTTATTTACAATCACATGTAAACATTACAAGATATGGAAATAATATAAACATACATAAATAAAATTTCAATAAAAAATATCAAAAATAAATATTTAAATTTATTTTAACAACATGAAGCCTTGTAGAGTATGTGAAATATAAAATAAATTTCACTGCAGCGTAGAAGTTTTTGTCGCCGTATACATTAAAAAAGAACATTACATTTATTGTTTATAAATAATATCAAACAATATATATAGAAACATATTAATATTCATTTTTTGAATACCTTTAATGAAATAAAATGTAAAATAAATGTTTTATACACCTCGTAAATGGAGGTAGTGTATATCGTCAATATATTCCTCAATGAAAGGAGATTGAGACGAAGTCCGTTACCTTGAGTGTGATTCATCACATATGCATTTTATCAACCCAAATTAATATATATAGAATACTTATTTAATTGATCTAGAATTTTTTTTCATGTTTATTATTATTTTTTGTATCACTCATAACTATGTTATGACAATTACATAACTATTTATGTTATGTTTGGATGTTTTGATGATATTGGGTCAATGATTCCCAAATGATTTTGGTAGGATGTCTAAAGTCAAAAACATACATTAGTGAATCATCTAAATAATAATATTAATGAAATAGTAATCAATTTTTGACATTAATTATACTTTAAAATATATTCATTAAATATGTATATGAAAACTAAACTATGTTGCAATTGTGGAGACGGTAAACCATACGTACGTATGAGTAACATTTCCATTATTCATTGATCATTATGTATTGAAGGTAAGAATTATATTAACATAAATTATTTATAAAAAATATATTTAATATAAAAAAGGGGAATAGGAGTCTTGGAATATTTGAAAGTATTAAATTAATACAAATTAATTATTTCTAGACAATGTTTCTCAAAATTAACTTATTTAAAATATAATTTGTGTATGTGTTGAAATACATTCATTCAAGTAAGATTATACATGTTTTTATTTTTTTTAATCTTTATCTTTTTTTTCACAAGTATATTACCATTTTTACTCATACAATGTTATCAAGAAACTTACACTTTGAGGATTAAAATAATTACAATAAAATTAAAAGATGCCAAAAAAATTTTCATTAATGAATTTTTAGGACTTATCATAATTATATCTACGAATATTATAATTTTAGATCTTTAATATCATTTAATAAAATATTTCATATTATAAAATAAAATTTGATTCATTTTTAACGCTATTAATTTCTTGAATTTTTAAAATATCATAACAACATGATATATTTAAAAACCTCTATTAAAATATCAATAACATGTCCAAGGAATCCAAAAAAAATCTTGGATGATATTAATTATATCAAATTTTATTTTTTTCATATCTATAATATTACATATTTTATATTTCCTTTCATTGAACAATTACTACATCATCATTATGAAAGCCTTTAATATAAATATTTATTCACTAAAAAAGAATACTAAAATATTATAATCAAGATAAATATATTATATTTTAAATGACTATTTATATTCAAATATACTTTTTGTATGAACTAATATTAAAAATATTTCACTTGTTTAAAACAAAGAATGAAAAATTGACTTTTCCTTGAATAAAATAAAATAAATATGATAATGTAATACAAGTGGCTCGAAGATCACAAAAAATAGTCCCAGTGATGATTTGTGACGAAAATATCACATAAAATGAAATTTGGACATGTGTTAGGGTAATTTTCAAATATTTTAATATATTATCTTCACCCTTAATTAGATGATTTACCAATAAATATGGTAATAACAACAATTACTAAAGTTACTATTAATATTTTAATTAAATTAATGGAAATTATTTAAAAAAGTTTGACTTTATGATTAAAAATATGGAATCCATTTTTCAATATTAAATATAAAAAATTTCAGTAATTAATTAAAAATTAATCATATTGATAGAAGGATAAAATGGGTTTTTAATGTAAAAATGTTCCACAGTTCACCATGTTTTTATATACAATTTAAATGTGAAATTTATTACAATGACCTAAATTGGAATACCTGATAAAAAATTTATCAAATTAATTGTTAAAAAAAATAAAAATATTATTTAACACTTTTAATAAATTTTATGAAAAGTAGTTTTCAATTAAAATGCATTATTATTTCATTGTTCATTTAAAAATGAATCTTATCTTAAAATATATATCAAATTAATTGAAATTAAATTATGATATTCATCTATCTAAGTAGAAGATTATTATTTCAAATAGAATATAAAAAAGTGACACAACGAAGATTTAAAATAATTACTCCATCAAAAGGTAGAAAAATTTCATTTTTTTAAAATAGTTCTTTTATTCAGAAAATTGAATTTTGTCTTATATCATGTATATAAAATACGTAAGATTAATTGTAGACATTAAAAAAATATTATAAAAACATTTCATTAATATAATCCAAAAGGGTGATATTTTAATTTATTGGTATAAAATAAACTTCTGCACATTTAAATAGTTTTGTCCTAAAATATTGTCCTTTTATTTTAATAATATTTTTAAATTTATTTATAATTACTTTTTTACCACTTAACTAATTAAAAATACATGTGTAAACCATATTTTAATTATTTAGTTAAAAATTTTCATTCTCTTCATTCTAATAGATAGTTTCTAATGGTAACATTTAAATATTATTTAGTTTCTTGTTTAACCTCGAAGTGGTGTATCATATACACTATCAAATATAGTGTTTCATTCATAATATATTTGGAATTTAAATTTATTTTTCCAATAATATTTTGATATTTTATATACATTATCTCTTAGTTAACATGGTTTCAAAAATAAATTACACTTCTCATACTTCAATTAAATATTTTATTTAAAAATTATTCATAATTATGAATTATATTTCTTGTTAGAGATGTTATTTTTAAAAAACACCTAAGAATTGTTTCCCTATATGTAAATCCCCATCAAAATATCTTTTTATTAATCAAGGATATTGTTCAATTCGTACCATATACCATCTTTTTATGGAATAAATATGCAATTTACATCAAATTTGGAGTATTAATCAATCACTTCCATTGTATTTATTAATCGTCTTCAATGTATAAACATAATTTTTTTAATTGATTTACTGTATTAATACCCTATTTTTTATTCCTTTTACTTTTCATTATTCACTTATATTCCATTCATATATTTTTTTGTTGAAAATATTAACTCAATCATATCTCCGTTATCAATACAGCCTAAATACCATGTGCCATATATTTTTAAGGATATTTACAAAGAACGATTTTAAATATATTTGAAAACAAACTTATTTATAATTTGTTTATCATGATATGATTATGAATGATTTCTTTAAGGAATACCATTTTTAAAATTAATTGATACCCATTTTATTTCAATAGTTTTTTTTATGATACGAGGAATAATTTATTTTATATATAACTCATATGTATGGAGAATGAATTGTGGGATCCTATATCACCATCCATTTATAAATTTATGGATTTATATCTCACAAGACAATAATTTTATGAAACATATTTATTTCTTCATTAAGAAAATCATATATATGCATAAATTAATTCAAAAAATAATGAGTTGGAATAATTAGACCTTTTCCCTAATTTTTTATAACTCATTTGTTTGTTATTTAGTTCCATACAATTGCTTATGACTATTTTATTCACTCAAAGTTCATGTTTTTAATTCATATAATTTTTTTATGAAATGTCATATTACATGACTCATGTTTTATTGTCTAGTATTTTATCAGTATTGTTATCTTATGTATAATGATTAGAAACATATTCTTATCTTATTATCACTTTTGATCTTTGATTTTTATAACTAAGTTTTTACCTTACTATGTGTTTTATCTCATCGCTTTCTTATATGTCTGTTAACGTGTTTATATTGATGAGTGTATCCAATGAGAAGTATACAAGATAGTCTAGTATGGATTTATTAGAGATAAATATTATAATTTTTTCTAAATTATGTTTCTTATGAAACTACTCATCAAGAAAACTTAAAAAAAATAATTCAATCACTTTTTTGACACTACTATCTTATTAATACAAATATATAATTTGTTGAAGATTATCATATATAACTCACCTAGAATCAAATTTAATTTGTAAACGAATTTGATATTATCACCAGACTCGTGAGTGCTTTAATGTGGAACCTAATTTTGTATCAATAAAGACTCGACCATAAAAACTTATATAACCATGAGTGTTAAATTAATAATTAATTTTCATCATTCCAATATATATTTTATGGTTTATTGTTTTAGTGAATTATCATATAAGACTTACATAAAAAATGATGCATTAAAAAGAACATACAATCATTGTGATTTTGTTTTATTCACAATATAACAATTTTAAAATGAGTTTTATCTTTCCTTGATAAATATTCAATATTTTCTTCATTACATCATCATTTTACATAATAATAAATAAACCATGCTATTATTTTAAATGTTTTATTACTAAAAAATTAAATAAATGAATGTATATAAATTATGAAAGAGTTTTTCTAGTCCATTTTTCATCCATAATATTATATTAGAGAATTTTCCATCTACATAAAAATATATTGAGCCCAATGAAAATTATACTTGTAAATTAAAATAACAGTTATAAAAAAATTATCATTAAACACATTATAATAAAACTTAAAGGCAAATCATGATCATAATTGTTTCCTAGAAAGAATGGGAACACATGAATAAATATTTTGTTAAACAAACTATTTTGCCATTAAAGGAATGATCTATTCTATCCAACAATATTTCATCAGTTTAACTTGGATATAATAATATTTTCATGAAAATTAATTTTCTATAATTTTTAACCCATTTTTGTTTATTGAGATATAATTTAATAAGAAGAATTATAATAAACCTTACAAACAGAAGAACATACTTGATTAATTCCAAACAAATCTATACAGAACATTATCATTATACAACAAATCGACGATATATATTGTGCTCACCCATCACCATTTAAAATTTCAATGGACCATAACATAATTGTAAAACATAAAATAATTAATTTCCACTATAATAAAAAATAGAAAATACTATTAGAGCCATTAGAAAAACCTTATTAGATAATTATTTATTCACCTCCTTTAATAACACATTTTATATACTAATATACCCAAAATAAATTAAATAAGGGACATTTAAATTGAAGGATGTATGGATTTGTTTAAAGTAAATCAAATATAAAATCGAAATTTTTGTTTATGTAATGGCATTTAAAACATATAAAATATAAAATATTCATTTTATACTTTAAAATGAATGTAAATCATTCCTAATTAAATATGAAAAAATGATTCCTTAAATAGTGCTTTTAAAGAATGTAAATAAGAAATGTATATTGTAAATTTAAATTTTTATTATTTAAATATTTACCCACCCATTGGAAAATTTGGATATTGGAAAAAAATATTACACATAAATATTGAAATCATGAGAACAATAATTTTTTATATTTAATGTACATTATGACTTGAAATAATTTGATCCACTATGTAAATTATGGAAATAATAAAGAATGTATTTATTAAAAACTTTAAATTTTAAATTTCAAAAATATTTATAACATAAATCTAAAATGATGTTTATAAACCACAAAAAGGAATTTTTTTGTGAAAATAGCGTCAATATCAGTAAAATAGAATTGAGACTAGAAATTCCCTTCTTCATATCACAATTATCATCTAAATTATTTATCATGTTGAAAAATATAAAACATGTTAATTATATAATTGGTTCATAAAAAATTTAATTTTTATTGTTTATTTTGATTCACTCACATCCATGTTATACTTAATTATTTAATAAACTAATTTCATCTCAGTTTCATTGAAAATATTCCGCATAAATATACAAAATAAATTTCCTAGTTTTACTATAGTAAAATTTATCATCATTATTTATTGACTAAAATATTTA
Source organism: Viscum album (assembly GCA_963277665.1). NCBI lineage: Eukaryota > Viridiplantae > Streptophyta > Magnoliopsida > Santalales > Viscaceae > Viscum > Viscum album. The sequence goes on from OY728155.1 coordinate 1,403,565,250, forward strand.
TAATTTTATTATTACAATTTGAATAAATTAGTTATACATTTTAAAATATGAGAGTATAATGGTTATAAAAATTGAAATAAGTTACAATCATGGTGATGGTAGTATTCAGAAGCATTTGAGAGATGTTATTATTATTTCAACGAACATGGGGAAAAGAAATTAACTATTATTTTAGAATTTAATATAGTCAAATATATCCTTAATATCATATATATATATATATGTATTTAATATACACAAATATATGTTATCCATGTGGGGGGGGGGGGCGAAAAATACAATATAATTGATATTGAGGTTGTAATCCACACGTACAAATTAGTGAAAAAATTATTTTTTTTATTGATTTTAACGAGAAAATTAATATACTTATTTTCTATTGAATAGTGGGATGTATATCCTATTTTTTATTTTACTTCATTTGGATTTGTAATTATGAAAAAAACAACATTTAGTGAGGATAATTAAAATATATTACTTTATTGGAGGTATTCTGCCCATACTCTCATGAAATGAATTTATTTTCAATTATATATATTATAGGGTAAAAATGGGTTCTAACATTAACATAATGAAATTTCAGTTTATTTTATATTGTGATATTATTTTTTAATAATTTTTAAGAAATTATTAAAGGTAGCATGTCATTAAATAAAATGAAAACACTTATTTAGAAACACTAATTATTCTTTGGAAAACCTCATTCGGATTTCACCTAAAGCATTTGTATGATGGTCTTCTATTCAAACCAGTACATCATGGATACGAGAGAAACAAGTTAATAATTATTTTAACTTCTATAAATAATAATTATTTACTAAAAAATTGTTATTTCTTTAAATACACACATATATCCTAATAGTGAGATATTCTTATGTAAAATAAAATAGGAATTTTCATGAGGTGATAATCCACATGTAAGCGTGAAATATGTTACTATTTTCAATTCTATAGTAAATAAAGAAGAATAATATTTATTTACTATGATAGAAGTAAATTTATATCATATATATCACATTATCTAATTTTATCCAATATTATGAGTAGTCATAAAATTCAATTAGGAAAAAATAAAAAAAGAATATTGTGAGGTGGTAGTCTTCTCATATGCTTGAGTTAATTTTTTATAAACCATTTGATATATTAGTGGGTTTAAAAGGGTTATACAATATAACATTTATATATAAATATATTTTATTAATGATGATATTAATTTATTATGTTTAATTATGTGTTGGTATAGGGGAAAAATTATATTATATCACACACTTATTAACATTACATTTTCATCAAACATGTACAATTGGGTTATACCTAAATCTTTTGTAAGATAGTATTCTAATAATAAAATGACTTATAATATGTTGATAGAGATTTATTAAAGAGTTTATAACAGTTATTGGCTATAATATTAGGCACATTAAGTTTAATGAGTATAGGAGAGGTTTTTCTATTTTTTAGTGACATTGAGGAAGCACAAGGTATTTTTCAAAATATTAAAATATATTAATGCCTTCATCAAGAGAAATTTCTCAAAAATTAATCATCGATTTATAATATTTTCTAAAGGGTCGAAATATAACTATTAAAAAGTATTCTAACATGTTTTTAGGACATTATAATCGTTATAAATTTATTAATTGAACCATTTCACATGTTTTAGCTATAACCATGGTGAGAAGCATTTTTTTACCGATAAATCCATTAGTAATGAAAAAATTATTTTGAAATATTTAACATATTTAGAGCTCATAATACCAAATATAAAATAAATATTCATTTATTAAATCTCTATATTTATAGAACATAATTTAAATATTGAATCACGTAAAGTGATGAAAAATAGTTTTTAGATTTTTTTATTTATATATAAAAGTGTTATTATACAAAAATGAAGATTAATTACTATTCCAATTACATTGACAGGGTAATATTTAATCAAAAGTAACTAATGAAATTTCAAAACCAATCCTATATAATATTATTATTTAAAAATATTGTAAATTAATGGTTAATTTTATTAAGAATTTTTATTTTCAATTATTTACCCAAAAATCAACTTTTTCAAAAAAATATTTAAAAATACACTATATGATAAAAATTACTTTTCGATTTATAATTTTTTTTTATGTTCATATTAAATTATTTTGAAATTAAGAACATAAAAAACATGTAATAAGTTTAAATTAATTTAGTTTGAATAACACTATTTATTTTTTTTAAATAATTAATATTATTATTGTGAATGTTAATATATAAAACATATTTCATGAAAATAAAAAACGAGTGAAATTCTAATGTTATAGACCACACTGAGGTTTTTCATTATTTATCACATTTTGGAAATTTACTCATCATAATATATTTCATTATATAAACCAATATGGATATTTCTCTTTCATTGAATATTTTTATTCATTCATATCTCCTCTAAAAATATTGGTTTTACCAAAATAAAAAACCAAGAAAATCACATTATTCAGTAACACCGTCTTACAAATAATAAATTATAACAATATGTTCCTGATATAAAATATTATTTTTGAAAGTTATGACATCCAGACTCAGATAATCACTTGAAATAGGTATATATTTTCATAATAATGATTCATGAAACCCATCATGAATATTAATTATGCTTGTAGGAAATGCCACTAAAATGAAATTGGTCCATAAATCTGAATTATTTTATACATTCCAATGAACCATATAATTATTTTTCCATCTTCACCAAAATGAATTATATTTTTCTACTTAGATGAATTGTAAAAAACATGATATCATATGCCGATTGAATGATTTTTTATTTTCTTATAATCACAATAGGTTACATACTCTATGACATCATCATATTTTGTGAAATAATTTTCACATATTACACATTTTCATTAACCATTTATTGTCCTAAATAGAATAATTCTCTACATTAATCCCATAATATCAAAGATCAACACATCTTTTATAATAATTACTCAAACGCTTCCATCTATATAATATAATGATAATGGTTAATATAATAAAATTCATCAAATGTCATTTTTTCATCTCAACATCCATGGTAATCATAGAACAATATCAAATAATGTTTTCAAATGAGTAAATCATTCTCATTGATTGTATATCATATTGAAGATGAAGATTTGTAGTTAAATATAATTTAGTAAAAAAAACTAACAAATTTTCATGAAAATACAATAATTCCAAGGATAATGAACATATAAAATTAAAGGTGGGCCCCAATGAAATATTATGATCTCTTAAATATACTGTTATGAATGATAGATACTGGAACATTTCCTCGATTTTTAATCTAAAATTATATAAATCTTTTACATTGCCATTAATATTATTCATTCATCTATTACAATATTACATGTAATATATTTCATATTAAAATTAGAAAGATATTTATTTGTTTATTAAAAAAATTAATTTTCTAAGTGGTCTCTAAAAATCCTTGTGATAATATGATGAATAATAAATCGTGAAAAAAACATATATCTCGACAATTCATTCTCCAAATAGTAAAAATGTGGAACACATAATATATTTTTTTGAGTATTAGAAAACATTTTTTTATCAATGTTAAATTTTTGATATCAATCTTTCTGAACCAATAATACCATTTAACGTAATGCATGGTCCCCTATATGAGGATTCATAATTCTGTATTATATTGATTAAAATTATATAACCTAAAAAACATAGGTTGTTCCTACATAAAAATTTTATTGAAAAAATATTCATAGAATCTTTTCTAAATGGATAAAAATCGAAAGGTAGCATAATTTATGTTCCATTACATTATAGGACTAAATCATATGATACAATGTATGATTTAAATTTATTGTAATGAATTGTTTAATTATTATCCTTGATGGGTTACATCCTTCATATCAACAAAATATTTAACTCATTCTTAGTGGAAATATAAATATATAATTTTTATGATTAGTATAAATTTCACACTTTACTAAATATGAACTGTTAATCTATAAATTTAATTCAATAACCTTCATATCTATATATATATTTTTTGTATGATAATTTATCACAATTGATTATATAATGAATCATAATAAATTAATTAACCAATTATAATCATAACAAAACCAATACACATTAATTTAGAACCACAGTACAATAAACCACTTTTTTATGTATAAGGCATTAAAAAATAATCTTTTAAGATACTCGAAATTTCCATCACACAAATTTTTACTAGTAAATGAAATTTCTTTTTGTGTTAACATATTTATTGTTATAGATATTTGTTAATTTGTTTTCTGAATACCATTGGTAATAACCTCATAATATAAGAATGATTTTATTATTTGTATCATTAGTAAGTATTTAGCTATCTTTAACAACATATATTTTTGTAAGATCAATAAATATTCAATATTTTTTGAACCATCTAATAGTATAGAATTTTGAACCAAAAAAATCATATTCCTTAGATTTACCATATAACATAATTTATTTAATTGTTTAAATGAAAATAATTTCAAGTTATGTATGATCCACATATCCTTTAAAATATACCAATGTATAATCAATGAACAAAGAATTTTATTAGTAAAAATTAGAATTAAAAAACATTACTGTAATGTCCAAAAATAAAACTATATAATATTTCACTACATTGGGAATAAAAAAAATAATTACCATACCTCATGTGAAAATATATTATCTAAATTACATTCACCATTATGTTAACCCAATGGTAAGAAACCATGAGATCAATTGGTGAAAAATATTGAGCCCCCCGTAGATGGTCATCCTCTCATGAATTTGAGGAAATATATATTTATATATAATAGTTATGTAATTCGAATATTGATAAATAATATAGTTCCTCATGATACAATTAATATATTTAATAAAAAATAGATCACCCCATTGTGATGTTCGTGAATGAATAAAACCTTTATCCTCAAACACTTGTATCATATTTTTCATTTCCTAAAGCTTCATTCAATCTATCTGCTAAGAAAAATGGGGAATAGTTTTAGAATTAGGAACTATATTAATGGAAAATATGGTCTCCTCGTTAGATATAAAATAATAAAAATCATTTGGAAATACAACTAGATATTCATTTACAATAGTATTATCAAGAATATAAATTTTTTAGATCCGTTTATTAACATATTATAATTAAAATTAATTCAATTTTTATTAAATTTATCATCTTCCTGATAAGTTATATGTGGTTTGAATTCATTCGTGTATAAAAATTGAATGTATGACAAAAATAATTATTTGACTTGATAATATATATTATATTGGGAAACCTAAAATAAACACTTAACCTAAATTACATAAAACTAAAAAAGTAATGAATAGTAACATTTCATAAAAATTAACATTGAATGGTGGTAACTAGAATATAAATTAAAATTCATTTTTCCCCTTAAAACAACCCCATGTGTTTTTGAAAAAAAAAATTTGTTTCATTTAATGATGTGAAATTTCAAAAAAAATTATTAAGACTATAATAATGATTGAATGTGTAGACCACAAATCAAAAAATACATTAGAATAATATAAATAAATGTGTAATGTAGTTGAAGTCACATCATTTGATACTTCTATATTCTATATAATTATCCAATAAAAATTTATGCATAATGATCTTCTTTTAAAAATTTAATCATTAATCCTATTCGTATCATCTGAAATGTAAATATCTATTGTCCAACAAAATTAAAATTAAATCATCATACTGTCATATTTTCTTATTTTCCTAATCATATAAATTATATTTATGAGACATATGTCAAAAAATATATTCATCTATAACACTTTATATTTTTAAAATAAGCTTCCTTTGATTTTTTATTCCAAACTTATCAAAAAATAAAAAATTATTATATTATATTTATATTTAATTATTGGATGATTCCCAATTATGTATTATCCATAATAATGTATCTGGTTATTTTGATAGAATGCCTGATAATCTGCAGACACAATTTCAGAATTCATATCACATAAACCAAGCTTCAAATTTCATCGCAATTCCATATAATATAATGATTTTTGATATATAGTATTCAATTGTGTCGAAAAATAATTAATTTTAAATTTAATATATGTAATATTTTATTACATGCCATTCTAATTGAGTGATTTCTACTTTATAAGAGTCTATTGAATCATTCTCCTTCTTACCCAATGCAATCAATTTATTTTCCACACTATGTTGAAAAAATTTAGGAAAATACTTCACAAGGAAAATATTATTATATTTATTCAATTTTAAGGAATCGATATATTCCCATTCTTAAATAATAATATCAATTGACAAATGTTGATCAATATCAACAATAAAAATGTATGTGGTAAGAGTTACCATATGATGTTATGAAACACCCATGAAATTGAATATATTCACCAATAATTTGACCAAACCATTGGATATCAATGTGCCACATGATATACTGAATAGTAGAGGGTATTAGTTCATAACATTGCCTTTAATAGGAACATTACTCTATAGTGAACATGGTTTCTATCTCACAATTATTCTACCAAAATTTATATCCTACATAAAATTATTCATCAAAGATAAAATTACTTTGATATTTCCGATTTCATTTTTAAACATTATTTGGGAAAATTATGATGTCAGGCGATGAGACGATGAAATAATTTGAGGGCCCATGTCCCTAAAATTATTTTTCAAAAAAATGAATGGTTTTTTAAAAAAGTGTGTGAGATGCTTTCCTAAAAAAGTGGAATAAAAAATAAATGATTACATGTATCTGAAAGCTTAGGGAAACATATTTTTTTGGATCTGTTTCATTACCTTAGGTGAGGTCTATCATCAGTCGGTGGGGGTCAGCTGAGATAGATTGTTTTTGGAATTAACCATAAATAAAATAAATAATTATATTTTATTTTATTTTCAAATAATAATAACTCATTAATGATGATTCAAATTAGAAATATGAGACCATTATTGAGTTCATAATGTGGTTTCTTTTCTCGGTGAGACTTATCATTAGTCGATTCGGGTATTCTTTGGAGAACCGTGAAAAAGATGTAAGCAACATTAAATAAATTAAAGGAAAATTATTTTTTTGACTAAACAATGATTTTATTTAAATGTATCCTAATTAAAAAAATCACAGGGATAACCACATAACCCTGTAAACAATATAGCATTTATAGGGATATATTTGGAGATACCTATCAATGAAATGGAGATGGAATCACAGATCAATAATCCACAAACACCGTTCTTGATGGATATCTCCAAAGGCGATGATGCAGAGACTGAACATCAACAACGAGTGATCAAAATAAAATGTAGGATGAGTTATTTTTTAATTCCAAATACGTTATTAAATTCCACGACGTACTCAAACAAACCAACAAACAGGTTGATTCGTGATTCGATCGTAACCTTACATATTGGTTTTATTTCTATGGGATTTTATTGGGAGTTGATCATGTGATTATTTTGATGAAAAATTGGATGTTATTTCTAATTTAAATAAACCATGATCGATAAGAACATCGATCAAGCTCTTCCCATCTAGTTTGATTTATTCTTTTATCCCCCCATTCATCATCCGTCATGGGCCTTATTCTGTTTGCCAACATCTTGTCATGTCCAGATTAATCGATCGTTTCACACCCGATTATTAGTGATAAAATCAAAAAATAGATATATGGGATCAACATGACATGAAAGAGGTGAAAATACTAAAATGGATCAATTCAGACAATGGTGGATCCCCAAATCTGCATTCATTGACGTTTTTCAGCAAAATGAATAACAACCTTTTTGTAATTCATTTCGAGACCAATATGGAAGAAGAAACATATTTTTTTTGGTTATGGGGTGACCAAATGATGATGGATGTTGAGTTTCCTGAAAATTTATAATAGGAAGAGTGTCCAGAGTAGTGGGGGAGATGACCAAAACACAAAATAAGGATTCAGGAAAATCCAATGCTACATGCTATGTAATGTGGGATTATATGGTGTTTCCCTACCCCTACAAAAAAATATGGGTTTAAGGATTCATTAATGTCTCACATGACGTTTGACCTGTATCACATGGCATGTGGGACCTTCCTTGAGTCTCTTTGTGTATCATAAGAGCTACAAGAACACGGGGTGGAGTACACTACTTGTATACACAATGTGTACCCCACCACACTTCTATATCCAGACCAAATATACGGGTTAACCCCATGTAATGGTACATGGTAAGGCGATCACGGGTTGAAACCCTGTACTAGAACATTGACTGAATACACAGGTGGACCCCGGAAGGTAGGAAATGATGTGTGATCATTTCTCTATGTTGTGTATACCTTTTCTAGATGAGATGTTCATTTGAAATGGGGTGTTGTAAAAGGGTAGTACTTTAGGTCATGGGATCAACATGTGACCCTTCTGCATACAGTGTACTCTTTTATACAAGGGTTGATCTCCTTGCCCAATATTTATTGGAAATGTTTCTATTGGGTGGCTCACCCTTTCTCATTCCACTAATGGTCATTTGTTATCATTTCCAATCCAGAGGAGTATGACCCCCTTTAGCAGGACATTCTTGATAGAGTAGGGAGTCACCTATGAGAGGCATGAATCATTATTCTATTTCCATTCATGTACCCAAGTTAGATTTAGGTTATGAACTTGAAAAATCCTACCGGATGTTATTCCTCTACATAGAAGGTGAAACTAGATGAGCCGTAGTATACATTATGGATCATGCAATGGTCCTCATCTATGTATTGTGATCTTCCCCACTCATGGGGATTGTTCTTTTAGAGAGAGTATATCATATCTCTCTTTATATCGATTAGTGACTCTCTCTATCATGAAGGTTCATTTCAAATGGTAATTCAAGGGGAGACATCATCAGTGTAATCCGACTTACGAGTGTGTTCTCCTAGATTAGTTGCTTCGTGGAATCTTCAAACTGAATCACTAGTGTACATATATGGTATATGAGATATACCTATAGACAATGGGTCTGTGTTAAACTATATCTAGATATATTTTTCATATATATTGTATACACATACTTTTGTATAGAATAATATACCTTTACCTAGTTTATTTAATTTTTTTTTCAGGGTGTCCTACTGTGTATTGTTATACTTATCCCTACACGGGCTTTGTCATAACATGTGTTGTATTTTCATACATGATACCTTTTTGGAAGGTTGATAGGCATACCAGGACCTGGACTAGGACCAGGGGTTCTTCATGAGTTTAGATAGGCCAAGGTATTCCTAATACAACTAAAAAATTAAAAGTAACGGTTTTATTGGCTGTTCTTTGTAGTTTATAGACACTTTTTTTAGTGGGCTTATATTATGGCCATGTTTACTTTATTGAAATTTTATTTCAATGTTTTCTCTATTGGATGGGTTTAGTGGTATGCATGCATTTTGATCCTTAGTTGTTTTTACATTTCATCATTTATGGGAAAGGAGATGTGTGTGTATATGTTTATAGGTAGTTAGAAAATGCCTCTCATGGTAGTTATATGACTACTCGGTGCTAGTCACCATCCCCTAACTATTGGTGGCTTGCTTGGAGAGTCACAGAATTAACCACACTAGGACAGATTCTCATAGAGTGGTATCAGAGGTGGTTAGTTATACCTTAGGACTGAGAGTCTCTGATATTGTTTTGGGGATATAGTGTGAATTGTTCGAAGTTCATCATTTAAGCTAGAGACTCTAATGATGGTGCAGTGACCAATGTATCCTTAAACATGGACTCTGATAACCTTATTTTTGACTTGTTACATTATAAAACTAGTTTCCTGGAAACAATAATGGTATACACATCATATATTAATGGCTTTTTGTGTCCATTTTCTTCCTAAGTCTGCTCTCGTGATATATTAATTGATAGTGGGACATATTTTTCTATTATAGGATCTATTTTCATAGTATACTAGCTAGGATTAAGTGGCTTGATAATGAGGAAGACCCCCTTAGTTACAAGGCTATGATACAAGGATTAGTTCCCTTGTTGTTACCTCTAGGTGTTACACCATCCATACCTCCACCTGTAGAGAAACACATGGTACTTGCAATAGCAGTAGTTAAATAAAGCATGTTGAGCATTCTTCAAGAGTTTCAGCTACATAAACCCCTCATGTTTTGAGGTAGTCCTAACACAATGGTGGCTAGGGGATGTTTTGAGGTGGTGGACAGAGTTTTATGACTATTTATGACACTAGAAGATATGATGTTGGTTCTGGTGGAGAGCCTTGTCTTTGTCTTAGTAGGTCGATTGTGGGGGTTAATTAGTGAATCTAATGATGACGTGACCCTTCCATGGGTAGTGTTTGAGGACCTTTGACAAGAAGAGTTATCACCTTATAATTTGAGGGATATTCATATCCAAGAGATTCTATATCTGTTGTCGGATGATATGTTAGTGTCTGAATATTCATCGAGGCATCCCTACCTTTCTATCTACTCAATAGATATGACACACGATGGTCACTATAGGACTTAGAACATCGAGAGAGGTATATGATGACACATCCAGGAAAGTGTATCCCCAATATTTATTCCTACATTTTCTGGGGTGCTAGAGTTGGCCTTTGCAGTTGAAAGTTCCTTGGATGGAAAATATAGCTGTTGGTAGTTATCCACATGAAATCCAGAGTAGATACCTTGGCACCAAGAACATTAAGACATCCTCATAATCATATATGTGTGAGACATCATAATAGGAAGACCCATATTTGAGATTATACCATTCAGGGCTCAAGGGGTTGGTCCAATCATCCAAGAAGAAGGCAATTCTATTATGGAGGCCGAAAGGGACATATAACTAGAAATTTATCAACCTGGTGAGCTGCTGATAGGGAGACATTGGATGAGTCTCCAAGAAATTGTATTAAACATTATTAGGAAGATATACGGGGTGGAAGATGTGGTAGTGTATGTGAGAGAGTAGCAGGAGGTGGCATACATTTCTACGTGTTAAAAAACAACCCCCAGGTAGTTGCACCAATATCAAAGAGCAGGGAGACAGGGTAAGGGATATCTATGTGGGGTTGAGGTGTACGACTGAGAGGCTCCATTATTGACTCATGGTATGGTATTTGTCTTCTATACATTAGATACCGTATTTATAGAGGTAGATAATAATCATTTTTCTCTTTTCAAAAATATTTTATGAGACCTTGAGATTTTAGTTAGGACATTTAATCAACTCTTACGTATGGAGACACATACTGGAGTATACACGATGATCATAATTATGTAGATAGTGTAACATGAAAATTGGAGGTGTGAGTATCAATTAGAACCTCTGGTAGGTGTTTTGAGACCATATGACTTCATCATGAGAATGGATTGATAATATTCAGTTTGTCCCCAAATTGACTATTTTTTTTGTGAATAGTAAAATATATCTGTAGTTATAGAAATTGGTTTCCATTTTGAGATAAAAGTAATCCTAGAAAGAACATGAAGGAATCATGCATAAGAGGTTTAATCCATTTATTTATGATTTGTATAGCATTATCCTCAGAGAAATATATGTTTTTAGATTTCAAATCCAAGTAGTATTGTCATAGTACCAGGGTGTATTTCAAGAATATGTTCCAACATTAACTCCATGTTAGGAGATAGACTTGAGAATTGTTCTACATCACAGGATGGCACCGATGTCGGCACTATAAAATCATATGGATCTCGCAAATCATTGTAAGATGAGAGTGTAGTTGGAGGACTTATAGAGGAAGGTATTACTAAGACCTAGTGTTTTACCATGGCATGGCCCAATTTTTTTTCAATAAAGGAAGATGAGAGGGTGAGGTTTTGTGTGAATTTCCGACACCTAAACCAAGTGAGCGAGATGAATGAGTATCCATTACCAACGATCGATTACCTCCCAAATTAGTTTAGAGGATCATGACAGTTCTCAATGGTTGGCCACATGTCAATTCATTTAGATGTTTAAGCAGAGTTTCATGAGTGTCCCAATCATGAAATTGTCAGAGAAGGGTGATGAGTACATAGCATTCTGCAATGCATCAGTAATTTGATTTTTTGTGGCCTGATTTATAGCAAATAAATGATTGCATATGGTTCTTTCGAGTTGAGGATATATGAGAAAAAATATGTAACCCATGATCTTGAGTTGGTAGTGGTATTATTCGAATTGATTATGTGGATACAATACCTAATGTGCGAGCATATTATCCTCAACTTCTATAACAAAGTTCTCAAGTACATATTCTCTTATAAGGATAATCACTAGAGATATAGGCGATGGAAAGAGTTATTCTAGGACTATGATGATTATATTTTATATACTCCAGGTAATGGGAACATGGAGGCTGATTCTCAAAAAAAAGTGATCTTGTTCGTAGTTACAAAATAAAGAATTAGAGCAGTTGACCTTGTTAGGGTTTCTCCTCTATGGATGGGGATGATGTAGCTAACCTCTAATAGATGGTTGTAACTCCTTTACTCTTATAGAGATTCAGGGAGGCAGTTCATGGAGATACTTACTATGAGACCTGATGCTCTCGGATGTCCATAGGGAATGCGCCTGAAGAACTTTCACAAGGTGGGGAGCTTTTCATTATTTATAGAGGATGCATAGTAGTACTAGTGGAATTGTGGGAGAAGGTTTTGTAGGAGATTCATGCATCCCTTTTGGTGGTACATCATAAAGTAAAGAAGATTTACTAGGTCTGACAATGTCAATTTTGGAGGACAGGGATGGATAAGGAAGTGGAAGAGTTTTTCCCAATTCCTTATGTTTAGGTAGATGAAGGAGGAGAACCAGGTTCCCTCAGGTTTATCACAACCCCATGAGGTGCTTGAATGGAAGTGGGATGAGATATCATTGTAATTCATGATGGATTCACCACATAAGACTAGGGGAAATGATTCTATATTGGTCAATTTTGACCAACTCACCAAGTAGTCCCAATCCCAGCTTTCTGAGAATAGATTTTATTAAAGATAATTGGACGCCTCTATGTTAATGAAATAGTTAGACTCCACGGAGTCCAATTAATGATATTTTTATATCGCGATACTCATTTCACATCCATGTTGAGGTAATACTTACATGTGGAGTTTGGGACCCATTTACACTTGAGGAAAATGTTTCACCACCCAGACATATGACCAGATGGAGCGGACAATTCTGGTAATGGAGAACATGCTACAGGTTTTAATGCTAGATTTTAGACATAGATGGGGGGGACCACCGACCACTGCTGGAGTTTGCGTAAAACCACAGATACCACTCCTCCATTGGAATGTCACCATTTGAGTCAATTTACAGGTGACCCTATATGTCCTAAATTTACTAGACTGACCCAAGAGAGTCTGCACTCGTGCGATCAGAGTTGGTGTGAACTACTATCATGAAGGTCTTGATCATTCAAGAGATAAATAAGGCTATACACATTCATTAGAAATCATATGATGACAAATGTAAGATTCCTTTGGTGATCGAGGAAGGACACCATGTATTACTTAGGGTGTCACCTCGATGAAGGTAATGGAGATTTTTCTAGGGAGAGAAATTTATCTCTGATGTTTATTAGCCCTTTTCAAATACTACGTAGAGGTGGAGAGGTGGAATATCACATAGCTCTACCCCTAGATGGATCAGGTACATGATATCTTCCATGTGTCACAACCGAGGTGGTACGTGCATGACCCATCAAACATCATCAATGGTTGGGAGATGGATATTGATGATGGAGAGAATTTTGTTGAGTACCCAATAGAGATCGAGGATCGTCATGAGAGGATCCTTCTTGGGTGAGAAATTCCACTAAGGAATGTCAGGGGGCAGCATGGGAATCTGAAGGAGAGAACATGGGAGTGGGAGACTATGATTCTTGCCCAGTACCCTCATATTTTTGGTTTACCCTTGTTTTCATCTTTTCAAGGATGTCAACAAATAATGTAGGGAAAAATTAATGACTCATATCTTCCTAATTTTATTTTTATAGATTATTTTTGGAAATTTTGAGATGAGCCTCTAAGACGGTGTGTGATTCTATGGATCGATCATAACCTTATATGATGGTTATTATTTCAACAACATTTTTTGAGAGTATTTCAGTTGAATATTCAGTTGTCAAATTTGATTATTGTTTGAAGAGAAATGAACCATGATCCACATAAACTTCAACCATTGTCCATTCCTTGTATTTGACCTATAATTTTATATGCCTTTTAATTTTTCTTCACAGGCATTATTTTCTCCTCCCAGGAACCAACATATCCTAATTAATCGATTATTGCCCACCTGATTCATAGGGAAATGATCTGATATCCCAGATCTGGGATCATTGTGACACGATCTAGGTGAGAATATAGACACAAAGCGAATCGAATGATGGAGGAACCCCAAATATGTTATCATTTATGTTCTTTGGAGGAATTAAGGATGACCACTTTTTAATCCTTTGTGCGACTGGTTCTAAAGGCTAAACACACTGTTTGTGAGATGTCCTGACTGAACAAGGATAGATCCTGGGTTTCTCGAAAAGGTGCATCCAGAATGGTGGTCAGAGTAGTGGAATACATTATTGGAGCATGAAACAATGATTTGAGAAAATCATGTGCTACACTGTGTGTAATTATTGATTACATGGCGTGTGGGCCCCCATCAAAGTCGGTTCTGGTTTTAGGAGGTAGTAATGTTTCACATATTGTGTGTCCCCTTCCCGAAGTATTGACATGTATCTCAGGAGTTACACACACATGGGGTGGAGTACACAACCTTTCTACATGGTGTGTACCAAAACCAACGACCAAAACCAGACCAGATACCCAGGTTACCACGTGTACTGGTACACAGGTAGAAAAACACGGTTTGACACAGTGTATTGGAACATGGAAAGAGTACACAGGTGGACCCAAAATTGTAAAAAATAGAGACTGATACTTTATACATTCAATAAATACCTTTTTTACATGACATGTTCTTCTGATACTGGTCGTTGTACACGGGTAGTACCTGGGTTCATGGGACATGATATTTTTCCCTTCTACATGTCGTGTACTCTCTTCTAAATTACTTGAAATATTGTCCTACATATACTGGAAAAGTTATTTATCAGGTTGGTTCCCTTGGATCATTATCATGAAGGTGAGTTGGTAACATTTCTTGTCCATAGTAGAATGATCTCATTCATCTAGACTTTCTGGATAAAGTCACGAGCCCCCTCAGAGAGGCCCTATATTCACTGCTTTCTACATTATTGTTCCCTATTTATAGTGAGGTTATCAACAAGACCATTCCTACTAGACATTAGTTCTCCACATAGCTGTTGAATCCAAATGATTTGTGGTATACACCATCACCGTGGTAGTGAGCCTCGTCTGTGTATCATGATCTTCCCCACTAAAAGAGTAGGTTATCCTAGAGAAAGTGTATCATATCTCTTATCAGATAGACTGGTGTATCTCTCTCCCTCATGAAGGTTCATGGAAAATTTTAATTCTTAGGATGATGTTATTAGTTCTATCAGACTCAGGTGTGTGTTCCCCCAGATGACTTTCTTTATGGGTACTTTAGATTGAATATCTTGTATAGGTATATGGTAGTTTCAAATAACCTCTATAATACTGGAATGAGTTTTATTATATCTGTTTGTATTTCATAAATGTGTTTTATACTCATTCTAGTGTAGTGTTGATTGTACCTTTACCATGAGTGTAGCTTTGTGGTTTTGGGTTTTCCTACTGATTATTTTTATACTCACCCATTGATGGGATTTACACGCAAGTGTCATGTAGTATGTTGTTAAACATCCTTTTTTGTATAGTCCATGAACAACCCAGACCAAATAGTGCTTCGTGAGTTCCGATAGGACGAGGTGTCCCTACAACTATAGACAGCAGTACCAATACCATTTTTAACATGTTAGACTTTTTATTTTATTAAATAATTCTTTTGCTGGGCTTGTATTTCAGATCATATTACTTTAATGCATTTCACATACATAGTTGAACTCTATTGGTTGGGATTAGTTGTATTCATAAATTTGGTTCCCTATTGTTTGTTTACAATTCATCATTTCTATGCTTGGAGATGTATGTGTGCGTTCATGTACTTAGGTGATTCCTCTAATTTTAGTGATATTCATTCTTGGTGATAGTCACCATCCTCTAGCCTATTGGAGATCAGAATGGGGAGACACGAGATGGTACCACTCGTATATGGAATGATAAATGAAACCAAAATCCCTATTTTATTTCCAACCACTTTAAGATTCTAATTTGGGGTGATATTTTCCACTTAGTGTCATCCCACTTCAGCTTCACTATTTCCAATAAAGAATAAAATTTTTGATTTAAAAATTTTAGATGAGGAATCATGATGATATTCATAGTATATATTATTTGAAAATAACAATAATTTATAATCTCTCTTAGTCATATTATATTATCTAGAAATGTTATATAAAAATTATAGTTTATACCATTTATAAATACCTAACTATTGAAAAATAAATTATCTTGAGTTTTAATTCATGTATTAATTTTCATTCATTTCCTATGTACTTTTAATATTTAGAGTTTTATAGTGTTAGGTTGTATCCCTTACATAAAAATATATTCACATCCACTAAGAGTGCCTTTATTTATAATAAAATACTTTTATAATGAACCATGTTTACATTTTATTACAAATCATCATGACTTTCTAAATAATTTAATCATGTTTATTATCTATTAGTAAACCTATTGATAAAAATTTTGTATTATGGGATTTAAATAAAAGTCTCAGTAACTGGATATGTAAGAAGGAATAAAAATACTTATTACTCCACATCCAAATAGAAAGATAATATAAGTGAGTTTTACATTATTACTAAATAATCTTTGAGGTAAAATAATCATTTAATTTAAAATTTAATCATAAATACTACCAAAAGTTTTTCCAAAAAAATATTTTTAGAAAACATAAATGAGAAATATATATTTTATCTAACAAGACAGGATACCCTAGTACCCTAATAAGTATTTTTTTTGATATATCTTGAAGGGAATTCCCTCTCTCCATGGGTTATAGATAAACACATGAAATCAGATAAGATAATAGAGTGAATAATTTTCAACCAAATTGTAGAAGATAAATGAATAGAATCTAGTATGGTCAATAATCAAAAAGAAATAAATTAATATGAACCAAATTGTTACAAAAACCCCAATGGTGTACATAATCAATGTACATTACCATTTGAAATATAAATCTAAAACATCCCAAAGAAAACATCACTTCAATCCAATAAGATCAAGAACATCCACCATCTCCAAGTGTCGCTTTCCCTTTTTCTCAGACCTCATATAATAAAATCTAAAAATTCATAGAGGAAAAGGTAATATGTGAGCTATAAATCTCAGTAGTGTCTTATTATTTCGTCCAAAATCAATTCCAATTACAATTACCTATATATGTTATCTATTTAAATAAAACTATTTATGTCATGGTATTTATGTTTTTAAAACAAAATATGTTATTCAATAAAATGATAATTGGTATATCAACCAACATCCAAATAGTCTTAAATATAAATTTTAAATAACTACATAAATATATATAAGATAAAATTAATAAAATAGTTCTATAAATCAATGTTATATATATCAAATCTGATCACTACATTCCCCGCATAAGGGAAAAGTACATTCTATTCCATATAAAGGAAGTTAAAATCACCCCTAATTAAGGTAATGTCACACCCGCTCCCTTGTAATATAAAGTTAAATCAAATTCCACATAAGGTAAAAATATATCCACTCCCACTTAAAGTAAAATTACATCAAATAAATTGGAAAAAATAAGAACATAAAACACATTAACATAAAATTTCACTTTTTTTATTGTTCAATAAGACTTCTCATTTCAAATCCAATTTTTATTTCTTCATCATTTCACACCACTAAAAAACACCTTTCTATTAAATAATTTTCTCTATAGATGAACATGAAAACATTTTTGTATAAATTATTTTTAAAATAAATCCCTGATTTTCCATAAATCCATCCCATAATTTTAATTCAATTTAAATTGGGATTTTTTTCCAATTGAAATTCTAATTTAAAATAATTGAATAATTCAGCATAGTTCCATGTCCTTAAATAAATTAAAAACATAATTCAATTTAATAAATCAATACCAGGTATCTAATATATTATAAATAACTAGAGAACCACCTATCATTAATCAGTGATCATGAATCGACACATGAAATGGGATTTTACAACAAATAATGATTGAGATTGAATCCTAGAAAAAAAAACATTGAATCAAAATCCAAATAAAAGGATTTTATAACCATAAAATATAGTTTTATCCTTCATACACTAAATAGAATCGAAGGATAGACCAGAAGGAACAAAATGAGAGGAGATCCAATTAACTAGGAGGGATCAGATCATCAACCAGATGTTTGATACGTCGAATGAGGAAGTTGTAGGATCCAAATTTTCTACTATTAGTCATTTTAAAACAAAATATTATAAATATGATTTTTTAGGTAGTTAGGAAAATTAAAAAATGTTTTTTGTAAATTTTTTAAAAAAAATTAGAAATAAAAAAGTTTGCACACATGGTTTACAAAAGAGGGACTCACTTCTAGAAAAAATATGCACCCTTACCATCTGCACCTCTAGAATCATTGTACAAGGAAAACCATTTCTAAAAGGTGGGTGAAATTTTTTCCCAACTATTCTCCAACCATGAAAATCCACAAAGTTTAGGGATTCATGATTCGTACTGATGGGGAGGGGGTGGAAATCCATGCAAATCCTAAAAATCATCCAGAACTATCCAAATTCCCCCTGAAAAATCCTATGGAAATACCCATCCAAAGAATGTTAGAAATAAGGTGTGAAGAATACCTATAATCATGTAACAAGTTGTTAAAACCACCAAGATATTAGAACTATCTTTCCCCATAAATCTAGTCAACATGCTTCCATATCGAAGAATCGAGGCCACTGCTTTTTCTTAAGTGCTCTAAACTCCCCCACCACATGAATATGAGAACCAAACATTCATAGCATAAAGAAAAATTATCACCCTCCCTTGAAGTTCCATTATCTCATAATAAAAAATCTTTACTCGATGTTCAGTCACATATAAATCAATCTTGATATCATGATACTACCATATCTAAACATGAGATATGTCAGAAAGGTAATACTAAAGAAATAATTCATAGAACACATTATGTATCTGTTTCAACTATTTTGGAAGGTCTAAATAGTAATTCACCATCCTCATCTACCCAACAACTATAAAATTTCCTACATAATGTGGATCAAGATTCCCTTGACTCCCAATTATTCTATAACCCATATGGGGTGAAGCTCTCTAGAACCAATGGTCAATAACTAAAAACTCTATTGGTCACCTACGATGGTCAGTATATGTTTTTTACCAGAAATATGACGCCACATTATATGAAAAATAAACAATATCATCAAAATTTTCTCTTGGGCCAAACTCATTCAATCTAAGGATTTTGTAGTTATATCTAACAATCACAAAAGATATGTTCATGTCTTACAATACAGAAAACGAAAATGTGACAATATTATCATGTATTTGTATCTATGTTTTAAGCAAACTCAATATATCTAAAATGGTTATAACAAATTCCACGAAAAATCATGGGCCCATGCCCGAATCATATCCTTATGAAATTGTATATCCAAAACATTATGGCCCTCTATTAGTGGATTTTATGATTTATATAAAGAAACCTAATATCTCACCACCTTCTAAATTCCATATAGAAAACTATAAGTAAAATGGGGATCTAATCAGATGCTATAGAATATGGAACTTTATGAAATTGAACAATTTCTTTCACATACAGATTCTCCACCACTTCAAAAGAGGTTGTAATAAGAATGGTTATAATGTGAGCTGATTTGGTTATCCAATAGTCTACAAACCATATTTCATTTTTATTTTTACGGTAATGTGGAACCCCGATAAATATTTCAATATAAATTCCATCCGACTTCCATGTAAATACTCGAAGTTCATGAAGTAAACCTAATGGAATATGGTGCTCATCATTGACCTATTCCTATTTGTAATGAAGAGAAAGAAATTAAACATTTCATGTATCATATATGTCTACAAAAATAAATGTCAAATTTCACATAAATATGTGTGGAACCAGGATTTAAAACCCATTAGAACATATGAAGGTACTCTATCAAATATTTTTTCATGGGTAAGGGAAAGGAAAAATGATTTTGAAAACATAGAAGACATTCCATGGAGAATGAACTCATAGCAATGATATCACCACAATATAGTGAGTCTCGAATTCTATGGAATTCATCATCAAGTAGTTGTTCTATAAGAATCATGTCGAGAAGAGTGGATGTCATTTGAAAATTGTCCAAGGTCACCTCATCCATTTTTTTCTAAACCCCTATATGGAACTATGAAAAATGATCCATCATGAACCACTATTCTGATGATTCATTCACGACATTGGTCAAACTATTCCTACACAAATCATCAGCAACTACAGTCTCATTCCCCGGGGTATAGGAAATTTTGAAATGAAAAGACAATAATATATCAAACCAATGAATGTAGTGAAGATTCTAAAATTTATAAAAGAAGATATACTTTAAGAATGTGGTCAGAATACAATATAAATATTTTTCTAAAAAATCAATGTCTCTAACTATTATGTACATTCCTTACAGATGTGTGTATGAGGTAATTGTTTAAGGAATTATTCTCATGTGGACTAAGATTCAAAGAGCTATAGTCAATGACATTACCAACGTTCATTAGAACATATTGAAATCTCGATGAAGATGAATTATAAAATACCTCAGAGCCTAGCCTATCCTATGTAGGAGTCAACATTGGTGTAGATGTAAAAATGTGTTTTATATCAACAAAAGAAATAATAAATTTACCATCCCAAAATAAATCACCCTCTTATAGGTGAGAATAGTCATAACAGAATCCAATATATTGATATCCATTAAGAACATGTGATAATACCACACTAACCCAGGAGAAAAACATTCATGAAAAATATTATTTGATTGATCCCACATAATAATATATTTAACCTTCTTATAATCAATAAAATTAACATGTTCTAAGACTATGTGTCCCAATAAATTCAATTTTCAAATCCCTAACTCACATTTCAAAAGTGTTAAATAATGGAGGTGATATCAACAATTCTGGAATTTTTCTCAGATAATGAACTTGATCCTCCTTGGATAGAGAAAAAACTTGTATTTATCCTCATATACCACCAAGAACATTTAAAAATACATGGTTAATATCATTTTAATCAAATAATAAATATGAATGATAATTGTTTAAAAAATGGGAATGATAAGTTACTCACAATGGGAAACCCTTCCCAAGAAAGTAGTTATATGAATGTCATATTATTATTTCTCAACTGATGACAACCAGACTGAAGATAAATAAACAAAAACAACTAAAAATCCTTGAAATAATCAAAGTAATTTTTAATCCATTGAAACAAAAAAAATTCACAACCATAGCTTATCTAAGATTCCAGTAATAAAAATGTAGGTGAAGTGTTCCATAAATCTTTATATAAATATAATAGGGAGAAGGTTAGATAACACACTCGTCTATATGATGCCTTTCTCTATTTTATCATATAACGGAGTCAAGAAATGTTTTATTTCAGTTGGTTCCATATGGTATAAATGAATATAACATGGTTTAGTACTTGTAAATAAATCCCTAGAGAACCCATCTCATATTTCTGATGGAAAACCCAAAAAAATTGAATGAAACGCATCATAAATTTTGATGACAATAATAGGGACCAGAAAACTCATTTATTCATGCTCCATATCAAATAAAATAAATGATTCTAATCTCCACAAATATGTATAAAAAGGTCTGAATCAACTCAACCTATGGTCCCATACACCGTAAATGATATGACACCACATTATGAGAATTAATAGAGACCCACGTATTAGGAAAGATACAATCCATCCAGAAAATTAAATCAAGGTGTTTAAAGTCAAGAACTAAAAAAATATTAGGTTATATTGATCTATGTTAAAGAGAATACACATGAAGGACAATGAAGTCCCTTCTTGTTCTTCATTCTAAGGGGAATCATAATATCCATGGCATAATACACGAGCATTGTTGGAAGATTTAGTAGGTTCGAATGAAAATAAAATATAAATGAGTGAGATTCACTAGTATCAAATACATAAGTCACTAATGATGAAGCTATATTTATGGTATGTATCATATTCGTTGGACCTATATCAGTTTCTTCTAGAGTTTCTTCCAAAGCGTGAAGATGAATTTTTTTAGATTCATCTGGATAGAACACATTAGATCCCAAATAATCTAATTGTATCACAGTATTAATAGGTATAAATAAGATGGTGACACACCACAAATTTGAAAATATGTTGATGAAATTCTTTTGGTTTATTGAGTTACCAAAAAAACAATAGTTCTTTTGCATTGAAGTACAATAAAATCTCAAATTCCCAAACCTACTACATAGAAGAATGTCAATGGGATGCTGTAAGGAAACACATGAGGTCTGTAATTAAACATATATTGAGATCTACCATGAAACTCATCCTGATTCTTCTTATATTTAATGGAACGAATTTTAACTTATATAATAAGAACATGAACTCCCTTCAATTATTACATACCAGCCAGGCTGAGCTCAACCGTCAACACCATATCCAGTACTTCATCATACAAAGTGAGATTCAAAAGTAAAATATGTTAAGTAATATCTGTTCAATAAACCATCTAAAAATATCAATTATTAATCTTCCCATTGGATACAATCATTGGTTAAAAATAAAAAAGCTCGAGAAAGAGATTCTTATATTCCTTCATGTTTATGTCAGACTATTTGAGTTTTAAAAACTCCATGGCATTATCTAGAAACATTGTATTTGGATGGAACATGTTAATCAAAATCACTAAAAATTCATTCCACTCTAAAACATCATGATTCATAACCATAATAACAGAATCCCATAATCATCTACTAATTCATATAGTATGAAAATGGGACATTTTACCTTAATTGAATCATGTATTTCCAAGATATCAAATAAAATATATATCTTCCTAAACCAATCCTAATCATCTTGAGGATAATTTGACACTCATAACACTGGGGAATTCTAGAAAAGAACATCATAGGAAATATTTTGAGATCAATATATCAATGGTTCCACAAATGTATCCGGAATAGGAATGGGTGCAATTTCCTATCCCAGATCTTCGAAAACATGAACAATAATTTCAAATATATTCTAGTTCATGGGAGGATATTCTCATTGTGGATCATAAGGACATTCCTCCTGGGTAATATTAACTCATATTTTTCAAATCATGATGCTAAAAATCATCATTAATCCCCCTCAATGATTTCATAATATAACTAATATTATCAATTCAAATAATAGATACATGAAAATAAAACCCATCAGATAATAAACAAGATTTTGATTTCAACCTATCCAAATAAATAGCAAGTAAAAGGATATAATTAGTTCAAATTATTATTCCAAAAACATTTTCCAAACAACATTTGGTTTTTAAGGCTCTATATGATGAGATAAGGATATGAACACACTCATAACCACCTCATGAGACATGAAAAGACATCCCAAAATTGCATTTAGTCATCAAAGATAGATTTTAAACCTTTAGTTTATAAAACATTGTGACAAACTTTCCCAGATACCCTAGTAACATGATAAATGATCTGACTCCAACATATCCCAAAGGGATATCCCAATACACTGGATATGGAAACTAGAACCAGATATCATAAAAGATAAAACATGGAACAACTTTTCATCAAATAAAAGTATAATAAAGGATTAAAAGTTACTATTCTAAACACTCTAAAAGAAATAATTACTAGATACCAAAAAAGTATAAAAAACCAAATGTAGTACATAATTGAAGTACTCAGAAAATGGAACGATAAATCATAAGAATAACAAATAAAGCATCACTCCATGCCCCAAGGATCAAGAAAATATGGCTCTTCCATGGGAGGTTTTCCCTTCTCTTAATCTTGGAAAAATAAAATCTATAAACTCATGAAGTAAAAGGTACAGTTTCATCATCAAATACTAGTATTATCTCACTGTTTTATCCATAAAAATTTTCAAAATCAATTACCTTTATATTATATCAATTTAAATAAAATTTTTCCATGATTTATGTTTACATATTTTCAATAAAACATTATTTTAAATCAAAATATATCCAGTATACCATAAAAAATCAGAACTTATTGGAATGAATCGATTATATAAATTAGTTTTTATAAATCCTATGGCTTTAATGAAATAGTTCCATAACTCTGTGACATGTATATAAATTTATAAAACATCACCCCTCACTTAAGGGAATATTAAATCTAATCCCACTAAGGGAATATTACATCCACTCCCACATAATGAAAAATCACATCCACTCCCATTAAAGGGAAATTTAAATCCACTATCAATTATGGGAAAATTAAATCCACTCCAAAATAATGGAAAATTTCTTCAAATAACATATAAATCATTCATTTTACTACACTTCTAAATATAAAATCAGAATTATAAATTTTCAACATGACTTATATTTTAAAAACCTATGAATTCTTTTTCCTCAATTCATGACAATTAAAAACATATTTAAATTTATACCTTTTAACAAGATTAATATCAACTAATTTTCATCGAAAATATTTCCAAAATCATGATATCATTTTTGAAAAATCCATCTCTCAATAGGAATTACATTAAAATTTATTTTTTTATCAACATCGATAACCATTTCAAATCAAAGAAAAATTAATCATAATTCCATGTTTAAAAATCAATTAAAATTTTGATTCAATTTAATCATTCAATTAAGCATTTCTATTATAAGGATATTAATTATGGAACCACATAACAGTAATAAAAGATCTAAAATCAACACATACAATGAGATTTTACAATGACTAATGTAAGAGATGGGGATTTAGAAACACAACCTAGAATCAATATCAAAATAAATAGTGTTTAGATCAATCCAATATGTGTATGTGTTATGCATAAAAATATAAGGATTAATAATGAGAGATCATGAGAATCTAAAAGAGAGGAGATAAAGTTACTAGATAGGGGTCAGATCTTCCATATTCACTTCAATTTGTTAAATAATTAGGATGAAGGATCAAAAATTCCTTATGGAGAGCCTTATAAACCCAAAAAATTGTAATATGGATGAGTGGGGAGATAAAGAAACATGAATATGGGTTTATGAGTTGTTAAAATAATTAAAAAAATATTTTCACTTACACTTTCCTGGAGAGAGCTACATGGATAGTAAAACTATGACCCAAAACCCAAAACCCCCATGAAACACACTATCCAAGGCATACAATTTATCTAATATTGGTGAATGTTTTTTCGAAATATGAAGTAACTGGGAAACAACCACTATATAGTGTTTAATAATTTTCATTGGTGAAATAGTTTTTGAAAACCATTCACCAACCCTACACAAACTATAAAACCTCTAGATATATCCAATGTTCCTTCATAAAAAATTGATACAATCCCCTACCAAGTCATGATCAAATGAAGGTTTGAAGATTTAATGAAAACATGTAATGATATGTTACAATTGTCATGAGGTATCTTAGAAATCATGAGAATGAAATAAAATATTTTTCTTAACATCCTACATTTTACAGAAATTGTTAGTAATGATTTCCTTACAAATATATCATTAGAATAAATTATGAAATAAATATATTTTTATTAAAATTCATTTGAAATAATTTGAAATTAATATAGGTACCTTGGCACATCATGTTCATAAAACCCATATAGGAACCCACACAATAACATATAAAAACAGAGTAACCTACTCATTTAATTTCATTATAATTATCTAAATTAATTAATGATTATAAAAGAACTATAGATATATATCTATCTCAAATCATCAAAACAATTTCATAATGAATATTGCATACAAAGAACACATTAAATCATTAATTTCCATCATCATACTCATAAAAATATATCTTTTATCTCATAAGAAAAAATTATTAATATGTTTATATAACACTTTTTTTAAACTCCATTATCAAAAATAAAATACCTAGATATAAGGGAAGATATGGATTTTATTTGATGGAAAAACTAACTTTAATAATGTAATCAAAATATCAAATAATGGAAATGAGAGTGGAATATTTTGATGAAATCATATATGATAAAAACATCACTTTTTTACTTTTTAATGAAATTCAAACATTCCATATGATATATTAAGAAAATATTCCATTTTATTTCCTCTATCTGATTGTAAATAGATAAATTATGTTAACTATTAAATTTTCTTATTTAACAATTTACCCAAATATAATGAAATATCAATACTAGGGAAAATTAAAATGAAATTTTAAAAAATATAATCATTATTTTGTCATTCAATATCCCTTAAGATGGCATAATATTTTAATAGATAAATCATTAAAGGAAATAACATAAACTATATTTTTATACAATTGTTAAATTTTTTATAATAAATTTAAAATAATTTAATATTTTAGTTTATATTCCATACAAATGAAAACATGTTTTTT
Source organism: Viscum album (assembly GCA_963277665.1). NCBI lineage: Eukaryota > Viridiplantae > Streptophyta > Magnoliopsida > Santalales > Viscaceae > Viscum > Viscum album. The sequence continues at coordinate 1,403,591,912 of OY728155.1, forward strand.
ATAAGAACCTAGTTCTTATTATTGAGGTACGAGTTTCTTCTTTTTCTTTTTCATTATGTATATATGATAAAATAAAAAAATGGGGGAAACCCTCAATTTTTTGGGTAAACACCATGTACTTTCCCACACGTTGTGTACTTTGGCTGTGTGGGAAGTGTACATAGGGCGTATATGCCTATCAGCGATGAAGGGTGTAAAAACTTGTAATGGCCTGGGTTTTTGGGGTCCATTACTTTGTGAAAATATCATATTGGGTTTTCTGGTGTGGGAATATCGGTGAAGTGTGGCGTAACAATAGGCCTACCGGTAGCCTTAGACTACCGGTAGCCGGCCTACCGGTAGCTCGGTCTACCCGTAGCCGCAGCCTACAGGTAGCTCTGTCTAGGGGTAGCTCGGTCTACCATAAGCTGCAGCTACCGGAAGCTCTGTCTACCGGTAGCTCAGTCTACCGCTGGCTGTCACCCACAGGTAGCTCTCAGCTACCAGTGGCTCTGGCCCACACTGCGGGTTCTTTCCAGTGGCACTCCTTCTTACGCAATTAGGGTTTTAAACCCTATTTTGACTCATTTAAGCATGTTTTAAAGCCCGGTAACGCCCATAAATTTGTTAATTATGTATTTAAGGAATTAACCTGGTGCTTGTGTTGGTTTAAACCACCTGATCCCTTTAATAACATGTGGGGCCGCATGGTCAACCCACGACCCCCGCTCCTTACGCGGTTTAACGTTCTTATCTCAACCGCCCCAGACCCTTATAAACTAAATGATTCGCCGTTGGTTTCTTCTTTCCTCATTCACCCGGTGCTAGATTACCCTTCCTTTAGGCGAGCTGCAATGATATGCATGATGTTCTGCGCCCGGTCTAAGTGTTGATGAGGTGACTTTCATTCAGGCGAGCCGCATCTCTATCAGTGAAGTTCCACTTCAGGCCTCAGCGTCGATCATTGACCAACAAGTAAGGAATTTCTCCTTCGCCTTTCTTTTGTGTATCAAGTGGTATGGGCCTGCTTTTGATTCTGTATAATTGGATAATCCAGAACTAAATAAAGATAATGAACAGATTCTTTATAGAAATAAGGGGGGGGGTGTGATCATTGATATTGTTTTATATTATGATCTTCTTTTTGAATTGTGTGGCTTACACCTACTGAAAATCGAGGCCGTTGGTGGTCGTTGTTTGTGCACTAACGAACCCTTTCCTCTGGTTATGTTTAAATGGATCGTGTTTGTGGTGGATAACCCTTGTTGTGTAAAGGAATATTTTTTAATCATGTATATTCGGCAAAATGAATTGGAAGCACCAGGATGAATCCTTTTTTATGATAACCCCGGTTAAAGCACACGAGAATAGAAATCATGGAGTGTGTTAAATCTTATAAATATGAAAATACCGGCATAGCCCTACTTTGTATTGTTGTAGTGGTTTGGTTGTTTTCTTTTACGGGCCGATTGCTGTAGATGTGGGAGGGGATGAAATTCCCTGTTTTTATACTATTGGTGGTCATGAAATTGGGGATGGGATCCCTTGTTTTTATGGATTTGGTGGTTGTGAGTTTTAAGACTAGGAGGTTGCCTTTTTTATATCACGAATTGGGGATGGGATCCCATGTTGTTATGGATTTAGTGGTTTTGAGTTTTAAGACTGGGTGGTTACCTTGTTTATATCACGAATTGGGGTGGGATCCTCTATTGATGAAAAACCTTTTTGGGGGAGGGGACACGGGACAATGTCTCGGGGATGTCTTTGGTTCCAGTACTTCGAGGGATCTCACTTATTCATTTGCTTTTGTGACGTTAAAAGAGAACCAGGTGTGGATAAATAATTGAAATTTGGCTGGTTTCTTTTCCTTGGTTATGCATATGGTGTTAGTTTCCCAGTAGTGCTTAAACTTATTTGAACATTATTACTGAACAAGAAAACAAGAAAGGGGAAAATGGGTTTGTTGGTGAGAGTCGTGACTCAGACCTAAGAGTTGTTTGTGTCCTTTAGGCTGGCTGAAGAAAAACCTAACTTGGGTGAGTGCTTGTTACCTATATATATGCATACTTGTAGTTTTGTGTTTCTTATTCACGCCCAACCCAAGTTGAGCACTTAGTGCCGAACACCCCCATTTCACGGGGGAGGGTGTTTTTCCAAACACCATTACAAGTGTCTGGTTATTAGCTTCTTTTCTGATCCATTTACCAGATAGCCCAAGTGTCTTCGGGCAGGCTGTGATGGCCTGAGGTCCATTATTAGCCCCAGAATCTTTGGGCAGGGTAGTGTGGGGGTTGTCCAGGTGTGTGTGGCAGGTGATTTTCCATGTGTATTTGGGATGAGGCCTAGGTGTCTTCGGGCATGGTATTGGATCTTCTAGCCTAGGTGTCTTCGGCCGTAGTGGTGGTTGTTCTGGCCTTGGTGTTTGCAGGCATGGTTACGTGTGACAGTTGTGGCCCAGGTGTTTGCGGGTGGTATTCGGCAGTGGGACTGTGTGTGGTTGTGGCCCAGGTGTGTGCGGGCAGGTGTGGCAGTGGGACTGCAGTGAGAATGGAGGGATTGGTTCGATGTGTAGGATGTCAATAACCAGTGGGAAATTGGCGCGGGGTACCCAAAAACCTATGTGCTCTTATTATATATATTACTTAACTTGCGTTATTTGGGGAGTGTGCCTTGATGTGGCTTGGGTGGATAGTTTACCTTGTTAGTTGTTTGGTTTACTCCTTTTCTAACGGGACGTTAGTATGTTCCCCCATATGTGCACGAGAGTCTTTGGTTTTCCCTACTGAGTGTACTTGTATGCTCACCCTATGTATATAAAACTACTTTCAGGTTTCCAGGAGGACTTCGGGGATCGCACAGGACCATACTAGCTCGGACCTTTGGGGTAATCATAGTTTCTATTTTCTATCTTTCTTTGGTACTTATCATTGTAGTCACTTTTGTACCATGTGGATTTTACTTTTTGGAACATTCATTTGGGAATGGTTTACTTTCGGCTTTACTTTTCCTTTAGTTTTGGTGTTCTTGGGTTTCATCATCTTATCTCCCGATCTTATAAAACAAAAAGGGGTAATGCCTTCCATTTGTGTGAAATATCTATACCCTCCGTGCTAGTCGCCACTCCGGGACCTATTGAAGGAGGGTCTTGGGGGTCATTATATCTCGTTCAACTTAAGGAAGGAAGGGCCTAGCAATCTGCTGACCCTTCCCTCCTTTTGGTGAAGGAGGGTCATGACAGAATGGTATCAGAGGTGATGGTTGAGAGATAGGATGGGGTGTGGAGTTAGGCACAGTGAGGATTGCATGGTATGGTAGGACAACAGTGTTGGGTGACCTTGGTGTGTGAATTAGTCCAGGGAAGACCGGCTAGGACACGGGATTTTAGGTCCCCCCGTGATCCGGTGCAAGGACTCTGGACCTACCGAACGACCAAGTGAGGCCACGCTGATTGCAGGGTAGAGAGACCCTAGGAAAGGTACATGCATCATATTGACTTGTGTTCTTGTGTTTATGTGGTGTTTTGGGGATGAAGAATAAATTAAAACTTTAATAAGTTTTAAAGAATGACATTCTGCACTACTTGGGCTTAGGAATTCTTTGTTTACCTTGAAGATATGCCACTTGGAGGGTGACTGCATGTGGTACAGGCGATCGAGGCCCCACAGAATACCTTGGCCGATCGGTAGAGAGATGACCGAGAAGAGGATGATGACCAGTGGCAGAGGAATCTTCAGGCCTTCCAGTGACATACCCTCGAGAAGTATGAGGGAAGCACCTCTGATATGAAGACGGAGAGTGGGCTAGAGGAGCCGGTGATAGCCTTCAGCTTGATCGGGGCTCCGACCGAGTACTGGCTTCCTCTGGCCGTCAGCCAGATGCAGGGAGCGGCACGTCAATGGTGGACGCTTTACCTGGGGGAGAGAAGATAAGCTGAGGTGGCATGGGCTGATTTTGAGAGGGAGTTCCGGATGTAATTCCTCTCTTCGACGATGAAGGTGGAAAAGAGACATGAGATACTCTCCCTCCAATAAGGGAGTATGGCAGTGAGGGAGCTAGGGATCAAGTTCAAGGACCTCTTATGTTTTTCTCCAGACCTCTTTCCTGATGAGGAGTCTCAGGAAAGTCGTTTGGAGGAGGCACTCCGACCCTCCCTCCATAAGGTTGTTATCCCCTTTACCATTCCGACATACTTGGAGGTCCAAAAGAAGGCCAAAGTGGTGGAGAGGATGCATGCTCTAGGAGGAGTGTCATTATAGGGGATCCTACTGGGACCATCGAAGGGGAAGGCCGTCAGCACCAGGTCTCTATCGTCAGGACCCTCCAGGTTCCAACCGGCAGGGAGCAGGCCGCAGCAGTTTCAGTTTCGATCCCCTGGTCCTCACCCTTTTCCTTCTGGCCCGGGACCGCGGTGCTTCGTATGTGGGTGACCTAGACATCTCCGGAGTCAGTGTCCAAATCGAGTATTGTACAGCGGTGGCGGACATCCCCACCACCCAAACCTAGCAGCAGCTTCCAGCCATGCCTTTCCAGTAGCAGCAGCAGGGACAGGGAGCTCCCGCTCCTCCGAGGGCAGACATAGGAGGAGGAGTCCGACCTCAGGGCACTCCTCAAGGACCTCGACCGGGGCGTGGTTGGGGAGGTGGCCGACATCCGAGGGGCAGAGGAGCAGGGTGTGGACAGCTACACGCCGCAGAGGCAACGGTTCCAGCAAGGCCAGTGGTTGTTCGAGGTACGAGAAGTTTTTTTAGTACCCTTGCTTATGCCTTGTTAGATACCAGACCTTCACACTCCTTTGTTGCACCCAGTCTAGCCTGTGCCTATGGTCTAGATGCCGAGAGACTCCACGTGCCTCTGGTGTTGAACACACCAGTCGGGGGTCAAAATGACTTGTAGTTTGTTTTTCGGGGATGCAGCCAGATGATAGGGCCACAATAGTCAGTTAGGGATCTTCTTCTGCTACAGATACAGCCATACGATGTCATCCTAGGCATTGAATGACTATTCTATGTGAGTTCCATCGTCGACTGTTTCTGATGAAGGGTTGTGTTTTCGGACATGGGCGGCCGACGTGTTACCTTCACTGGCGAGTGGAGCAGTCAGAAGTGCAGCAGGCGAGAGGAACCCCTCCTCTCCTTGCTAGCCGAACTATCAGTAGAACTAGTAGATGCTAAGATGGTGGAAGTTCCAGAGATCATCCGTGAGTTTATGGATGTCTTCCCTGAGGAGGTGATGACTCTACCCCCTCAATGTGATATCGAGTTTGGGATAGACCTGCAGCCAGGCGCTCGTCAGATATCGATGTCTCCTTACCGGATGGAACCTTCAGAGATACAGGAGTTGCTGATCCAAATTGATGATCTAATGAAGAGGGGTTCTGTTCGGCTGATTGCTTCACCATGGGGTTCTCCAGTATTGTTCTCAAAGAAGGAAGATGGTGGTCTCAGGTTGTGCATAGACTACAGGAGGCTGAATCAGTTGACGATCAAGAATCACTACCCTCTTCCGAGGATATACGATCTTTTCAACCAACTGAAATGGGCAGGATGGTTCTCAAAGATCGACCTACGGTCTAGGTATCACCAGTTGAGAGTGAAGGAAAGTGACATCCCAAAGACGACATTCAGGTGAAGACATGGACACTTCAATTTTGTAGTTATGCCCTTCGACGTTACGAACACCCCATCTGTGTTCATGGGGCTTATGAACTCCATCTTCTGGGAGTACATGGATCGGTTCATGGTTGTGTTCATCGACGATATCCTGATCTATTCGAGATCAGAGGAGGACCATGCAGAGCACCTGAGGACGGTTTTGGAGGTCCTCCGACAGCACCATATCTATGGTAAGTTGTCAAAATGCATGTTCTGGACACGAGAAGTGCATTTCCTCGGCCATGTGGTGTCCGAGAAGGGGGTAGCGGTGAACCCGTCAAAGGTTGAGGCAGTTGTTTCTTGGGTATCACCCAAGAATGTGGCAGAGGTCCACAGTTTCTTCGGGCTGGTAGGTTACTATCAGAGGTTCGTAACCAACTTCTCCCGAGTAGCATCCCCTTTGTCAGCCCTGACCAAGAATGACCAGGTTTTTGTGTGGAGTGAGCAGTGCGAGTCAGCCTTCAACTATCTAAAGGATAAGTTAGTTAGTGCCCCAGTGCTGAGATTAATAGAAGAAGGGGCGTCCTATGATGTGTTTTGTGATGCTTCATGATAGGGAATGTGATGTGTGTTGATGCAGTGACAAGGGGTGATCTATTATGGGTCTAGGCAGCTACGCCCTCATGAGCGTGATTATGCCACCCACAACCTGGAGCATGCAGCGGTTGTTTTTGCGCTAATGTTATGGAACCACTACCTCATCGTAGAACTCTTTTTGGTCTTCACAGATCCCAGAAGCTTGAGGTATATCTTCTCCCAGCGTGACCTAAACTTGCGACAGCGGAGAAGGGTGGAGTTCCTCCAGGATTATGACATCGAGATCTCTTATACTGATGGAAAGGGAAATGTAGTGGCTAATGCCTTGAGTAGGAGGACGCAGAAGGATGCGGTTCGAGAGTCAGCGGATGCCTGGAAGGCGATGGAGGAGTTTGTTGCCTTACACATGTATGCGAGGATGGATAACAGTAGAGGTTTTCTGTATCAGATGACAACACAGTCGTCTCTGTTTCAGCAAGTGGAAGAGTCCCAGTGGGGAGTCCCAAAGTGTGAAGTGATGCGTGACCGAGTTTCCAGGGCAATGCTCCGGAAGTACGGACAGAGGATGGTCAGAACCAGATGCTTTTCCAGGGAAGGTTGTTTGTTCGTGAAGTGATGTGCGGTAGGGTTCTCAGTGAGTTCCACAAACCACCCTTGGGGGTACACCAATGAGTTTCCAAGAAGTACCAGGGACTGAAGAGGCACTTTTGGTGGCCCAAAGATAAGCGAGCGGTGGTAGAGTTTGTGGCCAAGTGCCTATTGTGTCAGCAAGTGAAGGCTGAACATCGAGTTCCAGGCAGCCTACTGCAGCCTCTAGATGTCCCCGAGTGGAAGTGGGATGACATCTTGATGGATTTCGTTACGGGACTACCCATGGTCCAAGGGGGATATGACGCCATCTGGGTGGTAGTGGACCGATTGACGAAATCAGCTCACTTTCTGGCGATCAGGGATTCGAGTGCAGTGGATGCTTTTGCGCGAAGGTACATGGATGAGGTGGTGCGGTTGCATGGAGTTCCGAGGTCTATAGTCTCGGATAGGGATTCACATTTTACCTCACGATTCTAGAGGGGTTTGATGCATTCTTTTGGCACCCAGCTATGCCTTAGCACTACTTTCCATTCCCAGATAGGTGGGAAGATATAGCGCACCATCCATGTAACACCCGAGACTTTTATGTTATATAAGTCATCAAAGGAATCTTTTTCTACACAACACTTGCTTGGCTTGCTTTACACGCAATCGCGACCTTCCTCGATAGCTTTCGTCGTACGAAATACCGAGTTTCACTAAATAACAATATGCTATTAAAACTAGCCGTTATGAATAGTAATAACCACTTTTTGAAATTTTATAAATTTTATTTTTCAAAATGGACTTCATTTTTGGACTCAGAATATCAAATTTAGCCTAAGGTGAAATTTTGGTACTTTTCGGATAACTTTAATATTTTGATGAATAGTGAAAATTACTAAATTTTAATTAAAAACAACTTTTTTAATCAAAACATTTAATAGTGATAAATTATGAATTTGAGTGGTTTTAAAGTATATTTAGAATATATTTTTACCACTTAATATAATGTTGGTCATTGGACACAATGTTACAATTAAACCGAACATAAACAAGTGTCAATCTTTTGATAGTTATTATCTCTTAAAAACACGCTTTTTGTTTTGACAGCGGGAATTAATTTTAAATTAATTTCTGCCACTTCTGTGTTTTGAATTTAGAAAAATGGATTCCATATTTGGAATCAGGATGTTCAAATTGTGTAAATAGGTAACTTTTATTTTTAGACATTTTGAATAATTACTGCGGTAAATATTTTATTTACCATGGTTAAGGGTAAATCCGGTAAATAAGGGTTAAAAAATAATATTATAATAATATTAAATTACCCTAAAACGTGTCTTAAACCTATTGGTTGATACATGGTCGACCATGGGCACCTTTGGGTCGATTTTGGGACCCCATTGATCCACTTGTAAGTGATAATGACACTTTATTTTAATTAAGTTAAAATGAATACAAAAATGACACAAGCATATATCTTTTAGCAAAACAATTGTTACATAGGGTTATATATGTTTGATTTTAGATTATAAATATTCATTAGAAAGATAAAAATATTTCCTACATAATGGTATTTTATTTGTAATTTTTAGACTTTAAATAATTTAATTTATTTATGACACAATGATGATGCAGTAATTATCTTATTAATGAAATATTGACATAATTGATGTTATGAACACCAAAATAAATGTAATTTAAGACTTTTTATGAATTCCACTAATTTTATAGGTTACTATGATATATTAGTGTTGATTTAATCAACTTGGTTTGAACATATAATTCTGTTATGACTTTCACAAAAATCATATATCAAATAGTGTCAAAATTGACACAAAATAGTTTTTAAATCAAATATTATATTATTAATTGTTATTGTATTCCTAAAAATCTAAGGTTCGGTCAAATGACTTAGATAAGGATATATATTTTAATAATAAACAATTTGGGGTTCGCTTGGCATGTTATAGTAAGTGTATTAACCATATAGTGAAAGAAAACAAAAAGACATGGTAAAAGTTAAATTATTTAACTTAGAGTTAAATCTAATTGATAAGGTTAAAATAATACCCTAAACTTGTCTAAATCCTATTGGTTGATAGGATTTCGACCCTTCCCCACTTTAGCTTCGAAATAAGACCCTTTGGAACCATTATAAACCGATTTTAACTTTAATATAAAATAATATTTTGAGATATTCCTAAGGTGCCCCTCTCCTCCCTTATAAAAGGGCACCTCCTCCCCCTCCTCCTCACACCAAATTGAGCACTCAAGCTCAGCCAACCCCTGCCATTTTCTCCTCTCCACTTCCCTAGAATAGTCCTAGAGGTCCTGTTCTTCTCCAAAGACCACTCTTAGTTCCTTAAGTAGAGGATTCAAAGAGGCGTTCCAAAGAAGAGGTAATATCCATTACCGATCTTTTCAATTTCTTTCTTCTTCAACTTCTTCTTCTTTAGTTGTTTCATGATGAAGTAATAACATCAGTATTACTTACATACAGATATGTTATTATAAATATGAAACAACCCTAATTCACCTTCTATCCATCCTACGGAAAAATGAAATCACCGCGCGTGCATACGTACGGAATACCGTCTCCACGCCGTGGTGTAATCTATTTTTCCACCATCACTTTACAAGGATAGGTATACTGGTGTAATGAGTAACTATTTATGATTATTATAAAGTAATATTGATACTGAAATAATATATATATACTCCAATACATTTCCACGATCATAGGAACGATATCATCACTCGTGCGTACGTACGGAATACCGTCTCCACGATGTGATGCGACTCGTTCTACATGATCATCATTACATAGTAATTATATAAATGAATTGAATGAATAAATATGATATATGTTACACTAATACCATTCTGGATATAAGGTATCTATAACCTTGAAATAAGAATAAGAATTTATTCGGCAAAACACGCATAAGAACAAAAAGTTATAAAGACCCGAGTAACAAGTAACAATGAAATATTACTAACAAGAAGCTAATAATATGACCATATATGATATCATATCAACATGTATGATTCTGGAATAAGTCAATAACCTTATTTAAACCATTATACAGGAGCTTCAGACACATACAAGGCAAATTGGACCTAAGGTAAGGGAAATATCACAATCTCATTTTTATCCGAGATTGTTTATTCGTAAGTATTTACTGGGGTGTATTTTATCATCCACATCCATGTTCCCTCAATATGTAATATTGTTTCCATCCACTTGCAATAGTTTAAATCCAATTTTACCCTTAGGTGAGTTTTTAGTAAAGAATATGAAAGGAATCTTTTGTCATTTTTCTGTACGAGGTACTTTTTTGACTTTTCCGACAAAAGTACGAAGAATGTTTTTTTTAACTTATACGGCACGAACGGATTTCTACTGTTTTATAAAGCCTTATTCTCATGAAGCTTCCTATAAAAGATTTCATGACTATTTTCAATAAAATCTCTTTCTTTTAAAATTGCATGATGTTTTGTGAAAAGAAATTGATTTTGAAGAAGAAAGGATATTTTCCTCAAGAATTCAATTCAAGTGTTTTATCAAAATTATTTTCCATCTAAGATAATAAAGGGTTCTGTTTCTATCCATATTTTTACATTGTTTTGACTATGTTGTTATGGAATTATGTTTATGAATTCCTTTATCTTATATGAATTGATTTATGATGTCATGATGTTTCAAGAATCCCATTTTTGTTACATGTGTTATGCAATGATGTATGTTTTATGATTATGTGGCACACATAAGAAAGGATTCATTATAAGATGGGTGGGACCTATATCTCCCTCCAATGCATTGGGTAAAGATTTTATATCTCATGAGATAGACATGGCTGGAACGGAAGGTTATTTCGGTTCAGTGATACAGGACTGAAACGAGGAGTGAACTCGGTTCAGAAAGGGACTTTGTCCACTAAGATAGTCTTGGCAATAAGTCATGACTAACAAGAAATGATTTTCCATGATTATGTGTTCATGCCACAAAGTTTCAAGTTTCATGTTATGATTATGGGGATCTCATTTTCACTTCTATGATTTATTAAGATTTTATGATCTCTTTTCCAGGTTATGATTTTTAAAAAGATATGATATGATTTTTATTTCCTTTATTGCCCTTGCTGAGCATTTGAGCTCACCCTTTTATGTTTTCTTTTCCCCAGGTCAGGAAGATGGATATTAAGTAGAATATGCTAAAAGGGACCCTAGATATGATGAAATAAATGGGAGGCACTGTAGAAGATTTATGAACCAGTTGTTTATGTTTCCCAGTTTCTAAAGACACTATACCTATACGGTCCTTTGTGGTTTTGTCATATGTTGTAATAAGTGTGCTTCAATTTTGAAGTATTAACAATGTATGTAAAGTATGGGTCGTTATAGTTGGTATCAGAGGAAAGGTATAGTCAACCTTTGGAAACTAGGATGTGAAAGCCTTAGTAAGAACCCTAAGGATAAGTCTAAGCATAGAACACAATCTTAGTGTTTTAGAAATGGCCTTGAATAACCTAGGATAAGACCATAAGCATGAAAATTTTATTCTTGAATTATGTGGTTTCCTATTATAATTAGTGTTGCTCACACTATTCTTCTTGGTTTTAGTCAATGGCTGGAACCCGAAAGAACCGTGTTAATGCGGAATGCGATGGGCAATGCAATGATTGTCCCCCTGAGCAACCAAACAATATGGGAGATGGAATGCAAAATCTTGTAGCCATGCTCACACAACTTTCTCAAGCTATGAATCATGCAGGATTTCCAAACGAGCAAAGGAGGGAGCAACATTCTGTTGAATCCTTCATGAGGCAGCGTTCACCTTCTTTCAGTGGGTCTACTGATCCATTAGTTGCTGAACAATGGATTAGTACTACTGAAAAGATATTTTCAGTTCTTCAATGTTCTGAACATGATAAAGTCATCCTATCAGTGTATCGTTTAGAAGGAGATGCTGATCAATGGTGGAATCTTGTTAAGAATACGAGGCAAAGGGATGAAATTGAGTCTATGGAATGGGACGAGTTCAAGAACTTATTTTTCAATAAGTACTTCCCTCGTATTCTCCGAACAAAGATGGAGAAAGAGTTCCTTGAACTGAAGCAAAGGGATGATGAATCTGTTAGTACCTATGAAGCAAATTTTACAAGACTTGCAAGGTACGCTTCTGGTATTATTATCCAACCTGAGAGTAAGATCGATCGATTCTTTAGTGGCTTAAAACCAAGTCTTCGAAGGGCGTTAGCCATAAGGGACTTCAATAGCTACGAGGAAATCGTTCGATGTGCTCTCAAAGTCGAGATGGAGATTGGAGTAACCCATCAGTCACATGGGTTTGATAAGAAGAGGAAGATGGAATTCCAAGGAAACTCTAAAGAGCACACTGAAAAGAAGATGAACTTTCCCTTATGCTCAAAGTGTGGAAAGAAACATGGAGGGAGTTGTCTTAAAGGGACAAGTAAATGTTTTAAATGTGGAAAAGAAGGTCATCGGGCATTTGAATGCCGTGATAATGGGAAGAAGATGTCTAATGATGCAAACAAAGGAAGGGATACACAGAATGATCCTACTACACTTCAATGTTTCAAGTGCAAGGAGATGGGGCATTATGCCAATCAATGCCCAAATCCAAGGGTTGATGATGATGGTCGACGTCAACAAACTCTTAAGGCTAAAGACAAAGGAAAGTCACATGCAATTTCTACCAGCGATGTGGAGTACGATAACGATGTGGTGAAAGGTACACTTACCATCCACTCTAAAGTAGCAAATGTTTTATTTGATTCTGGATCCACCCACTCTTTTATTTCTGAAGACTTTTCTAAGGGTATCACCGTATTACCTCAACAATTAGATGTTGAGTTAGCTGTGACAACACCTAATGGCACATCAATCGCATCAAAAGTTTATAATTCTTCTCCGATCGAAGTTTGTGGGAAAGTGCTTCCTGCAAATCTTGTGATCCTTCCTATAGTTGAATTTGATGTGATTCTTGGCATGGATTGGCTTTCTTTATACGGAGCTCATATCAATTTCCAAAGAAGGGAAGTCACATTTCATATTCCAGATCAATCTATGATCGTCTATCAATGCAAGGATGAACATAACCTTCCAGTGGAAATTTCTTCCATTTTATGGGTATTGATTCCACTAAATGAAGGTTATTTATCTCAAATGGTTGGTGAGAAGCTCACGATTAAGAATATGCCCATTGTACGGGAGTTTGATGATGTCTTTCCGGAGGAATTGCCGGGTCTTCCACCAAATCGTGAAGTTGAGTTTTCAATAGAACTCGTACCGGGTGCTTTGCCTATTTCAAAGACACCTTATAGAATGGCCCCAATTGAGTTGCAGGAATTGAAGAAGCAACTCCAAGAGAATCTTGATAAGGGATTCATACGCCCCAGTGCGTCACCTTGGGGAGCACCTGTTCTATTTGTTAAGAAGAAAGATGGATCAATGAGACTCTGCATTGATTATCGAGAACTTAACAAGATCACTATCAAGAACAAATATCCTCTCCCACGCATTGATGACTTGTTTGACCAACTACGCGGAGCTCAATACTTTTCCAAGATTGATCTTCGTTCAGGGTATCATCAATTAAGGGTCAAAAGGGAGGATATACCAAAGACGGCTTTCCGTACAAGGTATGGACACTATGAATTTATAGTGATGCCATTTGGTCTTACTAATGCCCCTGCTATCTTCATGGATCTAATGAATAGAGTCTTTAGAGACTATCTTGATCAATTTGTGGTAGTCTTTATAGACGATATTCTTGTCTATTCAAAGAGCAAGGAAGAGCATGAAGATCACTTGAGAATTATATTGAAGACCCTGAGAAAGGAGAAGCTTTATGCCAAATTTACCAAGTGTGAATTTTGGCTTCAAAAAGTTTCATTTTTGGGTCACATAATCTCAAAAGAGGGGATATCTGTGGATCCAGCAAAAACAGTGGTTATCAAAAGATGGTCGAGACCAACAACAGTAACTGAGATCCGAAGTTTTCTTGGTTTGGCTGGATATTATCGACGTTTTGTAAAAGATTTTTCACGATTATCTAATCCAATCACCAAGTTGACTCGGAAAGGAGTTAAGTTTGTCTGGACAGAGGAATGTGAAGAGAATTTCAAGGAGTTGAAAAGAAGGTTATCCAGTGCACCTGTGCTCACACTGCCTTGTAGTGGAGAAAGGTTTGTGATCTACAGTGATGCATCCAAGAAGGGATTGGGGTGTGTTCTTATGCAAAATGATATGGTGATAGCTTATGCCTCACGACAGTTGAAAATCCATGAGCAAAATTACCCAACACATGATTTGGAGTTGGCTGCGGTAATCTTTGCATTAAAGATTTGGAGGCATTACCTTTATGGTGAAAGGTGTGATATTTATACTGATCATAAAAGTTTAAAGTATATTTTCACACAAAAGGAGTTGAATATGCGTCATAGAAGATGGTTGGAGCTGATTAAGGATTATGACTGCTCAATCCATTACCACCCTGGGAAAGCAAACAAGGTGGCAGATGCATTAAGTCGACAAGACCATGCTAGTTTATCCATGATGAGGATCACAAAAGATCCAATATTTATGGATTTACAAAGGATGGATCTTGGAATTATAATGGAAGGGGAAAAATCTTATCTTTCTCAAATGAATGTTCAACCATCTATACATGTGAAGATTAAAGAGGCACAGAAAGAAGATGTCGAGTTACAAAAGAAGGTGAGAAATGTTCCTGAATTCAACCTTGATTGTGATGGGATAATAAAGTTCAGGAATCGGGTTTGTGTTCCTCCCATCCCCGAATTAAAGAAGGAGCTGCTGGATGAGGCTCATAGTTCATCATTCTCTATTCATCCTGGAAGTACGAAGATGTATAGGGACCTGAAAGAGTACTTCTGGTGGGATGGCATGAAAAGAGATGTTGCTGAATATGTCTCTCGATGCTTGGTTTGTCAACAAGTTAAAGCTGAGAGACAAAAGTCTAAGGGGATGTTACAACCATTACCCATACCCGAATGGAAATGGGAAAACATCACTATGGACTTTGTCACAGGACTTCCTAAAACATCCAAAGGCAATAATGCTATCTGGGTCATAGTTGATCGTCTTACAAAGTCCGCACACTTCATTCCTATTAGAGAGGATTTCTCTCTAGATCAGCTTGCCAGAATATATGTAAAGGAAGTGGTAAGATTGCATGGAGTACCACTTTCTATTATATCTGATCGGGATCCGAGATTTACCTCGAAGTTCTGGCGAAGTCTTCAGCATACTCTGGATACAGAGTTGAGTTTCAGCACTGCTTATCATCCCCAGACAGACGGTCAGTCTGAGAGAACAATTCAAACCCTAGAAGATATGTTGAGAGCTTGCTCTATGGATTTCAAAGGAGGTTGGGATCAACACCTACCTTTAGTGGAATTTTCTTATAATAATAGCTTTCACTCCAGTATTCAGATGGCTCCTTATGAAGCTCTCTATGGAAAGAAATGTAGGACTCCAACTTGCTGGGATGAAGTTGGGGAAAGAAAGCTATTAGGACCTGATCTCGTTGATGAAATGGCAGAAAAGGTCAGATCTATTCAACAACACATAAGAGCAGCTCAGAGTCGACAGAAAAGTTATGCCGACAACCGAAGAAAAGACCTAGAGTTTGAAGTAGGTGATAAAGTGTTCTTACGAATATCTCCCTGGAAGAGGGTTATGAGATTTGGAAAGAAGGGGAAGTTGAGCCCTAGATATATCGGTCCTTTCGAAATACTGGATCGTGTTGGGAAGGTAGCTTACCGATTGGCGCTTCCACCGAATCTCTCTCAAGTTCACGATGTGTTCCATGTATCTCTCCTGAGAAAGTACATACCTGATCCTTCACATGTACTCAGCTCAGAAGTTGTACCGCTGGAGCAAGATCTTTCTTATGAAGAACAGCCGATAGAGATTCTGGATCGTAGCGAAAAAGTTCTACGAAACAAGACCACTCGATTGGTGAAAGTTTTATGGAGAAACCACCAACTTGAAGAAGCTACTTGGGAGCTTGAGGATATGATGAGGGAGAAGTATCCTTATCTGTTTGTTACAAAGTGACGAATTTCGAGGGCGAAATTCTTTTTAAGGGAGGTAGAATGTAACACCCGAGACTTTTATGTTATATAAGTCATCAAAGGAATCTTTTTCTACACAACACTTGCTTGGCTTGCTTTACACGCAATCGCGACCTTCCTCGATAGCTTTCGTCGTACGCAATACCGAGTTTCACTAAATAACAATATGCTATTAAAACTAGCCGTTATGAATAGTAATAACCACTTTTTGAAATTTTATAAATTTTATTTTTCAAAATGGACTTCATTTTTGGACTCAGAATATCAAATTTAGCCTAAGGTGAAATTTTGGTACTTTTCGGATAACTTTAATATTTTGATGAATAGTGAAAATTACTAAATTTTAATTAAAAACAACTTTTTTAATCAAAACATTTAATAGTGATAAATTATGAATTTGAGTGGTTTTAAAGTATATTTAGAATATATTTTTACCACTTAATATAATGTTGGTCATTGGACACAATGTTACAATTAAACCGAACATAAACAAGTGTCAATCTTTTGATAGTTATTATCTCTTAAAAACACGCTTTTTGTTTTGACAGCGGGAATTAATTTTAAATTAATTTCTGCCACTTCTGTGTTTTGAATTTAGAAAAATGGATTCCATATTTGGAATCAGGATGTTCAAATTGTGTAAATAGGTAACTTTTATTTTTAGACATTTTGAATAATTACTGCGGTAAATATTTTATTTACCATGGTTAAGGGTAAATCCGGTAAATAAGGGTTAAAAAATAATATTATAATAATATTAAATTACCCTAAAACGTGTCTTAAACCTATTGGTTGATACATGGTCGACCATGGGCACCTTTGGGTCGATTTTGGGACCCCATTGATCCACTTGTAAGTGATAATGACACTTTATTTTAATTAAGTTAAAATGAATACAAAAATGACACAAGCATATATCTTTTAGCAAAACAATTGTTACATAGGGTTATATATGTTGGATTTTAGATTATAAATATTCATTAGAAAGATAAAAAGATTTCCTACATAATGGTATTTTATTTGTAATTTTTAGACTTTAAATAATTTAATTTATGTATGACACAATGATGATGCAGTAATTATCTTATTAATGAAATATTGACATAATTGATGTTATGAACACCAAAATAAATGTAATTTAAGACTTTTTATGAATTCCACTAATTTTATAGGTTACTATGATATATTAGTGTTGATTTAATCAACTTGGTTCGAACATATAATTCTGTTATGACTTTCACAAAAATCATATATCAAATAGTGTCAAAATTGACACAAAATAGTTTTTAAATCAAATATTATATTATTAATTGTTATTGTATTCCTAAAAATCTAAGGTTCGGCCAAATGACTTAGATAAGGATATATATTTTAATAATAAACAATTTGGGGTTCGCTTGGCATGTTATAGTAAGTGTATTAACCATATAGTGAAAGAAAACAAAAAGACATGGTAAAAGTTAAATTATTTAACTTAGAGTTAAATCTAATTGATAAGGTTAAAATAATACCCTAAACTTGTCTAAATCCTATTGGTTGATAGGATTTCTACCCTTCCCCACTTTAGCTTCGAAATAAGACCCTTTGGAACCATTATAAACCGATTTTAACTTTAATATAAAATAATATTTTGAGATATTCCTAAGGTGCCCCTCTCCTCCCTTATAAAAGGGCACCTCCTCCCCCTCCTCCTCACACCAAATTGAGCACTCAAGCTCGGCCAACCCCTGCCATTTTCTCCTCTCCACTTCCCTAGAATAGTCCTAGAGGTCCTGTTCTTCTCCAAAGACCACTCTTAGTTCCTTAAGTAGAGGATTCAAAGAGGCGTTCCAAAGAAGAGGTAATATCCATTACCGATCTTTTCAATTTCTTTCTTCTTCAACTTCTTCTTATTTAGTTGTTTCATGATGAAGTAATAACATCAGTATTAATTAAATACTGATATGTTATTATAAATATGAAACAACCCTAATTCACCTTCTATCCATCCTACGGAAAAATGAAATCACCGCACGTGCGTACGTACGGAATACCGTCTCCACGCCGTGGTGTAATCTATTTTTCCACCATCACTTTACAAGGATAGGTATAATGGTGTAATGAGTAACTATTTATGATTATTATAAAGTAATATTGATACTGAAATAATATATATATACTCCAATACATTTCCACGATCATAGGAATGATATCATCACTCGTGCGTACGTACGGAATACCGTCTCCACGATGTGATGCGACTCGTTCTACATGATCATCATTACATAGTAATTATATAAATGAATTGAATGAATAAATATGATATATGTTACACTAATACCATTCTGGATATAAGGTATCTATAACCTTGAAATAAGAATAAGAATTTATTCGGCAAAACACGCATAAGAACAAAAAGTTATAAAGACCCGAGTAACAAGTAACAATGAAATATTACTAACAAGAAGCTAATAATATGACCATATATGATATCATATCAACATGTATGATTCGGGAATAAGTCAATAACCTTATTTAAACCATTATACAGGTGCTTCGGACACATACAAGGCAAATTGGACCTAAGGTAAGGGAAATATCACAATCTCATTTTTATCCGAGATTGTTTATTCGTAAGTATTTACTGGGGTGTATTTTATCATCCACATCCATGTTCCCTCAATATGTAATATTGTTTCCATCCACTTGCAATAGTTTAAATCCAATTTTACCCTTAGGTGAGTTTTTAGTAAAGAATATGAAAGGAATCTTTTGTCGTTTTTCCGTACGAGGTACTTTTTTGACTTTTCCGACAAAAGTACGAAGAATGTTTTTTTTAACTTATACGGCACGAACGAATTTCTACTGTTTTATAAAGCCTTATTCTCATGAAGCTTCCTATAAAAGATTTCATGACTATTTTCAATAAAATCTCTTTCTTTTAAAATTGCATGATGTTTTGTGAAAAGAAATTGATTTTGAAGAAGAAAGGATATTTTCCTCAAGAATTCAATTCAAGTGTTTTATCAAAATTATTTTCCATCTAAGATAATAAAGGGTTCTGTTTCTATCCATATTTTTACATTGTTTTGACTATGTTGTGATGGAATTATGTTTATGAATTCCTTTATCTTATATGAATTGATTTATGATGTCATGATGTTTCAAGAATCCCATTTTTGTTACATGTGTTATGCAATGATGTATGTTTTATGATTATGTGGCACACATAAGAAAGGATTCATTATAAGATGGGTTGGACCTATATCTCCCTCCAATGCATTGGGTAAAGATTTTATATCTCATGAGATAGACATGGCTGGAATGGAAGGTTATTTCGGTTCAGTGATACAGGACTGAAACGAGGAGTGAACTCGGTTCAGAAAGGGACTTTGTCCACTAAGATAGTCTTGGCAATAAGTCATGACTAACAAGAAATGATTTTCCATGATTATGTGTGCATGCCACAAAGTTTCAAGTTTCATGTTATGATTATGGGGATCTCATTTTCACTTCTATGATTTATTAAGATTTTATGATCTCTTTTGCAGGTTATGATTTTTAAAAAGATATGATATGATTTTTATTTCCTTTATTGCCCTTGCTGAGCATTTGAGCTCACCCTTTTATGTTTTCTTTTCCCCAGGTCAGGAAGATGGATATTAAGTAGAATATGCTAAAAGGGACCCTAGATATGATGAAATAAATGGGAGGCACTGTAGAAGATTTATGAACCAGTTGTTTATGTTTCCCAGTTTCTAAAGACACTATACCTATACGGTCCTTTGTGGTTTTGTCATATGTTGTAATAAGTGTGCTTCAATTTTGAAGTATTAACAATGTATTTAAAGTATGGGTCGTTATAATCCAGACGATGGAAGATATGGTGCGGGCATGTGTTCTGGACTCACGGGGATCATGGGTGCGATACTTACCCATGGTAGAGTTTGCCTAAAATAATATCTACCATTAATCCATGGGTATGTCCCTGTTTGAAGCCTTGTACGGGAGGCCATGTCGTTCAACTGTGTGTTGGACCGAAGTTGGAGAGGCAGGCATCCTTGGCTCGGAGGTGGTGCAGAGCACGATAGAGAAGGTTCAGCTCATTAGGGAAAGGATCAAGGCTTCCCAGGACCGAACGAAGTCATATGATGATACCAGGAGGAGGCCCTTGGAGTTTGAGGATGGAGACCATGTGTTATTGAAGGTCTCCCCTCGTTGTGGGAAGCGGAGGTTCGACAAGGGGAGTAAGCTTTCTCCTAGGTTCATTGGACCCTTTGAAGTGTTGCGGTGGGCCAGCGAAGTGGATTATAAGCTAGCGTTACCACTGCCGCTACTGAGGATACACGATGTATTCCATGTATCCCAGCTTCGTCGGTATCTACACGACGATTCACACGTCCTTGATTGGGGTGAGCTGGACATCGACGATGACATGACTTTTGTGGAGAGTAAAGTGATGATCAATGATTGCAAGGAGAAGGTGCTTCATGGGAAAACCATTCCCTTAGTTCGTGTGTTGTGGAGACATGATGGGCTTGAGGAGAGTACGTGGGAGAGAGAATCACAAATGCGTACCCAGTACCAAGAGTTGTTTTGAGTTTTTTCCTCCTGTTGTGGTAGAACGTTTTATCTTTTTGGAAATGAAATGTACTGGTTTTATTTCCTCTGAATGTGTGTGAAAAGCCCTCGCTATGGGGGAGGAGAGAACCTGACCCCTAGTTAATTTGGATTAAGGTGGATGCGATTAAATCTGTGTGGGTGAGTCAGTTCTGCCCAAAGCAGATAATATCTTGACATGGGGGAGGAGACTCCCAAACCCACATGTCTCGGTAGTGTGACATGGTATGTTGCTTGGTTCTTGATAGGAATGTGTTTTTAATTAGCTTGGGTTTACTCCTAAGAGGTATCTTTCGAGGTGGTTGTTCGGACCCTCTCTTTCCTTCTCGTTTGTTCTGATTCTCGAGGATGAGAATCGTTTAAGAGGTATCTGATGTAATGGCCCAAGTTATTGGGGTCCATTACTTTGTGAAAATGTTGTGTTAGTTTTTCTGGTCTGGGAATATCGGTGAAGTGTGGTGTAACGGTAGGCCTACCGGTATCCTTAGCCTACCGGTAGCTCTGTCTACTGGTAGCTCGGTCTATCGGTAGTTGCAGCTACAGGTAGCTCTGTCTACTGGTAGCTGCAGCCTACCGGTAGCTCGGTCTACTGGTGGCTGTAGCCAACCGGTAGCTCGGTCTACCGGTGGCTCTGGCCTACCCCGTGGGTTCTTTCCATTGACTCTCCTTGCGCAATTAGGGTTTTAAACCCTATTTTGACTCCTTTAAGCATGTTTTAAAGCATGTTAATGCCCATAAATGTTTTAATTAAGTATTTAATGAATTAACCTGGTGTGTGCGTCAGTTTTAACCACCAGACCCCTTTAATAACATGTGGGTCCGTGTGGTCAACCCACGACCCCCGCTCCTTACACGGTTTCACGTTCTTATCTCAACCGCCCCAGACCATTATAAACTAAAGGGTTCATCGTGGGTTTATTCATTTCTCATTCACTCGGTGCTAGCTTTCCCTTCTTTTAGGCGATCTTCACCACTATGTGTGATGTTCCGTCCCTGGTCTAAGCATTGACGAGGCAATTTTCGTTCAGGCCAGCCGCATCTCTATCAGTGAAGTTCTATGTCAGGCCTCAGTGTCGATCATTGACCAACAAATAGGGAATTTCTCCTTCGCCTCTCTCTTTTGTGTATCATGCAAGATAGGACTACATTTGATTCTATAGAATTGGATAAGCCAGAAATAAATAAAGATAATGAATGGATTATTTAAAGAAATAAGGGGGGGGGATGTGATCATTGATACTCTTTTATATTATGACCTTCTTTCTGAATTGTGCGGCTTATGCCTACTGAAAATTATGGTCGTTGGTGGTCGTTGTTTGTGCACTAACGAACCCTTTCCTCTAGTGATGTTTAAATGGATCGTGTTTGTGGTTGATAACCCTTGCTATGTAAAGGAATTTTGTTTAATCACGTATATTCAGCTAAATGAATTGGAAGCACCAGGATGAATCCTTTTCTGTGATAACCCCGGTTAAAGAACACGATAATTGAAATCATAGAGTGTGTTAAATCTTATAAATCTGAAAATACCAGCATGGCCCTGCTTTGTGTTGGTGGTAGCGGTTTGGTTGTTTTCTTTTACGGGCCAATTTCTGGAGATGTGGGAGGGGATAGGATTCCCTGTTTTTATACGCTTGGTGGTTATGAAATTGGGGATGGGATATCCTACTGTTATGGATTCGGTGGTTGTGAGTTTTAAGACCGGGTGGTTACCTTGTTTATATCACGAATTGGGGATGGGATCCCCTGTTGTTATGAATTCAGTGGTTTTGAGTTTTATGAATGGGTGGTTACCTTGTTTATATCACGAATTATGGTGGGATTCTCTATTGATGAAAAACCTTTTTGGGGGAGGGGACACGAGACAATGTCTCGGGGTTGTCTTTGGTTCCAGTACTTCGAGGGATCTCACTTATTCCTTTGATGTTGTGACTATACAAGAGAACCGGGTATGGAAACTTAATTGAAATTTGGCGGGTTTTTTCCTTGGTTATGCTTATGGTGTTAGTTTCCCAGTAGTGCTTAAACTTATTTGAACATTATTACTGAACATGAAAACAAGAAAGGGGAAAATGGGTTTGTTGGCAAGTGTCATGACTCGGACCTGAGTGATGCTTGTGTCCTTTAGGCTGGCAGAAGAAAAACCTAACTTGGGTGAGTGCTTGTTACCTATATATATGCATAATTGTAGTTTTGGGTTTCTTATTCACGCCCCACCCAAGTTGAGCACTTACTGCCGAACACCCCCATTCCATCGGGGAGGTTGTTTTTCCCAACACTATTACTAGTGGCTGGTTATTAGCTCCATTTCTGCTCCCTTTCCCGGATATCCCAAGTGTCTTCGGGCAGGCTGTGATGGCTTGAGGCCCATTATTAGCTCAAGAATCTTTGTGCAGGGTAGTGTGGGGGTTGGCCAGGTGTGTGCGGCAGGTGGTTTCCCAAGTGTCTTCGGGATGAGGCCCAGGTGTCTTCGGGCATGGAAGTTGATCTTTTAGCCCAGGTGTCATCGGGCGTAGTGGTGGTTGTTCTGGCCAAGGTGTTTACATGCGTGGTTACGTGTGATAGTTGTGGCCCAGGAGTGTGCGGGCGGGTGTGGCAGTTGGACTGCGGTGAGAATGGCGGGATTGGTTCGATGCATAGGATGTCTCAATTACCAGTGGGAATGTGGTATAGGGTACCCAAACATCAATGTTATCTTATTATATATATTACTTAACTTGCGTTATTTGGGGAGTGTGCCTTGGTGAGTCTTGGGTGGATAGTTTACCTTGTTAGGTGTTTGGTTTACTCGTTTTCTCACGGGAATTTAGTACGTTCCCACACTTGTGCATGAGAGTCTTTGGTTTTCCCTACAGAGTGTACTTGTATTCTCACCCTAGGTATAGAAAAATGCTTTCAGGTTTCCAGGAGGACTTTGGGGATTGCGCAGGACCATACTAGCTCGGACCTTTGGGGCAATCACAGTTGTTGTTTCCTCTCTTTCTTTGGTACTTATCTATGTAGTCACTTTTGTACCTTGTGGCTTTTACTTTTTGGAACCTGCATGTGGGAATGGTTTACTTTCGTCTTTACTTTTCTTTTATTTTTGGTGTTCTTGGGATTCATCATCTTATATCCCGATCCTATAAAACAAAAAGGGGTAATGCCTTCCATTTTTGTGCAATTTCTATACCCTTGTAGCTAGTCTCCACTCCAGGACCTATTTAAGGCGGGTATCGGGGGTTATTATCTCTCCTTCAACTTAAAGAAGGAAGGGCATGGAAATCTGCTGACCCATCCCTCCTTTTGGTAATGGAAAGTCGTGACAAAACTGACTACATGCTATGTACTAGGAATTTACACACCGTTTAATCAGTCGACAGGTGAACAGTAAGGCGGTGAAAGTAGCTGTGAGGTGAGTGACATTACATGCCTTGTATTTAGAAATACACGCCCTGTACTCATGTCGGTAGATGAACAGTGTGGCGGTGAAAAGTAGCTGCCAGAGGAACAATAAAATGATGAAAAGTCACACTGTGAACTTGGAAGTACACGCCATGTAGTTTTTTTCACTTAAAATGGGTAATAAACTCCTCTTTCGGCTGAGGAGAAAAAAACATCATTTGGAGCTCGAGAGAGAGGTCGAATCTTGGGAGAGCTCCTAACCGTACACCAATAATTGGATTCCTCTATCGTCGATCACGTTGTAACCGGGCAGGTGAGTTCTTACCTCTCCAAGAGTATATTCTTCCAATTATTCCACTAAGGGAAGTTAAATAAGCTCTAATGGGTAATCTTATATCCTATATCTATGCCACTATTGGGTGTTTCGGAAGGAATCATTCACTTATATTGGTCATAGAAGATCAAGGTATGTTGTATGATGTTTAATTCCAACTTTCAGGTTGTTTTTGTGTACCGTTGTGCTATGCGCCCATATTTGTGGTTTCGTATGGCTGAGGCCTTGACGAATTAAACACCTAGAATTTCATAGGTGATTTAATTAATATGTATAAACTTTTTTCTAGGATAATTTATTGGATCCAGGGCCACCCCATGGGTGAATTCCCTTGTTTAGTTGTTTGGACAAGTTACCTGAGGGTGTGCCTTGATTTAGCATGCTTTAAGTTTTCTTGAGAGAAAATGTGTATAATTTCTTGTTATGTATTGGGATCAACCCGGTTATATGCTTAATTTCTTATAAGCCTGAGGATGTGGTTCTTATTATCCTGAGGGAGTGGTTTTTATTATCTTGAGTATGTGGTACTTATTAGCCTGAGGATGTGGTTCTTATTAGCCTGAGGGTGTGGTTATTATAATCCTGAGGGCATGGTTCTTATTATCCTGAGGGCATGGTACTTATTACCCTGAGGGCATTGTTTTTATTAGCCTGAGGGCCTGGTTCTTATTATCCTGAGGGCGTGGATCTGTTTAGCCCGAGGGAAACGGTTCATATGTCTGGGTACACTATCTTACATTGAATATTCACTATGTTGATTTCTGATGTTATATCTGCCAAGCCAAAGCATAGGCTTGGATTTTTTTAAATAATAATTAAATGGTAATGGAACTGGTAGGAGTATCTTCTTTTGAGTACTTCCTAGTTTAATGCATTTTCATTACTGCACACTGATTTTGGACAAATTCACTGACAGTTGGGCACAAGCCTTTGGTGGTTGCCTACTGGGATTTGTTTCTCACACACGGTTTGGGTCATGTCTTGGGACCAAACAGATTATATTTCTATAGGTGTTGATAAGGGAAAGAGTCTTCATACAGGTAATTCACAGTTGTAGAGGAGTAGGAGAGCATGGGACCGAGCTTAGGCTTGCAATGCTGCTGAGTTCTTGCTATGACATTTTGTTTGGTTTTGCTGTATTTGTCCCTTATATTGTATTGTTTCAGTTTGTAGTGTATCATGTTTGGATTCTTTCTTAGACTTAGGAACAATTTTCATCATCATCTATATACATGTTGTCACCTTTTACTTTATTACTGTTGTCCATTTCAATTGGTAATTTTTTACTACTTTCTATTTTGGAATGTTTATATCTATTTCCGCTGTGCTACACTTTGAAAAATTAGGGCATAGTTTCCCCACTATCAGACCTAGGTCCTCGCTTCTAGTCAGAAGCCTCTAGCATTTGGGGAAATGCGCTTGAGGTTATGTGACCAACCGAGTTTGGGGCACCTGTTGAGTGGCACCCAGATCTGGAATGTTACAATGTGGTATCAAAGGAATTTCTTTTCTTCTTACTATTTGTCACATATAGTGAGGGATGGGATGGAATAAGTACTTGGTAAGAGTTTTGCTCGAGAGTAGCTAACCCTTGTATAGGGAAAATCCAATTTACCTCGTGTTTCAATTCATATTATTTTTCAATTTTACAATTCATATGATTTTCACTACTAAGCGACACACTTGTGGTGTGGTGTTTATATTTTTATACCCGGTTTCTATTTAGTTGCAACCCGATGAGATGGGGGTATTCCATCTCATGAATCATTTATCCACATGTTATAATAACATTACATGCATTGTTTCCATGCCATGTAAGTGCATTAGAAATAGCATGTTGTTGTGATAGGTGTTGTGCTAGTAAATTCATGATGATGTGATAGATGCCTTAATAGAATAACTGCTACTTGATAGGGTATTATAACTTGAGTTTTCATAGAATGAACGCCAAACATTGATTTTTGAGGAGTATGGGCCCACATTGACCAGAATTTGGTGGATCATTGACTGTTTAATTTTTTTATAACATGTAAAAAACCCAAACTTTGATTCATGGGGAGTATGGGCCCTCAGGGATCAGAATTTGGAACTTATGTGTTGTTTCCAGT
Organism: Viscum album; assembly: GCA_963277665.1. Lineage (NCBI taxonomy): Eukaryota > Viridiplantae > Streptophyta > Magnoliopsida > Santalales > Viscaceae > Viscum > Viscum album. The sequence goes on from OY728155.1 coordinate 1,403,618,205, forward strand.
GTTTTCTGGGCTCTGGAGTAGTTTCAAAGGCTTACTGTCTAGAAAAACCCATATTACACGCCGTGTAGTCTTTATTGCACATCATTTAATCTTTTTTAGGAATATGTGTAAAAAATTATGTACACGCCGTGTACCCTATGTACACGTCATGTAGTTTCTATGGGTGTCATAGGCCATGTGGAACGAAGCATGGGGTAGTGAAAATTTGAGGGCACACGTCATGTACTTATTGTACAAGTCGTGCCATTTTAACCATGTGTCTGCCATGTAACTAACAAACACAGGCGGAGAAATTTTATATTATACACATCGTGTCAATGACAAACATGTCGTGTAGTAAGACCTGGTGATCATGCTATGTAACTAAAAAACACGGGGCAATGTTACATTCTCTTTAACACGCCATGTACATGTGGGACATGCCATGTAGTCTTGACCGGTGAGAGACTGTGTGGACTTGGCCATGTGGCTGTGGAAAGAGGGTGATGTACATGCCGTGTGCGGGTGTAACACGCTATGTAGTTTCAGCCGTGTAGCCTTCCTTGTCACCAACAACACGAGTAGTTGGAATCAATGTAGTGCACGCTGTGTCAACTTAATACACATCGTGTAGTATCATTTAAAGGAATGTTTTGTGGGTAAGCCGTGTAGAGGGAATCAGGAAGGGAAGAAAATTCAAGTACACACCATGTGTGTTGACAACACACAATGTGTTTGGTGTGTCACATGACCATGTTCTGGAAGAGTACACACCCATGTGAAAGACTTACGGGAACATTCTGTGTAGTTATTATACATGCCGTGTAGTCCTATTTTGTAAAACATGAATGTTTTCTATCTTATGGTAACTTCTAACACTCCTTGTTTTTTCCTTGATTATCTTAATCTATGGAATGTGTTTGACTTTGTAGAGTCATGCCACAATGATTTCCTAGACTTGTTCGCCAGGAGAGTGGTAATGAGTATACTCCAAAGATGTTAGGCCACGGTCTTCTGATAGATCATCCAGTAGAGATAGATGCTGCTCCAACCATTATACCGGACACTGGAGTGGAGGCGCAGTTCCATGAAGGCTTCATGAGGTTTATGCAGACCTTCCAGGGAGCACCGCCGGTTCCCACATCTATGGCAGAGTTGAATCATATTTTCCGGTAGTAGCATCTACTTAAGTTTTCAGGGTATGGTAGACCACAGGAGGAAGAGTCTTGGATGGGTTCTATGTAGACTATTTTCGAGCATCTTAAGATTCATACATGGTGGAGGGTCAAGCTCACTACATATATGACGTGTGATTCCACAAATATATGGTGGGATGTTACCACCCAGACCGAGAATCACCGAGACATGGCATGGGAATACATCCATGAAGTCTTCTATGGATTCTTCTTCCTGGAGACGCTAAGGCCAGATCGAGCTCGAGAGTTCAGGAATCTGCAGCAGGGCTCCATATCAGTGATGAATAATTCTTCCCGCTTCACTGAGCTACAACTCTTCACACATGTTCTGGTGGGTTATGAGACATTGCGGGCTAGAAATTTTGAGGATAGAATCAGATTTGACATATGTGTGTTGGTGAATGATTTCAGGTTTCCGACAGTGCATGATATTGTAAACCAGACACATATTACTGAGCGAAACCTACGGGAAGCTAGTGATGCAGTCTAGAGTGGTTCAGAACCAATTTCTGGTACTATTTCTACAGGTAAGAGGAAAAGGCATATGGATTTATCTCACGGTGGCAGTACTAGACCGAAGATTTCTTTAGGTGGCCTGGTAAGGTGCTACCAGTGCGTTAAAGAGTTGAACATGATACTTTAGTGTCCACGTGACCCAGTGGATTGCCGAGCTTGCGGCAAGATGGGACATCTACAATGTTTTTGTAGGAAGTTTCCACCAGTAGCTCGTGAGAGGGGTTCTGTGAAGACTTTGCAAATAGGAGCAGGACCTACAGCTTCTTACAAGTCATGAAATTGGGATATGTTGGGATGTACAGGAAGAGGTGGTGGTCATTGTTGAGGTAGCCAGAAACCAGGATCTTAGAGACAATAGGGTGGGTCAGCTTAGGGTAGCCATACTCTGTCACTGGTCGCGACACTAGGTATTTATATGCGGTGCAACAGACCCAAAAGGAGCAGGATCTCAGACCTTCCACTGTCAGATATACTATTCTAGTTGCATCTGTTTTATCTTTAGTAATTTTCGATACAGGTGCTACACATAGCTTTATTGTTGTGCCCATTGTGGAGAGCCTTGGACTATGTGTTTCTTCTTCATTCGAAGTTATGATTCTAGACCCTCCGTTGGAAAGTAGAATAGCTGGTGTGCATCAGTGTAGGGAGTTCCCCCTAGAGATTATTGGGTGTCACTTTCTATGGGACTTCTATGTCTTAGAGATGATGAGCTATGACATCATACTCGGGATGAACTAGTTGGTACCCTTTCGAGCCTTTGTAGATTTCTATCGTCGTAGGGTGAGTTTCACATAACCAGAGGGAAGAGAGTTTCTATATAAGGGAGAATGGGATGTCCTGGTGAGCTGATCTGGACCTGAGCATCATGGGTGAGGTGGAGTGACATCCCCGATTGGGAGCTAATATTTTTATGATCAGGGAACTTGTCTAAAAGATTTCCTTCCACTGGTGGATCGTTTCAGGGATGTCTTCCCGGACATCTTTTCTTGTCTTCCTCTAGAGTGAGAGGTTGATTTCTCTATTGAGCTAGTGAAAGGAGCAGCTCTTGTGTCCATTCCTCATTATAGGATGGCTACAGCAGAGTTGCAGGATCTCAAGAGGCAGTTAGAGGAGTTAAAGGCAAAGGGATTCATCCGAACCAGTACTTCTCCATGGGGTTCACATATCCTTTTTGCAAAGAAGGTGGATAGTACCCTCAGACTTTGTGTGGATTATCAGAAGAAAAACTAGTTGGTAGATAATAATTGATATCCCTTGATAATTATTGATGATGTTTTTGATCAAAATTGAGGAGCACGAGTGTTCTGAAAGATTGACTTGATATTTGGATATCACCAGTTACACATTACACCGTCGGACATACTTCTTACAACTTTTCAGAGCAGATATAGTATATATGAGTACTTGGTGATTCTGTTCGGACTCACGAATGCACCTACAGTTTTCATGGATCTGATGAATAGTGTCTTCCATCCATATCGGGATTGTTTTGTGGTAGTCATTGTGGATGATATCTTAGTGTACTATAACACTCAACACAACCATGGTAACCATCTTGAGATCATACTAAGTACACTGAAAGAGCATCATCTATATGCTAAGCTCTCAAAGTTCCACTTTTGGATGGAACATATTCACTTCCTGGGTCATACTATCTCAGAGGTAGGAGTTTTTGTATACCTAGAGAACGTGAGAGCAGCAGTTTTTAGGGAGCATCCTAAGAACGTGTTTGAGATACAGAGTTTATAAGGATTGGCTGGTTACTACAGGATCTTTATACATCACTTCGCCTGCCTACCAGTACCTTTGAAGGGATTGACTAAGAAGGGTGTGAAGTTCAATTGGTCGGAAGCTTGTGAGATATCCTTCTAGGAACTAATGGGAAGGATGAATTCAGCACCAGTCCAGATACATTCAGAGAAAGGGAAGAGCTATAATGTTTACTGTGAAACATCATGTTTTGTGCTGGGAGAATTTTTGATGTAGGGCGACTGAGTAGTTGCGTATGGGTCTTGGCAGTTGAGGCCGCATGAGAGGAATTACCCAACACATGATCTCAAGTTTCATGCAGTAGTTCATGCGTTATGCAGCTGGAGACAATATCTCATGGGGGATCATTTTGGGGTGTTTACGGACCAAAAAAGTCTCAAATATATCTTCACCCAATGTGACTTGAATTTGAGACAGAAAAGGTGGGTCGAATACCTTCAGTCCTTCGACTTCGAGCTTTACTATACATCGGGTAAGGTTAACGTAGTTACTAATGCACTGAGTAGAAGGACTCAGTTACAGGTAGTGCAGGAGGCCAGTGGGGAGTGGCAGTTTATGGATTTGTTCTCTGTGATGCATTTTGAGGTGCATGACAGTCAGGGGAAACCCTATCTTTCATCCATAGCTATGACTTCTACCCTCCTGGATAGAGTAAGGATGAGACAACTATATGATTTAGAAGGCCTAGTTCTATGGGAGTCAATGGAAAGTGAGGACCTCCTTCTCGTTAGACGATATGTGATGATTAGGTACTGTGTATCCATGGATGAGTGTGGGTTCCAAAGGATATATTCAAGGAGATGATGTGGGAGTTTTATGCTTCATCTTGGGAAGTGCACCCTGGAGTAACCAAGATGTACCGTGACTTGAGACGCCATTATTTGTGGCCGAGTATGAAACGAGATGTAGATGGGTTTTTTGCAAGACGTTCCACATGTCATCAGGTGAAGGAAGATAATCAGAGGCCTTCTAGACCGTTACAGCAGTTACCCATTCTAGAATGGAAAGGGATGATGTCGTGATTCATTTCATTACCGGGTTTCTGAAGTCACCATGTGGAAATGATGTCCTGTTGGTTGTTGTGAACAGACCCACAATTGTAGCTCACTTTTTTCCGATCAAGGAGGCCTTCTGTGTTTACGAGCTCAGAATTTTGTGTATCCGAGAGGTCGTACGTGTAATGGGGTCCCTCATTATATCATTTGAGAAAGGGATTCCTACTTTATATCTCGTTTCTACCAAAGTTTTCAGAGGTCACTAGGTACACGGGTGCTTCTGAGCATAGCTTACCACCCACAGACCGATGGAAAGTCAGAGCGTACGATAAAGGTGCTAGAGTAAATGCTGTGTGCATGCGTCATAGACTTTGGGGGATTTCGGGAGAGGCCCATACCACTGGTCGAGTTTGCTTATAATAACAGTTTTCAAGAACCAATTGAGATGGAACATTACGAGGCCTTATATGGTAGGCCATGTCGATCACCCATGTGCCCATTGGAGGTAGGTGAGACAACTTTACTGTGACCATGTCTCGTACAGGAGACTTCAAAGTAGGTATAATTTATAATGATGTAGATGGATACAGTGTAGTCTCGTTAGAAATCTTATGCTGATCTCCGTAGATATCCCTTAGAGTTCATGGTTAGGGATTGGGTTTTCTTATGTGTTTCAATGAGGATGTGTCACAGGAAGATTCGGAGGCAGGGTAAACTCTCACTAAGGTATGTGGGGTCGTTTGAGATTCTCGAGTGAGTTGAGAAAGTTGCCTATCGATTGCAGTTTCCAGAGAGGTACTAGGCCATGCACAACATCTTCCATGAATCTCAACCGTTCCATTATCACTCTTACCCATATCAGATCTTTCAGCCTGAGGAGGCTGAGCTTCAAGCTAATTCATCTTTGAGGATTATCCAATTTGTATTGTTGATAGGATAATGAAGGTTCTCTGAGGCTGGTCAGTTCCTCTCATATGAGAGCTATAGAATCTTGGCCGAGTGTAGGACCAAACTTGGGAGCGGGAGACCGAAATACATGCTTAGTGGCCAGAGTTTTTATAATAATTATCTTCAATACTCTGGGTAGGTCAATTCGTGGATGAATTTCTTTAAGGGGTGTTGTTTGTAAGAACCCGGTTCTTATTCTTGATGTATGGGTTTCTTCTTTTTCTCATTCCTAAAGGGTTTATGATAATATAAGAAAAATGGGGGAAAATACCAAATTATGTGGGTACACGCCGTGCACTTTTCCACAAGACGTGTACTTTGGCCATCTGGGAATAGTACACAGGGCGTGTAGGCCTGTCGGTGATGAAGGTTTTAAAAAATGACTACACACCATGTACTTGGTATTTACACACCGTGTAATCATTCGGAAGGTGAACAGTAAGGTGGTGGATGTATCTTCCATCTGAGTGATAGTATACGCCATGTATTCCGAAATACACACCGAGTACTCATATCGATAGATGAACATCATAACGATGAAAAGTATCTGCCAGAGGAACAGTTAAATGATGAAAATTAAATTCTGTTTAATTTGAAGTACATGCTGTGTAATTTTTTTTGATTAAAAAGTGTAGTAACCTCCTATTTCGGTAGTGGAGGAAGAAACATCATTTGGAGCTAGAGAGAGAGGTTGAATCTTGGGAGAGCTCTCGACCGTACATCGGTAATCTGATTCCTCCACCGCCAATCATGTTCGAACCGTGCGGGTGAGTTCGTCCCTCTCCGTGAGTCTTTCCTTCCAATTCTTCCTCTAAGGGATGTTATTTACATTCAAATGGGTAATATTCTATCCCAAATCTACACTATTCTTAGGTGTTTCAAAAGGCTCTATTCACATATATTGATCATAGAAGATCAAGGTTGGTGGTCTGATGTTTAATTCCAACTCTCAGGTTGTTTTTGTATATCATGGTGCTACTCGCCCATGTTTGGGGTGCCATATGGCTGAGGCCTTGACGAATTAAGCACCTATAATTTCATAGGTAATTTAATGAGTATATATAAACTATTTTTTGGGATCATTGCTTGGATCCAGGGATACAATGTTGCTGTGTTCCCTTGTTTAATCATTTGGCCAGGTTACCCGAGGGTGTGCCATGATTTAGCATGCTTTATGTTTTCTTGAGAGAAAATGTGTATAATTGTGTGGTATGTGTTGGGCTTGGCCCATTTACTTGTTTCTATTCTTAGTATCCTGAGGGTGTGGTTCTTATTATCCTGAGGATGTGGTTCTTATTAGACGGAGGGCATGGTACTTATTAGCCTGAGGGCATCGAACTTAGTAGCATGAGGGCGTGGTTTTTATTAGCCTAAGGGGCGTGGTTCTTATTATCCTGAGAGCGTAGTTCTGTTTAGCCTGAGGGCAATAGTTCATATGTCTGAGGACACTATCTTAATTTGAATATTCACTGTGATGATTTCTAATGCTATATCTTCCAAGCTAAAGCACATGCTTGGATTTTTTAAATAATGATTAAATGGTAATGTAACTAGTATGAGTATATGCTTTTGAGAACTTCCTAGTTTACTATATTTTCATTTCTGCACACTGCTGTTGCACAAATTCATTGATAGTTGGGCAGGGGCCATTGGTGGTTGCATACTGGGATTTGTTTCTCACACCATGTCTGGGTCATGTCTTGGGCCCAAATAGATTATATTTTTTAGGTGTTGATAAGGGAAAGAGTACCTATATAGTTACTTGACGGTTACAGAGTAGTAGAAGAGCATGGGACCAAGCATAGGCTTGCGATGCTGCTGATTTCCTGTTACGCTGTTTTGTTTGGTTTTACTTTATTTGTCCCTTGTATTGTATGGTTTTAGTTTGCAGTGTACCCCTTTTTAGCTTCTTTCTTGGACATAGGTACATTTTTTATCATCATCTATATGTATTTATGTTGTCACCTTTTACTTTTGTATTGTTGTCCATTTCAGCTGGGTATTGTTTACTGCTTTCATTTTTGGTATGTTTATATCTATTTCCACTGCGCTACACTTTGAAAAATGAGGACATTGTTACCCCACTATCAGACCTAGGCACTCGCTGCTATTCAGCAGCCACTAACGTTTGGGGAAATTCACTTCAGGTTATGTGACCAACTGGGTTCAGGGCACCCGTTGAGTGGCAATCGGATCCCAGACGTTACATTTTTAAAATAACTAATGTCTCAATGAAAGAGAAATCTGAATAGAAATACCGTAACATGCATCATAATTTTCATTTTTGTTATTTATTTTCTAGTGTAACTAAAATATGATTTTGATTTACTTTATTGAAAATCTTTTCTTTTTTATTACTCATTATATTTCTTTTGTGTTATTTTCACTCTAAATTACTTAATTTATTATGTTGACATTAGATGTTTTTAAAATATCCATCTTATAAGTCCGATATGGATTCGGCAGTTTGACTATTGTCAAATGGATCATGCATACATATATATCCATAATACTTATAATATAAAAATTCTATTTCTTATAAATTATTCATTCTTTTTTTAAAATCCATGAAGTTATTTTTGAAAAAATAAATGTGTTTAAATCATGATGAAAATAGTATTGGGATATACATGGGTAATTTATATCATTCTCAATAACTCTGAGGGAAAGTAGAAATTTATTAATATTGAAATTTGTAATGAAAAAATATATCATAAATAAAAAATTAATCATTTAAATTAACACATATATATCATCTATGTGACATGGTGAAGAAAAATAAACTACATGACTTTTTGAGTTGGTAATCCACACGCATTGACAAGCGTTGTTTTTATTTTTAAATTTATATCAAATAAAATATTATAATATTTTTTCTTAAATTCCAAAATTAAATTGATACCATAGATATAAAATAATTTCATTAATATCCATAATTATTGACATATATAATATTCAAAGTTGTAAAATTTAATAAATTGTCTCATGATGTGGTAGTCTACAAGTATATGTGAGTTATGTTCTTTATTTACAATTAAACAGAAAATTTGTAACAACGAAACCATTACTTTCAGCTTTAAGATAGATTGGTGCACCACCTCATGTGGGCCTCCCTATACATAAGAGATAATAAATTAGTAGTGAGGGTCTGAATCAATAAGTGTGGAGATTATACCTTCTAAATCATGTCCTTGAGTATATTATACTAATAAAATATTAATTATAACAATCATTGTGACATTTGAAATATAAATGATTCTACTCATTTCAAAAGATTAATATCTCAAAAATTCTGAAATTATATCGAGAGAATAAAAATAAATTATTTAATTAAAAAATTTTATAAGTCTAACAAGTGTCAATCTCGATCTACCACTAGCTATTTGTACTACTCAGTAGTCCACAATAGAGACCATTTTATTGTCCAGATCATTAATTAAAGTGAACATTTAATATAAATACACATGTAGGGTTTGAGTTAAAGACTTATCAGAAAACACTAATGTGTCCCTACCATTATATTTTCATGTATTCAATTTTTTTCTCAAATAATATTAAATGTGAAACAAGAATACAAATATAATAAAAAACCAAGTTCTTGTGCACTATCCAAGATTCCACAAACCCATGAAAAACCTAATTCGGCTCAATGAGGGATGAAAATAAAGCAATTAATAGTAACCAAGCCCGCAAGATTTTTTATACCTATTAATCAGAGTCATCTATTCCACATTTGAATCATATCATTACTCATCCTTACCTATAGAATATTGGTAATCAAATTGACTAGGATATTACATGGTGATGGAACATGAAAATTATGGATACCTCAAGAAAAACGATAATAGACACCATGGAATCCTCATCCCTCCACCCTATGCATGTATTTGTCTTCTTTATACTCAGATGTCAATAATACTTCCACTACAAGGTTTTACATGTCATTTTGGTCCACCAGTATCAAGAAAAACTATGAATCACCAAGGAATCATAACCCATATACATGGGGAGAACAAAAATAGGCATATCATATCATCAAGATTATAAATGAGAATACATGATAAAATTTGATCAAAATAAATAATCAAAATAAGTGACAAAAATTATATGTAATGGAATAATCATCACAAATAATCACTCAAGGAAAACACCCACACATGCAATCACAATCAAGTATGGTATCATATGGAAGAAAATATAATCACCATAGAATAATGTTTAAACGAAAGACTAAAAAATTTAATTAACTTGTTTTCTCATTATTCTAATATTAATGTCATGGTTTTTTGAATGTCCTTTCATCGTACTATGTCTTTGCAGATCCAAAACATGAATTACCACCAAAGATTCCTAGAAAAAGTTAAAAATGTTCACATTAATTGATCAATAGTATGACTAGTAATAAATGTACATGGGTAGATGAAATATTCCTAAATATAAGAAATGAAGCCCCTCATGATAAGAAGTAGGAGGATTCTCCACTTATGGAATATAATTATGGTGTTATATGTAAGAGACGGCTCATGTACCCTATTGTTCAAATAAAATATTTTTGGTTGAATAAATGATTCATTGTCCATTAAAATTTATCTTGAGGTACTATTAAAGAATATCATGTATAATGATCTACTTTAGCTACAATGTAACTATAAACATTTTTAGTGTTGGTGATGGTCATGTGGTATAGTTTTTAATGATTCATGTCAAATTGCAGTTTTAAATGGAACGTCCTATGTTGTAGGTATCCTCTATGGATATTTAGAATCATCATATTTTTAGAGAATGGAGAGGAGAGGAAAATTTATATATAGATAATAATCAGAGTATACAACCATGTGAAGACCCCATTTCAAATATAATAAACACCCTCCATAAAAAATTTAAAAAAAGACCATAAAATCATTATTAAGATGACTCACTACTCGAAAAATGGAAGCTGGCTTGGAATCCGAGACATCCATGAAAAAGTACACTGCATAGTTTCTATGACATAATAGAGCATCTTTTGGAGTAAATAATTCTTGAATTGAAATTATGATGTAATTTTTATTACTTTCATTTTTTAAGATTTAGGGAATTGTATTTTTTATGTAAATATCCATTATTCTTTTGAAACATTTCAGAACCATACATCTAAAAAAATAATATTTTTCATAAAAATAGGAAAAATTACTGAACATTTTTCCTCTACTACATACATATCATCCTCAATAATCATATCTAATGTTCCTACTCAAATATATTAGGCTATAGAGCATGATGGTCATCATATCACTCCTAAGTATCCTCCTGGGTCTAATAATACATTCACCAAACATGACAAAGTGGTAACATCCAATATCAATGAAAATTATTTCTCTAATAAATTATCTACATTCGACACTCCTCATAATATGAGTAAGTCTCAATCTCATCATTGTTTCAATCGATAACATGTTCTTTGATCATTATGATCCTCCAAATCTGTGACACATGGGTCACATCAAGTGTACATAAATTTTGATAAGGAAGGTCTAAAGATTATTCAACTATTCTAAAATTCATAGTGAACTAAAAGGGTATAATAAAAGGAGGACATAGATTTCCATGTTTCCAGGAATGTCTATTAATAAAATGAGGAGATACTCTATAGAAAATATGATTTCCCATAGTGAAATCAAATGTTATCATAAACCTTTTATAATAATATCTCTGTATACTCTGAGAATTTTCCATAATATTATAATCCCATTATACTCTCTCAGTGGCCTCCTAAGTCATGTTGGGGAGAAAAATAACTTCCTCAACTATGAATTTCAAATACATCGATGAATGAAATATCCTATATATAATAACCTATTAAGGTGAAATATAGATCTATTTTTTGTAACTGTTGTTTTACATAAACTCAATAAAAATAATGGGATCATCCCACGCTTCTCAGAAGTTTATTTTTCATGATCCAATCATATCCACCAATACCCAAATAGTCTATATGGACCATTTGTTTGAATGTGGATATTACGTCGTGATTAATATAAGATGCATCCCTTGGGATTTATACCTGCCTGACATGAATTTAGATGGAAAAAACTCACATATGTCTAATATATTGATCATGGGAACTTAGTTATGGTGTACAATCTCTAACAAATAGATCAATCCTAGATCTTCATCTGAGTGTGCCCCTCTGCCCGGTAAAATGAGGTAAACCTTCATCAGGTAATCAAAAACCAAGAAGGCTATATATTGACACATTTTGTCCTATGAAACACATTCAAAACGTTTATCATAACATAATCCAACTTCCTCATTGGTATTATAATTTGATGGAGAAAAAATCCAAGGCAATGGTTCTTGGACTTCACTCTATGACTAGTAAACCATTGGGATATAAAACTTGTAATGTCCCTTTTCATCCCCAACCACTAAAACTAGATATAGAAATCATGGTAAATATTCATTTATCCATGTTTCAATTACTATCTAGATGTGTTATACTCATCTGTTATCACCAATAATTTTTCATTCAAGGTATACTACTATCACATATTTGAATATCACATCATCGTAGTCCATTGAGAATCCAGGCATCAAATCACCACCAGTAAGTTGTCCTTTCATCACAACACACTCTATCTACTACTAATGTATACTCTTAATTTTTTCCACAAACAGAGATATGATCAACATGGGAATACATATCATATATCCTTGGTCCTCTAAATCATCCATCCTCTAATCGGCCTAGAGGATCATCATGGAAGACTTCACCTCAGAAGGATTCTCACCAAACTCTTCATCAACACACATATTATGGCTATGAAAATATTTATTGAAGTTACACTTATATATTTAATATGACATATCAATGTTGATAGACTATAGATACTCAAACCAGCACCTCCTTAGAAGGTTCATATCCTTCTATGTGAAGATATAACAACTGTTCTTGTGGGACATGTACACAAAAAATATCTCATTATTGATATGTTGTCTCCAAAACATCACATAATGAAACACCACAAACAATTTCAAGTAATGTGATCGGTGTTTCCAATCATGGGTTCATAACTGATGAGACCCATATGATACACAAATCTCACTCCACATTAGTTTCACTTCTAGACTGATACGTTATGCGTGACAATAAACTACATAACAAATACTAGGTTCGGAGATTGTCATTAGAAGGGAATTTTCAACAATATATTTAGCTAAAGGAAATCCTCTACGCTCTATACTATCCATATGAAATTTAATACTTTCATATTCCGCACTGTTAGGGTTACATATACTCAAAACAATTCATTGTTAAACTATTGGTAATATCCTATAAATACTACAGATATAATGATCTCAAACACATTTTGGGGTTATTTCCAAGACCTAACTACCTCAAATATATCTAGGTCAAAAAATATAAAAATACATGACAATAAATTTCACAAGTAGTTTACCACAATAATCCAAAAGTCCCATTATAAAACCTTAGTGTATATTTGATGTCCTAAAGGGTAGACAATGATATCTCCTAATTACATTCACGATTCAATAGTTTGGAATAGTATATGGGGTTATAATCAATAAACACTATGAAAAACGAGTAGATGAATGGGTGGAAAATATTTTCCAATTGTTCTATGACCACTATTAAGATGTTAATCAGCCCAAATGAAAACATCAAGTACTCATACTAATCATACCTTACCTAAAACTCCATATTCATAATATCTTCCTCTCTTATTCACATTTCATGGTATCCCAATCAATGATATGTATTAGAGAATGACCAAGATCCACATAACATATTAATTTGACAATTTTTCTGGGGAAAAGGGTTATCAATATTCACTACCACCTGGTTGAGAATTTGGTAATTGATGTATATTCCAAGACTAACATCCACCTTGTTCAATAATAATATAGGTGAACCTCATCGGTATGTAATTGTCCAAAGAAATACCATCCTCTCGAAGTCATCAAACTATACAATAATTTATTTGATCACTATAGATTCTATATGTTATGGATGTTTCAAAATTGGTTAAACACCTAAAAATGTATATAACTAAAATAAAACTCTTATACTAGGGGGATTCCTTACAATTACATCCTAAAAATATCATTATAGATATCTAAAATTATATGAAAGGAGGATAGGGGTTTCACACATCATATTGAGATGGATAATCCATTCATATTAGAAGTCATATTCTTGAGATATTTTAAGTCATGTTTAAATATTCATTCTCACATTTCCCACTCACTAGTCATCACATACATATCTCCCATAAATGAACTGAATGAACACACATTATATAGTAATATATGTGTTATATAATGATTTATAGAGAATATATATTGAGAATCACATCACATATCTTTTTAACTATTATCATGAACTCACAAACATGTCCATAACTGGTGAAAACTATAGGGAAGTTCTGGGAATCATAAAGGGTGATCTAATTTTGTGCCCAATGGTGTTTAAAGGGAGACTACATCAAAATACAAATTTACTAGTAGGTCAATTAAAAAAATTATTTTTGTAGCTATAAATTAATGGCGTGAACTAGTATCAAATGTGTTAGTCGATTAATTGGAATTAATCAAGAGCATAAATCGAACACTAGATATCCACTCTCAATCATATAATTGAGTCTGATCCAAAGTATAAGGAATACCTCTATTTATTCCGGAACTCTATCCCCTAGAATCATATCTTGTCTAAGTCCACTATTGGGAGACTCAGATGGAACCCTGATTCCCTGGTATTATCCAATCTACCTCCAATATGATGAATGGGTGTAAAAGTGTTGGAGATTCCCTATGCTTCCACCAGTCAGTGCTGACTTTGGGGTGATTGGAATTTATGATTATAGTGTCATCATATTGTAGAATTGAAGCATTTTGGGTCACCTCTAGAAGAATCTGAAGAGAATGTAGTCTACATCACATGAATTCCAATATATTGTTTCATTAACATGGTATTCATCTTCCTTACTTTATAATAGGAACTCACAACTTAAATAGAAGTACCTCCTACATGAGTAGTTATGTTTACTAAGATACATGCTATTCATTTTTCCTCTAGAATCCTCTAAATAAGAAACTCATTACCTCTAAAAAATGAGTAAATAATATAACCAATTACATATCTCTTTTATCGATGGTTGGATCAAAGATATATTCAAAAATTCATGTCCTTCTAATCCTAATTGTTGGAAGGAATTGGTTTTAAATGAAGGATATCGGAAAATTGATTAGAGTAATAAGTTACAATCATGGAGCTCTGCATTAGTTCTATGAAATCTATTCTGTATTCAACATTCATCAAATCTACAACGAACTATCTGAAAAACGTGTCCTTTATGGAATCCAATATAAGACACTCATGGAATCCAACGTGACCCATAACTCCTAACAAATGCATGTCAAGTCCATGTATCATGAACAATTCATTATTCTCTTTATGATATGATAGTTTCTCTGAAGTATCAAATATTGTCTTTATTTTTTCAACAAAAAATCATATAATCCTCTGGTCCATTAGTTCCCTGAATTGATCGGGGTTCTAGAGTTAGAAATAATAGTCTAAGACCCATGATACCAAATCATATGCTGAAATGCACAACATTTTATTACTTTCTGTGTTGATGATAATTATCAAAAAAATTTTATAAAAAAATATACAACATAAATTAGAAAACATGGATCACTTACATTATAGAAGTCCATTTAGTATTAGTTTTTGAAAGAATTATGAAAAACTACTACATGAAAAATTCATGTCTTCTTGAAATCATAATGAACTACTTCATAAAGATGAAAACCATCTCCCTTTATAACATGTTTCTTTATTTAACATCAGTTCATTAACATCATTATTTTTAAATTTTATTTAGTGATATATTTTACAACATCATTCTTTATAACCAGGGGAGAAGGAAATTTATGAAGGGTGAGCTCAGATTCCAAGTAAGTTATAAAGAATAATTAAAAATTAAAAAGTCTTCAATGTGAATAATGATGCATTATGGTAAGATGATATAATGAATTTTCATGACTTAATAATAAATTAACTAATTCCCATCAATAAAAAAACCATCATTTTTGAAAATAAGGAAAAGGAAATATCCATCATAATTAATAATCATGATCAATGCAATATCAATCTTGATCATTGAAAATATTTTAAACCAATATAAATCATAAATATAAACTCATAAATATATATTGGTGCATAATGATAATTTTCACTCTTATAATGGAATAACCATGTGGTCTATTTCTACACATGTCACCCTTAAAAATAGAATAACCATATGGATAAATTCAAACCCCAATGAATTTGTGGGATATCATAAGCCCACCAGTCATTGGTCTATCACTGATCCACCCATCAATGATTTATGACATAACCACCTGTCAAATGTAAAAAAACATTTAAAAATCAGCACACATAAAACCATTCATAAACTAAAAATCCTTTTAATAACATAGTTGATTTTTGGAAAATAAATAAGTTCAATAAAAATATATTTGAAACATGATTAATCCAGGGTAAAAAAATTGGTTTCAAAACAATCACATAAAAAAATGGATCAACACCTAGAAACAAAATGGGGTTCAAAACAATCTATTTATATTATGATTATTCCATTGAAAAAAATGGGTTCCAAACTAATCTATATGAAACATGAATAACTAATGAAAATGAAATGGGATTCAAAACAACATCTTTGATAAAATAATTAACACATTTTAAAAAATTCATTGCAAAACAATCCCACAGAACATGATTAACCAATGTAAAAGAAATGGTGTCAACACAATATTATTAAATAAAGACTAAACTATAAAAGATAAATGGGTTCCATAATAATCTACTAATAAAATGATTAACTGGTTGAAAAGTAATTGGATTAAAAATAATCACTTCATAATATGATTAAATAATAAAAAATAAATGGATTCAATATAATCTTACTAAAAAATGATACACCAATGGAAAAGAATTAGGTTTCATAAAAATAAATTTATAACTTCATTAACCCATGGAATATAATTGGGTCTTATTAAAATCTCTTAATAACATTATTAAACTAATGAAAATAATTAGGTTTAATATAGTCTCATTGAATCATAATTTTCCCCTAGAAAAGAAATTGTATCCATAACATTCTATAATAAAGATGATTAACCAGTAGAAATAGGATGTATTTAAAAGAATATAGAATATGATTAACCCATGAAAAAGAAATTATTCCAAAATAATATCTTTGAACCCTGAATAACTCAACGAAAAGAAATGGGTTCCAAGACAATTTATTTAGAACACGATTAACATAGGTAATACGAATGGGTTTCAAATAAATATCCATAAAACAAAAATAATACATCCAATGAATGAATGATGAATGTATAAATAAAAAATATCCTAAGGGAGGATATGTAACAACAAGGTATTTGGATTTTTAAAAATGGACATTTACTTAGAAGATCATCTGAGACAGTCCTGAGGAAAATTATATTTAAATATTCCAAAGAATCCCATTCCACATTGAAATATTTAAATCATTAAGCCCATGAAAAAATAATTTTAAATTAATCATAAAATATAATGGGTATAAGGATATTCATGATATGACATGAAAAATAGGTATTATATTCTCCTTATAAAAGATGATTTATGTACATCATAACAAACATCTTGATGAATGTAAATTGAGACAAGAATCCATTATCATATGGTAACATTGAAATTGTAATACCAATGAAGGACTAATCATTAAATGAAACTTATAAAATCATGAAAAATAATTAGATTCATTGTATTATATGTCAATGGGAATATAAATACACCATATATAATTAAAAAAGTACATAACATCAAGATATGCCTAAATGAAAGGATATTGATATATAGTCCATTATTACATGAGTATCTTATGAATCATGAGATCCATGAAATAATAAAATATATTTTAATAATTAAATTCTTTAAATAAATGATATTATTTATATAATAAGTTACATATAAGTATATAAACCATATAAAAGTAAGTTGGTCCATAATAAAAATTAAATCATAGTGAAATGTAAATTGAAATGAACAAACTTACATCATGTTTGATTTGTCATGATTGTCCTCTATATAACTGAATAATAAACTAAAGTTGATTTTATAAATTTTTTACAACACATTATAATTTTATTATTCCATTTATTTCTCTTATAAGAATTTTATATAAAATATCTTAATCAATAACGTTTATGTCGTATGTATTGACCATATCTGGGTTATTAGTCAAAAATCACTTTGGTAGGTCAACTAGGGTCAGAGGGGTAATTATTAAAATATAACCATAATATTAATCATCAAATAATTATAATATTTATACATTAATTTTTCTTTTCAAAGAAATTATTTATATGGAAATGAAAAATGATTCAATTTAGCAATCATGGAGACAGTAGATCGTACGTACATTAGAGCAACGTTTTCATTTTTCAATGATCATCATGGATAGAAGGTATATAACATTTATATTTACAAAAATTATCATTATATTATATGTAAAATATTATTTTATCATATATACTAATATTTATAGTGATTTATCTATAATATGAATCACCTCATGTTGAGGAGTTGGTAGTCCACACATCCACAATCATCCTTTTTGCATTTTTGGTGCATGAAAGGTTAATAATGAAAATGTATATTATATTTAAAAAATGGTAATTATTTCATTAATATCATATCTATTATATTTTCTTAACAATTTTTTTTAATCCCAACATAAATAAATTCCATTTAATGTGTGAACGTATCTCATCTCTTTGAGGAGGTGATAGTCCACATGTCCAAAAATGATCTTATCATATTTACAAGATATGGAAGGAATGAATGTATGTGTTATTTAAAAATTAAATATCTATTATGGAAACCTAAATACATTATATATCATATAAAATTAGATTATCCATCATAATTCCCAACCATGATATGTGATGATGGAAAAAAAATAACATCATTTTGTAAGGGAGTACTTCACCTCACATGAAAGGTATTTTCATTACCTGTTCGATGGAAAAGAGAGTAGGTTTAGTTAATCCCATAATATAAAAACATCAAATAATATTGATGTTTTTTATTTTATTATATAATAATTTAATAATATTAATTTAATATGCATTATATTTAAAAAAACAATTCACATTGAAGAATGTGACCACTTTTTTGTGTAACTACTTTTTGATTGCACCAAAGGGATTCCTATGATAGATTTATGCTAATAAGGATTTATCTATGATGATTTTAGAAATTCAAGGAACTTTTTTTTTCTATTTCTTTATTACAAAAATAAATTATTTGTGTGATTAAATGTGCAAGGGTTAGTGCCTTTTTATATTGGAGGGTAGTGGAATTATTGTAAATATTAAAAGGGAAACAATATTGAGAGGTATCCAAAACAATATATTACAGCAATAATGATAAAATTAGATCTAATAGGTTATCAGTACTAATAATTTTCATAAAAATTATTTTGTACATGTTTCTAGGTCTTTTATACTCTTAGTATTAAATTGTAACCTCTACGTAAAAACATTATTACCATAACCACTATAAATAAGTATAATTCTGTTGAGTAATATTTTATGTCAAAAACATAGTAATAAATATTATAAATCATAAATTATAAAGATTCTAAAGGCAAAATTAATTTTTCTAAATTCAAATCATATTTATGGTATAAATAAATTTAAAATTAAACCCATGTAGTAGACCAGAAAAAATGGTTTTAAAGTAAAAACATTTTAATTATTTACTATGTTTTTATATCTAAATTTAATGTGTAAGTTTTTACCAATGACATTGATCGATTTAAATTATATAAAAATTTCTCTTAAGAGTATAAATAAAATTAAAAAAATACAGAACATTATTATTAAATTACCTGAGAATAAAAGTTTGAATTAAAATTCTGTATTATTATGTATTCATCAAAATATGAATGCTATCTAAAAAATACCAAAAAATCACCAAAAGTAAATTTTGATATTACAATTTATAAAATTATTTTCTTTTCTTATAAATATTATATGTCTCAAAAATAAAATTTCAAACAAGTCTTCCATTAAAAATTAGTGAAAATTCCTTTTAAAAATATAACACATTTTATGCTTAAAATATTATTTATTAATATCTTTATCCTATATATATATATATTATTAGATGAATTAAAAATATTATTAAGTATATAACTTATAATATCAATACTATCATTCACTAAATGGGATTGTTTTGATTTTTAATATAAAATGATATTATAATCATAAAAATGGTTCTCCAGAAAAAACATACCATTTAAATTCATTGGGACTTTATATTCATTTCAAATCAATAGATAACAATTGAATTCATTTTATAATAATATTTGATTATAATTTCAACAATTTAGTTAATTATATTCATTCTCACCACTACAATGGATAAGTGATAACTATTAAATTAAATAAATAATATTAATATTATTTCATTATCCAGTAAGACTCATCCATGAGTTTAATAGAAGTCATCAATGGGACTCGATGTCGTGAGAAATAAAATCTAAAAATGTTTTTTCATGTGATGAACGATAAACTATGTAATTATTTGTAACAAAATATATTACTGAATTTAAATTTATTTGAAATATTATATTTCAAAAAATATTATATTGTTATTTCATACACCATAAAATGAATTTCTCCCTCAAGCATGTTCTTCTCTATTAAAGGATTAACAGTTTTATAATTAATTTATTGAAACCCAAATCATAAAAAAGTTAATAAAACATCATATTACTATGTGAAAATATAAAACATAAATCTTAACGAATTCTACACATTGATATGATTACATTTATGGAGAACAAACGTTGGAATGGAGGAAATGTAAAAATAATTATAGTGTTTGATTGAGGTTATTGATTAAAAAAGGTGAATGTTAAATGGAATGTTAAGGGGAAAAAAATTATAAATACATGATGGTCAAAAAGGCCATCAGTTTATCAGAATTTAATGCACTAAGATAATAATGTTTTTCAATGCCATTTCCTTGTACTTAATGATTTAACATGAACTATAGGCCTATAGAAAATAATTAAATATACATACATGATGGGGATAATATAATACATTATAAAAGTTTAAAAAAAACACATATTTTTCACCTAATGATGACTATTCTATATGAATTTTTTAATTCTGAGCCACTAAAATAAACATTTAATAACCAACTAACCCTATAATGGATATTCAATATATTACATCATTATTTATAAATTTAAAAAATTTAAAAAATTTATAACAATATAAGATAATTAAAAAATGAATCAACTATTTTATGCCCCACTAATCATAATATGTAATAAAAAATTGAATCAAAATTTTTCCGTAAATAACTATCCTTAATATTCAATTATCATTTCCTAAATTAGATTTACACACAATGATTAAAATTGTTTGATCATATATTATTCCTAGATAAATCAACCATGATTTATCAAATAAAATACCATGTGATTGTTTCATCTTTTTTACCTATAAAACTTTCATGCAAACATGGACATCATGTAGGCTAGTGTTCTTGCGTGAAACCCTTATCATCCTTTTGTTGAGGGTTATAGCCCGACCACATTATCAGGTGCGACAATTTTTCACTCAACATATGGGTTGTCCCTTTTATTCATGAAACATTAAAATTTAATTCCCCAAAAAATATTTCATTTTGATTCTAGAGGTTATAAATACATCATCCAAAAAACAAACTCTCCAATGTTTTTAATATATCATTATATAAAACATCAATGAGATGTCTAATTATTTTAACAAATGATCATTATTATTCATAGAGTCTATTTTTGATAATGATGAATTATAATGTAACCTCAAAAGGAAACATACTAATTTAAAAATTTATATAAACCACTCATTTATACCAAATATAGTCACTCGTGACTCACACTCGTCAATCATATAAACATATTCGTTACTTTAAATTTTTGGGTATGATTCTATTAATAGTGGCCCAATTTTTATCCATCAAAACATTACAACATAAATGGGAAAACAAGGATCACATACATTATTGATTTCCTTTTATGTTTAGATATTTACTGAATTAGTACAAACTCCAACATAAATAATTGTTATCAACTTGGACTCATAAAAAACTAGTTCATAATGATGAATATCAACTCCCATTATACTGAACTTTTCTTATTTAACATTAATTATTCAACGTCATCCTGGTGAAATACATTATATTCATTAATCATTCAACATAATTATTTAAAACCATAAGAAATGTAAACATAATAACGGAGAGCTCATTTTCTCAGTAAGGTAAATCATAAGAATTAACATTTAAATATAATCAATAGTCATAAGAGTGAGTGAAGATACAATGACAAAACAAATGTGGAATAGTTAATCATAAAATAACCTATACCAATCAATACATAGACGATCAAATATGACAACATGAAAAAATAATGTTTCCTTGAAAGAAATAATCACGATCCATGACATACAAATCTTTTCATTAAAAACATTATAAACATATAACAACATTAAATAAAATACACTAAAGTATCATGGGAAATAATTATACATTTTAATTATATAACTAGAATAACCATGAAATCATCTTCCATACATTTAACTCCTATAAATATAATATTCATAATGATGACTTCCATACAAAAAGCATTGGAGGGCTATCACAGACCCACCCAACATTGATCTATCATAGAACCTCACTTCATTGGTTTATCATGAAACCACCTTCAAATTTCAAAGTACAATTTAATAATCAGCACATATAGAAGCTTCCATAAACCAATAACCCTATTCATAACATGATTTTCCCATAGACGAGAAACAATATTGATAACAATCTCTTTGAAACATGATTAACCCTTGTAAAAGAAATGGGATTCAAAAAAATCACTTTGAAAATTTGATTAAACCATTGAAATGGAATTAATTTTAAAGAAATACTTATAGAACTTGATTAAACTATAGAAAAGAAATATCTTTCAAAAAAATATATTTGAAAAATTATTAACACATTGAAATGATATTGTTTTAAATAAAATCCCTTTAAAAACAAGACTAGCCCATGAAAAAGAAACGGGTTCCAAAACAACATATTTAGAATATTATTAACCGATGAAAAATAAATTTTTTCAAAAAAATATAATTGAATTTTGATTAAAATATTAAAATGAAATGTGTTTTACAAAAATATCATTAGAACATGATTAACCTATGTAAAAGAAATTGGATTCAAAACAATATCTTCAGAACATGGTTAACCCACGAAATTGAAATGGTATTAATATAATATTATTGATACATTATTAAATAGTGTAAAAGATACATATTCTATTAAAAAATTAGAATATTATTAAACCATGTACAATAAAAGGATTTGAAAAAAATATCCTTTGATAATTATTAATCAATCCAAAATGGGTTCAATAAAATCATATTGAAACATGATAAAACTATATAAAAGAAACGAGTTTCATAAAAATATCATTATAACTAGATTAACCAATGAAAATGAAATGGAGTTGTAAATTGTTTTAAAACCTGATTAAAACATTAAAAAAAATTTCAATAAAATATCATTGAAAATTAATTAACTCTTGGAAAATAAATTTTTTCTATAGCAATATATCTAGAGCATAATTAACCCATGCAAAAGAAATGGATTTCAAAAAAATATATATTTTTATCAAACAAAATAGATCTAATTCATGAAAGAGTATGGTATCAATAAAAATAACCACCTGAAGTATAAGAAAAAAAAATTATTTTTTGACTTTCATTAATGGAAATTACATTATAATATAATTAAAAACATTCCTTAATAAAATATGAATGAAACATTCCAAAGCATCCAATACCACTCTAAAAAATGTAAATCATTAACCCCATGAAATAATAATGTTAAATAATGCATATAATATGATTATTATAAGGCGATTAATGGTAAAAAATTTCAACATGAATGTTTATAATCTTTATAAAATATGATTGCTGTATAACATAACAAATCCCACAAAGAAGGAAAATTGTGATAACAATTCATTACTACATTTGTAACATTGGAACTGTATAGACCATGAAATAATAATATTTAAAGTAAACTTATAATATAATTATAAATAATTATATTGTTGATATAATATATCAAAGGGACTAGAAATACACCTTAATAATGGTGAATGACATCACGATATGCCCTAATGAAAGCTGATTGTGATAAAGTTCCTTATTAGTTGAGAAGCTTTTGAATCATGAGATTCATAAAATTATAACATACATTGAATAATTTAATATCATTAAATAAATTAAAATATTTATATAACATGTCATAGAAAATTATCTACACTATATAAAAGTAATTAAGTGAATAATAATAATTAAGTCTTAATTATATTTTAATTGTGGAAAAACCCCTTAACATGATTGTGAGTTTCCATGATTGTCCACTATATTAATGACTAACAAGATTATGTTAATTATGTAATTTCTTTTTAACATTTCCCATGTTTATTATCTCTTTTATTTCATTTATTACAATTTTAAATAAAATTTTATAATTAATAATTGTAAAGTCGAATGTTTTGACCATATTCGATTTATATTTCAAAAATGACTTCGTTAAGTCAACTATAGTCATTGAATTAATGATTAAAAAATCTCACAAATAATAATCTTTAAATAAGTCTCATATTAATATATAAATTATAATTTTAAAACCAATCCTTAATTACCTTTATTAAAATGAAAAAACATTACAGTCAAAGAGATGGTAGATCATACGAAAGCAGGAGTAACGTTCTCATTTTTCAATGATCATTATGGATGGAAGTTAAGTAACCATTAACTTTATATTATTATAATTATATCATAAGTACCATGTTGTTACATCATATATACTTATATATAACTATTTTTATGTAAAAATAATCACATTACGTTGAGTAGGCGGTAGCCCACATGTCCATAAATGATTTTATCAATTTTTCACTGTGTCAAATGGTAATAAAGAAAATGATATATTATATTTATGTAAATTTAATAATTTTGTGTATATAATAAATATTTTCTATTATGGAACACAATTTTAATTTGTCTTAACCTAAATATATTGAATGTAATTTGTGAATGTATCACATTTCATTTAGGAGGCCATAGTCGATGAATCCACAAATGAAGTTTTCATATTTACACAAAATAGAATTAATAAAGGTATGTGTCACACCCAGAAATTTGAGATAAATATATTTTTTTATTTTATTTGGATTTGAAATATTTTTTCGGGTTCTGGACTGAGCCCGCTTTATATTTTTCATTTTGATGAAAGATTTCGGTTTTATGATTTTCAACACTTAGTGAATAGGCATAACACGGTTCAAGATGAATGGATTCAAAAAATCACTGTGTAGCCTATCTGGTCCATGACCGATTAATTAACTTATAAAATAAATGCTAATTTGGAAACACAGTAAAACAAAAAAAGGATATAATAATAATAATAATATGAATAAAGAATGGTTAAAATAATAATAATAATATCAATATCATTTCGGAATATTTATTTTATTATTATAATTAGTTATGTTTATTATTAAAAATTTTATTAATATTTTTTTTATTTTGTTTATATTATTATTATTATTCTTCTTCTTCTTCTTTTTAATTAACATTTTTTAGGGTTGAGATTCTTCTCCCACCGCCTTAGGTCATGGACTAACCAACTCCTTTTCTGTGTTCGATTCTCCTACCCAACCTCCACTCGCACTCCCCCCATGACTAGACTCCCCCCCAACCAACCCTTGCACCACCCTCTCTCCCTCTCCAATCTCCCTTATGGAGAAATACCTCTGGAATGACACACTTATTCATGTTATCTTCCCCCATGTGAGCCACATGACTGACACCCTGACCCTTCGGCTAGAGCTCCTTGTACTACCCTCAACTCATGGCCAACCCACCTCTGGATCCACGAATCGGTGACAACTTTCTTGTAAAACCATCCCATGCGCACACGCCTCCTTTTGGGTAAGATTTTCATTTCTATTGTTTTGGGGTTTAGGTTTTTAGTAGGTAGGGTTTTAGATTTTGGTTTGCATCATGTTTGATGATTTTTATTTTGGATAAATCTTGCATTCATAGGGATATCATGAGGTGTTGTTGTTGTTAGACGCCTATTTCATAATGACCCTCCACAAGAGGAAGGTGGTTCTATTCCATAATATATCTAGATGAATTTAATATGTGTGTTTATGTTTCAAAATTTGTTCTTTGTATTTTTTGTATGGTACATTGGGTTCTTTTGATGTTTTTTCGGTTATTATTAGTTTGGAATGGGTTTTTAATGAAGTAAATTGCTATTTTATTATGTGTGCATTGGTGTGATATTTCAAAACTGGGTTTTAGGGGTTGTTTTGATGGTAAAAAATATATTTCTATGTGAATTTGAGTTTTTTTTGTCTAAATTGTAATTTTAATAGGAAAATGAATCATTTTGGGGGCATGTTAGACTTTTTGTGCATTTGTGTATGAATTGTGAAATGTTTGTATTATTGAAAAATTATTTTAAAATATGATTTTGATGTATGAGAAGTTTTAGTATGGGTCATGGCCAATTTTTTGGGTTGGTATTTATGGTGTTCTTTTCTTATGATTATAAAAATGGAATTTTGGTATTTTACTAGTGATGGAAAAATTATTAACAAAATGGTTTTTCTTTGGTGTGTTTAAAATAAAAATTTCATTGTTCATAAAGAATGTTTATTTCATGGAATTGTTTTGGCCATTTTGTGAATATAGTGGAATTTTGGCTTGAAATATTTAAATCAGTCCCTAAGGAAACCCAGAGTATCTCGGTGGGTGGACTAGAACTACTGCGCTAGTGATGAAGAATTTATGTGTCTCGACATAACATATAAAGGCTAACGCTTAAAACACTAACTAAATATATAGACAATTATTGTAGACTACTAGGGTTATAGGGATTCCCCCTACTAGTGTCTTGTTCTTGAGAATAAATGTTGTCAAGGATTCTATACCACATTTTCACAGAGGATACAAGGTTTTATAGTCACACTTGTGCTAGATGATCCTTAGTGGATTTACCCATGGTGTTGTACTATTTATGACATGGTTCCTTCTATTGGAATAAAAAGGGACACTTGAGTGTCTCTCTGTGTGTATCTATTATGAACATTCTCGAGAAAATTAATGTAGTGTTTTTGAAAATGTTTTTGAAATGGTTTATTTTAAACATTTATCATGTAAAATTTTTCTGTAAATGTGTTTTAAAAGAATGAATTTGAATAATAATTTTAAATTATCTCATTGATATTGTGGCATGGAATCTTTTTAATTTGATTTATCCTAATGTGACTTTGGATTACCCCCTACACTCACCATTGGGTACATATAAATCATTTTCTATTTGTATCCTATGATGAGGAATTCTTCTTAGAGTTTGTGGTCTAGGTTGTTGATGGGCTTCTCATGAAGGTTTCTGTTGGTAGATAGTGTATGTGGATTCTCATTTTACTTGGAGGTTTATTTAGAGTATTAGTTTTTATTTTTTGTGGTTTCCATTGGGTTTTGAGTAGTGTTTTTACCTTTAACTACGATCATAGTATAAGGGGCTATTTTTTATGTTTTTAGTTTAAATTTATTTATCTTTTTAGTTTTTATTATTTTTTATTTTGGGTAAATCACTCCCACATAATACTTTTGATACGTGCGAACTTTTTCTATCCCATCCGGATTAGGAATTCCCTTCCAACCCTACTGTATACCAGGTAGAGCACTGACTGTATGGTGACCCAACATGGTTCGTGACAAAATGGTTTCAGAGATGGTTGTCTCTTTTCGGTCATGTTCCTTTAGAAATAATCTGGGTTGACCACTGTTAAGGTTATCAGAACCCGATGTTCTGACTATGAGTAAGGTTCCAAGGCAACACACCACATGTAAGCAATCAAGTAACCATGGAAATTTGAGGTTTTTCTCACTTTGTGGTCCTTTTGGTTAATCTTTTTTTGGTTAAATGAAAATGGAGGAGGGTCAATGGTCTCATCAAGCTTGTAGGGATGAGAATTCCATGTGAAGCTGGGGACAATTCCCTGGTACACTCTCTATGATGGTGGAGTGATTTGCATATGGAATCCAACCATATGTCCAAGTCACCCACTATAACTAATTTCCTCTTGAATTTTTTTCTGTGGCTTTGTGTTTCAGAAATCATTTTGAAAAACTCTATTGGAAAATTTATGAAATCTCTAATTTTAAGATGAAATGACATTATTTTCAATTGGGTGGAACATGGGGTTTTAGAAAAAAATTTAATGAGGTTCTAGAAATGTGTAATTTCATGATATTTTTTTAAAAAATGTGATTGGTTTTTTATAATTGAAAGTTGTTGTTTTACAAACCTGATGGTTTGGGAAACATGTGTTATTTTAATGTGGGTTTTGAAACTCTATTTTCAATGGAATTATTTATAATGATGAAAGGTGTTTTGAATGGTATTAAGTGTTTGAAATTTATATTCATTGTTTTAAAATGAATTATCATTTGAATAATTGGTGATTTTATAATATTTTTTTTGAGAATCTAAGAGGGTTATATTTTATGGGTAGATACTTTTCCATAGCGGGTTTTTTTGTAAAAAATTGAAATGGGTTTTAACATTTTTAATAGTGTGTTTTAAAGGAGGAGTGGTTGGTCAAATATTGTTTTTTAAAATAGAAATAATTTGGTTTTAAACATTTATATTTACATGGGTAACCACATGAAGGACTAATATGTGAATGTTTTATTGGTTCCCAATTGACATGAGAGCATACATGTATAAGGACCAAGAGGTGACATTGGAGATTATGAATCCCACCGCCTGGATTTTATTTTTGGAAGAAGTTTATATGAAATGATGGAGAATTTGATGACCCTTGCTTATATGATATGTATTCATGTCTTTTTGAAATCTTGTACTGGGGTGTTTTGATTTAAAAACACTCTTTTGTTTAATTTATGCTCCTTGTTGTTTTTGGTTGCAGAGTTAGTTTGGAGTGTTCATTTGTGGTCTATTTTTAGGGTATTCAAGAAAATTTTGTGATGGTATCCCCTTTTGTGTTCGGTGTTGGTTTGTGGCCTATGTTCGCCAATATACTGGTTTTATTATGTCCTCAATTTTTCTTCATGGATACTGTTGTCCCCATAAAGTGCTAAAACATGATTGAAATGCACCATGAATAGTTTGACGTTGTTTTCACCTCCAATTGATCAATGTTATAACATTCCATTTTGAGATTTAATGTGGTGTTTTACCCATTTTTATTCTCAGTTCTGAAAATCCTCCCGATGTGGGATAACAAATGCGAGATGGGTTGAGTAATTTTTCTTATTTGGTTCATTTGATTGAAAAATAATATGGTCGACCTCATTAGGTCTATAGGTCATATATAGAACCAGTGAATGGAATTCCATTGTGAAAAGAATAATGTATTCTGGGTGATCAGTTTTGGTTGTTATCTTATAATTGTCTTTGAATCTTTCATTGGTTTTGTCATGTAAGGGTTTGTGCTAAGCCACAAGTATGATAAATCTAGTATTGATTGTCTATTATGACCACTTATAACAATCTAAAACTATTATGGAATTGGTTCATGGTTCCCCACCTTAGGATGTCTTTATCTGCTTTAAGGGTCATGTTCAATGACATTATATAGTGTGGGTTCCCTATGAAATGTAAGGTAGTATTTCATGGTACTTTTTTGAAAATATGTTTGAACATAAGAATGATCTTTTTTGGGGAATTAGGAATCCATATGTTTATGAAAGGGCTGTATTCCGAGTGTCCCCCCTCCCGATGCATTCCCATTCAAAGTAAAAAGTGGAAGCGTGTGTACACTTTCTAAGCCCCCATTTTGGTAATGTATGATGTTATAGTAAGTGACCTCAGAGTATGTTGCATTCTACTAGTTCTTTCTAGGAAGTGGTGTAGTTTCTTTTAGTACTATGAGTGTTGTTTAGTTCGGGGTTTGTGATTCCCGACTCCGAGACAGAATATGCTTTAAACACAAGAGATCTATCCATTGTTCTGAGAGTGATGCCCACATGTAGTCAAAAGAACCCTAATGTTGTGAATGGTTTGGAGATGGGTTATGTTATCTGTGTGTGAAATGGAGATTGATCAATCCTCCGGTGTATTTGTTTTGTTTTAATTGTTCATTTTTAGTGTAAGGAGGTGGGAGGACATCATTTCCATGGTATACCCCATTTGGTTGTATGTGTTTGTCATTGGTTATAAGAATATTTAGTCATCATGATCGCCTAAAATCAATGTGGTTGTGTTCCAATAAACGAGGGACTTCATTTAATGGACACTACGTGGCCAATTCTTATAAATTTAGAGTTATTGGATTTGAATTCCTTAAAGGGAAATACACCATTGGGATGTGTCGATGGTGGAATTGTTGGTCCATTGGATGGGCCCCCTTCCCTCCCCTCCCCTCATGGTGGGGGTTCATGGTCCATACGAGAATTCCTCATGTTCGAGTAATCATTCCATTTTTTATGGTGGGAAGTCCCATCATGAGTCTCACCAAATTCCTCCACAGTAAATTGGTGTTAGACTAATTATTATGGTGGGGAGTAATTATGGGACTCCCCATGTTGGTGTCCTAGATCACCCATCGGTGTAGAATGTTTCATATGCTGAGGAGTCGAGTCGGGCCACCCAATGTCGGTAATTAAGATTATTTGTTCACTTTATGTAGACTAACTAAATCTTAGCAATGTTTAAAATGTTTTTCTCAGGGTACTGGATTGGGTACTATGAGGGGATCATTACCTTTGGATGATTAAGTAGAGTTTCGTTCAATTTTTGGGGATGGTAACACGCGGTGGGGATTTTATTTTGGGTCACCCGATTTTATCTTACAAGTCATTTCTACCTGTTAATATATTCCATACTTCTCTCTCATTTGCTATTTTTTGGGATCCTCTTTCAGCTAAAATGGTATACTGGCTTTGTCTTCTAATCAATCATGGGACGTATTTCCTGGGGAGGAATTATCATTTGTGGGGAGAATTTCCACATCTGTACTTTTGATATAATTATATTTTATTATTTCATTTGTATTTGAAATATTTTGTTGGGTTGAAATCCATACCTGATTGACATTTTTAATTTTTCTGATAAATAATGGTTTTAGGCCTATCAGTACATGGTACACATGAGGGACATAGTTCTATCTGTGTGGCTTTTGTAAATCACCATCTATCTTTCCCAGTGGAGAACTCATTAATTAAATAATAAAATGAATGATATAGTGGGAACTCAATAAATTTCTAAAAGGAAAAAATAATAATAATAAAATGAATGGAAAATAGTTTTAACAATATTATTATTATTATTACAATTTGAGAATATTATTATTATTATTAACATTTTATTATGTTGGTTATTATAACATTTATTAATATTATGTTTATTTAGTTTATTATTAATTTGTTGTTATTATTATTATTATTTTTAAATAACTGTTTTTAGGGTTTCACTTATTATCCCCCTGTTGGGTTGTGACATATCTCCGACCCGTTTCCCCATTCAATGAACCTTCCAGACCTCTCCTCGTGCTCCTCCCATGTCTGGACTCTCTTTGGAACATCCCTTGCATCACCCTTTTCCCCCCTCATCCAGATACCCTCTAAAAAAATACATACGGTACAGAACTCTTATTCCAACATGCCTTTCCCTAGTGATCCCCATTGCTGGTGCCCTACTCTTCTATCCAGCCATCCTTGCACCACTCTTGGCTCTTGGTCAGTCCAACTCTGGATCTATAAACTGGTGACCCCTTGCCGGAAAATCCATCCCTGACACAAACACCTCTATTTGGTTGTGATTTTGATTTATCTTGTATTTTATTTTAGGTTTTCAGCATGTAGGTTATTAGATTTATGGTTTCATCATTTTTGATCTTGTATTTTTTGGTAAAATAATTCAGTACTAGAACTCGCTTGAGGTGCGGTATCTGTTCTGCACCAATTTGTGAATTTTTCTCCAAATGTGGTTACTCATTCCATGCCCTAACATCTCTAGATGAATTTAATATGTTTTTATGTTTATAAATATGTTATTTTTGTTTTATTGTAATGTGATTAATGTATTTTTGAGGTGGTTTTGGTGTTTATTGGTTGGAAATGGTTTTTCAATAATGGAAATGGATATATTTTTATGTGTTCATTGATATAATGTTTTAAATTGGGTATTAGAGGGTTTTTTGAAGGTGAAAATTTTATTTTTTGGGAATTTGAGTTGTGTATATCTAAATGGGGTATTTAATTATAAAATGAATCATTTGGGGGGTTGTTAGAATTTTTTATTTGAGTATAAATTGTGAAATTTTTCAATGATGGAATTTTTTTTTGAAAATGGTTTTGAAGTATGATATGTTTTTCAAAGGGGAATTGTCAACTGTTTGGGTTTGAATTTATGTTTTTCTTTTCTTATGATTATATAAATGGAATTTGGTTATGTTACATGTGATAGAAAAGTATTTATAAGACGTATTTTCCACGATTTGTTTAAAATATAATGTGGGTTGTTTGTAAAGAAGGATGATGTCATTAAAATACTTTGCCTTTGTGTTAATATAGTGTTGTCTGTGGCATGTAAACCTAAACTCGAGAAAAAGTGAAACATTGGGAATCTAGGTGGGTGGACTATAACTAATGAACTATTGATATAGAATTGTCTTGTCCTAGATTCATGTAGAAATTATAAGTCTTACAATATGAATTATATATATGGATGATGATTGGAGACCACTTGGATTACATGGATGTCCCCTACTAGTGCATCGTTCTAGAGAACACAACATTTTTTGGTTTTTATAACACATTTTACCAAGTAACAACATGCAGAGGACCACTTGAGTGTGTGTGTGCTCTTTATGAAATTTCTCTTAAACATTAATCTAGTGTTTGTGAAATGGTTTTTTGAAAGTGTACCTTTTATAAATTTATCTTATAAATGCTTTCTTTAATTTTTTTTAAAAGAACGAATTTGAATAAGAATGTTAAAGTATATATTTTATGTTTTGGCATGGAACCATTTAATGGGTGATAAGTGATTGTTGTCTGGTTTATTGATGGTCCACAGGTTTTGTCTGGTGTTGGAACCTAGCAGATGTGGGTTCTCATGTTTCTTGGATGTTTTTTTGGAGTTATAGTTTTCCATTGATATAGTTTCATTTGGGTTTTATTAATAGTAGTGATCTTTAAATCTAATAATAGTTTATGGGACTGTTTGGTTGTCTATAATTATTTTCCATTTATTTATCTTTTTAGTTGTTCGATGATTATTATTTCCCATAAATCGTTCCCACATATTATTTTTTATACTTGATCACGTGTTCTAGCCCTTGTGGATTTGGAATGCACCTCTGGGATTTCCGCAGACCGGTTCATACATCGATTGGATAGAGGCCCAACTTGGTTCCTGAAACTATGTGTTATATAAAAATTATAAAATTATAAAGACAATAAAAATATAATATATATCAAATAAAAATAGCGTGTCTATCATATTTCTCTACCATGATAGCTGGTAAATGAAAATAGAACAAATTCATTTCATGATGTGGTAGTTCACCGTACATGAACTGTAATTTCATTAACCATTTAATGGAAGTGTGTATATGTGTCAGTCTAAACAATAAAATAAAAATACTCAGTATATTTTGGATAGTTATTTTTTATATAATCATGGAATAATAAGAATTTAAAGGGTGTATAATGAAATAAATCATAAATTCATGCTAAAAAATGTTTCATCTTTTTATGGTAACTACTTTTTGTTATAACGAAAGGTATTCCATGGTTTTATTTTTTTCAAAAATAAAGGACTCTAGTGTGAGGTGAGGTATTTTGGGAATTTTTTTGGGTATTGTTTTATTATTCAATATTCTAGATTGGTGTGAAAAATTGGGGGAGGATGAGTGCCTTTTTCTAGTGGAGGGGTAGTGTAAATCAAGCATATATAAAAATCTAAAAACTTTTTTGAGGTATCATATACATCACATGCCTCAAATAATTATCCCAATTTGATAAAATGGGTTATAAGGTTAATGTATTAATAGAAAATGGGGTTTTACAAGTGTCTCAAGAATCTAGAATCTTAATATTAATGTACTAAATCTATGTATAAAAAGTTTACATTAATAGTCGTAATTACTTATAATTTATTACAAAATATTATTGCTAAAAAGATAATTTTAACTTTATATTCAACATAAATTATTATAATTTTATATAAGGTATCCATTTTTCCAAATTCCAGTTATAAATGTGGCATAAATTAGATAAAAATTAATCTCACTGAAGGGATGACAAAGCATGTTTTGAAAGTAATTAATATTCAAATGTTATCAATGTTTTACCTACATATAATTGAAGACTTGTTTTAATATAAAATTTATACACTTTTAAAAATTTTATATGAAAAATATATATATATTTTTTGAAATCAAAATATACATCTTTACTCTGGTTTATTTTTTGGTATTTTTCTAAGAAAATTCATATTTAAATGAATAGTGAATAATAATGACCTTTAATTGAAAATTAATTTTTCACATAATTTGTTTATATAGTGAAATTGTATTTTAAATGGTTATAAGGTATAATTATATCAACTATATATTAGTTGAACTCACCCATGCATGTAACATTAGTCATCAATGGGACTCGATGTCGCGAGCAGGGAAAAATAAATTGGGGATTGTGTGTGATTCAAGATAAACTATTTATTTTGTGTAATATAATATATTAAATATATTAAATATATTTTATTGAAAATAATTCCTAAAATTTTGGGATGTTAGTCTTGAAGTCCTTGGAATAATCAATAATGGATTTCATTGGTAGATGGTGTGAAATCATATCATGCATCACTAGGTCAGGTATATGAACATGCTATTGAGAATCCCACAAACTTTTTGGTCCCAAAATAAATATGTGATTTCTAATCTATAACAATAGAAGGAACTATAGGAATGTAATGTTTCATGAACATTAAATGGGATCTTTTAAATTAATCTCGAGGATTTTACCATCATGCTAATATTTAACCCTCCTTGTAATAACCCTTATCTCCACCCATGTATGACATTTTTAGATAATATATATATATATATATATATATACTCAATATTATTCTCAATTCAACTAGAAAATTCATATAGATATATATATAACATCATGGAAACATATAGATTTCCCATATGCGAAATTATCCCAAAATATGGCACAAATGAAGTCATTTAATTAATGTACCATAATTCTGCAAAACAACTGGTTTATATATTTAATGTGAAACTATATTTCTTGTTATGAATAAAATATGATAAATTTCATAGATCACATATGAAAATAATTTCTTAAAAAGGTTTGATTTTTTCAATGTAACAACAAGTAACAAATTCCCTATATATAGTATCATTGATGTTAATAATATAATGTTTTCCAAGAACTATCCAAATTCGCATACCCGAGATCAAACAATCCTAAATGTATCCATTCATATCCAAATAAATTCGAATAAAATATATGTTATTAAGTTACTCAGTGTTCCATGTTACAACTTTGAACACCCAAATCCTAACACTTGGGTAAAATTCGGAGTTCCACATGAACTCTTATCAACCAACCAATATAAAAGAGGAATTTGACTAGTAGTGAGGGTCTCAGTCCATCAATGTGGATACTATACCATTAGAGTCATGTAATGGAGTATATAATCACAGAAAATGAAAATAACAATAAACATCAATGTATCATTGAAGATATTAAATATATAACAAATTTATAACAAATTGGATATCTTAAATGTGGAAAGAATTTGCAGAGTGTATACATATAAATTAATGAATAAATTCATGTGATTACTTTTAGTGTAAATACTGATCTACCACCATATCCATGCTCCAATTGTCATTCAACCATATGACCCTTTCCCTTTGTTGGATATATCATGAAATCTACATGAAAATAAAAATTCCTTATTTGGATGTGAGTAAAATAATTACAAGGGAACCACCAATGCATTCATAACACAATGTGTTTAAATATTAAAGTGTATTATATAATAATAATAATAATTCCATGGTAATAATCATAATAAAAATACTATGTTGTAGTGTACTAACTGGGCGGCATCAAACACCATCCATTACCATTTCCGACTCCATTTTAGAAGATAACAATAAAAATTGGTAGTTACCAGGATATCGTATGTATGTGTTCCTCAAAATATTTCTCACCTCAAATTCAACATCATCTATTCCTCATGTGTACTAGGTCTCCTATAATAATGTCATAGAGAATATTAGTACTCACGTTTAGTGGGGTTCAATAGGATGATGGCACTTGGAAATCAAGGATACCTTGATAACTACCTTACACGTCACTATGGAGACCTCATACATTCATGCTATACTTTGGTATCACATTTTTATATTCATAATTGATATGAACTCACCCTCTAATGGAACCCATGTCATGATAGTACCCTTACCACAATCACCACTAACCACCAACAATGGATGTTAACAAAAAATATAGGGGTGAGAACACATGAATGTATATCATATCATCATGATTATATTGCAATAAATATAAAAACATGTGATCAATATCCAAAAGGGAAAAAAGATATCCAATAAATAACTCATGGAAGTATCCTAAAAAAACATGACTCATGGGAAACACACACACACCAACTTGCGCTAACAAAGAATAATTATTTCATAATGGAAACAAATATAAGCATTATGTCAACAATTTAAAATTTAAGGAAAAATGTAAGGATCTTCCTTCCTCACATATGATGATATCTACATAATGATTTCTCAATGGTGTTTTCAATGAGACATATCCTAAAACAACAAGAAAAATTTCAACCACCAAGGGCTACTAGAACTAATCCCAAAATATCATGTAGAAGGATATAGTGTAAGGAAGACAATATATGGAAAGTGATAGATGCATCATACACACATACAATAGATGATTTGTAATATCTGGTTACAATTTTTAGGTATTTCAAGAACCATATTTTTGTTGATCTTAGGTTGGGTTTCATTTGCTGTAATTTCTGGTTGATGATTTATGAATTTCCAAAATTCATGGACAGTGCATGATTGGAACACATTTTGCCCAAATCGTGGACCTTATCAGAGAAAAAAAAAGGTAGTGGAATTTTTCATGGTTGGTTCATGTTTAGTCTATCCATTTATCCTGTTAGAATAAACCATTTGACCCATTTAGAACAAGAACATGACCATGATACATGATTTTTTCTAACCTTGTGAGTCTTCCCAAGAAACCATGCGTACATGTTTTTAAGTGATATGAATTTTTTATAATAAATTTCCATGATTATCGTATAGGTCCTCGAGGTATTAGTATGACCCCAAAATGATTTATCCGGTCCTTAGAGCTCCCAGAAGCATTTGGCTCCCTTAGATTGCTCCCAGATGTTATTCGAAGGTTGACTAATTTCATTAGATCATCCCAAGGTATGTTTACTTTTATCATTTTCGTTCTCCAGTGATCTCTCTCTTCCACCCTAGGGTTTCACCGAATTCATGGGTAAAATTGAATATATTGTAAATTCTATTTCGGGATCTTCATCCTACATTTGATTCACATTTTGATGATAATTTTTCTTTGTGGAAAAATCTTTATTAGGGTTTTGAATTGTGAGATCCTCTAATTCAGCTAGGTGGTTCTGTTATGATGCCCAATTTATAGTAAACCTAAATTTATTTCATTAATTTTAATTGTTTTAATTAAATTAAATTTCATGGTTTTCATTAAATTTAATTCATCTTGATTATTGAGAAAACGTATTTTCATTGAATTTGGGGTTTTAAAAATTAATAATTTTTTGCATGAAATTGGACAAACCCAAATTACATTTTATTTGGGTGAGTTAATGGAATTGTGTTAGATTTCAATTACGGGTTTTAAGGAATCTTTAATAATGATATGTTTTAATTTAATTATGGATAATTTAATTAATGGAACGTTGTGATGAATCCCAATTCCAATGAATTGTGTGTTTGTTATAAAATTGATGGAATTTCTTTGAAAATTAAATATTTGAAATTATTTTTTGAAAGCTTATTATGAAATTGAATGAATTAGTTGAAAATAAATATTTCTGAAAATCGATTAAAAATGGTTTATGTTGACCTTAGGGTTCCATATTTGTGAAAATACATTTTTTTATAACCACGTTATGGGTTTTAAATGGAATATTGGAATATTTGAAATAGAGAATGTGATTTTATTTTATTTTAACAACCCTGGAAATAAATTTCACTTCATTGCTTTTTACTAGAGAACATGAAAGTATTAGGTAGTTAGTGAGTTATATTGGGTGGCACATTATGAATTACAACATTCTAGAACATTATATCATCACATCATGTCCCTTAAGCAATGGTGATGCGTCCTCTTTTCCATAATACCAAATGGGTGTATACAAATATTTTCAATTTCATAGTGTTGGGTCCTAATATCTGAGAATGATCATACCTATCAGACATATGACCGGGTTACTCGCTTATTTTAATTTCCAATGTAAATATTCAATTGTTGTAAACTATTTTACTTGATTTTTGATGTATATGAACTATTTCATTTAAAAAAATTTATTTTCAAATTTTCTCAAATGATAAATTTTTTTGGAAACATTCCATAAAATTTATTTTTAATCTTTTTTAAAAAATTACTTCTAGATTTTGAACTCTAAATTATCAGTTTCTAAAGTATTTATATCTTTTAAATCATAAATAATTATTTTATTAAATATTATTTTGAATTCTCAATCCAATCTGTTTAAAAATATGAAAGAATTTACATTGATAATTTGAAATTGGAATCTTGATACGTATCCATTGGGAGAAATCCTACTAGTATTTGGCTCACACAATACTTTTGACATCAGGTGATTTAATATTATATCATTCCCCGTTCGACTCTATCCAAGGTATCTCGTAGAGGTGGTTTATGATGTTGACACATAGACATTGTGACTTGTGGCCTTTTCTATTGGGAAGATTGTCTTCAGGTGTTTTTACTGTTTTAGAGTAATTGTTTTTAGTAATTTGGGGGGTTATACTAGTCTGGATTCTCGTACAGTTATCCTAGTGGTGTTACTTTTGGATGAATTAATAACATGTATCTTTTACTTCTGCATTCATAGTGGAAAAAATAATTCCCACATCCATTCTGTATGATGCCAGGTTATAATTGTTGACCCATGGCGATCAGAAACACATACCAAGATATGCTATGATCGGCTCAATTAACAGGTTACCAGGGCACTCATACTGGTTTTCTAAATTGTAGTATCAGATTCCCAGTTTGGGATTTTCAAATGAAGTCAGTATAAATTTTTCAAATCATGACTGGACTTAGAATGTAGTTATTGTTATGTTCATGAAAATATCTCAGTATAAAAAACAATAATTCATCCAGGTGGGTTGGGAAAGACAAATTGGATATTAGTTATAGAATTTTCCTTGTTCTTTTATTTGGATAGATTGAAATTGAAATATTTTTTTCTATCTGTTGGGATTTATTTTATCTATTTCTATGTTGACTGAAACAATGATGTCTTATTTTTTTTGTTTTCTAATGTTTTATAGAATCATTATTATGAGAAAAAAATGTAAATTGTTTCTAGGAAGATGCTACTATTGAACCTTGACAAATTAATTTCATTTTGGATATAAATCCAGTTGATTTGATTGTGTGAACTATCCATGATCTTGGATAGGAACCACAACCATTTCCCATTCAGTTTTAGCTATTGAACCCATGAGTTATGTTCTCAATGGTAGTTCTCAATAGTTCCTTTTCCAAATTCCAATTACATTCAAATTCTCAAATGATCCTATAGAGTGTAAGGATTTTTTGAGAACTATGAATCATTTTTTGGGTTCTTAGACACACCCTACATAATCAATTTGAGGTGTTCCACCTTAGTGATCAAATAAATGAGTATTATATGCTAGAAAATGATGATAAAATAAAAGAATCAAGATGGATTAGATTCAGAATACATCAATGTTATTTCCACAGACTGGTTATATTCGAAGTTGATGATGGAAGCCAAGTATACTAATATCTTAAAAATAAAGATGGATGACATGACCGTGAGAGATTATTCAAACCATTTTTCAAATCACATTCATTTAATAAATTATTTTTTAGTGATTGATAGTTTTATGAGTTTAAGTATTGATTTGGATTTTTGTAATGAAATTATTTCAGAGGAATTAATAAAGAATCTTCAGTATTATGATGATGTGTTGGGTAGAGTGAAAATGGTCGAAATGGACCTGGCTGGAAAGTCAAGGTTATCCAGAGTTCCTTTATCTATTTATGGAATCATTTGATCCTTCAGGGGAAAACCAAACCATTAATATTCTAGTGAAATTTGATGATAGATGGGTCAATCTAGAAATCCGACAGTACCCGGAATAGGTCTTTGGATTTTCTACTAGTCTGGAAAGCTAGGATATTAAAAGAGGTTTTGCACTGAGTCACCCTGGAACTGTGGATATTGGAGATGTTTAGGTAACTTATAGAGACTATTCCATATTTATTCCACTCAATATAGTAGAACATGATCTTTATCCCCTCATAAAACAATGAGGAAATTATATGCTTCATGTATAAAAGGGTTCCATCCATATACATCTGGAAAGAAGATAATTTATATATTGGAAGAGGCTCTAGAGTATGAATATATGGGTCTAGAGACTGTGACAGGTACCTTTAATATATCATAATCATTAGTGACTTCTCTATTTTATACTAGTTCATCTAATTCATTTATTTCTACCCATTTTTTCAGTCCATATAATCTTATGATAGAGAATTTAACTTGTGAAATAGATATTACAAAACTTATTGGTATGAAGGCAGAGTTGGGTCTTTGTATTC
This sequence comes from Viscum album, assembly GCA_963277665.1. Lineage (NCBI taxonomy): Eukaryota > Viridiplantae > Streptophyta > Magnoliopsida > Santalales > Viscaceae > Viscum > Viscum album. Next base: position 1,403,658,709 of record OY728155.1, read on the forward strand.
CCATTTGTGTCTTCCCTCTACAGGATGTAATGATTGCATTGATCATTCTTTTTCTTGGCAAGAAATAACATTACATCATATTTGGGTAGATTTGATCATTTATAATAATTCCCAAATTGATTATTATCTTCAAAGGGTCTACTTTACTACACCATGTGGCGTATCTCATGTTTTTAATGGATTATTTGAACTAAGGTCGAGTAGGGAAAAGTTATTTTCTAGAGGGGGGGATGGTAATATCATTTTTTTCTTCTGATATGGAGTGATAATAATTTACTAGTGATCTCCTTCTCTAGTTTTCATCGATTTTTCCAATGTGTTTCCTTGTAACATTTCTAGTTTTCCACCAGTGTGGGAGGTAGATTTTTCTATTGGATTATTTCCCAGTGCTTCACAAATATCTATCCCCTTATGACATGGAACCATCTGAAATGATTGAGAAGAAGTCCCAGTTAAAAAATATTATTGATAAATTATTAATATTCCCTAGTTTTTCACCTTGGATGGCTCATAATCTCTTTTCTAAGAAAGCCGAGGGTTCAATACATCTTTTGATGATTATTGAAACACCCCTCGAGTTATGATAAATAACATGTATCCATCATCATTTATTGATGATATGCTTGATCAGTTGAAAGGGTAAAAGTGGATCTCAATGATTTCTCTTCATTCGGGTTACCATCAATTGAGAATTAAAGAATTTTACATTCCCAAAACTACCTTTAATGAAATTTATTTTCTTTTTAATAACCTTATAATTCCATTTTATCTTTATAATCTTCCTACAGTTTTAATTTAATAGATGAACATGATTTTCCATGGGTATCTAGATACATTTTTTGTTGAATTTTTGGATGACATCCTCATTTATTCTAGGTATGAGGCGGATCATGCGAATCATCTAAGCAGAGTTCCAAGTTTAATTATAAGTCAACAACATTATACCAATCTAGTGAAATCTGATTTTTATTATTAAGGAAGTGAAAATCAATAGAAATTGTCTGTTGTAACATTATATTTTATTTGACCCTAAAAAGATAAATTATGTTATGACATGAGAAAAACCATGTAATGTTTTTGTGATTTAGAGATTCTTTTGTTCAGTAGGATGTTATCACTGGTTTGATAATGGATTATCAATGTTTTATTCCTTGATGACTGCTCTAACAGATTAGGTAGTATTTTTTTTAATGATAAATGTTAGAGTTATTTGGTTGAGCTAAAGCATCTCTTTACTACTAATCTAGATTTGACTCATCAAAAGGCCATGTAAGGCTATGTGGTCTTCATTAATGCATCTTGTTTAGGACATGTCTACTTGGATTTTCAGGATGATCTTGTAGTTTCATATGGATCTCATCATCAAAGAACACATGAGAATTATTATCCAATATTTGACCTCTAACTAATAGTTGTGATGCCTGAACTTAAGAGTTGGTGGTATTTCCTTCATGGGGAATGGTTTACCTTGTTTTCTAAAAACAATGCATTGAGTCATATCTCCAATCATAAATATTTGAATCTTATATAGATGTGTTTGGTGGAATACCTATTGTATTTTTATTTCAACATTTCATCTTCCTAGGGGAATGGGAATGTAATTGAAGATGCTTTGAGAAGGAATCTTCTGAACCAGGAAAGAAAATAATTATCAAAAAAGTGGAACATGGTGGATCTATTTTTACAATTACATATTGGAGTATCGAAATTAAGGGATAAGGATTCTTTGTCCAGTGTTATGTTGAGATCTAATATTCTAAAATTTATTATCCCAGAATAACAGCTTGATGACGATTTTCTAGACATTAGAGGCTCTCTTTATGGAGGAGAGACAATGCTGGATTAGTCATTCCCTAAAGATGGAATTATATGCTTTTATAATCATTTTGTGGTAACTCATTCTTTATTAAAAGATGATATGAGGGTTTCTATTGTTCTTAAAGGGTTGTGTATCGTAGAAACACATGGTTGTTTTATTTCATTAGGTATTAGATCTTATAGTGAGGTATGATATGTGGCTATTCTTATATTATTATTATTATTAGAAATTCTAATTGTTAAGGACTAGCATTAGAAACATTTGGGATTAGAAGATCCACTTTGATAACCAATATGGATGTGGGATGAGATCTCTAGGGAAATTAATGGTGGGTTTCCTTGTATTGAGTGAATGAAGATTGTGATATGGGTTTTGATCAAAATCTGAATAAGTAATCACACTATATACCTAGACATGATACAACCAATGTTTAGGAGTTGGTAAATATCTATTAAATATGGATTATTTTTTTTTCATGGAGCCCCTACTACATTAGTCCCTGATAGGTATCCATAGTTCCCTTATTTTTTTGAGAGGACTTTAGGAGGTAATAAGATCTAATGTCTATTAGAGTATGGAATACAATGTATAGTAATATTATGACATATTTAATGGAGTTAGTAAATACGTATCGTGAGAAGTGAATGTTAGGTTTTAGGTTTCCATATTGTGGACTCACCTTGGCATGCTTCAACCTAGAATTGTAATTTCATTATTTTGAGATGGAACTATATGACAGGATCCTTGGTATGGATTAGTTGGTGAGTTTCCATGTGTACATCGATTACTATAGTCAATGAGTGAGTTTAGTGGAAACTGATTCTATAACCCATGTTCTCCAATGTTAATAGGATCCTTGGTCAGGCTTTGGTGAACTTATACATCCATAATTGGGATATTTTATTTATCAGTTCTTCTTTATCTTGTTGGAGGATGATGTTGGTTCTCTGGATGGTAGATTACCGTAATTACTGGATTAGCTCACATTGATTTTTCAAGAAGACTTTTCATGTTTTCCTCTAGAGAAGGATGTGGATTTCACGATCAAATTAGAATTGGGAACATAACTGACATCTCTTCCCCTGTACCATATGACCCCCTCCAATTTGAGGGAATTAAAGGCACCAATATATGATTTGGAGTATTCATTCTCCTAAGGATCTCAACTTTGTCATCAATAGTTTTTTTGAGAAGATAACTTATGGTTTTATGTAGTTTTTCATTGATTACTAGAATTTGAATAAGGTGTTGATCATGACAAAATTCCATTTTTCTTGTAGTGATGACAATTTTGAAAAGCATGAGATAGAAAGGTGGGTTTTCAAGTTGAAATTCTGTAATGGTTATAACCATGTCATATTTAGAGAGGATGATGTTCCCAAAATGGACATCCAATGATGGTACGAACACCTAGAGTACTTGGTCATGCCCTTTGGGTTAGTTTATTCTCTAGATGTTTTCAAGTGCATCATGTAGATTATGGCGGTGAAGTCTTGGTGATATGTGTATTTAGAACACGGGGTTTGGTTGGAACCCGATAAGATAAGTGCAGTTATGTCATGTGAACAACTGAATAATTATTTTGAGATCATATGTTTTTTGGCCTTGGCTTGGAATTAAATGAGGGTTTTTTTGGGATTTCTCTACGATTTTTTCAACCATGACATCGTCCTCCTTGAAGGGATTACTTTTGAATAAATCCCACAGTGTCAAGAGTTATTTTAGATGTTTATGCAGATGTTGAACACAACTATATTTTTAATCCTACTAGAATTTGTAATGTTATATGCGGTATTTTTTGATTCTTTTGGTATGTGTATTAGGTGTGTGTTGATGCAGGATTAAAATGTGGTGGATAATGGTTCACAATATCTCTGAATAAATGAAAAGAATTACCCAATGCATGACTTAGTGTTAGAATCAGTGATGAGCTCCATGAATATGTCATGCCATTATATTTTTGGGGATACTGTTATGATTTATTCAGATCATAAGATTCTAGACTATATTTTACACAAGAAAGATCTAAATTAGAGGCAACATCATTGGGTTTAGTATCATTATGAGTTGGAGTATGATATATTTTATACCCTAGGAAAACTGAAATGTGGTTGCTAATTCCTTGATCCTGAATGATCTGGTTTAAGCATTACATGTTTTCAGTGATAAGTGGAACATAAAAGGAATTATTTCTTAGATGCACTAGGAGAGAAACGAGCATTTTGGAGGTGAATTCCTGGCCAACATGCAGTTGAAACACTCACTCCTAGAGATTATTAGTAAATATAAGTCTAGTGAGGTGTTGTGATAATATTTTATGAAATATCTAAATGGCGTGGAGATTCATTGTGAGTGGAATTTCACCCCAAAAGGGGTTTTTTTCTTCAAGAGTCTCTTCATGGATCCATTATCATTGAGTAAGGTGTTGTTATAGGATATCAATTATCCTATGTAGTCCATTCAACCTTTTGATACCATGATATACTATGATGTGCGTATGTAGTTATGGGGGCCTAGTATGAGCCATGACATAGTAGAATCTATATCATGGAGTTATACATGTCATAAGGTTTATATATAGCACTAAAGGCCATCCGGATTGATTCATCCTCTACAAATTCATACATCGATGTGGGATGATATTTACATGGATTTTATTACATTATTACATCATACACCTCGGGGGTGGAATTCCATTTGGGTAGTGATTGATCATATCAAAAAATCATCCCATTTTATTTCAATCAATTATTTCTCCAAGGTGGATGATTTTGGATAGGTATATGTTCAATTGGTTGTGAGGATTAATGTTGTGTCTTAGAAAATAATTTCTAATAGGGGACCAAGTTTTACCTCACAGTTTTTGGATGGGCTTCCAAAGGAAATGGGATCATAGGTAATGTTGAGCATGATATAACACCCTCAAACAGAAGGATATATAAATCACATAATCAAATAATGGAAGAAAAGCTATAGGCATGTATGTTTCATTTAAGAGGTTATTGGGATATCCATTTGGGGTTGGATAAAATTTAATATAAGAATATTTAACAGTAGTTAATTTGAATTTCTCCTTTGGAGGATATTTATTTTACTCTATGTTGATATCCATTATTTTGGGCTGAGGGGGATGAGACATTATTTTTGGAACATAGCCTTGAGAAGTAATCTTATAACATAGTTAATTTTATCAGGAATCATTTTTATTGATAAAATTATATATAAATCATATGCTGATCATAGTTTGAATGATTTTTTTGTGGGTGAACAAGTGTATCTAGAAATTGGAAACTTGACTGAGTCATTTTCCTTTGTGTAATCAAGGAATGATAACACTATGATGTGTTAGAAATTTTTATATTACCAAGGGTATTGGAAATGTGGCATCCCAGATGGATTTTGTTTCATACATGACATCAATTGATGAAATTTCTCATGTTTCTTGGATGAAAAAGTACAAACTATATCAATTTCATGTCTTGAATTGGGAGGATTTGGATGTGAACCCAAATTTTCAGTGCTTGAGGGGCCATTGCATATTATGGATTCTCAGGAGATAATGCTTCATGAGGATGTCGTTTCTGTTGGTCTGAGTTTTTTCCACCATGGTTATGAAGTGAATGAGACTTGTGAGTGTATGTCTTGGGTTTATATAGAGTATCCATTTTTTCTCTAATATTTCTTGGGGTAGACCATTCAGGCATGGAATGTTTTCATTTTGGGTAGAATTATCACATTTGTGTTTTTATTTTGAGAAATTTTTCCTATTCCTTCTAGTATTTTTTTCACCTTGGTTTTCCTATGAGTTTGTAGAAATGTTTTTATTTTGGGCTTGATAGTATGTGACGCATGGTTGGCGCAAGATTAGGGAAAAGATTTCATCATTTCCCCAAAAACCATACAAGAAATTTTCTTTTTTATATAGTGGAAACCACATAGTGGGTTCACCATTTGGGAAATAGTGTAGGATATCCATTCAGCATGTCCCTCTTTGACGTTGATGGGTTAAAAACTTCCAAACTATTTAGAAAACCATACATGGAAATATTAAGACATGTATAGTTAATTAAAAAGTATATAATTGCATTTTTATTCATTAGATTTAACAATAATTCACCTATATTTCACCCGATTCAGGATTTTCAAACTAGGGAGACCCCTTGATATTAATTCCATGGAAATATTTGGTGTCATAACGTAAAGGAATAATATTTTAAGTCACTTTTCTAATGATCTCTACATCTTTCTAGGGTTTTCCGACTTGTTTATCATGTTCTTATTTTCTAGTATGTTGTTTGACCAAAAGAGGTTTAAATCTTGGGTTGTTGGGAGAAATCATAATGTTTATTTCTTGATATTTCCTTTATTGGGTTAGGTGGTGGTGAGGATGTATACCCACACCAATTTTTATATGTTTTCATGTTTGAGGTAGTGGATCGTTTCTTTTAGATTATTGGATGATTTTAATATGATATAATGGTTTTTAAATGTGTTATATGAATTTATTTAGTGAGAAACATGTTTTGGATGTTTTTTGAGATTCATATGTGATGAAAATTCGTTTTTGAGAATAAATTGGTTATATTTATTATTTTCATTATTTTGGTATTCTAGGAAAATGTATTCTACCATGTATGGAAGGTGAAAAATCTTTTTTTAAATATATTTAAGGTTACAAATGTGTTGAAAGTGTATTTTCAAAGGTAAATGGGAATTTATTACATGTTGTATATTTTGGTGTGGAAATTAAATGTGTATTTAATTATGAATGTGATATGAAGCATGTTATAAAATGGTTTGGATGTGAGTATGAATTTGAAAATTGTATTTTCCTTTGGAAAAGAAGATAATTCATATGTTCACTTCTAGTTATGTTCTAAATTGGTTGCATAAATTTTGAAACTAGAAGGAAATGTATTTCCAAAAGCATTTGGTGTACATATGAAATCATCGGGTTTTATGTGAAATTATGGTTTCCATGTGAACAATTGATCATAAGATCCTTGTGAAAATGTGAAATCAATGATTTTTTTATGTGGTTGTGATTCCTAGATTGTTTGTCTGAACTAATGATTTGTGTGATCTGTGAAATGATTATTTAGAACAAAGGGAATCCTATTTGTCTAGGTGGGGGAAATAGAATTATTATGATAGTTTATGATGAAGTGAACAAGGCCTGGATTAATATTGTTGGTTTGATGATTAGAACACTAACAAAACACATGATGTGATCATAAACCACTTGAAAATTGAATAAGATCCTCTCTAGTGGATCTTCTATGAGATGTTATTGGACTAATAAAACATTGGATGTGATACTTTCTAGTGTATCATACATGAGAACAATGTTGGTTATTTGGTTGGAGTATTTTGTCCACTGAGGTATGCGGTTCTTAGGGTACCACTTCTAGTAGATCCCTATAGGGATTTTCCCATGGTTATCTCTCATGACATATTTCATCCGTTATATGGTTCTAGCCACCAGTATATCGTAGAACTTGTGTGTGTCTTTATTTCAAGAAAAATATATTGAGAAAGGGTTTTCTTGTAATATTTTATTCTATTAAAATGGTTTCCAAAAAATGATTCATGAAAATGTTTTAATTATGTTTAGGGAAATTTCCATGTTAATTTATCTTCTGGCGTTATATTGTGTAATATATTCTATTGGGTGGAATCCAACTTGTCTTTTTCTCATACCCTTAAAAAATATTTTGATGTTTGTAGAATTTGTTATGTATGACCCAGTTAAAGGTAATACCAATCATGGTGGTGACGTTGGATCTTGTTTCTAGTGTCACACTTCATATAGCTTGTGGTAGAAGTGTGTTGAGAGTGAATTCCCTCATGTTTCATGGATTTATTTTGAAGGTTCTGTGTTCCTATTCAAGTGTAGTACTTTTGGTTTTGGGTAAAATGTTGAAAACAAGGAATCTGAAAAAATTAGTGTACTTTTTTGTGAAATGATTATTTTTTATTGCGAGGTTCATTATTGTCGGTTGGTTGTGATTATGTAGGTTGTTTAAATTGTCCCCAAAGCATATTTTTTATATTGAGTCATTGTTTTGAGCCCGGTGGGTATCAGGAATGCCCTTCGGTCCATGTCTTGGATTAGTTCAGGTGTTGGGTTGGATGGAATCCATGAATGGTTTATAAAAAACATAGTGTACTAATTATATAAGACTTTTATTATATAAAGGTTAAACCCCTTATTTATTCTTTACAATCCAAAATTAATTGGTAAAATATGTTGATCGCCTATTGTGAAGACATCCACATCAACAATATAATATACTATATTTTACACCATATCCCCTCATTACAAGTTACATGGATGTAATAAATGAATTAATGTTCCATATATAATAAAATTATTATTTTTTGTTATAAATTATCATCCACATTAATTTCAACCCATTTTTCGAATATAGAAATGTTAACCTTTCATTGGTTGGACTATCAGCTCCTTGAAGTAACATTTTTTATTTTTCATCATGATTTTAATGTTTTATCCAAATAATTTAGACACCAATTAATGAACATAAAAACCCAAAATAATATCTGTAATTTTATTTTTAGAATGATATTATACATTTATTTAACCTATTCACATTATATCATGTACATTATTAGGTTATTTTACCCACCTATATAAAGAATACTATAAAAGTTAATAATGGATGGATATGGGAACCTAGAAAGTAATATTATTATAAGTTAGTCTGAATATTTTATTTTTTTAATGGATCAGTAAATTTTATATTAGGTAGATAACTTATTATTAGAATAAAACCTTCACCAAAAACAATTATCTTGATAATTCTACACTGATTCAATTTGCACAGACAAAAATATACATAAGAAATATATATATATATATATATATAATATATGATAATAACTGGTAGTTATTAAATAAAATAAATATTAAAATAATTTAAAATATTCTTAATTATAATCCATATTGGAATCTTCATAACTTTAATCACATGAGTAGTGTGAATCAAGAAAACAATATGAGTTTCATATATCAAAAATAATTTCTTATGAAATATTTCTTTTTATAAACATTTTATCATACTATTTTATATAATACCGCATTAATTTTTATATCATGAACTCTTTTTATTCATGGTACATAGTGTTTACCAACAACCTAAGTTTTTTGTATTTGAATTATTCTAATATTTCATGTGTTTGTTTTATATAAATTTTCTTCCACTGAATTACACACATTATGAATCGAAATTATGGTTCCATGATTATTTTTAATAAAAAATTAATAATTTGTACAATATTTCATCATTATTTAATTGAGATATAACTTTTTTCTTTTTTATCTAATTTCAAAATGATTTTTACAACAATTATTATGTTACATGGTAGGGTTTCTTGGTCAAAACAAATTTAATGATACATTCTTATTTTCAGTAACCAATATTTTTATATGGTAAACATGATAGAAATTTTTTATATTATATAATTAATTATGAATAATTAATTTTATTTAAATTTCAATTTCATCATCCTTCTTTTATAAGGGGGTTTATTTAAATTTTACTCATTCAATATGTTTTATTTTCCAAACGATATTTTAAAATCAATATCTCTCGAATGTGATAAAAAGTTTAGGGAATAGGTTTATTATTCCATTAAAAATTTATAATAATTTTATCTCCCATATTCTTTCCTTCTGTGATATTTTATTATTTATATTTATTTATTTTCAAAATTTTAAAATATTTTAATAATATATTATTTTGAAAAAAATATATTTTATAATAAAATATATAGAAATTATTTTAATGATCATATGTTTTATTCAAGTCCATATTTTATAGATGTAATTTGATTTATTTTTAAAATTTAAATAGGTTACATTCAACTACCCTTATATTTTTTTATTTATTTTTAATGAGATTCATCTAATAATTTTTCATATGGTTCATTTTTATGTAAGTAATCTCTTATGTAGTTTCTATGTTAATGTATCATAAGGCCTCGCCCATGAAACAATACATAATCATGTATTCTGTCAAGAATTTTAAATTCCAACACATTGAGGATATTTGCATGATTATATTTTTATATAATTATACCATAATTCCTAACTAACAACTCAAATATTACAATGTATACACATATTCCCATTTTAAATTTTTCTCCAAAACAAAATATTTTAAAATGAAACATAGTTTATTTTCATGTTCAATTATCATAATTTTTCCCATTATTCTATCATTGTATCTAATATCATTTAAATAATATAAAAAAATTAAATCTTTGGATTAATATAAAATCATAGTAAGGGATATAGAAAGAAGTAAAATAGTTTTTTTGTGAGGACATGAAAACCCATGGATAGTTAATCATAATTCAAACGTTTTTCCAATTAGATTTAGTAAATAACATCCATTTAAGGTAAGATCATTTCATACCATTTTTAATAAATATATTAACATAAAACCCATACCAATCATAGATAACACAAATGGTAACATGTTACATAATAATGATTAAATGGAATGATAATGATGTCGAATTCCATACAAATTACTCATAAAAAATGAAATAAATATATGATTATCTTCCATACCCAATGCATTATAGGTTATAACATATCCACCCATCCTTGGATTCTCACAGAACCTCCCTTCCTTTGTTTATCACATAACCTCCCATAAAAATGTCCATGTACCATTATAAAATAATAACACATAATAAATTTAATTTTTTATCATTTCACTCTCAAAATTTTATTTGAAATCATAAGAAACAATTGCTTGGTATTAAAATTATAAATCCAATTTAAAAAAAATTAAATTCATAATTATCCAAAGAATGGATAAATGTGTTTCCATTCCATATAGAAACATTAAGTCATGTGAGGAATAAAAATAACAATGAATTATCCTGGTTGTGAAGAATTCATTGTTTCTGTATATGTTAATAAATGAACATTCATTTTGTCATTCAGAAAAACATATCAATATATAAAACATAAAAACATTCCTTTTTAGAAACCATTTAATTAAAATAAATTTTATAGTTACTTCTTATCCACCTCATAAAATAAGGTGATGTATACCATCAAAATATGCCTCAATGAAAGGAGATTGAGACATTTTACCTAAAATAGAGTCTGTTTCATCATGGATGTAATTTATATTCCTAAATAATAAACATATGATAATTATTTAGTTTATTTTGATCCTTTTTAAAAAATAATTATTCTTTTTTATATCATTTATTACCACATTATAAAAATTACATAATTATATGATTTCACGTTTAACATTTTTATAACATTCAGTACGTATGTCAAAAATTAATTTGGTAGGATATATAAAGTAAAAAATATTTCATTATAAAATCATATACTCAATAAATTTAATGAAATAATAATAAATTTCATACATTAATTATAATTTCAAATCCCTCCATTATATATGGATATGATAAATTTCATATGTTACAATCATGAAGACGGTAAGTCGTACGCATGCATGAGTAATGTTTCTATTTAAAATTGATCATTATATAAATATTTTATGAATTATTTTATCTTCACAGAATGATCACGATATCATTAATATCATATTAATAATTTATATATAATCATATATATTTTCAAGGTGGTGTGGTTATTACAAATGAATTATACCGCTTCATGGAGGTGAGAGTTCATGCAAACACAAGAATGATGTTATCCTTTTTATGTGCATGAAAATTAAGTAAAAATTGATATATTATTATTTTATAATTATATATAATCTTGAATATAATATATTAATATTAATTCAATAATTATAACCCGTATCGATAGATTTTGATGGAATAAAATTATATCAGTCCATGGAAGTGATAACTCACATATGAGCACAAATAATTAATTCATTTCCATTTTGAGTAGAGTGGATTTGTATTTTTGTGATGATATTAACATAATAACAACTCATTATATTTATTATAATTTTTTAATTATTTAATCATGTTTTTATACCATCTGAAGAATGTGGAAGAAGAAAAAATAAAAATACCTAACTAAAAACGATAGATCTTCTTTGAGAGATTTCCTTTTATTATGAGTTTAACACCTCTATGTAGGGTGTTATGCCAAAAATAATTGATATATATTATGTATATGGATTATAGAAAGGGGTTTAGTTAGAACATGGTAGAACCAAATTAATTTTGAAGTGAGAAGAAATGATGATATGTAGTTCCCTTTTATAAGTGATTGAAGGGAAATCGTGGAATTGTTTTAATGTATTAAATTAATATAAATTTATTTTCTATTATAAGTGGATCCAAAATGTGTTAATTATATTATAGGATTCATATCAGTTATATACCATTAATTCTATTAAAATTATACTATTTTTGATTATTTTATTAATTAATATGTTTTTATTTTGACACTTGTTTTACCTTTTTAACTCTTACCATGTTATCATGAAATTTTATATTTCACGGTTTTTATAATTATAGTATCATGAAATAAGAAAAATAAATGATTAATTAATGAAATATTAGGACATATCCCAATTTGTTTTTAGAATATTATATTTCTAAAAATTTTATCATTTAATATAATATATTATATTTTAAAACACCATTGGTGTCAATTTTGACACTATTCATTTCATAACATTTAAAAATATCATAAAAACATGATATATTTGAACCAAATATTTTAAAATATCACTATGATTTAATTTCATTATATAAATTCTTTTATGACATTAATTATATAAAATTTTATTTGTTTCTCCATTTTCAACATCATTTTTTTAATATTTCATTTAATTAAATAATTAATACATCATCATTGTGGAATCCTTTAATTTAAATATTTTTCCCATTAAAGTTAACCATTAAATATGATAATGAAGATAAATCATAAAAATTTAAAATGAATATTTATTATGAAATTTAGCTCTTATGGATCATGATATTAAAACTATTCTACTTTTAAAAAAAACAATTATGACAAAATTTACAATTCTATGATAAAATAGAATAAATGTCATACATTAATCAATATGGCTTGATCATGAGCCTCAGCCTGGCTGACGAGGACTCCTCAAGTGCATCAATAGGACTTGGGATCAAATCCAGGAAGAGGCATAATTTTCGGGGTACTGTAGCCGTATTGTAGTAGGTACTGTAGCAGTACTGTAACAGGTTATGTAACAGGATGATAGCAGGTATTGTTTGGAACTATAGCAGCAATGACTATTCCCCCATTTGGGTATTCGGGCCACTGATTTTGTCCCAGAAACCTTTAAGACCTTTGGGCTACAAAAACCTTTAGGTCCATTAGGCCTTCAGGCCACCTTAAGGCCTTTGGGAAAACATAAGTTCATATGAAAACCAGAAAACCTACAAAGAACAAAGTCTATAAGGAGGATAAGAAAGGAGATTTCACCATAGTTGAAAAAAAATTGATTAAAATAATGAGAGGGTATGGTACCTGCCATCGGTACAATCATGTGAATGCGTGGGAAAGCCTAGCCGAACAGCCATGGAAAGACGGAGAGCTGATATCACAATGAAGATGTTGGGGAGGAGCAGTTCCAACTAGTTAGTCAAGGTTTTTTTAATGTTTGAATCTTATGGGTAATGAATTACTCTAAGGCCAACAGTCCATGTAATACCTATGCCTATGGTCCTTCAAAGGTATCCACCTCACCCCTAAAAAAGATGGATTATCAAAAATCAATAAAAAAATTATGGCCTTCGGGAAATTGGATTGATCAATATGTCTCTAAGATATCAAAAAATATTCCCATGGTTAAATTTGTTTGAAAATAATTCATCCAATGAAATTTTTACAAGTGTTAGTTTAATGACCCACCAATTCTCATTGGATTTAGAGTACAATGATACATTCCTAGGACTTAAGCGACATCCCCAAAATGCCAAAGGCTTGCAATAAATTCACAAGTGTTTCAAATAGAAGTGGGGGATGATTCCCTTTCAGAAATAAACCAATAAAGCATCCAACCATAACAAAAAATTCACTATATTATTCATGATCAAATGAAAGAAAACTAAAAAACATCTTGTATCTCAAAACCACATCAAATTAAGCAACAACAGAAGACTAACCATGTATCAAAGTACACAACGGATAAACTACACTAGAATATCAAAAGACCCCAAGGCTCCATGCTCCACTAGCTCCAAGATCCAAATTCTCTGAACATCCCAAACATCAGGAGGATTTTTTAAACATGTGTAAAACTTTACCTTTTCTCTTGTCTCGAAAGATATCATCTTTAGAAGTACCAAATTTCTAATGTAGGTCTGAGTATAAAACTCAGTAGGTCTTCCGCTAATGAGTTCCCTACTCACGCCACTTGGATAGAAGAGATAGAAACAAAATTATGAAACATATTATATAAAAAAATATCTAAAAATAGTTTATATCTAAATATAATCATGTTTCTAAAATCATTCATTACTGAAAGAATACAAGTGCAATTGAAACGAATTTTCCCAGAAATATATTTAACTAAAAAATAGGTAAAAAATCTTTATAATGATTTCAGAATATCTGGTTCTTGGAATACCCAACCATTACACAAAAACATTCAACCAACTATGCATGCTATGTTATGATAGTTCAATACTCATGAGCGGTTTCCCATCGATCAACCATGCCATCACACAATAATTGTTTTTCTTGGGCCATTAACCCTTTGGCACCGAGCAGAAGGTCATATTTCAACCAAGCCCTATATATGAAAGATGAAATTTATATCCCATGTGCCATTTTACATTTGGAATCAATCAAAAGGTCATATTTCTATCAATCCCTAGAAATGAAATATGAACTCACACAACAATATGACCAAGGATCATGTCAAAACACATTTTCATTAATAAATACCCTTTTATTGCAAACCAATTCCATGAAAGTAATTTAATTACAAAACCATTTCAACAAATCAAAAAATTTATTGAAAACAAAATTTTCATAAAACCATTTATTGATTCAAGAAAACTAGTAATTTAAAATCATCATTTTAAATTCAAGAGGCTAAATCACTTTGCACAAAAATTCACCAAGATTTCACAATTTCACTAAAATTATCAGAAAAGATGATTTATTCCATGATTTTAACAATAAATACCATTCAAATAAACAAATTTGAAACTATTCCCATAAATTATAAAAAGAGGAGATGAGATTTAATCCACCTACCTCGAAGGTTTTGACGAAACTGGACAAAAAATGAAGAATGCACAAGAAGGAGGGTTGATTTTACAAGAATGACTTTGGTTCTCTTCTCCTAAAAATATAATTACTCAAAAATGAATTATTTGGCATAAAAAAACGTAGATCTACCCACTATATGTTTATATCTGAGAAGGAATGGAGGTCGTAGTAGTAGATCTAAGAAGATCTAAGAAAACATGACAAATCATAAAATGGTGACATACCTCAAGAATCAGATCAATATTCCAAGAAAGCTGCTTAGATCTCGTTATCTGACAATAAAAACCCCATATTTATCCTTACATGACATTAAAAACAATATATCTAAACACATGAGGTGTATATCTATAAAAACGAGTAGAAGAGAAGGTGGAGTTTGTAGAAAATAGAAAATATCCAAGAAGATCAACACTTACCCCATGAATCGGGCTTGAAATCACTATGGAAAGGATATTGGATGGCTCAAACTTGTGTGGGGAGGGTTATATAACCTTCATGGGAGAGTAATCTATAAATAGGGGAGTATTGAAGCCAAAAAAATATAGTGAAAAAATGAGTAAGCTCCTTGAAAATAGGATCTAGATTTGACCTCTTTTCAAGGTTTGACCACACAGTTTGGGATAACCGTGTGTGGATCATGGTACCTTCCTTTTGGTCCCAACACTCCTTATAAAACCCACAAACTCTCCCATCCTTCACCTTTACCATTTTAATAGAAACACCTTTTTTTATGGAAACTTCCAACTTTTTTGAAACACACCCACTTTATTGAAACAAACCACTTTATAGAAACACCCCACATAATGAAAAAAACCCACATTATGGAAACAACAAACATTATAGAAACACAAAACATTATGGAAACTCTCTATATTATGGAAACTATCTATTTTATAAAAAATCTCTATTTTATGGAAACTATCTATTTTATGGAAACTCTCTATTTTATGGAAACTCTCTATTTTATGGAAACTCTCTATTTTATGGAAACCCAAATAAAGACATACCATTAAAAAATAAGGAAAGGGGTTATGTACCCAAATCCGGGGGTACTACATTCACCCAACCATTGGTTTTTCCATCCATGGAAAATAGAAAACCCTTGCTGGCCAAAATGAGTTCTAGCCACTGCTCTTTCATTTACTTCTCACTTTCCCAATTATTTTACTAAATCTGACCATGTTACCATAAAACCCACATTAGGCCGATGCTTTTCCCATGCAAGAATTTTTCATGTCTATCCATGATCCGAACTAGGATATGTACCATTGATTCCCCCAGTTCTAGGTCAATGTGATCCCATCTAATCACATGGTCCAGATCAGGGTGATACTTTTTCTACTAGGATACATGGAACACTTTATGCACCAAACTAAACTGTGGTGGTATTTCCAACCGATATTCCACCTCTCCAACCCATTACAGTATCTCAAAAGGGACAATGTATCTAGGAGATTACTTTTACTACTTCCTGAAGCGACTATGTCCAATCATTGGATAGATCCTCAAGAATACATGATCACCCATAGCGAATGACAACGTTCTTCAACGGTGATCTGCATAAGATTTCTGACAACATTGAGTCATCTTTATCCTCTTTGTAGTAAACCGAATCTTCTCTATTGTTTATTGGACAAGGCTTGGCCTGACTAGTGATGTTTCACCAGTTTCCACCAAGCAGTGTAGAGAAGGACAAAGATGCTCATACAATGCTTCAAGCAGAGCCATGTGTATTGAGGCCTGAAAGATATTATTGTATGAGAAATACACTAATGGTATATGCTCCCCCCATGAGCTAGAAAAATCCTTTCCACAAGCCTGCAACATGTTTGGAAATATCTGTATTTTCCACTCGGATTGTCCATCAGTCTGAGGATGATACGCCATGGTCATAATCAACTGAGTCCCAAGGGATTGTGGTAAGTATTTCCCAAAATAATATGTGAACCTAGGATATCTATATGAGACTATTGACATAGGTACACCATTCATATTTACCACTTCTCAGCTATTTATTTTTTAAATATCCTCCACTGTATGAGATTCAAGAATAGGGACAAAAATTTCTGACGTGGTTAGATGATCCATTGTCACACAAATAGAATTGTGTTTATGGACCGTTATTTGATTACATGTAACAAAATCCATTGCTATCTGATCCGACTTACATACTGGGATGGGAAAATATTGTCTTGTACCTATTGTTCTCTGATGCTCGCCATTAACATGCTGACAAGTTATGTATAGTGAGACGAACATGGACACCTTCCTTTACAGACCGCTTCGCCAAAAATGCAATGTCGTCTCCTTTTACATCTTATGTGTACCTAGATGTACAACCCATCTTGAAATGGTGAAATAATGAAGGAGTTGTACCTAACAAACCATATGTACAACAATCTGATCTCTGAAACATAAAACTGAACTCCATCATGTTTCCATTCCTCAATAATCTCCCCACCATTGAGTGTTGAACATACAATGAGACATTCGGCATTAGATGTTTGTGTCTCTTTGATCATGTTTACTAAATCTTGAACAAAATGAGCTTAAATGAAAACTACAAAATCACCTCGATCTTAACATGCCATATGCATGTAGGCTAAGACCGCCATGAACTTCAATTCATCAGAAGCTTATTTCTCCAACTGAGCATATGACTTTCTTCTCAATGAATCTTCCATCGAATTTCCTATCCCTGGTGTGTACATCAAGTCAAGGTCAAAAAATTTGAGATACTCCATCCATATCATTTTTCTTTATATTCAAATATTGCTGTGATAAAATGTGTTTCAAGCTTTTGGGATCCATAAACATAGTAAATTTCTCACCAAAGAGATAATGTATTCATGTTTTCAAATCACAAATGACTGAAGCTAACTTCAAATCATGTGTTAGGTAAATCTTCTCAAGCACCCTCAAATTCCTTGAACCATACGAAACAACAAGATCTTTTTGAATGATAACACAACCCAACCCTAATCCCAAAGTATCATAATACCCCACATACCACTATCCTGATTCTGGAATGATCAAGATAGGTGCCGATGTAATCCAAAACTTCAGTTCCTAGAATGAATTTTGACATTCCTCCATCCATTGGAATGGAGAATTCATATTTATTAGAGTTATCATTGGTGAAGCTAGTCGTGAGAAATCACGCATGAAGAATTGGTAGTAACAAGAAAGACCAAGAAAACATCGTATCTTGAAAACATTCTTTAGTGGTTTCCAAAAGATAACAAATTATATATTTTTAGGATCAACATAAATGCCTTTCATAGAAATGACATGACCAAGAAAAGATTATTCTTTTATCAAAAAATCATATTTTGATAATTTGGAATACCAACGATGATCTCTCAATATTTGTAACACTACTTCTAGGTGCACCTCCTGATCAGCCATCAACTTTGAATAGACAAAAATGTCATCCACAAACACCACAAAAAAAGTATCATGATATTGTTGAAATATATAATTAATCAATTTCATGAAGACAACTGGTGAAATATTTAGACCAAAAGGCATGACTACATATTCATAGTGGCCATATATACTTCTGAAGACTATCTTGGGAATATCCTATTTCTGAATTATCAGTTGGTGATATCCTGAACTCAATTCAATATTAGAGGACCACTGAGATCTCATTAATTGATTGAACATATCATCAATTCATGGAAGGGGATATCAGTTAATTATCGTAACTTGTTTATGTATACGATAATCAACACACAACTGAAGAGTTACATATACCTTCTTCACATACAAAACTTGTGATTCCCATGGAGATGTACATAGTCAAATGAAACCCTTGCTTTCAGAATCCTTTATATTCACCTTCTATTATCATAACTCTGTGGGTACCATCCTATAAGGAATAAGGGAAATAGGACCTATCCCTATAAGGTGACCAATCATAAACTTCACATCCCTTAGTGGTGGTAACCCTTGGATGTTCTTGGGAAAGACATCAAGAAATTGATCCACAAAAACTAAAAACTATTTTCATAGATCACTTCCATTGACTCCAAAGTCATCACTACCAATTGGTATGAGATTGTTCCCACCATTTTTGCCAATAATCACATTGTACTCTTCTCTATAATCCTCATTCCTCTAAAGAGAATCTCGATGTCCACCTCAGTAATGAAACTAATTGTTCTCCTAGAATAGTTGAATTGAGCCTTGAATGTTTTTATCCAATCCATAACCAAGATTACATCATAGACATCCATATCCAAAATTGAGAATCCCCATTTTAGCTCAACTCCATCAATAGTTATAGAAAATTCTCTACAAACAAAGCCTTTCCATTTTACTTCACCGAGAGTAGTTTGTAGTTTTGAAATAGAAGGCATCGTTTACAGTTTTAAATATATAATGTCAATAGAACAAGACAAAATAAAGGAATGTGATTCAACAGTACCGAACAATACCTGCAAAAATGTAGAATTAAAAAGAAATGTACCTGTCACTATAGATGGTCAAGTATAATCATCGAGAATCATCTTCTCAACTCCATATAATTGCTTCTTCACTACACTATACTCCTTTTTTCCTTTCTGAGGCTACCCTGGTTGAAGAGTCATGGTATTCTAGAATCATCGTGCCTAGCTATGCTCTACTGACGAGATTGGTTATGTTGTCCTCATCTAGTATATGCATACGATACTTTCGATGCCTAAGAAGTTTCTTGATCACCTGACCTTATAGCACTGCGATAGTAGTGCTAATGATATCCCATGTTGTAGAAATTATTACATGCTCTAGGTTGTTCCGTAAAATCTCTCTTTATTTGGTCAAGATAACCAAATTAAAAACAACCTGATTTGCTCTGGGGCCATGGGGGAAGGTTTACTGATCAAGTTGTATGGTTCTGACTTCCACTTGAGCCTTCAAAATTGGTGTCCATTTTCCACTTGTTCCTAGCAGGTGAGTTCCCACCATTTGCAGTAGGTATCATCATGCCTCCTCCTAGAGATCCTATGATATCACATTCTGCCACAATCTCTCTTTTCACCATCTCTGTATAATCTGTAACACAATATACTGAAACCATTGATCGAGTCTCCTGTCATAGCCCTGATTCTATGATACATGACTTCAAAGTGTTACTTGCCACAACTTCTGGTGAAAACCCTAATATGTTCATGAAAATATCTATATAATTTGTGACAGAGAGACTTCCTTATTTCAGAATGAAGAAGTCAATGATTTTTTGGATCTTGAACCTATCAGTATAGAACTGTTTGTTATACAATTCTTACAAATCCTCCTATGTGAGGCCTTCATCACATTTAACATGATCCTCTAAATCTTACCACTTTCGTGCTAGATCCTCGAGCATAAACGTCGCCAGATGACCTTTTTCTCAACATGTGTGCTAATGAAGTCGATGATATGATTCTTCCTACATAGCCACACCTATGCATTATCAGGGTCAAAATCACCCTGGAAATTAGGTGGATTCTGTTTCATGAACTAGATGGTCTGATCGACATGTAATGGCTCATTCCTCCTATTCTATGTTTCCACAGCTTGAAAATCTGGGAAAAAACACTGAACCAACTCTTGGTTCACCCATGGTTTAGGTGTAACCACATTCACCATAGCATCTTCGGGTTGGTTTCAACGATTCCTACTAGGTTCCATTTTCTAAACTAACAACAAAAAATCTTAATCTCCCTCTCTTACAACTTATTGGATAAGAATTTCAAATTATATCACATCAACTATCACATCATTGATTTCCAAAACATCATTCTCCCCATGTTCAACAATTTTTTTAAAGCACTTCACATGATTTTGAAAATTAAACCATTTTCAAAATAAAATAAGAATTTGATTTTTCAAAATCATTAATTTGAAAACAAATTCCATTTTTTAAATTAACAAATTTTTCCACAACATGAAACATTCCTCGAAAGGATATATGCACTCATAGTGGGAAGTTATTCTTTTATAATGCATGTCATGCTCATCTCATTGTCTAAACCAATAACAATGGGAATTCAAAAACCATGATTTGTATCGAAACACTTATTTACCCGACTCCATAGTAACATGAATTTTAGTATAAAAGGGTTAGCTACATCCTTTTATGATATACATTTCATGTTCCAAAAATGTTATTCCTTTCTAATATTCCCACACAAGAAATATACAAGAAGGTATTTTATCTCCAAAATAAGGAGCATCGGTGACTGCATGTTAGGAATGGACCGAACTAGCTAATACTATTTGTAATGAACTGCTAATTCTCATTGGCTTGAGAGTACAACAAGTCATTCATTGGCCTTAAGTGACATCCCCAAGAGGCAACAGCTATAAATAAATGTATAAGGGTTTAAAATTCAAGGGGGGGGGGGATGATTTATCCTTTAATAAATAAAATAATAAACTAACCTACCATAACCAAACATTCACTATATGAAGCATAAACAAATGAATGATAACTGAAAAACTTCATTCATCTCAAAACCCCATTAATGTAAGAAACAACAGAAGAATAAAGAAGTATTTAAGTACAAATCGGATAAACTACAAAAGACTCTCAAAAGTCCTAAAGACTCAATGCTCCACAAGATCAAAGATTTACAATCTTTGAACAGCCCAAACATCACAAGGTAGTGATAAAACATGTAAAACATTACCTTTTCCCTTGTCCCGGAAGATAGCATCTGCAAAAGCACAAAAGTACCAAAGTACGGGTGAGTATAAAACTCAGTTGGTTTTCCCCAATGACATCCCTACTCATGCCACTTGGATTGGAGATTTAGAAAAAAATATACAAAACTGATTATATAAAGTAATTTCTCAAATATATTTTATAACTAAATATAAACAACTTTCCAAAACCAATCATTATTGAAAGCTTACAAGTGTAACTGAAACCAATTTTTCCATCAAGATATTATTACAGATAAAAACTAAAAAAATTTAAAATAATTTCACAATATATCGTTCTTAGAATAACCAACAATTCCACAAACCCATGTAACCAACCATGCCAGATAAGTTATGACAATTCCATACCCATGAGTGTTTTCTCATCGATCAACAAAGTTGTCACAAGGTAATTGTTTCCCATGTGCCATTAACCCTTTGGCACTGATCTCAAGGTCATATTTCAACAAAGCCCCATATATGAAATATGAAATTTATATCCTGGGTTCCATTTAACCTTTGGCACTGAGCACAATTACATATTTCAACCAAGCCCTAGAAATGAAATATGAACTCACACACCAAAAGGACCATAGATCATGCCAAAATACCATTTCAATAAAAACAACATTTTAATTGAATGCCAATTTCATCAAAGTCATTTCATCACCAAATTATATCCATAAAACAACCTGCTTATTGAAAAAAAAAATTTCTTCAAACCATTTAATAGTTCCAGCAAATTAATAATTTAAAATCATAATTTTAAATTCAATATGCTAAATCACATTGCACAATAATTCACCTAGATTTTAAAATTTCCCTAAAATCATCACTAAAGAAGGTTTATTCAATGATTTTAACTATAAATTCCATTCAAATAAAACAATTTGAAACTAATCCCATCAATTAATGCAATAGGAGAGGAGAATGAAGCCACCTACCTCGATGGTTTTGACAAAACTCGACAACAGACAAAGAATGGACATGAAGGCATGTCGATTCTCGAGGAACGACATTAGTTATCTTATCCTTGAAAGATCAAGACTCATCATTAAATTATTTTCCTAAAAAAACGTATATCTACCCAGTATATCTTCATATCTGAGAAAGAATGGATATTGGAGAATTATATCTAAGAAGATCTAAGATAACAGGACAAATCAGGAAAAAATGGTGACATACCTCAAGAATTAGATCAATATTCCATGAAAGAAAACTTGATCTCTTAATCTATCAAAAACAACACAATATTTATCCTTAACTGATGTTATAAAACTATTATCTTCTAAAAATAGTTTTATATCTAATTAAACGAGAAGGAGAGTGTAACACCCCAAGATTTCATAGTGTGTTATTCCTTCAAAATAATTCAATAACTGGCACTACACGCAACACCGAGTTCAAGCACACCATGACTTACGAAACAAGCCATTCAAAAGAGGTTATGAATATTATTAACTAAATTTTAAACTTTATATAATCCTTATAATTTTAGAATCCATATTATCAGTTTCTTAGACATAATGTAAGAACAAATTCATTTTCAGTATTGCACTTTTACTAACTTTTAATAGTGAACCCTTTTTAAATACAATATTTTAAACTTTTTGAATAAATGGGGACATCAAAAATTTAAAATGTAACACCTCAAGCTTTTACGGTACGCTTCTCTTTGAATAACGTGATAGCGTGTGTTGTACCCAACACCGAGTTCTTACACACCACAACCAAATCAAACTAGCCGTTATGAATAGTAATACCTACTTTTTGAAATTATATATATTTTATATTTCAAAATAGACTTCATTTTTGGATTCGGAATATCGAATTTATCCTAGGGTGAAATTTTGGAACTTTTCGGATAACACTTATATTTTCATGAATAGTTAAAATTACTAAATTTTAATTAAAATAAACTTTTTTAATAGAAATAATTTAAATTGATAAATTATGAATTTGAGTGGTTTTAAATTATATTTAGAATATATTTTTACCATTTAATATAATGTTGGTCATTGTACATAATTTTACAATTAAACCGAACATAAACAAGTGTCAATCTTTTGATAGTTATTATCTCTTAAAAACATGCTTTTTGTTTTAACAACGGGAATTAATTTTAAATTAATTTCTGCCACTTCTGTGTTTTGAATTTGGATAAATGGATTCCATATTTGGAATCAGGATTTTCAAATTGTGTAAATAAGTAACTTTTATTTTTAGACATTTTGAATAATTACTGCGGTAAATAATTTATTTACCATGGTTAAGGGTAAATCTGGTAAATAAGGGTTAAAAAATAAATATTATAATAATAATAAATTACCCTAAAACGTTTTTTAACCTTATTGGTTGATACATGGCCGACCATGGGCATCTTTGGACCGATTTTGGGACCCCATGGAGCCACTTGTAGGTGATAGGGACACTTTATTTTAATTAAGTTAAAATGAATACAAAAATGACACAAGCATATATCTTTTAGCAAAACAATTTGTACATAGGGTTATATATGTTGGATTTTCAACTATAAATATTAATTAGAAATATAAAAATATTTTCTACATAATGATATTTTATTTATAATTTTTAGAGATTACATAATTTAATTATGACACAATGATGACGCAATAATTAACATAATAGTGAAAATTTAAAATAAGTGTATTATAAATACCCAAATAAATATAATTTGAGACTTTTAATGAATTAAACTAATTTTATAGTATAATATTACATATTAGGATTGATTTAATTAACTTTTTTAAGTAATCATTCTGTTATGAGTTTCACAAAAATCAACTATTGAATAGTGTCAAAATTGACATAAAAGAGTTTTTAAAACAAATATTATATTATTAATTGATATTAAATTCCTAAAAATCTAAGGATCCGCCAAGAGACTTATATCATGATGTTTTTATCATTAATGGACCACTTGAGGGTCTCTTGGATGTATATGGTAAGTTTATTAAGCATATAATATAAAAATACAAAGAGACATTGTAAAAGTGAAACTAATTAACTTAGAGTTAACTATTAAAGATAAGGTTAATATAGTAACCCAAACCTGTCTAAATTATATTGGTTGAATTGTTTTCGACCTATCCCCACCTTAAACTTTGAATAATCAACTTTGGAGCCATTAGAAACCGAATATGAATTTATTATAAATTAATATTTCTAGCTTTTCCAAAGGTGCCCCTCACCCCTCTTATAAAAGGGCACTCCGCCTTCTCATTTTTTCACACCTTCAAAGACTTTTGGTTCGGCCAAACTCTGCCCAAATACTCTCCCAAATTCCATAAATTCATCCTAGAGGCCTTAGTTTGATCAGAAAGCCAACCTAAGGATCCCTTTTGATCAAATCAAAAGGAAGAACCCGAAGAAGAGGTAATGTTTTCACCACCCTTTTTCAAATTCATTTCTTCTTCCACATCTTATTTCTTTGTAATTACCATTCTAAATTAATAACTCCAGTATCTTATATATACTATGATGTTATTATAAATATGGTACAACCATATTCAGTATTCTTTCCATCCTTTGAATAACATGTCACCATACGTGTGTACGTACGGCTTACCGTCTCCACATCGTGGTGTAATTGTTATTCAATATATTATTATTTGGATGGGTATAATAATGATGTGTAACTAATATAAATAATAAATATAACATGATAATTATTCTGTATATATTATATACTATCCAATTATATATTATTTTAATATCAAAAGAATGATATTGTCGCTCATGCGCACGTATGGACTACCGTCTCCACGAACGCGATGAGATTCATTCTCTATCGTATCCATTCAAGTATAATTCTCATTTTATGATTAATAATAGTATATAAGGACTTGATATCATTCTGTATATGATTATGATACAGCCTATCCATTACAAACATGGCTTACCAAACAAAACATATAAAAGGAAACAAGTAAGTTTACACCCGAAACAACGATAATACTAAGATATTATTAACAAATAAATGTTAAAAGATCATATATGATATCATATTAATGTATATGATTATTGTATAATTTAATAACAATTATATCACCATTATACAGGAGTTTAACCTACCCTATCCAAGGAAAAGTACAAGGTAAGGGTTATTTCACAATCTCTTCATTATCCGAGGTTGTTTATATGTAATAATCTACTTGGATCTCTTTATCATCCACATCCATGTTTCTTAAAAATGTATTTCAAAACATTTTTAAAATTTAAAATAATATGGTTTATAGTCATTTATACCCTTGTTTGAATTTTTATAAGAGTTTTATAATGGAATATTTCTGTCATTTTCTAAACAAGGTGCTTTTTAACCTTTTCGACAGAATTAAGGTAAGAATGTTTTTTAACTTATACGGCGGGTGCGGCTATTTTCCGCCATTATAAAATCGTCGAAGATTCAATTAAAAGATAATAACATTATTTTAAAAGAAAATGTTTTATTTTATAAATATATGACTCTTAAATGATTTCAAAATAGAAAGAGATATTTATCTAAAAAGAGTTTCATTTCATCTATGTCAACATCCTTTGATGGAATTTACACTTATTTGAAGTTGATTTATCATGATACAAAACTTATATCGTTTATTGAAGGTTTTGTGATATGTTTGATTGTGAATATGCTATTTTTATACCATTCATGGTTTATGGAGAAAGTATTGACATTTCGTATGGTAGTTTTAATACGAATGTTTATGTTATGTTTAATCCTTTTCATATGGGAATGCATTGGACTTAATATGTGATGGGTGGAGCCCGCTATAGCTCCTTGATGCATCGGTAGGTCTCATGAGACAAACTAGTGTCTTGGCACAAGGCTTTGGAAAAATCTTATTTGTAGTCTTGGCATGAGGCCTTGGCTATGTTGTTATGATAGTCTGGCATTATGCATTCCATCATTATGAAAGTTGTTATTGGTATTGCATGTGATTATTCGATTAGTAGAATATCCATGTGAATAAGTAAAAGGAATTATTTCATTTTATTTTTTCCATAATATGTCGAAGTTCATGTTTAAAAGCCTTTTGTTTTAGTTATACATTGCCTTAAATGTTTATGTTTATTTCCGCTGTATTGTTATCCTTACTGAGCATTTGAGATCACCCCTTTTCTATGTTTTATTTTTCCCAGGATTCCATGAAGTAAATTATGATTGATAAGAAGGGTTAAGACAAGGGAATAATGGAATTCATAAAAGATTATTTTTGTTGTTTTGTATATTATGAAGTGTCATGTAACATTCATGTATGTGATCTATTTTTCCAAGACTACTAAAATTATCGGTCCTTCAGGACTTGATTCCTTGTAATCATGACAATGTATTAAAATAATGCACCGACTCTGGGTAACTGGGGTCGGGGCGTTACAGTTGGTATCAGAGGAAGTTTAGCAATAAACATGGAAACTAGATTTAGATAAACTCTGATTAGAGCACATAGCCCTAAGATAGACTTTGAGGATTAGTATAGAAGAACATCCTAGAATCTTGGTATTGTAGAGATTTTTTTGAGTTTTCCGATCAATACATCCATGTCTGGATACGAGCAGGTAGAGGCGGCACTGGCACAGATGTACCTAGAGGTAAAACCCGAAAACACTGCTTTGAGCTAGACTCTAACGGGAACTGGTGCACGACAACGGTCCTTGTTGCACTCTTAGTTACGACACTCCCAGGGGATATGCTTAGGATAATTCTCATTTTTTTACAAACCATTATAAAGGGTTTATGAGTATATACTTCCTCAAAATAGAAATTTTTATGATTATGGATTATATCCATAAGCTATTTAATTTATGTTATGTGCCTTACAAGTTTGGGATTAGGTATTGTTATTCATAAACTAATCTTGTGTATGCCATTGTTTAGAAATGGCGCCCAATAGAAGGAATGAGAACTCCAGCAATGCACATGATCCAAAGAGAAAGAAGGATCATATCTTTCATGGTCTTAAGCCAGAATTTATAAGAGAAATAGTCTCCCATGTATTATCATCATATGAAGAAATAATATCATGTGTTGATAAGATAAGTAAAGAGTTTACTGAGTCCTACGGTTTTGAAGGGAAGCAAGAGAAGAAAAGGATGGAAGAGAGAAAGATGGATAAAGGGAAGAGGGAAAAGAATGATTTTCCCATATGTGATAATTGTGGGAAGAAACACCCTAAAACTTGCCTGAAAGGAATGGGAGTTTGTTATAAGTGTGGAGGAAAAGGGCACAAAGTACGTGACAGCAAGGGTAAGAAAATTGTTTCAAATGTACAATGCTTCCTTTGCAAGGAGTTTGGACACTACGCGAACCTATGTCCCAGTCATCAGACTATGCCGCAAATGATGCTATTTGATAATAATCAAGTTATGATACTACCACAGATGAAGAAGAATGATTATAGTTCTTATGTTGGTTATGTCATTTGAGTGTTGTATCAACAATATACTTGTTATAATAATTATGAAGTATATAAGGATTGTACTAGAGTACTATTTCATTAAGGACTTGAGATTGTGTGGAAAAATGAAAAGTGACTCAATAACAGGTTAAGTTTTTGGAAAATATATGGTTGAGAGAAAGATAAACCATAATATGGTTCTGATACTAAGGTAGTGATTTTAGAATAATACATGATTGATTTGGATAAATTATATTGGATATTCTTGACTACCTTAAAACTGATTAATGATTTGTTATTCCATCATTGTTGGGATTTACAAAATCTTTGTATTAAAAGAGTATATCTATTATTCTATAAGGAATAAGGGATCATGAATGTAATCAATAAGGTTTTATGGTAATTCAGGATTTTGCAGTATTTTAAAAGAATACATGATGAAGGTGTTCAGATGTTATTACGCGGGAAAAAGGACCTTTATTGTGTTTACCTTCCTTATAAATTTTGGGCTGAAGTATTTCGGATAGTTCTAGTTTGAGATTAATTTTGGATTGCCATAAAAGGACAACCCGGAGGTTGGGCGGCAACCCGTCGCGACCGGCAAGGCTGCGAGACTTGAACCCGCAACCGAAGGTCGACAAGGGTGTATCACCTACAACTGGCCCACGAGATGTCCTGGATTAAATAATGTAGTTTTTTTGAAAATATCTAGTAGATGAATTACAAATTCATTTTTTTGGAACCCTATACGAATAGTATAAATAAAATTTTTTTTTACGTTCTGTTTTCTTTTAGAGTGAAAGATGAGTTTTTGGTAGAAATTTATTAATGGATAAAACTCTAATTATAAAGTATGTATATATCCTTATGATCTTAGACAATCTCATAAACAAATTCCTTAACATTAAGAAAAGGAACTTAGAACAAAAATGATGTCCTAGATGGTACCTTAAGTCATCACTAATTTATGGCTTTGGGATTGTTGGCCTTTTCATAGCCATGTTCTCTACCACTCTCCATCAGATAATTGATGGTCAGATTTCTCTTCCATGTCCATATTATCCTACATGGAACCCTAGTATGTGTTATTTTCGGCAATCTTTATACTTACCACTCTTTATTTTAAATAGAGGCCTCATTAATTCATTTTTCGATGTGGGATTTCAACTAGGATATTTTGAAACGTCAAAAATGTGTTATCCTAATACCCTATGTTTTGTTGAACTGATGGTATTTAAAACCATCATAGATTGATGAATTTAAGGACCTCAATTTTACACTTGTTTGTGATTGATGTCCTCAATCACTACCTATAAATATTTACGTTTTTCCTCCAATTATATTTCTCAAATTTCCAACAATGTTCTCCAAATCGAGATCATAATTTGGTGGTGACCCTTTCATTTCTCTTTTCCTCATATTAAGACTAAATTTTAGTAACCCAATTTCTGATGTGGGTTTTCCAACAAATATATTTTCTATTTTAAACCTTTTATTTTTGAAGAACAATTTAAAATTGCGAGGACACAATTTATTGAAGGAGGGGAGAATGTAACACCCCAAGATTTTATAGTGTGTTATTTCTTCAAAATAATTCAATAACTGGAAGTACACGCAACACCGAGTTCAAGCACAACATGACATACCAAACGAGCCGTTCAAAAGAGGTTATGAATAGTATTAAATAAATTTTAAACTTTATATAATCCTTATAATTTTAGAATCCATATTATCAGTTTCTTAGACATAATGTAAGAACAAATTCATTTTCACTATTGCACTTTTACCAAATTTTAATAGTGAAAACTTTTTAAATACAATATTTTAAACTTTTTAACTAAATTGGGACATAAAAAATTTAAAATATAACACCCCAAGCTTTTACGGTACGCTTCTCTTTGAATAACGTGATAGCGTGTGTTTTACGCAACATCGAGTTCTAACACACCACAACCAAATCAAACTAGCCGTTATGAATAGTAATACCTACTTTTTGAAATTATATATATTTTATATTTCAAAATAGACTTAATTTTTGGATTTAGAATATCAAATTTAGCCTAGGGTGAAATTTTGGAACTTTTCGGATAACAGTTATATTTTGATGAATAGTGAAGATTACTAAATTTTAATTAAAAACAACTTTTTTAATCGAAATAATTTATATTGATAAATTATGAATTTGAGTGGTTTTAAAGTATATGTAGAATATATTTTTACCATACAATATAATATTGTTCATTGTACATAATTTTACAATTAAACCGAACATAAACAAGTGTCGATCTTTTGATAGTTATTATCTCTTAAAAACACGCTTTTTGTTTTAACAACAGGGAATTAATTTTAAATTAATTTCTGCACTTCTGTGTTTTGAATTTGGAAAAATGGATTCGATATTTTGAATCACGATGTTATAATTGTGTAAATAGGTAACTTTTATTTTTAGACATTTTGAATAATTACTGCGGTAAATATTTTATTTACCATGGTTAAGGGTAAATCCTGTAAATAAGGGTTAAAAAAATAATATTATAATAAAAAAAATTACCCTAAAACGTGTCCTAACCTTATTGGTTGATACATGGACGACCATGGGCATCTTTCGACCGATTTTGGGACCCCATGGAGCCACTTGTAGGTGATAGGGACACTTTATTTTAAATAAGTTAAAATGAATACAAAAATGACACAAGCATATATCTTTTAGAAGAACAATTTATACATATGTTTATATATGTTGTATTTTAGACTATAAATATTCATTAGAAAGATAAAAATATTTCCTAAATAATGATATTTTATTTATAATTTTTAGATATTACATAATTTAATTATGACACAATGATGATGCAGTAATTAACATAATAGTGAAAATTTAAAATAAGTGATATTATAAATACCCAAATAAATATAATTTGAGACTTTTAATGAATTAATCTAATTTTATAGGATAATATTACATATTGGGATTTATTTAATTAACGTTTTTTGAAGTAATAATTCTGTTATGTGTTTCAAAAAAATCAACTATTGAATAGTGTCAAAATTGACATAAAAGATTTTTTAAAACAAATATTATATTATTAATTGATATTAAATTCCTAAAAATCCAAGGATCGGCCAAGAGACTTATATCATTATATTTGTATCATTAATGGACAACTTTTGGGTCTCTTGGATGTATATGGTAAGTTTATTAGCCATATAATATAAAAATACAAAGAGACATTGTAAAAGTGAAACTAATTAACGTAGAGTTAATACTTAAAGATAAGGTTAATATAGTAACCCAAACATATGTAAATTATATTGGTTGAATGGTTTGCGACCTATCCCCACCTTAAACTTTGAATAATCAACTTTGGAGCCATTAGAAACCGAATATGAGTTTATTATAAATTAATATTTCTAGCTTTTCCAAAGGTGCCCCTCACCCCTCTTATAAAAGGGCACTCCTCTTTCTCATTTCTTCACACCTTCAAACCTTTTGGTTCGGCCAAACTCTGCCCAAATACTCTCCCAACTTCCCTCAATTCATCCTAGAGGCCTTATTTTGATCATAAAGCCTACCTATGGAGCCCTTTTGATCAAATCAATAGGAAGAACCCGAAGAAGAGGTAATGTTTTCACCACCCTTTTTCAAATTCATTTCTTCTCCCACTTCTTCTTTCATTCTTATTACCATTCTAAAATAATAAATCTAGTATATTATATATATTGTGATGTTATTATAAATATTTTACATCCATATTCATTATTTTATCCACCCTTTTAATAACATGTCACCATACGTGCGTACGTACGGCTTACCATCTCCACGTCGTGGTGTAATTGTTATTCAATATATTATTATTTGGATGGGTATAATAATGATGTGTAACTCATGTAAATAATAAATATAAAATGATAATGATTCTCTATATATTATATAATATCCAATTATATATTATTTTAATATCAAAATAATGATATTGTCGCTCGTGCGTACGTACGGACTACCGTCTCCACGAACGCGATGAGATTCATTCTCTATAGTATCCATTCAAGTATAATTCTCATTTTATGATTAATAATAGTATCTAAGGACTTGATATAATTCTGGATATGATTAAGATACATCCTATCCATTACAAACATGGCTTACTTAACAAAACATATAAAATTAAACAAGTAAGTTAACACCCGAAACAACGATAATACTTAGATATTATTAACAAATCAATGTTAAAAGATCATATATGATATCATATTAATGTATATGATTCATGTATAATTTAATAACAATTATTTCACCATTATACAGGATGTTAACCTACCCCAAACAAGGAAAAGTTCAAGTTCAGGGTTATTTCACAATCTCTTCATTATCCGAGGTTGTTTATACGTAATAATCTACTGGGATCTCTTTAGCATCAACATCCATGTTTCTTAAAAATGTATTTCAAAACATTTTTACAATTTAAAATAATATGGGATAAAGTCATTTATACCCTTGTTTTAACTTTTAAAATAGTTTTATAAAGGAATATTTCCGTCATTTTCCAAACAAGGTGCTTTTTAACCTTTTCGACAGAATTAAGGTAAGAATGTTTTTTTAACTTATACGGCGGGTGCGGCTATTTTCCGCCATTATATAATCGTCGAAGATTCACTTAAAATCTAATAAGATTATTTTCATAGAAAATGTTTTATTTTATAAATATATGACTCTTAAATGATTTCAAAATAGAAAGAGATATTTTTCTAAAAAGAGTTTGAAATCATCTATGTCCACATCCTTTGATAGAATTTACACTTATTTGAAGATGATTTATTATGATACAAAACTTATATATTGTATTGAAGGTTTTGTGATATTTTTGACTGTGAATGTGCTATTTTTATACCATTCATGGTTTATGGTTAAAGTATTGACATTTCGTATGGTAGTTTTAATACGAATGTTTATGTTATGTTTAAACATTTTCATATGGGAATGCATTAAACATAATATGTGACGGGTGAAGCCCGCTATAGCTCCTCGATGTGTCGGTAGGACTCATGAGACAAAATAGTGTCTTGGAACAAGGCCTTGGTAAAATCTTATCTATAGTCTTGGCACGAGGCCTTGGCTATGTTGTTATGATAGTCTGGCATTATGCATTCCATCATTATGAAAGTTGTTATTGATATTTCATGTGATTATTAGATTAATAGAATATCCATGTGAATAAGTAAATTGAATTATTTCATTTTATTTTTTCATACTATGTTGAAGTTCAAGTTTAAAAGGCTTTTGTTTTAGTTATACATTTCCTTAAATGTTTATGTTTATTTATAAAAGTTTCTGTTGTATTGTTATCCTTACTGAGCGTTTGAGCTCACCCCTTTTCTATGTTTTATTTTTCCCAGGATTCCAGGAAGTAAATTATGATTGATAGGAAGGGATAAGACAGGGGAATAATGGCATTAATAAAGGATTATTTATGTTGCTTTCTATATTATGAAGTGTAATGTAACATTCAGGTATGTGATCTATTTTTCCAAGACTCCTAAACTTATCGGTCCTTCAGGACTTGATTCCTTTTAATCATGCCAATGTATTAAAATAATGCACCGACTCTGGGTAACTGGGGTCAGGGCGTTACAGAGAGATGTAAGAGTTTGCAGAAAATGGAAAAGAACCAAGAATATCGACACTTGTCCGATGAATCAAGCTTCAAATAACCAAGGGAAGGTCTAGGTTGGATCTATCTTTTGTGGGGAGTGTTCTCTAGCCTTATAAAGAGCTTAGTATTGAAATAGGGTCTTTTTTAAGACAAGACTAAATATATAGAGAAAAAAAAGATTAATCTCTTAGAAAATATGATCTGGATTTGACCTCTGTGCAAGGTTTGATGACACGGTTTGGGATAACCATATATGGATCATGTGACCTTTCTTTTGGTCCCAAAACTCCTTGTAAAACCCCAATACTCTCTCATCCATCACCTTTACCCTTTTTATGGGAACAAATTTTTTTATGGAAACATCCAACTTTATTGAAAACCCCCAATTTATGGAAACAACCCATTTTATAGAAACACCCCACATTATGGAAACAACCCACTATATAGAAACAAATAACATTATGGAGACACCAATGGTTATGGAAACTCTTTATATTATGGAAAAGCTCTATTTTATAGAAACTAAATATTTTATGGAATCCCAATCAAAGACACACCATTTTAAAAAAACATGAGGAAAGGGGTTATGTACCTGAAATCGGGGGTACTACAGTTAGGATAATTTTACAATATTTTTCTAATACTATTGTTAGCTTTAATTACCTGATTTAGAGTTAACCGTGGTAATACGTATATTACTAAAGTTAATATCAATATTTTAAAAAATGAATGGGAAATATTTACCAAATATTTACAATATTATTCCAAAAATTTAATCAATTTTTAAAATTAAAAAAACAAAAAAAATCATAAATTAATAAAAAATCAATCCCCTTAATAGAATAATAAAACATGGGTTTAAAATAAAAACATTCAAAACTTCACACGGTGTTTATATCCAATTACAATGTGAAATGGATTAAAATGAATTAATTGGCATAAATGACAAAACATTGAACTAATTAAATATTAAAACATTTTGAAAATATAATTTCACCCTATAAACAAATATGTTGAATTAGTAGCTTATAATTAATATAAATTACTCTTTCACTATTCATCAAAACATGAATCTTATCAAAACACTAGAAAATACTCGACCATATTAAATTTTGATATTGATATTCTAAATAATAATTTTTTCTTTTTAAATATAATTTATAATCGCACCAAAAACATAATTTAAAACAATTGGGTCACCAAAAGGCCGCAAAACTATATATTTTTAGAAATACTTATTTTATTCATAAACATTGATTTATTCTTATATCATGACTAAGAAATACAAAATTTTAAATTTAAAACATTAAATTTAATATTATATTTATATATTTCATTAATATAATCCAATGATAATTATTTATTAATTTATTAGTGTAAAAAACATTTGTGAACATTTAAACTTTTTTTAGAAAAAAATTTCGATTAATTCTAAAAATAATATTAAATTCAATTAAAATTAATAGTTCACCAATGAATACTATATATATATATATTTTTAAACCATATTTCCTTAACAATTATTATTATTTTTTATTCCGTCAATTCTAATGGCTAGGTTTTTATGGCAATATTTCAGTATTATTTAGTTTCTAATTTAAGATCGATGTATTGTATCATATATGCTATTGAAGATAGTGTTTATTTCTTAAAATCATGGAATTTTACATTCTCCCCCACATTTGAAAATTTCATCTTCTTAAAAATGAATTTGGGTTCGAAAAATAGGGGTACGACTTTCAAAAAAACCTTTGTTAAAATATGACTTAAGAAAATGGATTAATGGAACATCATCTTTTTAATAAATAAAGTGATGTAAGAAGGTCACGTTACATTAAAATATAATGGTATCATAAATAAAAAATTGATAAGGAAGAAAAAAATATCAATATCACGTTCGAATAGAGAGTGATGGAGAACATGATTATGAGAATATTAAAAATAATAAAATGATAAATATGTGATGGGTTAAAAGGACATCAATTTCATAATAATAAAATGAAAAGGGATGATTTTTTCATTCAAAATAATTTTCAATGATTTGTGGAAATATTTTCTACTCAGTATATGAACATAAGGAACAATAGTTACATTAAAACAATAGTTTAATACATTAATAGATTGTTTCATATTCCAAGGTTGTCTTATACCACTCATATGTATCCCATCCCATAATCACCTTGAATTACTAATTTATTATATCTTTTATATATTGAAATTTGACATTTCATTTCCATATTATTTAATAAAACTACTCCAATATTAAAGAAGATATAACCTTTACGATGGTGTCCACCTTGTTTCATTTTCATTTTTTCAACGTACATAGAGGTTCTATGCAGTGAAATAATTCATTAAAGAATCATCAAAGTTCAATTGTTTCTTTTTCCCAAATAAACGATGTACAACATATAATTTATGTATGTTCATGGTGAAATAATTTTTTGAAATTAGTTTTTATTGGACAAATAATTTTAAAATATCTAATAAAACATGATTTTTAAAAAACCTTCGAACTGAATTTATTTTTAATCTTTCAATCAATGGTCATTTAAAAATTTATTAAGTATGTTCTAAAATATAATAAGTTAAAAAGAAAAATAAATATGTTGTGCGAGGGTCTCAATTCATTTGCACCATTATCAAAATCATAACAAGCTTGAAAATAAAATTATAAGGTAAAATATATAAATATTATTTAATAATATTTACCTTTTTGAACATAATAAGAATTAATGAAAATTGTATTTCATGAAAAAAAACCATTAACATCATTGGTATCAATGTATAGAAGTGGTATTTTATATTTCATATTAATGTTTGTAAGAGTGTTGTTTCATTTAAAATGTATCATAATCATCAACACATGACTTTATAATACTTGTTTTAAGAATGCCATCGCGAAGATATAATGTTGTTTTTTAGATCATCCTCCTTCTATTAGAAACATACATTCCTCCTTCTGAAGATGTTATAGAAAAAATATTTATTTAAAATTATATAAATAGAGACCTAACATATGTATAACTAAAATTCATAATATCTAATGTTTTCTAAATCATTACATGGATACTAGTTATAAGTTCATGGACATAAAACATTATGCAATCTAGAGTTATGTTAATAATTTTTCATTCATTCACAATGAGGATATTTTTAGGTTTATAGTATTAGATAATTATTCCCTAATTCATAAATAAATACTCAAATATTATAATGTAGAAACTGATACTGAATGTATATTCTCTCAAAATACAAAAACAATTAAAATGAATCATGTTCTTATTTCATGTTCAGTTTTCATATTTGATTTCCCATGATCCCATCATTATCTATATTTTCTCTTAAATCTAATGAAAAATATTTTAAATGTGATATGATAATGAATCAAATAGTAATGGACTCCAAAATAATAGAAACTATTAGTCTTGTGAAAACATGTGAAGCCAAGAGTATTTTATCATAAAGAAAAAATTACCCTTAAGAAGTAGTAACTACATTGATTTGAAATGAATATCATTTAATAGCCTTTTTATAATAATTTTACCATTAACTCCATAGAAATCATATATAACATAAAAAGGTAACAAAAATCATAATTATAATTAATTGAAATAACCATGTGGTTAACTTCCATACATGTCACTCTTACAAAATAGATAAACCATACAGTAGAATTCCATACCCAATTCATTAGAGGGTATAACATAACCAACAATACATGGATTATTATGAATCCACCCATCCTGGGTTTATCATGTTACTACATTACAAAATCCAATGTACCATTATACAATCGTTTAAAAAAAATTTCAATTTTTCGTATTTAAGACTTAAAAATTCATTTAAAATCACAAGAAAAATTTACTAGATATTGAAATAATGTAATAATTATTAAATCAGTTTTCAATAAAAATACAATAAAAGTAAAATAACGTTTTTAAATTCCTTTTAATAAAATGTTGTTTTGTAGCATAAGTGAAATAGAAAATAATTGTCATGACAATGTTAAAGTTGTTGTCACCAAATACATTAAAAAAGAACATTCCAATTGGTGTTTGTATAAAATATCAAATTTTATATAATTAAAACATAGTAATATTACATTTTTAATACCATTAAATGAAATTAATGTAAAATATAATGTTTATAAACCTCGTAAAAGAAGTTGATGTATAACATCAATATATTCCTCAAAGAAATGAGATTGAGATGAAGTCTGTTACCTTGAGTTTGATTCATCACATATGTTTTTTTATCATCACAAATAATAAATATAGAATACATATTTAATTTATCTTGAATTTTTTTTCATTATTATTATTAGTTTTTTATCACTCGTAACTATGTTATGCCAAAAACATAACTATCTATGTTATGGTTGGATATTTTGACGATATTCGGTCAATGATTCGAAAATTATTTTGGTAGGATTTCTAAATTTAAAAACATTCAATAGTGAATCATATAAATAAATATATTAATGAAATCATAATCAATTTTTTACATTAATTATACATTAAAATCTCTTCATTACATTTGTTTATGAATAATAAACTACGTTGTAATCGTGGACACGGTAAACCGTACGTACACATGAGTAACATTTCCATTATTCATTGATCATTATGGATTGAAGGTATGAAATATATTATCATAAAATATTTATAAAAAATACAATTAATATAATATTAATAATTAAAATATACTCATATATATTATCCTTGTGGTGTGGTGTTTGAAAATGTGTCACATCACTTCATGGAGGTGATAATTCACTTATATGCATGAACGTCATTATCATTTTTATGTGCATGGAATGTAAGAACATGATTGATGTATTATTATATTATTATATTTATTTAATATCATATCAAAACATTAATTCCATAATTATAACATGTCTTCAAAGATAGCTATGGAAAACCAACTATATAAGTGTGTGGATGTGTTAGTTCACATATACAGACAAATGATTAATACATTTAAAATTTTATGGAAGTGGAGATGGATTTAAGTAAAGATATTAAAATAATAAAATCTCAATATATTTATTATACTATAATTTTTATATTATCATGGTTGATTAATATTTTATAATCGAAGAATAATAATTAACATAAAAATGATTTATTAGAAATGATACATCTTCTTCGGGATACTTCCTATGATTAACACCTTAACACCTCTAAAAAGGGTGCTATATATAAAATAAGGATTAAAAAATGTTTGATGGGAATAAATTAATGTATATAGGTATATCCTATTGGAAAAAATTTATTTTGAAGTGTGAATAAATGATAATAAGTGGTTCCCGTTTATTAGAGAGGAGAAGAGGTGTTTTGGAATATTTGAAAGTATTAAATGAAAATAAATTAATTATTTCTAGACAATGTTTCTCAAAATTTAATTTCTTTAAATATATTTTGTGTATGGGTTGAAATACACCCATCCAATTAATATTATACAAGTTTTTAGTATTTGTTTTAATCTTTATCTTTGTTTTTCACAATTATTTTACTCTTTTACCTCATACCATGTTATCAGGAAATTTACACATTAAGGGTTAATAAAATTACAATAAAATTACAAAAGGCCAATAAAATAGTCATTAATTAATTTTTAGGACTTATTATAATTATTTCTTTGAATATTATAATTTTATATCTTTAATATCATTTAATAAAATATTCATATTATTAAATACCATTTGACTCTTTTTTGAAAATATAAATTCCTTATCTTTTTAAAAAATCATAAAAACATGATATATTTGAAAAAATCTATTAAAATATCAATAAAACTAATAATGAATCCAAAAAATTCTTGTATGATATTAATTATATCAAGTTTTAGTTATTTTCATATTTCTAACATTTCTTATATTATATTTCCTTTAATTCAGCAATTACAACAACATCATTTTGAAAGCCTTTAATATACTTTTTTATTCCCTAAAAAATAAAAATAAAATATTACAATCAAAATAAATCACTTATATTTTAAATTAATATTTATATTTAAATTTCTATTTTGAATGAACTAATATTAAAAATATTTCACTAATTTAAAACAAAAGTATGACAAAATTGACATTTCAATGGATAAAATATTATTAATATGTTAATGTAATAAAAGTGGCTCAAAGATCACAAAAAATATTCCCAAAGATTATCTTTGACTAAAATCACTCATAAAATGAAATTTGGACAAGTGTTAGGATAATTTTATAATATTTTAATATATTAGGTTCACCCTTAATTACATGATTTACCATTAAATGTGGTAAAAAAATTACTAAATTACTATTAATATTTTTAAAAAATAAAGGGGAACTATTTAATAAAATTTGAGCTTATGATTTCAAATATGGAATCCATTTTTAAATATTTAAAATAAAAAAATTCAGAAACTAATTAAAAATAACCCTTTTGACAGAAGGATAATGTTGTTTTGTAATGTAACAACGTTCAACAGTTCACTATGTTTTTTATAAAATTTAAATGTTAATTTTTTTCAATGACATAAATTGGATTAACTGATAAGAATTTGATCAAATTGTTTTTTTAAATAAAAAATATAATTTTACACTTTTAATAAATTTTATTAAAACTAGTTTTCAATTAAAATGCATTATTATTTGATTATTTATTAAAGAATGAATCTTATACAAAAAAATATAACAAAATTAATTGAAATTAAATTTAGATATTCCTCTATTTATGGAGAAGAATATTTAATCAAATAGAATTTATAAAAGTTTCACAACCTAGATTTAAAATAATTTCTCTATAAAAGGTAGAAAAATTACATTTTTTTAAAATAATTATCTTATTCATAAAATTGGATTTGGCCTTATATCATGTCTAGAAAATAAATAAGATGAATTATAATCATTAAAAAAATATTTTATAAATATTTCATTAATATAGCCCAAAATGGTGATTGTAACAGCCCGAGATTTTATAAAAAATATTCTTTTAAATTTCTTTAATGTCTTGTGTTGTACGCTACACCAAAAGGATCTTGCACAACACGCATCCTTGACTTGCCATGCATTACACGCAATCACGACCTTCCTCGATAGCGTGTGTAGTACGCAATACCGAGTTTCACTAAACAACGATATGCTATTAAAATATTATTAAAACTAGCCGTTATGAATAGTAATAACCACTTTTTGAAATTTTATAAATTTTATTTTTCAAAATGGTATTCATTTTTGGATTCAGAATATCGAAATTAGCCTAGGGTGAATTTTTGGTATTTTTCTGAAAACTTTCAATTTTTGATGAATAGTGAAACCACTAAGTGGTAGTTAAAAAAACTGAATTTTTCATAAAACTTAATTTTACCGCTTCTGTGATTGGAATTTCGAAAATCCGAGAGACATGGTTAATATCAAGGACTAAAATGTGGTTCAATGAGTTGAAAATAATTTTTGGTGAATAGTAACTTTTTACTTTTTTTTACCATGGTTAAAAGTAAATAGGGTAATTAAGGGTAAAAATGATATTATTATTACCCAAACACATGTTCAAATTCTATTGGATACACGTAATTCGACCAAAAACAACCTTAGGAATAAAATATGACCATTTAGGGCAATTGGATTAGATTAGGACATTTATTATTAATTTATTTAAAGAAGGGTTAAAATAGTTAAAATCACAGTTTAATAAGTAAATCATTTTTAATATGGGGTTATACATAAGATAAATTCAACTATAAGTATTAATTATAAAGCTAAAAAGCTTTTCTACATAATGGTATTTTATTTGTAATTTTTAGACATTAAATAATTTAATTTATTTATGACACAACGATGATGCATTAATTATCTTATTAATGAAATATTGACATAAATGATGTTATAAATACCCAAATAAATGTAATTTGAGACTTTTTATTAATTAAAATAATTTAATAGGTTAATATGACATGTTATTATTGATATAATTAACATGGTTAGAACTAATCATTCTGTTATAATTTTTACAAAAATCAATTACTAAATAGTGTCAAAATTGACATAAAATAGTTTTGAAAACAAATTTTATATTATTAATTGCAATTTTATTCCTAAAAATATATGGTTCGGACAAATGTCCTATATAAGGTTATATATATTAGTAATAAAAAACTTCGGGTTCGTTTGTCTGGATATAGTAAGTTTATTAACCTTATACTATAAGAAAACAAGAAGACACGGTAAAAGTTAAATTATCTAACTTAAAGTTAAATCTAAATGATAAGGTTAAAATTGATACCTAAACTTGTCTAAATTCTATTGGATGAGATTATTTCGACCCATACCTACCTTAGCTTCAAAATAAATCAATTTTGAGCTATTCAAAACCGAATTTCGCTTTATAATAAAATAATATTTTTAGTTATTCCAAAGGTGCCCCTCTCCTCCCTTATAAAAGGGAAACTCCTCCCTCTCTTCCTCACACAACTCTGAGCCTTCAAGCTCGGCCAACACCTGCCAAATTCACTTCTCCACTTCCCTAGCAACATCCTAGAGGTTCTGGTCTTCCTCACAGACCAATTTTATTTCCCTAAGAGGACGTCTCACAGGGGCGCTTCAAAGAAGAGGTAATTTCCGTTACTGATTCTTTCACCTTTATTTCTTCTTCCACTTATTCTTCTTTAGTTGTTTAATTATGAAGTAATTACATCAGTGTCACTCACATACTGATATGTTATTATACGTAAGAAACAACCCTATTTCACCATCTATCCATCATACAGAAAAAGAAATCACCACGCGTGCGTACGTACGGAATACCGTCTCCACGGCGTGGTGTAATCTATTTTCCACCACCACCTTACTTGGATGGGTATAATGGTGTAAATAATGACTATATATGACTATTATAAAGTGATATTGATTCTGAAATAGTATACATACAATCCAATACAATTACACGATCATGAGAACGATATCATCGCTCGTGCGTACGTACGGACTACCGTCTCCACGACGTGATGAGATTCATTCTCCACGTTAACCATTCATGAATGATTATAAAGTATATATAATAAGTAATAATGAAATATATGACATAATAATGATACTGGATATCATCTAATTCCAATCAACTCAATAAGGAAATGAAAACAACGTTCATGCGTACGTACAGTCTACCGTCTCCATGAATGGTGTATTTCTTTCCATTTATTGATCTATTATATATATATATATAAATTCTGAATATATATTATATATATATAATGTTTTATATTCTGAAATTATGTAATCATGATCTAAGTAATCATATGAATAATTACAAGTCAAAACACGGACGACAAATGAAACGATTTTACCCAAAACGCTCTTTAACATGGAATTTACAAAAAACGGGTAATATAAAGCCATAAGTGGACCATATATGATATCATAACAATGAGTATGATTATGGAATAAGTCAATGACATTATTTAAATCAATATACAGGAGGTTCGGACACATACGAAGCAAATCGGACCTAAGGTAAGGGAAATATTACAATCTCATTTTTATCCGAGATTTTTCATACTTTAGTATTTACTGGGGAGTATTTTATCATCCACATACATGTTTCTTCAATATGTAATATTATTTCCATGCACCTAAAATTGTTTAAATACAATTTTACCCTTCGATGATATTTTAGTAAAAGATATGAAAGGAATCTTTTGTCGTTTTTTGTACGAGGTACTTTTTGACTTTCCGAAAAAAGTACGAGAAGAATGTTTTTTAACTTATACGGAATGAATGGATTTTTAAAACATTATTTCCAAGAATCTTACCTTACAAGTTTTCATGTTTATTTTTAATCAACTTGTTTTAGTTTAGAATTTAATGACATGTTAAGAAAGGAAAAGAGTTTTTGAAGTAGAAAGGATATTTTCCTCAAGAATAGAGTTCAAGTGTTTTATCAAAATTATTTTCCATCTAAGATAATATAGGGTTCTGTTTATATCCCTATTATTAAATTGATTTGATTATGTTGTGATGGAATTATTTTTATGAATTCTTTTATCTTATATGAATTGTTTTATGATGTCATGTTGTTTAAGAATCCCATTTTTATTACATGGGTTATGCAATGATGTATGATTTATGATTTTGTGGCACACATAAGAATGGTATCATTATGAGATGGGTGGGACCTATATCTCCCTCCAATTCATTGGGTAAAGATTTTATATCTCATGAGTTAGACATGGCTGGAACGGTAGGTTATACCGGTTCAGTGAAACAGGACTGAAACGAGGAGTGAACTCGGTTCAGAAAGGGACTTTGTCCACTAATATAGTCTTGGAAATGAGTCTTGACTAATAAGAAATGATTCTCTATGATTATGTGTGTATGCCACAATGTTTCATGTTTTATGTTATAATTATTGGGATTAAATTTCACTACTATGATTTATCCCATGTTATGAAATTATGATCTCTTTTGCAGGTTAAGATTTCCAAATTGTTATGTTCTTATGAATATGATGTGGTTGATTTTTCTTTTTTTTACCCTTACTGAGCATTTGAGCTCACCCTTTTATTTTTTCTTTTCCCCAGGATATAAAGAAAGGTTTTAGGTAAGAAAAAAAAGGAAGA
Source organism: Viscum album (assembly GCA_963277665.1). Taxonomy (NCBI): domain Eukaryota; kingdom Viridiplantae; phylum Streptophyta; class Magnoliopsida; order Santalales; family Viscaceae; genus Viscum; species Viscum album. The sequence continues at coordinate 1,403,703,097 of OY728155.1, forward strand.
TCTTTATGGGAGATGTTGAAGATCTTTCACCATGATTAGAAGATTACGTTCCGAGTTTCCAAAGACACTAAACTATTACGGTCCTCATTTGTGTGTTTTTTTCATGTACTAAGTATTCCGCAAAAGTAATGTAATGTCCATGTACGTCAAGATACGGGTCTCTACAGTTGGTATCAGAGGAAAGGTTTAGTCAACCTTTGGAAACTAGGATGCGAAAACATTAGTGAGATCCCTAGAGATATTTCTAAGGTATGTCTAGGGATGTCCCTAAGGATAAGTATACGTATAGGATATAGTCCTAGAACTATGGTAACTATATTAGATTAAACCAAAGATGTTAGATATTGAAGTTACTCCCCCTTTATTATGATTTTTTCCTCTCATACTATTCTTTTTGGGTTTTAGATGATGGTTGGAACCCGAAGGAACCGTGTTGATCAATGCAATGGACAATGCAATGATTTTCCTCCTGAACAAACAAATGTTATGGGAGATGGAGTGCAAAATATTATTGCTATACTTACACAATCTATGAATCATTCTGGACTTCCAAATGAGCAGAGAAGGGAACAATATTCTATTGAGTCCTTCACGAGGAAACATACAACTTCTTTCAGTGGGTCTTCTGATCCACTTGTTGCTGAAAAATGGATTAGTACTGCTGAAAAGATATTTTCAGTTCTTCAATGTTCTGAACATGATAAAGTCATCTTAGCAGTGTATCGTTTGGAAGGTGATGCTGATCAATGGTGGAATCTTATCAAGAATACGAGGCCAAGAGATGAAATTGAGTCCATGGAATGGGACGAGTTCAAGAACTTAATTTTCAATAAGTACTTCCCTCGTATTCTTTGAACGAAGATGGAGAAGGAGTTTCTTGAACTAAAGCAAATGGATGATGAATCTGTTGGTATATATGAAGTGAATTTTACAAGGATTTCAAGTTATACATCTGGATTTATCATCCACCCTGAAAGTAAAGTTGACCGATTCTTCAGTGGCTTAAAACCAAATCTTCGAAGGGCATTAGCTATAAGAGACTTCAGTAGCTATGAAGAAATTGCACGTTGTGCTATCAAGGTAGAAATGGAAGTTGGTGTTACTTATCCATCTCATAGTTCTGATAAGAAATGAAAGATGGAGTTAATGGAGAAATCTTAGAATAATGGTGAAAACAAGATGAATATTTCCTTATGCTTGAAGTGTGGAAAGAAGCATGGTGGAGATTGTCTTAAAGGGACAAGTAAATGTTTCAAATGTGGAAAGGAAGGTCATCAGGAATTTGAATTCCGCAATGATGGGAAGAAGATGTCTAATGATGAAAACAATGAAAGGGATACACAGAATGAACCTACTACACTTCAATGTTTCAAGTGCAAGGAGATGGGACATTATGCCAATAAATGCCCTAATCCAAGGGTTAATGATGATCGACATGAGCAACAACTTAAGGCAAAGGAAAAAAGGGAAGTCACATGCGATCACCATTGGTGATGTTGAATATGACAACAATGTGGTGGAATGATTAAGTGTCTATATAATTGGATTCCAAAATAATGTTGAGTATTGGAATATTTATGTATTGGTCTATTGTGGACTTCAATAATTTTATGGTACCGGTAACCATAGAATGTGATTGAGATATTATTGGAAAAAGATGATATGCGCATAATGAAGGGAAAACGAGAAAATGACATATTTGACAGTATTCATGAGATCATGATTGATATAAGGACTAAGTGATATCATGGTTTGAGTATATGGATTTTTGAGGATTTTGGTTTGTGGAAAGTGTTAACTTTTAACTGCATTCATGTTTTCACTAAGGTTCAATGTGTATTCAAGAGAACACATGATTAAGGCCTTTGAATGTTTGGAATGTGACCAACAAGACATATCTTCTGATATATGGGGATCAACGATGGTATTAAATCTCTGGTAATCATTTTCACTATATTATGAGAGTGGACTGTAGTATTATGGATAAGCCTAAATATTGGAATGGAATATGTTGGACATAAGTTATTATTGTTTAAGGATAAAAGTTTTTTTTTCGATAATATTGATGGGATGTTATAGTAATATAGTTTTAGAAAAAGGACAACCTGCAGGACGGGTGACAGCCCATTGCGTTGGACAAGGCCGTGGGAATCGAACCCACACCTGAAGTGCGACTGGCCTTTATCGCCTACCACTGGCCTACAGGAAGTCCCTGTTTAGTAGAAACTAGTTTTATTATATTAAGTAGTATGATATATGAAGTATAAGTCCATTTTAGTAACCATATATGATTAATCTCACTATAGATGGACTTATGTATTTTTTGATAACTTTTCTAACCTTTTGTTTGAGACAGATGGAATGACCCATCATTCTATCACATGATCTGCTATCACATCACGAATGACAAATTCAACTTCATTTATTTAAGCGATGAAGTGGAAATTGTCCAAAGAACGACCAACAGTGAGACTATACCGAAATCACAGAAGTATTTTTTCTAATTCCAATTTCATCAACTTTAGGGAAACGATATTGAAAACCAAAAATGATGTCCTATTGCTCTTATATTTGATGAATCAGATGGTACCTTATATCTTCACAAATTTATGGCTTTTTGATTGCTGGCTTTTCCATAGCCATGTTCTCTACCACTCTCCATCCGAACATAATGGTTAGATTTCTCTTCCATATCCATATTTTCACCTATGTGGAAACCCAGTGATTAGTTTATTTGGGTAACCGTTACGTTTCATACTGTTGTTTTTAAAGATTGTTTTTGGTATTCCTTTTTATGATGTGGGTTTCTATTAAAGAAACTTTCGAATAGTAAACCATTTATAACCCTGACGAATTTTGAGGGCGAAATTCATTTTAAGGGGGGTAGAATGTAACAGCCTGAGATTTTATAAAAAAATATTATTTTTAATTTCCGCAATGTCTTGTGTTTTACGCTTCACCAAAAGGATCTTGCACAACACACATCATTGACTTTCCATGCATTACACGCAATCACGACATTCCTCGATAGCGTGTGTAGTACGCAATACCGAGTTTCACTAAACAACGATATGCTATTAAAATATTATTAAAACTAGCCGATATGAATAGTAATAACCACTTTTTGAAATTTTATAAATTGTATTTTTCAAAATGGATTTCATTTTTGGATTCGGAATATCGAAATTAGCCTAGGGTGAAATTTTGGTATTTTTCTGAAAACTTTCAATTTTTGATGAATAGTGAAACCACTAAGTGGTAGTTAAAAAAACTTAATTTTTCATAAAACTTAATTTTACTGCTTCTGTGAGTGGAATTTAGAAAATCCGAGAGACACAGTTAATATCAAGGGCTAAAATGTTGTTCAATGAGATGAAAATAATTTTTGGTGAATAATAACTTTTTACTTTTTTTTACCACGGTTAAAAGTAAATAGTGTAATTAAGGGTAAAAATGATATTATTATTACCCTAACACATGTTCTAATTCTATTGGATAAGTGTAATTCAACCAAAAACAACCTTAGGAATAAAATATGACCATTTAGGACCACTTGGATTAGATTAGGACATTTATTATTAATTTATTTAAAGAAGGGTTAAAATAGTTAAAATCAATGTTTAATAATTAAATAATTTTTAATATGGGGTAATACATACGATAAATTCGACTATAAATATTCACTAGAAAGCAAAAAAATTTCCTATATAATTGTATTTTATTTGTAATTTTTAGATATTAAATAATTTAATTTATTTACGACACAACGATGATGTAGTAATTATCTTATTACTGAAATATTGACATAAATGATGTTATAAATACCCAAATAAATGTAATTTGAGACTTTTTATGAATTACACTAATTTTATAGGTTAATATGACATGTTAGTATAAATTTAATTAACTTGATTAGAACTAATCATTCTGTTATGATTTTCACAAAAATCAATTACTAAATAGTGTCAAAATTGACATAAAATAGTTTTTAAAACAAATATTATATTATTAATTGTTATTTTATTCCTAAAAATATACGGTTCGGAAAAATGACTTATATAAAGTTATATATATTAATAATAAACAACTTGGGGTTCTTTTGCCTGGATATAGTATGTTTATTAACCTTATAGTATAAGAAAACAAGAAGACACAGTAAAAGTTATATTATCTAACTTAAAGTTAAATCTAAATGATAAGGTTAAAATTGATACATAAACTTGTCTAAATTATATTGGATGAGAGTATTTCGACCCATACGCACCTTATCTTAGAAATAAATAAATTTGGAGCTATTTAAAACCGAATTTGTCTTTATAATAAAATAATATTTTTAGTTATTCCAAAGGTGCCCCTCTCCTCCCTTATAAAAGGGCACCTCCTCCCTCTCTTCCTCACACAACTTTGAGCCTTCAAGGTCGGCCAACCCCTGAAAAATTATCTTCTCCACTTCACTAGAAACATCCTAGAGGTTCTGGTCTTCCTCAAAGACCAATTTTAGTGCCCTAAGAGGAGGTCTCAAAGAGGCGCTTCAAAGAAGAGGTAATTTCCGTTACCGATTCTTTCACCTTTATTTCTTCTTCCACTTCTTCTTATTTAGTTTTTTCATTATGAAGTAATAACATCAGTATCACTCAAATACGGATATGTTATTATAAGTATGAAACAACCCTATTTCTCCATCTATCCATCCTACGGAAAAAGAAATCACCGCTCATGCATACGTACGGAATACCGTCTCCACGCCGTGGTGTAATCTATTTTCCACCACCACCTTACTTGGATGGGTATAATGGTGTAAATAATGACTATATATGACTATTATAAAGTGATATTGATTCTGAAATAGTATACATACACTCCAATACAATTCCATGATCATCAGAACGATATCATCGCTCGTGCGTACGTACAGACTACCGTCTCCACGACGTGATGGGATTCATTCTCCAAGTTAACCATTAATGAATGATTATAAAGTATATATAATAAGTAATAATGAAATATATGACATAATAATGATACTGGATATCATCTAATTCCATTCAACTCAATAAGGAAATGAAAACAGAGTTCATGCGTATGTACGGTCTACCGTCTCCATGAACGGTGTATTTATTTCCATTTACTGGTCTATTATATATATATATAAATTATGAATATATATTATATATAAATCATTTTTTATATTCTGGAATTAAGTAATCATGATCTAAGTAATCATATGAATAATTACAAGTCAAAACACGGACGACAAATGAAACGATTTTACCCAAAACACTCTTTAACATGGAATTTACAAAAGAACAGGTAATATAAAGCCATAAGTGAACCATATATGATATCATAACAATGAGTATAATTCTGTAATAAGTCAATGACATTATTTAAATCATTATACAGGAGGTTCGGACACATACGAAGCAAATCGGACCTAAGGTAAGGGAAATATCACAATCTCATTTTTATCTGAGATTGTTTATACTTTGGTATTTACCGGGGTGTATTTTATCATCCACATCCATGTTTCTTCAATATGTAATATTATTTACATGCACCCACAATTGTTTAAATTCAATTTTACACTTCGGTGAGATTTTAGTAAAAGATATGAAAGGAATCTGTTGTCATTTTTCATACGAGGTACATTTTGAATTTCCGAAAAAAGTACGAGAAGAATGTTTTTTTAACTTATACGGCATGAATGGATTTTTAAAACATTATTCCAAGAAGCTTACCTTACAAGTTTTCAAGTTTATTTTTAATCAACTTCTTTTAGTTTATAATTGAATGACATGTTAAGAAAGGAAAAGTGTTTTTGAAGTAGAAAGGATATTTTCCTCAAGAATAGAGTTCAAGTGTTTTATCAAATTATTTTCCATCTAAGATAATATAGGGTTCTGTTTATATCCCTATTGTTACATTGATTTGATTATGTTGTGATGGGATTATTTTTATGAATTCCTTTATCTTATATGAATTTTTTATGATGTCATGTTGTTTAAGAATCGCATTTTTATTACATGGGTTATGCAATGATGTATGATTTATGATTTTGTGGCACACATAAGAATGGTATCATTATGAGATGGGTGGGACCTATATCTCCCTCCAATGCATTGGGTAAAGATTTTATATCTCATGAGATAGACATGGATGGAACAGTAGGTTATACTGGTTCAGTGAAACAGGACTGAAACTAGGAGTGAACTCGGTTTAGAAAGGGACTTTGTCCACTAAGATAGTCTTGGCAATGAGTCTTGACTAATAAGAAATGATTCTCTATTATTATGTGTGTATGCAAAAAAGTTTCATGTTTTAAGTTGTGATTATTGGGATTACATTTCACTACTAGGATTTATCCCATGTTATGAAATTATGATCTCTTTTGCAGGTTAATATTTCCAAATTGTTATGTTATTATGAATATGATGTGATTGATTTTTCTTTTGTTTACCCTTACTGAGCATTTGAGCTCACCATTTTATGTTTTCTTTTCCCCAGGATATAAAGAAAGGTTTTAGGTAAGAAAAAAAAAGGATTATCTTTATGGGAGATGTTAAAGATCTTTCACCATGATTAGAAGATTACGTTCTGAGTTTCCAAAGACACTAAACTATTACGGCCCTCGTGTGTGTGTTTTTGTCATGTACTAAGTATTCCGAAAAAGTAATGTAATTTCCATGTAAGTCAAGCTATGGGTCTCTATAGTGATTTATTAATTTATTGGTATAAAATAAACTTGGGCACATTTAAATAGTTTTTTTGGAAAATCCTGTCTTTTTATTTATATTTTTTTAACATTTATTTATAATTAAATTTTCACCACTAAAATAATTACATATACATGTGTAAGATATATTTCAATTATTTATTAAATATTTATCATTATCTCCATTCTAAAAGTTAGTCTCTAATTTCAACATTAAAATATTATTAAGGTTCTTATTTAATCTCGATGTGGTCTATCATGTACACTATCGAATATAATGTCTCATTCAGAATATATTTGGTTATTAAATTTAATTTTCCACTATGATTTCTATATTTTATATACATTATCACATAGTTAAAATGGTTTCTTAAATAAATTATACGTTTCATACTTAAATAAATTATATATTTTAAAAAAATTAATTGTGAATTATATTTCTTATTAGAGATTTTATTTTTACAAAACACCTAAAAATTGTTTCCCTATATGTAATTCCCCTTCAACATATATTTTTCTTAATCAAGGATATTGTTCAATTCATTCCATCTACCATATTTCTATGGAATAAATATGCACTTTCCATCACATTTGGAGTATTAATCAATCACTTCTTTTATATTACCTAATCGTCATCAATGTAGAAATACAAATTTTCTTCTAATTAATTTTCATTATTAATAACCTATTCCTGATTTTGATACTGATCATTGTTCAATTATATTCCATTAAAATAATTTTTGTACTAAATATTTACTCAATAATATCTATGTTATCAATATAGCCAAAATACCATGTCCAATATTGTTTTAAATATATTTACATATAATGATTTTAAATATAATTGTATACCAAGTTATTTTACATTGGTTTATCAAGTTATTATTTTGAATGATTTCATTATAAAATTCCATTTTATTTCAATGGGTTCATTATGATATAGGGATTGATTTATTTTATGTGTCGCCCATATATATGGAGAATGAATTTTGGGACCATATATCAACGTCCATTTATTAATTTATAGATTTATATCTGACAAGACAATAATTTTAAAAAATACCTAGTTTTATTTATTATGAAAATGATAGATATGCATAGATTAATTAAAAAACTACTGTGTTGGAATAATTGTAGATTTTCACAATTTTATATTACTCATTTGTTGGTTATTTAGTTCCATACTATTATTTATGAATATATTATTCACTCAAAGTTTATGTTTTTAATTCAAGCCATTTTTTATGACATGTCATATTACATGACTCATGTTTTATGATATAATATTTTATCAGTATTAATTTCTTATATAGCATGATTAGAACCATATTATTATCTTATTCTCACTTATGATCTTTTTTTTATTCCTAAGGTTTTACATTACAATGTGTTTTATCTAATCATATTATTACATGTCGATTACCATGTTTATATTGATGAGTGTAACCAATGAGAAGTATGTAAGATAGTATAGTATGGATATTTTAGAGATAAATGTTATTAGGTTTTCTAAAATATGTTTCCTATAAAACTCCTCATCAAGAACACTACACAAAATAATCCATTCACTTTTGTGACACTACTATTTATTAATATAACTATACAATTTTTTGAAGTTTGTCGTGGATAATCTTACCTGGAATCAAATTTAATTTGTAAAATAATTTGATATTATCACTAGACTCAATAGTGCCAGTATGAGGAACCTAATTTGGTATCAATAAATACTTGTCCATAAAAAATTATATAACATTGAGTGTTATATTAATAATTAATTTTCATAATTCCAAAATATATTTCATGGTTTATTTTATAGTGAAATATCTTATAATAATTAAATAAAATGTGATGCATTAAAAAGAACTAACATTCATTGAAAGATTGTTTTTTATACAGTACACCAATTTGAAAATGATCTTTATCTTTTACTGATTAATATTCAAACTTTTTATCATGACATCATCATTGTTCTTAATCATCCATAAACCATGTTATTTTTTTTAAATGTGTTATGACTAAAAAATTATATAAAGGTATGTATATAATTGATGAATGAGTTTCGCTATTCCATTTTAAACCATAATATTATATTAGAGAGTTTTCCATCTACATAAAAATATATTGACCCCAATGAATATTATACTTGTAAATTAAAATAACCATTCTACAAAAAAAATTATATTAAACACATTATAAGAAAACATAAAGGAAAATAACGATCATGATTATTTCATAGAAATCATTGGAACACGTGAATAAATATTTGATTAAACTAATTAATATATCATTAATGGAATAATCAATTCCATCAAACACAATTTCATTAGATTAACGTGTGATATAAAAAAATTTCCATGAAAATTAATTTTCAATAATTTTTAATTAAATTTTGTATATTGGCATATAATTTACATAGAAGACTTATAATAACCATTACAAACTGAAGAACTTAATTCATTAATTCCAAAAAAATCTCTAGAAAACATTATCATTATTCAATAAATCGAAGAGATATATTGCTTTCACCCATTACCATTTAAAATTTCAATAGACCATAACATATTTGTATCACATGAAATAATTTATTTCCCTGAAAGTACAAAATAAAAAACACTATTGAACCCATTAGAAAGACATTATAAGATATTTATTTATTCACCTCCTTTAATAACACTTTTTAAATATTAATATATCAAAAATAAATTAAATAAGGGACAATTAAATTGAAGAATGCATGGATTTTCTTATTATAAATCTAATATAAAATAGCATATTTGGTTTATGTAATGGAATTTATAGCATATAAAATTTAAAATATTCAGTTTATACTTTATAATTAATGTAAATCATTCCTAATAAAATATGAAAACATGATTCTTTAAAAAAGACCGTTTGATGAATGTAAAAAAGAGATATATAATATACATTTAAATTTTTATTATTTAATATTTACACACCCATTGGAATATATGGATATTGACGAACACAATTAAAAAAAATATTTCAATCATGATAATACTATTTTTTAGATTAAATGTTCATTATGACTTGAAAAAGTTTGATCAACTAAGTCATTTTTGGAAATAATAATGAAGGTATTTTTTAAAAATTTAAAAATTAAAATTCAAAAAATAATTATAAGATAAATCCACCATGATGTTTATAAAAAACAAAATGAAAATAAACTTTGTGTGGAAAATAGAATCAATATTAGTAAAATGGAATTGAGAATAGAAATCCCTTTCCTTGTGTCGCAATTATCATGTAAATTATTTTTGATCCGAAAAAATATAAAATTTGTTAATTATGTAATTGGTTAATAAAAAATTTAATTTTATTTATTTATTTTGTTTCACTCACATCCATGTTATACATAATTACTTAATAATCTAATTTCTTCTCAGTTACATTGAAAATATTCAGCATTAAAATCCAAAATGAATTTCCTAGTTTTACTATAGTTAAATTAATCATGATTTTTTATTCACCAAATTATTTGTAATTTTTCGATTAGAATTTTGATAAATTAGTTATAAATTTAGAAAAATGAGAGTATATAGGCTATAAAATGAAATATGTTACAATGATATTGATAGTAGTATGTAGAAGCGTTTGAGAGATGTTTTTATTATTCAAAGAACACGGGGAAAAGAAATAAACTATTATTTTAGAAATAAATATAGTCAATTATATCATTTATATCATATATATATTCTTAATATACAAAAATATATATCATCCATGTGGGTAGGGGAAGAAAAATACAATATAATTGATTGTAAGGCTGTAATCCATAGGTACAGATTAGTGAAAAAATAATTGTTCTTTAGATGGTAAAGAGAAAAATAAAATACTTATTTTCTATTTATTTTTGGGATTTATATCATATTTTTAAAATTACTTCATTTGGATTTATAATTATAAAAAATAACAACATTCAGTGATGATAATTGAATTACATTACTTTATGTGGAGTTATTCTACACATACATTAAAGATCTGTAAAATTCAAGGGAATTTTTTTTCTTAATTTTCTTTGGGATTTTACAAGAATGAGGTTTCTGACGGCACTTGATTCTGAGGCTCGGTGTGCCCGGAATTTCTATCCGAAGTTTAGCTCGGGTACGTTCAGTGAACGAATGAGCGGGTTTTTCTAACTTTTGAACCGGTGCTCGGAATCGAATTCCAAGGGCACCGATGAATTTGCAGCACCAGTATTTGCTTAGGAACACCTTTTCGGGAGTTTCGTTTTCACGGGAGGAGTTGTTAAAAATTTGTGGAAGTTAAAATAAAAATAGGGTTAGAATTTTTATTTCTTTTAAGTGGTTAATCCATTGAGTGGAAGTTGGGGTAACCACCCAACATCCCATGGGAGGTTATGAGAGTGGTGGGGCCAACACGAACCCAACCCCTTCATCTTCCCTAACCTTCCATAACCCTCCATTAATATGACTTAGGTTATATTAATTTCAATTTCATCTTAAGACCTGGGTAATAAATTAAGTGGTAGCTTATTTTATTATTGTTGGTGTCTTGTTGCTTGGGAGGGTTTGGAGAAAATCTAAGGGGGGCTTGAAGATCTTCATCTTCTTCATCAAAGAACATGAAGAATGCGAAGAACGAGAAGAACGCACCGATATCCGACGAAGAATGCCGAATCCTCAGAGATCAACTACGCGATGCCGTGTACCGTGATGCTGTGTACCGCGATGCCAAAGACGCCTTTTTCCGCGACGAACCTCCGTTCAAGATACGCTTGAGGTAGGGGATTTATGCATTCCTTTTTCATGAATTTCCTTATGTCATCTATCCTCGTTCAATTGGACCGCTTGCTATCATTTAACGGGAGGGGGCCAGACCGCACCACACAGCCGAACCTCCTCTCTTATTATTTTTTTGTGTTGTTGTGGTTCAAAGGAAAGCAACGCGGTGCCGTCGCACCATGCGGGAACGAGTGGCAAAGAAGCGTGGCACCATCGCGCCGCGCATTTGAAAATCGAACCAAGCAGCAGCGCAGTCACGCCGCGCTGGAAAAACCCGAAGACACCACGGCCGGAGCGGGGCCGTAGCGGAGGTCTACGACAGAGTAGGGGGACCGGCGGCCGGTTTTGGGTTGCCGGCGTCGGAGCAAGGGGACCGGCCCTCACCGGTCCCATGGTGGCAGTAGCCGGCCGGCCAGAGCGGGCTGGCCGGACAGGGGAGGAGCCGGGGTTCGTAACCCCCGGTTGGCCGGACAGCAGCAGCCCCCCCCCCCCCACGTGGGGGCCGTGTTAATTGAGACAGCAGGGGGCAGCGCACCCCCCCTCGCAACCCTTGACTGCTCAACCGTTTCGGCCGAGCCACCTGGCCGTGGGCCGCGCCTGCACGCCAGGCCAGGCCGGGCTGCGCCAGCCAGGCCGGGCCGCGCCAGCCGAGCTGGGCCATGCCCAAGAGGGCCAGACCCGAACCCAAGTCAGGTTGACCGGGTTCGGGCCGACCTAGGGGGTCTCGGGCTGGGTCGGTCCGAGCCCGAAACCCCCACTTCCGGACCAGAAACCCCCACTTCCGGACCTCCTTCAGCCTTTCGCCCATATCATGGGTTGTGGATCTCCGATCAATGCACCGTCAGCGGAGATGTGATTCTTGGAACGAGACGGTCGTTTCGATATATTACATTCAAGGTTTTGGAGTACTTTGGGTTCGGCCGGGTTGGTTCATCCACGAAACAAACTGGGCCCTCAGAGCGGAAATGCTTATAACTTGAGTTTCAGACGTCCAATTGATGTGTCGTCGACTTTGTTGGATTCCTCTAAGTGAGACGGACATTTTGGCTTACTCCGCTCGAGGTTTGGACGTATTTGGAGTATGGTGGGGTTGGTTTTGACATAAAAACCAACCGGGCCCCTGGGACAAAAAATCCAATAACTCTCAGACCGGGCGTCCAATTGACGCACCCTCTGTGACGTTGAGTTCCCGTTGACGATACAGAACTTTTGAATACATCAACTCTGGACTATGTGTCAGTTGATGTATCAGCCCTTCGTCTCGTGGAGCGGACCCTCCCGAACGAGCTTACTATGTGCGGGAACCCTAGAGCTGGCTGCGACTGTGACGACGATAACGACTGTGCAGAAATCCTCCGTGGATTCGATGGCGAGGACTACAGCACTCAGCAATCCTACATGGATCAGTGCTACCGATCCTGTGTGGGTCGGATCCTCTGTGGGTCAGCACTCAGTGGTTCTGTGTGGGCCAGCGCCTACAGATCCTGTGTGGGTCCGATCCTGTGTGGGTCATTGCGGGGGTTAGTTACCTATCGATCCTTTGTGGGTCATTGTGGGGGTTAGTTACCTATCCATCCTTTGTGGGTCATTGCGGGGGTTAGTACCTATCGATCATGTGTGGGTCCGACGGATTAGATGAATCAGTGGCAATATCTGATCATCTCTATCGTCTTACGAAGAAGTATACCTGTGTGAGCTGAATCATGAATTTTAATCCTTATCTTCGATAAAGATTGACTTGATATCCTGTGTGGATTACATTTTTCTTTCCTGTGTGGATTGGGTTGCGTTTTCCTGTGTGGCTGGGTTGTACTTGAGCTCGGATTTTGGAACCAGATGAGAATTGATGGCTTAGGTATATATACGGGCATATACCTAAGTAGTGTTGGATGTTACTTCGTGATTGTATCTTTCCTTTGTGGACTATCCTTTGTGGATTCTAGGAGACCTTAGGGGGTCTCGGGGTCCCTACTGAGTAGCTTATACTCACCCCTGCATGCGCTATTCCCGCACTACGTTGTGTTGTTTGCAGACGACAGACAACGCTGATCGTGGTTGAGGCCTGAGGAGGAGGTCGGTACACAGAGGTGGATCACTGGGCGGGGCGTACTCGGAGCAGATGGCTGGACCAGAAGGGATTTGGAGGCTATCGGTACCCACCCTTCAGGTGGGACTTCCGGTGGATGGCTCGAGGCTGCGGCTCTACTTTCAGTTGTTGTTTTCCCTTTCCAGTTGTACTTTACTTTCAGTTTGAGTTTGTATTCTGGTCCACTTACTTTTTCTGCACTTACTGTTGTACCCAGTTTTTACTTAGTGTTTACTTCTTCTTGCTTACTCCGTGTTGTTTGTTTACTTTACAAAGGAAATGCCTTCCCTTTTTACTGGGAATTACGCCTTGGTGCTAGTCGGTAGCCCTTGGCCTATGGAAGGCGGGCTTGGGGTAGTCACGGCATGGGCCCTGAGGACGGGTCGTGATAAATTGGTATCATAGGAGTTCGGTTCTACCGCAGAACTTTGGACTATGATCTTTCTTCTATGTGAAGCAATAGTGTTAATCGTATTGGGTTTGGTTATCAGTCCATGGAGTTCAGTGTTGGTGCGGCGGCCGACGTATCCGTACACCAGGACCCTGACTTCTTATTTCCAACTTAATACATAAAAAAAATTGATTAAATGTGTGATTCAAGTTTTCTTTGTGATTACTTTATGACAGCTCACCAGGTATACTGTTTGACCGTGGTGCACCTGTTTTTTTCAGGATGGCCCCACAATGGCAGCCAGCTAGGGTTCCGAGAGTTGTGCATGACTACATCCCACCGAGCGACGAGGCCTTGGTACAGGGCCCTTTGACAGCAGAGGCACCGGCAGTACCTATACCGGTCGAGCCACCGATGATACCAGCCCCAGCTGCTGACGATGCAGGTCGCCTTAGTGAACTGCACGAGTTTCAGCGTCAGCGACGGCCAAGGTTTTGTGGGGAGACGGACCCTCAGGCAGCCGGGTATTGGCTGGAGGCAGTTGTATGGGTTTTCAGGTTAGTGAGGACACCAGCAGACCTCATGGTGATCCTCGCAGCGAGCCTCCTGCACGCGACATCAGGTAGATGGTGGAGCTTGATGCTCCAGGTGCACGACGAGGCATCACTCCTCTGTACAGACTTTTAGAGCCTCTTCCGCTCGGAGTTTGTCCCAGACACCCTCCATGTGGTGCGCATACAGTTGCTTCTACAGCTGCGGCAGAGCAACTTGACGGTCGCCCTGTACTCGGCCAGATTTACCGATCTCTCGCGCTACTCGACAGACATGGTACGGGACCCATTCTCTTGGGCCCGGACCTTCGAGCAGGGATTGAGGCAGGAGATCGGGGCATCGCTGATCTCCCTAAGCATTCCGACCCAGGCAGGGGTACTAGAGAGAGCCCTTCTGATCAAGAGCTTCCATGCTGAGCCTGCATCAGCAGCGAGACCCACCGTAGGGCGTCATGTAGCAGAGTCTTCTGCAGCAGGCAGTCGACGGATGACTCATGGGTCCAGGAAGACCAGACCCTTAGGTAGATGACCTCAAGACACTGGCTCAGTTGTGCGGGGCACACAACGCGGAGCCAGTCTTTCGAGAGGCAGAAAGTGCTACGCATGCGGCGGGCAGGGCCACATGGCTCGTGACTGCCCGACCCGTCGTGCCATGGAGCAGCAGACAGTTGAGGGGCCACACAAGCAGAGGCATAGGGGCAACCATGGCGGTCCGCAGGGAGCAAGCAGATGAGGTATAGAAGCTGGTTGAGCAGTAGGTGGTGGGCGACGCTTTGAGGCTCTACCACCACCACCAAAAGGAGGTCCAGCCCGACCACGGGGAGCTGGCGGGCAGAGACATGCACAACTTCAGGCAGCGGAGGCCTATGACCACAACACGCCCGAGATGATTCGAGGTACTATATATGTCTATTCAACCCTTGATGCAGTTCTTATAGATACAGGAGCGAGTCATTCTTTCATAGCCGCTACCCTTGTTCGGAGCTCAGAGATTCCGACAGAGCTGTTGGCTCGATCCTTATGGCTAGAGACTCTTACGGGAGCAGACTTGACGATTACGCACTAGTGACGGCAGTGTGAGCTTACTCTAGGAAGCGAGCGCTTCGACTAGGATCTTCTTGTAGCGGCGTCGAGGCCTTACGACATCATCATGGGCATGGATTGGTTATCTATAGTCCATGCTCAGATCGACTGTATTTGGTGCAAGGTGCGGTGTGTACGCACGGACAGGAGTAGGTTCACATTCACCGGCGAGAAGGGAGCCTTCGCAGAACAGGATGGAATCCCGCAGAGGACAGGACAACCCATCACTCATCAGCTGGCTAGCCTCATCCTAGGAGTAGTTGACGTGCAGATTCCTAGTTTTCCTGCAGTGGTAGATCAGTATGCAGGAGTTTTCCCCGACGACGTCCCGGGACTACCACCTCGCAGAGAGGTAGACTTTTATATTGATCTGTACCCCAGGACAACCCTGATATCCAATACAGCATATCAGATGGCCCCCGCTGAGCTTCAAGAGCTACTGTTACAGTTGTAGGACTTCCAGGGGAAGGAATTCATATGATCTAGTGTTTCACACTAGGCTTCCGCTATATTGTTGGCCAAGAAGCCAGACAGGAGCTTGCGACGTTTTATCGACTAACGTCGCCTGAACCAGGTGACAGTGAGGAACAGGTTTCCGCTACCGAGGATTGACGACCTCTTAGATCAGCTCAAGGGAGCACAGTGGTTCTCGAAGATATACCTCAGGTTAGGCTATCATCATCTCAGAGTTCGGGACGAGGACGTCGAGAAGGCGGCTTTCAGATGTTGGTATAGCCATTATGAGTTCTTGGTTATGCCATTCGACATAACCAATGCTCTAACAGTGTTCATAGCCCTCATGAACATGATCTTTCAGCCAAACCTCGATCGATTTGTAATGTTCTTCATCAACGGCATTTTTGATATACTCTACCACCGAGGAGGAGCACGCTTACCACTTGCGGGTTTTATTAGACACACTCCGAGAGAACCAGATTTATGGAAAGCTCTCAATGTGTCTGTTCTGGATACGCGAGGTCCACTTTTGGGGACACGTCATCTCTAAGGTGGGAGTTGCGGTGGATCCTGCGAAGACTGTGGCAGTTCTAGCTTGGGAGCCACCGAGGAGCGTGACAGAGGTGCGGAGTTACTTGGGACTAGCTGGGTACTATCGGAGATTTGTGCTAGACTTCTCCAGAGATGCGGCACCACTCTCAGCCTTGACGAAGAAGGGGAAACCCTTTGTGTGGTCAGATCGATGTCAGCAGAGCTTCCAGGAGCTGAGACAGAGATTGACCAGCGCTCATATCTTGAGGCCACCATAGGAGGGTGTTGAGTACATAGTTTACTGCAATGCATCTGGGACCAGACTCAAATGTGTCCTGATGTAGTAGCAGGCAATGATCCCCTATGGATCACGATAGTTGAGGCAGTATGAGCAGAACTACGGTACCCATGACCTGGAGTTAGCAGTAGTGGTCTTCGCTCTGAAGATGTGGAGACACTATCTAATGGGAGAGCACTTTACAGTCTATTCTGACCATCAGAGTCTCAGGTACATCTTCTCACAGAAGGACCTGAACCTAAGACATCGGCGATGGCTCGAGTTCCTCCAGGACTATGACTTTGAGATAGTCTATACTCATGGGAAGGGTAACGTAGTAGCCAATGCTCTCAGCAAAAGGACGAGCGTCCTGCTACATGGGGAGGTGACAGAGTAGCTAACCGCTTTGCAGATATCCTTCATGGATAGAGATGGAGAAGCCTTCCTTCAGTCACTCACAGTCACTCTTCCACTACTACAGCGGGTTAAAGAGGCACAGCGTGGGGACACCGACTGTGAGACGCGGCATGCACATATATCCTCAGGACAAGCACCTGATGGATTCTCCGTGGGAGGAGAGAACGATGTCCTTTTCAGAGGACGTACCATGGTACCAGTTGCTTTACGAGAGGAGGTGATGGGAGAGTTTTACACTTCCCCTTTAGCGGTACATCCTGGAGTGGTGAAGATGTACCAGGATCTCAGACGAAAGCACTAGTGGCCAGGCATGATGAAGGTTGTGGTAGAGTTCGTTTCTCGATGCCTCACCTGCCAGCAGGTGAAGGCAGAGCACCAGGTACCTGCAGTCTTGGTACATCCCTTGGAGGTCCCGAAGTGGAAGTGGGGCGACATATCTATGGACTTCGTGACTGGACTTCCACGCACCTCCAGAGGTCACGACTCCATTTGGGTGATTGTCGACCGACTCATCATGTCGGCTCACTTCTTACCCATCAGAGAGAAGGGCTCGGTGGAGAGATTGTGATGTCTATACTTTCATGAGATTGTGCGGCTTCATGGTGTGCATTCATCTATCATCTCCGATCGAGATTCTCACTTTACTTCCCGTCTTTGGAAGGGGTTGTAGGAGGCATTCGAGATGCAACTACGTCTCAGTACCGCCTTCCACCCTCAGACAGATGGTCAGACGGAGAGGACCATTCAGACTCTCGAGGACATGCTTCGTGCATGTATTCTCGACTTTGGACATAGTTGGGAGGACCACCTACCCTTGTTGGAGTTCGCGTACAACAACATTTACCACTCCACCATCGGGATGGCACCATACGAGGCGTTGTACGGCTGACCTTGCAGGTCACCTATGTGCTGGACAGACCCTGGAGAGTCAGCACTTGTGGGACCATAGATGGTACAGGCCATGACAGAGAAGGTCCAGGTCATCCAAGAGCAGATGAGGATAGCTTAGAGCCGGCATAAGTATTATGCTGATAGGAGGCGGAGGCCACTAGAGTTCGATGATAGAGACCACGTCTTCTTGCGTGTCTCACCTCGACGTGGTATACAGAGATTTTCCCAAGGTGGAAAGTTGTCTCCACGTTTCATCATAACATTCCAGGTCCTCAGCAAGATTGGCTAGGTGGCTTATCGCCTGGCTCTACCACCTCAGTTGCACCGCATGCACAACGTCTTTCATGTATCACAGCTGAGGAGATACGTGCATGACCCGACCCATATCATTGACCATGGGGAGCTGGACATTGATGATGGGGTGACTTTTGCAGAGGTTCCATTGTAGATCGAGGATCGAAAGGAGTGGGTCCTACGTGGACGGTCGATTCCTCTAGTGCGCATCAGATGGCAGCACGGGAACCTCCAGGAGAGCACTTAGGAGCGGGAGGCTTAGATGCGTGCTCAGTACCCACATTTGTTCCCCTAGTTTTTGATGTATCTTTACGGGGACGTAAATCCCTATGGTGGGAGTAATGTAAAGATCCGTAAAATTCAAGGGAAATTTTTTTCTTAATTTTCTTTGGTATTTTACAAGAAGGTGGTTTCTGACAGCGCTTGATTCTGAGGCCCGGTGTGCCCGGAATTTTTATTCTAAGTTTGGATCGGAAACGTTCAGTGAACGAACGAGCGGGTTTTTATAACTTTTGAACCGGTGCTCGGAATCGACTTTTGAGGGAACCGATGAATTTACAGCACCAGTATTTGGTAAGGAACACCATTTCTGGAGTTTCGTTTTCATAGGAGGAGTTGTAAAAAATTTGTGGAAGTTAAAATAAAAATTCAGTTACATTATTATTTCTTTTAAGTGGTTTATCCATTGAGTGGAAGTTTGGGTAACCACCCAACTTCCCATGGGAGGTTATGAGAGTGGTGGGCCCCACACAAACCCCACCCCTTCATCTTCCCTAACCTTCCATAACCCTCCATTAATATGACTTAGGTTATATTAATTTGAATTTCAACTTTAGACTTGGGTAATAAAATAAGTGGTAGCTTATTTTATTATTCTTGGGGTCTTGTCGCTTGGGAGGTTTGGGAGAAAATCTAAGGGAGGCTTGAAGATCTTCATCTTCTTCGTCGAAGAACATGAATAACGCGAAGAACGCACCAATCTCAGATGAAGAACAACGAATCCTTGGAGATCGACTACGCGACACCTTGTACTGTGACGCCAACGATGCCTTTTTCCGGGATGAACCTCCATTCATGCTACGCACGAGGTAGGAGTTTTATGCATTCCTTTTCATGAACATCCTTCCGTCATCTATCCTCGTTCAATTGGACCACTTGAAATCATTTAACAGGAGGGGCCCAGACCACAGAAACACAGCCGACCCTCCTCTCTTATTATTTTTTTGTGTTGTTGTGGTTCAAAGGAAAGTGATGCGCTGCCGTCGCACCGCGTGGGAACGAGTTGCAATGATGTGCAGCACCATCGCGCTGTGCATTTGAAAATCAAACCAAGCCGCAACACCATCGCGCAGCGCAGGAAAAACCAAAAGACAACGTGGCCGGAGCGGGGCCATGGTGGAGCAGGGGGACCGGCGGCCTGTTCCGGGCCGCCGGCGTCGGTGCAAGGGGAACGACCCTCGCCGGTCCCGTGGCGGCAGTAGCAGACTGGCCGGAGTGGGCCAACTGAACAGGGGAGGATCCGGGGGTCTTAACCTCCGGCTGGTCGGACAACAGCGCCCCCCCCCCCCCCACGTGGGGGCCGCGTTAATTGAGACAACGGGAAGCAGCCCCCCCCCCCCCCCCGCACCCCTCGACCGCTCGGCCGTTTCGGCCGAGCCACCGGGCCGCGCCAGCACGCCGGGCCAGGCCGCCGCGGCCAGGCCGGGCCACGCCCAAGAGGGCTGGACCCGGACCCGGGTCGGGTTGCCTAGTTCGGGCCGACCCAGGGGGTTTCGGCCGGGTCGGTCCGAGCCCGAAACCCCCACTTCCGGACCTCTTTCGGTATTTTACCCATATCGTGGGTTGCAGACCTCCGATCGACACACCGTCAGCGGAGATCTGATCCTTGGAACGAGAAGGTCGTTTCAATATATTACACTCAAGGATTCATGGTACTTTGGGTTCGGCCGGGTTGGTTCGTCCATGAAACCAACAGGGCCCTCGTAGCAGAAACATTTATAACTTGAATTACGGACGTCCGATTGACGTGTCGTCGACTTTGTTGGATTCTTCTAAGTGAGATGGACCTTTTTGCTTACTCCGATCGATGTTTGGATGCAGTTGGAGTACAGCCGGGTTTGTTTTGACTTAAAAACCAACCGGGCCCCTGGGACGAAAAAACCAATAACTTTAAGACCGGGCATCCGATTGATGCGCCGTCTGTGACATTGAGTTCCTGTTGACGATACAGAACTTTTGGATACATCAACTTCGGACTATGTGTCAGTTGATGTATCATCCATTCGGATCATGGAGCGGACCCTCCCGAACGAGCTTGCTGTGTGTGGGAACCCTAGAGTTGGCGGCGACTGTGACGACGATGAGGAATGTGCAGAAATCTTCCGTGGGTTCAATGGCGACAACTACATCACTCAGCGATCCTACGTGGATCAGTGCTACCGATCCTGTGTGGGTCAGATCCTGTGTGGGTCAGCGCTCAGTGGTCCTGTCTGGGCCAGTGCCTACAGATCCTGTGTGGGTCCAATCCTGTGTGGGTCATTACCGGGGTTAGTTACCTATAGATCCTTTGTGGGTCATTGTGGGGGTTAGTTACCTATCGATCCTTTGTGGGTCATTGCGGGGGTTAGTACATATCGATCTTGTGTGGTTACGATAGCTTAGATGAATCATTGGAAATATCTGATCATATAAATCGTCTTACGATGAAGTATACCTCTGTGAGCTGAATCTTGACTTTGAATCCTTATCTTAGATAATGATTAACTTGATATCCTGTGTGGATTACGTTTTGCTTTCCTGTGTGGATTGGGTTGTGTTTTCCTGTGTGGACTGGGTTGTACTTGAGCTCGGATGTTGGAACCGGACGAGAATTTATGACTTAGGTATATGTATGGGCATATACCTGAGTAGAGTTGGATGTTACTTCGTGATTGTATCTTTCCTTTGTGGATTATCCTTTGTGGATTCTGGGAGACCTTCGGGGGTCTCGAGGTCCCTACTGAGTAGCTTATACTCACCCCTGCACCAGCTATGCCCGCACTACGTTGTGTTGGTTGCAGACGACAGACAACAATGATCTTGGTTGAGGCATGAGGAGATGGTCGGTACCCAGAGGTGGATCACTGGGCGGGGTGTACTCGGAGCAGACAGATGGACTCGAGGAGCTGTGGAGGCTAGCTGTACTCACCCTTCAGGTGGGACTTCCGGTGGACGGCTCGAGGCTGCGGCTCTACTTTCAGTTGTTGTTTTCCCTTTCCAGTTGTTCTTTACTTTCAGTTTTGGTTAGTATTGTCGCCCACTTACTTTTTCCGCACTTACTGTTGTACCCAGTTTTTACTTAGTGTTTACTTCTGCTTGCTTGCTCTGTGGTGTCTGTTAACTTTACTAAGGCAATGCCTTCCCTTTTTACCAGGAATTATGCCTTGGTGCTAGTCGCTGACCCCTGGCCTATGGAAGGTGGGCTTGGGGTAGTCACGGCACGAGCCCTGAGGACGGTTCGTGACACATACTCTCATGAAATGAATTTATTTTCAATTATATATATTATTCGGTAAAAATGGGTTCTAACATTAAAATAATGAAATTTTAGTTTCTTTTATATTATGATATTATTTTTCAAAAATATTTAAGAGATTATTGAAGGAGCCGTGTGATTAAATAAAATGAAAATACTCAGTTAGAAACACTACTTCTTCTTTGGAAAACCTCATTAATATTTCACACAAAGCATTCGTATGATTGTCTTCCATTCAAACCAGTACATCATTGATGACAAAGAAAAGATGTAATAATTATTTTATCTTTTATAAATAATAATTATTTCTTAATAAATTATTATTTTTTAAATCCACGTGTATATCCGAACATTGATAGATTCTTATGTAAAATAAAATAATCTTTTTCGTTAGGTGTACTCCACATGTGAGCGTGAAATATGTTAATATTTTCCATTCAATAGTAAATAAAGAAGAAGAAGATTTATTTACCAAGATAGAATTAAATTTATAACTTATGTATCACATTATCTTATTTTTATCTAACATTATGAGTAGTCATAATATTCAATTATGAAAAAACAAATAAAAAATATTATGGGTGGTAGTCTTTTTATACACTTGAGTGAATTTTTTACAATCCATTTGATACATCAGTTGGTCGAAAAGGGTTATACCACAAAAAAATTAAGTATAATTAAATTGGATTAATGATGATATTATTTTATTATGCTTAATAATGTTTTGGTATAAGGGAATAAATAATATGATAACACACACATGTTAACTATAAATTTTCTACAAACTTGTAGAGTTGGGTTATACCAAAATCCTTCACATGATATTATTATAAGAAGAAAATGGCTTATAATATCTTGATAGATCTTTCATGAAGTGTTTTTAATAGATATCAGCTATAATATTCGGCACTATATGTGTAAATAATAGAGGATAGGTTTTCATATTTTTTAGTGACATAGAAGAAGCACATTGTATATTTCAAAATATTAAAGTATATTAATGTCTTAATCATATGAAATTTCTCTAAAATTAATCATCGATTTATAATATTTTCTAGAGTGTAAAAATATGACTATTAAATTTTATTTGAAGAAGTTTATAGGTCATTATAATCGTTATCAGATTTTTGATTGAAAAATTTCACAAGTTTTAGCTATAACCATGGTGAAAAGATTTTTTTTACTAATTAATCCATTCATAAAGAAAAAATTATTCAGAAAAATTTAACATGTTTCGAGATCATAATTCCAAATATAAAGTCAATATTAATTATATAAATCACCAAATATAGTAGAACATAATTTTACAATCACAACATGTAAAGTGATGAAAAAATAGTTTTTATAAAAAATATATATTATTTAAGTATAAATGTGTTATTAAATAAAAATGAAGATTAATTTTTATTCCAATTATAATGATTGGGTTTTATTTAATCAAAATTAAATAATGAAATTTCAAAACAAGTCCAACATAATATTATTATCTGAAAATATAGTAAATGAAATGTTCATTTTATTAAGAATTTTTATTTTCAATTATTTACAAAAAATCATCTTTTTAAAAAAAATATTCAAAAATACACGATAAGATAAATAAGACATTTATATTTCTATTTTTTTAATTTTTTCATGTTTATATTAAATAGTTGTCAAACTAAACACAAA
The DNA here is from genome assembly GCA_963277665.1 of Viscum album. Classification (NCBI taxonomy): domain Eukaryota; kingdom Viridiplantae; phylum Streptophyta; class Magnoliopsida; order Santalales; family Viscaceae; genus Viscum; species Viscum album. The sequence continues at coordinate 1,403,726,731 of OY728155.1, forward strand.
AAGAATGTAATAAGTTTAAATTAATTTTGTTTGAATAATACTATTAATTTTTTGATTTAAAAAATTATTAATATTATTATAGTGAATGTTAATATATAAAACACATTTCATGAATATTAATAAGGAATAAAATTATTATGTTATAGAAAATACCTAGGTTTTTTCATTATTTATCATAATTTTTAAATTTAATCATCCAAATATTCTTCATTATATAATGAAGTGTGGCTATTTTTCATTCATTGAATATTTTGATTCATTCATTTGTCCTAAAAAAATGTTGGTTATACCAAAATACATATCATGGTGAATCTCCATATTTAGTAACACAATCTTACAAAAATAATGAATTTTAAACCTATGTTCATGATATAATATATTCTTTTTTAAAATTATAACATACAGACTCAAATAATCACATGAAACAGGTACAAATTTAATTAATAATGATTCAAGAAACACATCATGAAAATTAGTTATAATTGAAGGAAAGGTCGCTAAAATAGAAATCCATCCATGTTACTCAATGATTTCATACATTCCAATGAACTACATAATTATGTTTCCAACCTTAACAAAATGAATAATTGTTTTCTACTAAGAATCATTATTAAAAAAATGATATCGTACCTTGAATGAATGATCTTTCACTTGGTTATATTCACAACATGTTACATACTCTATAACGTCATCATATTTTTTGAAATAATTTTCACATATTAAACATTTTCTTTGACCATTTGTTGTCCTAAAAACAAGATTTGTTTACATTATTCCCATAATATCAAAGATCAACACATCTTTTCATATAATTACTCAAATGCTTCCATCTGTATAATAAAATGATAATGGTTAATATAAGAAAATTAATCAAATGAATTTTTTTATCACAACATCCATGGTAATCCATAAAACAATATCGAATAATGTATTCAAATGAGGAAATATTTCTCATTGACTGTATATCATATTGAAGACAAAGAGCTTTACATAAATATAATTTTGTACAAATCAAAAAATAACGAATTTTCATGAAAATAGAAAATTTTCTAGGATAATGATCATATATAATAAAATGTGTGCCCCAATGAAATATTATGATATCTAAAATATAATGTTATTAATGATAACTACTAGAATATTTCCTCAGTTTTCATTCAATAATTAGAAAAATATATTACATTACCATTAATATTTTTCAATCATCTTTTACCATATTACATGTTATATATTTTATACTAAATTTAGTAAGGAATTTATTTTTTCATTCACAAAAATATTCATTTAAGTGGTCTCTAAAAATCCTAGTGATAATATGATGAATTCTAAATAGAGAAAAAACATATATATCAAAAATTCTATATCTAAATAGTAAAAACATGAAATACATAATATATTTTTTTGAATATAAGAAAACATTTTTTATTAATGTTAATTTTTTATATCAATATTTCCTAACCAATAATACCTTTTAATGTAAATCATTATCCTCCATAAGATGATTCCTAATTATGTATTATATCGATGAAAATTATTTCACTAAAAAGAAAACATAGGATGTTCCTACATTAAACTATTATATACAAATATTCCTAAAATTGTTTTTCAAGGGATAACAATCCAAAGGTATCATAATTTATTTACCTTTACATTTTTGGACTAAATCATCTGATACTCTGTATGATTTCAATTTATTGTAATGAATTGTTTAATTATAATCCTTGATGGGATACATCATTCATAAATATATAATTTTTAACTCATTATTGGTATATATATATATATATATATAAATATTATTATTAGTATAAATTTCACACATTACTAAATATGAGTTTTTAATCAATGAATTTAATTCAATAACCTTATAATCTATATTTATATATTTTGTATGATAATTTATCACATTTAGTTATATAATGAATCATAATAAATTAATTGACCGATTTTAATTATAACAAAAAAACCCACATTAATTTAGAATCGTTGTACATAAAAACATCTTCTTGATGTATAGGGAATTAAAAAATAATCTTTTATGATATTATAAATTTCAATCACATACATTTTTCTTGGTATATTAAATATCTTTTTGAGTTAACATATATATTGTTCTAGATATTTGTGAATTTTTTTTCTGAATACCATTGTTAATGACATCATAATATAAAAATGACGTGATTATTTGTATCATTAGTAGGTATTTACTTATGTTTAACAACTTTTATTTTAGTATGATCAATAAATATTTAATATTTTTAAAAAAATATAAAAGTGTATAATTTTGAACAAAAAAATGTAATTCATTAGATTTACCATATAACATATTTTATTTAATTGGATAAAAACAATATTTTTGTGTTATGTATGATCCATAAATCCATAATAATATACCAATGTATAGTCAATGAATAATGAATTTTATTAGTCAGAATTGTAATGAAAAAAAACTGTAATGTCGAAAAATACAACTATATAATATTTTACCTCATTGGGAATAAAAAAATAATTAATTACTATACCTCATATAAAAATCCATTATCGAAATTACATTCCTCATTGTGTTAACCTAATGGTAAGAAAACATGAGATCAATCATTAGAAAATATTAATCACCCAAGAGAAGATCAAACACTCATCAATTTGATGAAATATATATTTTTAATTAATTGTGATTTAATTAGAATATTTATAAATAATATAGTGCATCATGGTATAATTCCAATATTTAATAAAAAATGGATCACCCCATTGTGAAGTTTGTGAATGAATAAAACCATCATCCTCAAACACTTATAATATATTTTTCCATTCTTAACGCTTCAATCAATGTATCTTATAAAAACAATGAGGAATATTTTTATAATTAGGAACAACATGGAAAACAATGGTATCCTCATTAGAAATAATATAAAAAAAACATTCAGAAATAACACTACATATACATTTACTATAGTTTTATCAAGAATATAAATATTTTAGATCCTATTAATAATGTATTAAATATAAAATTAATTTCCATATTAAATAAATTTATCATCTTCTTGATAAGTTAAAAGTTTTTTAAATTCATTCTTATTTACAAATTGAAACAGTTACATAAAAGCATTATTTCTCTCAACAATAACATTATATTGGAAATTATAAAGGAACCACATAAGCTAAATCACATCAAACTATAAAAGTTAAAAAAATAGTACGATTTCATGGAAAATTACATTGAATGGTTTTAACTAAAAGATAATTGAAAATTAATTTTTTCCCACAAACCTACCCTGGGTGTTTAAAAAACAATTTTGTTTCATTTATTCATGTGAAATTTCAATTTAATTTATGAAGAACAAAAAAAAATTATTGAATGTGTAGAACTCAAATCAAAAAATAAATTTGAATAATCTAAATAAACATGTAATGTAGTTAAATCCATGCCATTAGGTAGTCTATCATCTATATCTGTTTTCAATAAGAATTTACACATAATATTCTTCTTTTGAAAATTAAATCATCAATCCTATTCATATCAACTTAATGGTAAATACCTAATATACAATAAAATTAAAATTAAATCATAATACTGTCATATTTTCATATTTTTTTAAACATTTCAATTATATTCATGAGACATATGTCAAAAAAATTATACACCTATAACACATTATATTTTCAAAATACACTCCCCATGATTTTTTTCCATATATATCATAAAATATAATTTTTTTTTACATTCAAATTTATTTTTTGAATGATTCCCAATTATGTATTATCTATAATAACATATCTAGTAATTTTTATAGAATACATGATCATCAGTAGACTCCATTTAAAAATTCATATCACTTCAACAAAGCTTCAAATTTCATTACAATTCCATAAAATACAATGATGTTTGATATATAGTCTTCAATTGTGTGGAAAATTTATTATTTATAAAATCAAGATATCTAATAATTGTTTTACATACGATTCTAATTGGGTGATATCTACTTTATACGAGTCTACTTAATCATTCTATTTCTTACTTGATTCAATCAATTTCTATTCCACTCTATGTTGAATGTCATTAGGAAAATACTTCACAAGGAAACATTATTATATTTATTCAATTTTTAGGAATTCATATCTTCTCTTTCATAAATAATAATATCCATTGACCAATATTGATCGGTTTCAAATTTAAAAATGTATGTGGTAAGAGTTACCATATGATGTTACGAAACACCCATGAAATTGAATATATTCAACAATAATTTGACCCAACCATTGGATATGAATGTGCCACATGATATACTGAATAGTAGGGGTATTATTTCATTACATTATCTAAAATAGGCGCATTAAACTACAATGAACACAGTTTCTATCTAAAAATTATTCTACCTCAATTTATACCCTACATATTATTATTCATCAAAGAAAAAATGACTTGGATATTCCTGATTTCATTTTTAAACATTATTTGGAAAAAATATGTAATCAAGAAATAAGATGACGTAAGAATCTGATGGCCCATGTCCCAGAAATTATTTTCTAAATAATTAATTGTTTTTAAAAAACGTGTGTCAGATGATTTACAGAAAACGTTTAATAGAACATAAATGGGTACCTATATCTGAAAACTGAGGCCACCATTATTTTCGGGACTATTTCATTACCTATGGTGAGGTCTATCACCAGTCGGTTTAGGTCAACTGTGAATTATTTTTTTGGAGGAAACTCTAAATAAAATAAATAATTAAATATTATTTTATTTTCAAATAACAATAACTCATGAATGATTATTCAAATTAGAATTACGAGACCACTATTCAGTTCATAATGTGGTTTCTTCCCTTGTAGAGTCTTAAATTTAGTCGATGCAGGTATTCTATGGAAAACCCCGAAATGGACTTAAGTAACATTAATTAAATTAAAGGAATTTGTTTTGATTAAACGATGATTTTATTTAAAATTATCCTGATGCAGAAATCATAGGTTTTAGAACATAACCCTATGAACACCATAGAACTTATAAGGATTGCTTTGGTGAAACCTATCAAAGAAATGGCGAAGGAATCATTATTCAATGATCCACAAACATTGTTCTTGACAGATATCCCCAAAGGCGGCGAAATAGTGACCGAACATCATCGATGAGTGATATAAATCCAATGTAAGATGAGTTTTTTTTATTTTCTTCTACATTCTTTAATTATATGACAAACTCAAACCAACCAACAAATAGGTTGATCCGTGATTCGATCATAAACATATGGATGGGTTTTATTTCTAGGGGATTTTATTGGGAGTTGATATTTTGATTATTTTGATGAAAAAATAGGATTTTTTTTTTCAAGTAGAAATAAACCATTATCAATAAGATCATTGATCAATGTTTGTACCTCTAGTTTGACTTATTGTTTTCTCCCCACATTCATCATCATTCTTGGGCCTTATTCTCTTGGACTATAGCTTTTCTTATCCCGATTAATCAATTGTTTCATACCCAATTATGGATGATACAATCCTACAATAGTTATATGGGATCAAATTGACATGAAATAAGTGCAAAGAATTAAATGGATCAATTAAGACTATGTTGGATCCCCAAATGTGTATTCTTTGATGCTATTCAGCAAATTTAATAAAAAACTTTTTTTTAATTCATTGTGCGACAAGAACGGAATAAGAAACAAATTTTTTGGATGATGTTGTGACCGAATGAGGCTGAATATTGAGTTTTCTGAAAATTCATGATAGGAAGGGCGGTCGGAGTAGTGGAGGAGATGACCAGAACACAAACCGTGGATTCTAGAAAATCCATTACATCACACTGTGTAATCTTAGATTATATGGTGTTCCCCCACCCCATCAACAAAAACAAGGGTTTTAGGATGAATTAATGTTTCACGTGATGTGTTACCCCTATAACACATCATGTTGGACCTTACATGAGGCTCAGTGTGTATCATTGGAGTAACAAGAACACGCGGTGGAGTACACGGCTTGTATACATGATGTGTACCCCACAAAAATCCATACCGAGACTGAATACATGGGTTAACCCGTGTAATTGTACTTGGGAAGGTGATCACAGGTTTAAACCACATACTGGAACATAGAAAAAGTCCATTGGTGGGCCCCGTATGGTAGGAAACAACATTTGATCATTTCTATATGTCGTGTATACCTTTTCTACGAAATATGTTCATCTGACATGGGTCATTGTAAATGAGAAGTACTCATGGTCATGGGGAAGAACATGCGACCCTTATACATATTGTGTAATCTATTATACATGTCTTGATATCCTTGTCCAACATTTATTGGACATGTTTTGATTGGGTGGGTTCCCATTTCTCATTCCCCTAATAGTCATTTGGTATCATTTCCAGTCCAAAGGAGTATGACACCCTTCAGCTAGACTTTCAGGATAGAGTAGGGAGTCATCTTCGAGAGGCACAGAGCATGGTGCACTTTCTATTCTTGTAACCTTGATAGATTTATGTTATCAACATGAATAATCCTACCGGATGTTAGTCCTCTACATAGAATGAAAATCTGGATGAGTCTTAGTAAACTCCATGGCTCATGCAGTGGTCCTCATCTATGTATCATGATCTTCCCCACTCATGGGGTTTTTTCTCTTAGAGAGATCCTATCACATCTCTCTTTATATTGATAAGTTTATCTATCTCTCTTAAAGTTTCATGTCAAATAGAACTTCATGGGGAGACATACTCAGTGTAATCAGACGCTGGAGTGTGTTATCCTAGATGAGTTGTGTCGTGGAATCTTCAAACTGAATCTCTAGTGTTCTTATATGGTATTTGAGATATACCAATAGACTATGGGTCTATGTTCGAATATATTGGGATATATTTTTTGTATTTATTGTATACACATAATTTTTTATAGGTGACTATAACTTTACCTTGTGTATTTCATTTTTCACGGAGTGTCCTATTGTGTATTGTTTTACTCATCCATTGATGGGATTTTCCAGAACGTGTCTTGTCTTTTTCATACATGAGAAATTTTTGGAAGATATTTAGCCAGCCCAAGACCAGGACTAGGACCCATGGGTGATTCATGAGTTCAGAAAGTCCAAGGTATTCTTAACACAACAAACAAAACCATAAACTTTTTTTATTGGCTGGGCATTGTAGTTTATAGACTCTTTCTTTTGGTGGGCTTGTATTATTGCCCAGTTTACATTACTGAAGTATTTATTCCATGTTGTATTCTATTGGTTTGGCTAGTTCAATGCATGCATTTTGTTCCTTAGTTGATTTCACATTTCATCATTTGTGGGCTTGGAGATGTGTGTGTGTATGAGTGTACAGGTACTTAGGAAATTCCTCTCATATTAGTGATATTCCTACTCAGTGCTTGTCACCAGCCCCTAATTTTTGGAGGCTGGCATGGAGAGTCAATGAATTGACCACACTAGGATAGATCATCATAGTGTGGTATCAGAGGTGGTTGGTTCTACCTTAGGACTGAGATTCTATGATATTGGTTTGGGGAAATAGTGTTAACTGTTTCATGTTCATCATTTAAGCTAGGGACTCTAATGTTGGTGTAGCGACCAATGCATCCATACACTAGGACTCTGATAACATAGTTTTAGACATCTTACATGATAAAAATAGTTTCGCGGAAACAATAATGTTACACACATCATATATTAATGGGTTTTTGATTCCATTTCCTTTTTGAGTCAGTGGTCATGAATTCTTAATTGACTGTGGGACATCTTCTTCTATTATAGGATATCTTTTTAAAGTATACTAGCTAGGATTCAATAGCTTGATAATGAGGATGGCCCCCTTAGTGCCAAGGATTTGATACACGGATCATTTCCCTTATTGTTACATCTAGGTGGTACACCATCCATACCTCCACCTATAGAGAAACACATGGTACTTGTAGTACCAGCATGTTAAGAGTGAATGATGAGCATTCTTCATGAGTTTCAGTAGCCTAGACCCATCAGGTTCTGAGGTAGTCCGGACACAATGGTGGTTGGGGAATGGTTTGAGGTGGTAAACTGAGTTTTCTAACTATCCAGGACACCAGAAGATCAGATGTTGGTTCGGGCGAAAAGCCTTATATTTCGGTTAGTAGGGCGATTGTAGTGATAATTACCAAATCTATTGATGATGTGACCCTTAAATGGGTAGAGTTTTAATTCATTCTCATATAGTTGTTATCACCTTATAATTTGAGGGTTATGCATATCTAAGAGATTCTATATCACTTGTAGGATGACAGGTCAGTGTCTGACTATTCATCAAGGCATCCCTACCTCTCTAGGTACTCCATGGATATGACACATGATCATATCTATATGATATGGACATTCGAGAGAGGTATAATAAGACACAACACAGAATGTGTATCCCCAATATTCATTACTACCATTTATGGGGTGCTAGAGAAGGCTATAACAGTTGATATTTCCTTAGATGGGAAAATACAGCTGATAATAGTCATCCTTTGAAAAGTAAGAGTAGATACCTTGGAACCAGGATCTTTTAGACATCCTCATAATCATGGATGTGTTAGAAATCACAAAAGGAATACACAGAATAGAGATTCTACCATTTATGGCTAAAGGGGTTGGTCCAGTCGTCCTAGAGAAATGAAATTCTATTATTGAGGCGGCACGAGACATATAACTAGATATTGTCCAACCTGATGAGATTCTGATAGGGAGAAAATGGACGAGTCTCCAAGAAATAGAAATAAATTGTAGTTGGTAGACACATGGGTTAAATGTTGTGGTAGGGGAAGTGAGAGTGCAGCAGTAGGTGGCATACGTTTCATCATTTTACGAATAGAACCCCTTGGTAGTCCGCACCAATATCAAAGAGTTGGAGGACAGGGTAAGGGGAATCTATATGGGGTTGAGTCGTTTGATATAGAGGCTCCAAGACTGATTCATGGTACGATCTTTTTCTTATATATTATAGATACCATATTTATAGAGATAGATAAAAATCATTTTTCTCTTGTCACAAATCTAGTATGGGACATTTAGATTTTAGTTAGACCGTTTACTCGAATCTTACGATTTGAGACACATACTAGAGTAGACATGATGATCAGACTTATGTTGATAGTGTAACATGAAAATTGGAGGAGTGAGTATTAGTTGGAACCTCTTCGTGAATGTTTTGAGGCCTTATGACTTCATCACTAGAATGGATGGATTATATTCAGTTTTTTCAAAAATTGAATGTTTTATGTAAATAGTGAAATATATCTACAGTCATAGAAAGAGGTTTTCTTTGTGAGATATATGAAAACCCAGGAAACACATGAAGAACTCATTCATAATAGGTCTAAAGTGATTATTCATGAGTTGTATAGCATAATCCTCAAGAAATATATGTTTTTATATTTCAACTCCTAGAAGAAGTGGCATAGTATGAGGACATCTTTCAAGAATATGTTGCAATATTGACTCCATGTTAGGAGATAGACTTATGAATTTCTTTACACCACGAGATGTCACCGAGATCTGAACTAGGAAATCCTATGGCTACCGTAAATAGTTTCAAGATGAGAGTGTAGTTGGAGGAATTGCAGATGAAGGGATTATTATGACATAATGTTTTACCATTGCATGCCCCAGTTTTTTTCCATAAAGGAAGATGAGAGCGTGAGGTTTTTTGTGAATTTCCAACACATTAACCAAGTGAGCCTGGGGAATGAGTATCTAGCACCAATAATCGATTACCTTCTTAATTAGTTAAGTGGTTCACGATGGATCAAAATGTTTGACCACATGTCAATGTTTTTTGATGTTTTGGAATAGTTTGATGAGTGCCCCAATATTGATATTTTCATAGAAGGGTGTTTTGTACATAGTGTTCTACAATGCATTTGTAACCAGATTTTGTTATGTCTTGATTCATAGAAAATAAATGATTTCATAAGGTTATTTCTAGTTGAGGCTATATGAGAAAAAATATGTGACCCATGATCTTCAGTATGTAGTGTTAGAATTCGAATTAATTATACGAATACAATACCTGATGGGCAAGCATCTTATCACCCACTTCTATAACACAAGTATCAAGTAAATCTTCTCTCTGAATGATCTGGACTTGATAAAGAAGCAATGGAAAGAGTTCCTCTCAGACTATGACAATTATATTTTCTATACTCTTGGTAAGGAGAACGTGGTGGCTGAATCTCTAAACAATAGATCTAGTTCGCAGTTGATGAATGAGGCATTAGAGCAGTTGACCTTGGTAGAATTTTCCTTTGAAGATGGAGGTGATGCATCTACCCTCTAATAGATGGTTGTAACCCCTTTACTCTTATAGTGTGTCAGGGAGGCAGAACATGGGGATACCGAATGTGAGACCTGATGCTATCAAATGTCCACAGGGAATGCACCTGATGGATCACAAGGTGGGGAGTGTGTCATTCTTTATATAGGATTCACAATATTAATATTGAAACTATTGTATAAGGCTTTGTATGAGATTCATTCATCCCCTTTAGTGGTACACCCTAAAGTGGAGAAGATGTACCTGGACCTACAATGTCAGTTTTTATGGATAAAGATGACGAATGTAGTGGATGAGTTTTTCCCAATTCCTTATGTTTCAGTAGATAAAGGATGAGCACCAAGTTCCAGCGGTTTTACCTCAACCTCATTAAGTTTCGTAATGTAATTGGGATGAGATATCATTGTAATTCCTAATGGATTTACCACATAAGTCTAGGGAAATGATTCAATCGAGGTGATTTTTGACAAAATAACCATGTTGGACCACATCTTAGCTATCTGAGAACAGATTTCAATAGAGATCTTGGGACACCTCTATGTTAAAGAGATATTTAGACTCCACTTAGTCCTATTAATGATAGTTTAATATCGTGATGCTCATTTCACATCCTAGTTGTGGAAGGAATTACATGTGGAGTTTGAGACCCATGTACACTTGAGGAAAATGTTTCACCACCAAGACAAAAGACTAGATGGATCTGTCAATTTCAATAATAGATAACATGCTACAAGATTGAATGCTAGATTTTTGACATAGTTGTGGGGGACCACCGACCACTTGTGGAGTTTTTGTATAACCAAAACCACCACTCCCCCATTGGTATGGAACCAATCAATTCATTTTACCAGTGACCCTATAGGTCACAAATTTTCTAGACTGGCCCAGGAGAGTCCGCACTCGTGGGCTCAGAGTTGGTGGGAGCAAATATAATTAAGATTCAGATCATTCATAAGAGAATGAATGCTACACATAGTCAATAGAAATCATATGATGAAAAATGGATGATTCCTTTGGAGATCGAGGAAGGAGAACATGTATTCTTTCGGGTGTCACCGCGATGAGGGTAATATTGTTTTTTCTTGGGAGAAAATGTTATCTCTAAGGTTTATAGGCACTTTTAAAATACTAAGTAGTGTGGGAGAGGTGGAATATTACATTTCTCTAACCCATAGTTGGATCAGGTACATGATATCTTTCATATGTCACAACTAACGAGGTACATGTATGACCCATCAAACATCATCAATTGTTGTGAGATGGACATTGTTGAAGGAGAGAATTTTGATGAGAACCCAATAGAGAATGAGGATCAACATGAGAGGATCCTTCTTGGATGGTAAAATCTTCTAAGGCATGTCTAGTGGCAGTAGATGAATCTCCAGGAGAGAACATGGGGGTGCCAAGGTAAGATTATTTCCTAGTACCCTCATCTTTTTTATTATCCTTGGGTTTCTCTTTTCAAGGATGTAAACACATATGGTGGGGATAAATTAATGACATATATCTTCCTTATTTTATTTTTATAGAATATTTTGTGTAATTTTGAGATGTGTCACTAAGACGACATGTGATTTTACAGTCTGATCATAACCTTAGGTGATGGGTATTATTTCAACAACATTTTATTAAGATTTTATGTGCCAAATATTCTGTAGATGAAATTGATTATTGTTTGAATAGAAATGAACCATGATCGACATGAACTTAGACCACATTCCATTAATTGTATTTGATTTATTATTTTCTACCCCATTTAATTTTACTTCATTTGAATTATTTTCATCTCCAATGACATAACATATCCTGATCAATCGATTGTTGCACACCTGATTCATAGGGAAATGATCTAAGATCATAGATCTGGGATCAATTTGACACGATAGTGATGAGAAGATAGACACAGAGCAATTTGAATGATGGAGGATTCCCAAAACTGTCGTTGTTTATGTTCTTTGGAGTAATTTAGAGCAACCCCTTTTTAATCATTTGTGCGACCAGATTAGAAGACTAAACACATTGTTTGGGCGATGGCATGAATGAATAAGGATTGATCTTGGGTTTCTTGAAAAGGGTCATCTGTAATGGTGGTTGGAGTATTGTAAAGATTATCGGCTCATGAAACAATGATTCTAGAAAATCATGTTCAAAATGGTGTGTAATCTAGGATTACATGTTGTGTGGGGCCTTGTCAAAGTCAGTCGTGGTTTTATGAGGTAGTAAGGTTTCATATAGCATGTAGTCCCTTCCGCAATGATTGACATGTATCTTGAGAATTATGAAGACATGGAGTGGAGTACACAGCTTTTATACATGGTTTGTACCCCAATAATCAGCCAAACCTAGACCAGATACCTAGGTTACCCAGTGTAAAGGTACACAGGCAAACGAACATAGTTTGACACCGTGTACTAGAACATTGTCAAAGTACACAGGTGGACCCTAAATAGTAGAAATGGAGAGTGATACATTATACCTTCCATTTATACCTTTTTTACATGACATGTTCTTCTAACACAGGCCATTGTACACGTGTAGTACCCAGGGCCGTGGGAAAGGATGTTTTTCCGTTCTACATCCCTTGTACTCTCTTCTATAAGGCTTGAAATATTGTCCTCCATATATTGGAAAAGTTATTTTTCAGGTTGGTTACCCTGGCTCATTTTCTATAAGGTCATTTGGTATCATTTCTTATCCATAGTAGTATGATCCCATTCATCTATACTTTATTGATAAAGTCATGAGTCTCCTCTGAGAGGCCCTATGTGCAATGCTTTATCCATTGTTGTGCTCCAGGTAGAGTGAGGTTATCAACATGGCCAATTCTACATAACATCATTCCTCTAAAGAGCTATTGAATCCAGATAAGTTGTGGTATAATCCATCACCCTAGAAGTGGGCCTCATCAATGTATCATGATCTTACCCACACAAAGAGTAAGTCCTCCTAGAGTGAGTGTATCATATCTATCATAATATAGACTAGTGTATCTATCTCTCACGAAGGTTCATGATGAATTATACTTCTCATTTGTACATTATTAGTTCTATCAGACTCAGGTGTGTGTTCCCTCAGATGAATATCATTATGGAATCTTTAGACTGAATCTCTTGTGTTAGTATATGACAGTTTCAACTTACATATATAATAGGGGTCTATGTTTGATTATATCATGATATCATTCATTAACATTTTGTAGACTATTTCTATTGTGGAGTTGATTTTACCATTACCATGAGTGTAACTTTTTGGTTTTCGGGTGTCCTAATGAGTATTTTTATACTCACACATTTATGGGCTTCACCCGCATGTGCTAAGTATTATGTAGATAAAAATATTTTTTTATATAGTCCAAGACAAACCCAGACCATACAGAGCTTCATGAGTTTAGATAGGATGATGTGTTCCTACAACTATAGATCGTAGTCACAGTACATTTTTAAATTGGTTCTATATTTTATTTTATTGAATCATTCTTTTGTTGGGCTTCTATTATGGGCTAGATTACAATACTGCACTTTACGATCCCAGTTGAACTTTATTGGTTTGGTTTAGTTATAATCATGGATTTTTCTCCTTTTATTTTTTTACATTTCATCACTTATGTTCTTGGAGAAGTGCGTTTTCATGCATATACTTAGGTAATTCCTCAAATGTTAGTGATATTCATACTCGGTTACAGTCACCATCCCCTAGACTATTGGAGATCGATATGGGGAGGCGCAAGATGGTCCCCCACATATAGGGTGTGATAAAAGAAACAAACAACTCTATCTAAATTCCAACCACTTCACGATTCTAATTTGGTGTGATATTTTCCACTTACTGTCATCCCACATCAGCTTCACTATTTTCAATAAAGAATACAATCCTGGATATAAAAATTTTAGATGAGGAATCATGGTGATATTTATAGTACATAAAATTTCAACATATAATAATTTATAATTATTCTTAGTCATATTATACTCTCTAGAAATGTTATATAAAAATTGAAGTTTATACCATTTATAAATAATCAACTATAAAAAAATAAATTATATTTAATTTTCTTTCATTTCCTATGTCTTTTTAATTTTTAGAGTTTTCTTAGAGTTAGGAAGTATCTCTTACATAAAAATCCATTCTATACAATGTGGTCACATCCACTAAGTGTACCTTTTTTATAATACAATACTTTTAAAATAAACCATGTTGAATTTTTATGACAAATAATCATGATTTTCAACATAATTTCATCAAGTTTCTTATGTATTAGTAATCCTATTGAAAACTATTTTGTATTATGGGTTGACAAAAAAAGTCGCAGTAATGGGATATGTAAAAAGGAATAAAAAATTTATTACTCCATTTAAAATGTAAAGATAATATAGGTTAGTTTTACATAATTAATAAACAATCATTGAGATAAAATAATCATTTAATTTCTCATTTAATCATTAATAATACCAAATGTTTTTCAAAAAAATCATTGTTAGAAAAAATACATGTGAAATGTAAATTTTAACAAGCAAGAAGGGATACCATAGTACCCCAATAATTGATCTGTTTTTTATATAGATTGAAGGGAATTCGCCCTGACCATGGGATGGATACAAGAACCAGAAACCAGATAATAAAATATAGTGAATAATTTTCAACTAAAAAGTGGAAGATAAAATATTAAAAGTCAATATAGTCAAAAATACAAAAGGGAAAATTAATATTAACCAAATTGTTAAAAAAACCCCAATGGTGTACATCATCAACATGCAAAACAATTGGAATGATAACAGTCCAACATCCCAAACAAAAAATCACTATAATCCTAAAGGATAAAGAACATCTCCCACCCCCAAGTGACACATTCCATTTTCACGGACCTCATATAAGAAAATCTAAACATGTCTAGAGGAAAAGGCAGTATGTGGTATATAAATCTCAGAATTGTCTTACTGTTTCACACACAATCAATAAAAATTACAATAACCTATATATGGTATCAATTTAAATAAAACTATTCATGTTGTGGAATTTATCTTTTTACAAAAAGTCATGTTATTCAATAAAATGATAATTGGTAAATCAACCAACATCCAAATGGTCTTAAATGTAAATTTTATATTATATATATATATATATATTAGATAATATTAATAAAATAGTTCTATAAATCTATGACATAAATATCAAAGCTGACTACTACATTCCCCTCACTCGGTAAAATTTCATTCTATCCCAGATAAGGGAAATTAAATTCACCACGAATTAAGGTAAATTCACATCCACTGCCACATAATATAAAATTAAATCTACTCCTACTTAAAGGAAAATTATATCCCCTGACTTAAAGAAAACTTACATCAAAAAAATTGGAAAAAATTAAAAATTAAAACACATTAAAATAAAATTTCACATTTTCCATTATTCAATAGGACAACACATTTCAAAACCAATTTTTATTTTTTCATCATTTCACACCACCTAAAAACACCTTTCTATTAAATCATATTTTCTAAAGATTAACTTTAGATAATTTTTGTATAAATTATTTCCCAAATAAATCCATGATTTTCAATAAATCCTTCCCATAATTTTAATTCAATTGAAAATGGGATTCTTTCTCAATTAAAATTTTAATTTCAAAATAATGCATTGATTCATCATAGTTCCATGGATTCAGATTAATTAAAAACATGATACAATTTAATCAATCAAGTTAAAGTATCTAATATAGTTAAAATTACTATACAACTACCTACCATTAATCAATGATCAAGAATCAACACATGAAATGGAATTTTACCCCAATGAATGATCGAGATTGAATCCTAGAAAAGAAACCTAGAATCAATATCCAAATAAATTGTGTTTAAAACCAAAAAATATGTGACGATCAATCAAACACTAAGGAAAATAGAATGATATATCATAAATTACAAGATGAGAGGAGATCCGAATAACTGAGAGGGACTAGAACTTCAAACGAATGTATAATTTTTCAAATGAGGAGGTTGTAGGATCCAAAATTGCTTCTATGAGTCATTAAACAAGACAATATTATAAATAGGATTTGTTAGGTATTTTTGGAAATATAAAAAATGATTTTGTAATTGTTTAAAATAATTTTTGGAATAAAAAAGTCCACTCACATGGTTTAAAGGAGAGGGACTCACTTCTGGAAATAATATACACCCTTACCATCTTTACCACTAGCATCATTTTACAAGGAAAACAAATTATACAAGGATGGTTTTAATTTTTCCAAACAGTTCTCTAACCATGAATATTTCCAATATATATGGATTAATGATTTGTACAGATGGGGGGGTGGTGGAAAACCATGAAAATCCAAAAAAAACATCCAAAACAATGCAAATTCTACCTAACAAAACCTGAGACAATACCCAACGAAGGAATTTTTGAAATATGGTATAAGGAATACATAAAATCATATAACAAGATGTCAAAACCTCCAAGATATTAGAACTATATTTCCCTAGAAATTCAGGCAACATGCTTCCATATCAATGAAATGAGGCCACTGCTTTTTCATATGTGCTTCACACTCCTCCACCACATGCATATGATAACCAAACAACCATAGCATAATGAAAAAGTATCATCCTACCTTGAAGTTCCATTATCTCATAATCAAAAATCATGACTCAATGTTCAGTCACATATAAATCAATCTCGATATCAAGATACTACCATATCCAAACATGAGATAAGTGATAAAGGTAATAATTAAGGTTTAATACATAGATCGCATTATGTATCTATTTAAACATTGGTGGAAGCTCAAAATATTAATCCACTGTCCCAATATACTCAATAACCATAAAAGATCCCACAAAATAAGGATAAATCATCCCTTGACTCCCAATACATCTATAACGCAAATTGGGTGAAGCTCTCAAGAAAATTTGGTAAATAACTAAAAACTATATCTATCACCATCAATGAGCAATATATTTTTTTACCAAAAATATGGTGCTACATTCTATGAAAAATCAACTAAATCATCATAAGTTTCTCTAGGACAAAACTCATTAAATATAAGGATTTTCCAGCAATATCTGTCAATCACTATTGATATTTTCATGGCCTACCATACACAACATTAAAAAGTTAACTTATTATCACTTATTCGAAACTATGTTATAAGGAAACTCAATGAATCTAAAATGGTCATCACCAAGTCCACAAAAAATCATGGGCACATGCATGAATCATATCCTTACGAAATTGTATATCTAACTCTATCGGTCCATCCATTAATGGATGTTATGTTTTATGTACAAAATCTTAATATCTCATAACCTCCTAATGTCTATATAAAAAAATATATGTAAAATGGAGATCTGATCAGACACTATATAATATGGAACTCTATGAAATTCAACAATTTCATTCACATACAGATTCCCCACCTCTTCAAATTGGTTTGTAATAGGAAAGTGTATACTGTGAGATGATTCAGTTATCCAATAGACCACAACCCATATTTCATTTTTATTTTTATGGTTATGTGGGAAACTAATAATTATTTCAATATAAATTCCATCCCAATTCCATATCAACACTCTAAGTTCCCAAAGTATTCCCAATGGAATCTGGTACTCATCATTGACCTATTCCTAATTGTAATGAATAGAAAATAATGAAACATTTCATGTATCATACATGTCCACAGAAATAAATGTCGAATGTCGTAGAACATATTTGTGTATCCTGGATTTAAAACACATTGAAACATTGGGAAATACTATAAAAAATATTTTCTCATGTATAATTGAAAATAAAAACAATTCTGAGAATATAGAAGACATCCCATAGAGAATGAACTCATAGAAAAGATATCACCACAATTAATAGAGTCTTTAATTCTATGGAAGTCATTATTAAGGAGTTGTTCAATAGGAATCATGTTGAGAAGAGAGGATGTCAACTAAAAATTGGCCAAGGTCACCTCATCCACTATTTTCAAAACCCCTATATATAACTGTGAAAAATGAACCATCATGATCCACTATTCTGATGATTCTTTCATGACATTGGTCACACTATTCCTAAAAATATCATCTGCAACTACAGTCTCGTTCCCTGGGGTATAAGAAATTTTAAAATCAAGCGACAATAATATATCAAACCTATGCCTATAGTGAATATTATATTATTTATGAAAGAAGATATAACTAGGGAAAGTGGTCCGAATATACAATAAACGTTTTTCTAAAAAATCAATGTCTCCAACAATTATATACATGACTTAATGATGTGTGTTTGAGGTAATGGTTTAAGGAATTATTCAAATGTGGACTAAAATTCAAATAGATATAGTCAATAACATGATCACCTATCATTAGAAAAGATTTTAATTCGGATCAAGATGAATTTGAAAATACCATAGAGCCTAGCCCATCCTATGAAGGATTCAACATTTGTGTAGAATTAAAAATGTGTTTCATATAAACAAAAGAACTAATAAATATATCATCGTAGTAAAAAATCACCAACTTCTAATTGATAATAGTCATAAGATAACCCAATATAATAATATCCATTAATAACTTGTGATAGTACCCCACAAACCTAACAAACACACATTCATGAAAAAAATTATGTTATTTATCCCACATAATAATAGATTTATACTTCTTATAATCAACCAAAATAACATGTTATGAGACCCTGTGTCCTAATAAATTCACTTCCTAAATCTCTAAAGCACATTTCGAAAATTTTAAATAATGTCAGTGATATGTCAACAATTTCAAAATTTCTCTCAGATAATGAACATTTTCCTCCTTGGACAGAGAGAAAACTAGTATTTCATCCTCATATACCACTAGTAACGTATCAAGATACTTGTGTAATATACTTTTAAAAAAATAAAATAATAAATTATAATTGTTTGAAAAATTGGCATGAAATGTTTCTCACAATGGAAAACCCTACCATAGAGAGTATTTCTCTGAATTTCTGATTATAATTTTTTCACTAATGATAACTAGACCGAAGATCAATCATAAAAAACCACTAAAAAATAATCAATTGGTCAATATAATTTTCAATACATGGAAAAATAATCTCTTTCACATCCATTACATATCCTAGATTCCAATAATAAACATGTACGTTAAGTGTTCCATAAAATCTGATAAAAATATAATATGCATAATTCTAGGTGACACACTCATCTGTATGATGTCTTTCTATATTCTATCATCTAACTGAGTCAGAAATTTTTTTATTTCATCTGGTTCCATGTGGTATGAATGTAAATCAAATGGTTTTGTACTTGTAAATAAATAACTATAGAACCCATCTCATATATCTGATGTAAAACACTATAAATTAGAATGGAACACATCTAAATGTTTGATGACAATAATATGGAGTAGATAACTCATTTATTCCAGCTCCATATAAAATAAAAACACTGATATTAATCTCCCAAAATATGGATGAAAAGGTCTGAATCAAATCCACCTCTGGTCCCATACACCGTAAATGATATAATAACTCATTAGGAGAAGTAATGGAGACCCACCTATTATGAATGATACAATCCATCTAGAAAATTAAATCAAGGTGTTTCATGTCAATAACAAAAAAATATTAGGTAATATTGATCTATATTATGAATAATACACATGAAGGACAATGAAGTACCTTCTCGTTATTCATTCTGAGGGGAAGAATAACATCTACCACATAATACAAGAGCATTGTTGGAATATTTAGTAGGTTCGAATGAAAATAAAATAAAAATTAGTGAGATTATCTAGTATAAAATACATTAGTCACTAATGATGAAGCAATATTTATGGTATGTCTCATATTTTCCAGACCTTTATCAGTTTCTTCCAGGTTTACTTCAAATGCATGAAGATGATTTTTTTATATTCCTTTGTATTGAACCCATTAGATCCCAAATAATCTAATTGTACCATAGTATTAATATGTTTTAATAAGATGCTCACACAACACAGATTTGAAAATACATTGATGAAATTATTTGGGTTTCATCAGTTAACAAAAAAACAACAGTTCTTTAGCATTTCAGTAAAATAAATCCGAAATTCCCAAACTTACTACGTAGAAGAAAGTCAAAGGGATGTTGCAAGGAAACACACGAGGTCTGTAAAAAACATCTATTGAGATCTACCATGAGACTCATCATGATTCTTATTATATGTAATGGAACTCATTGAATTTATACATGAAAAATGTGAACTCACTTCCAAGAATACATACCAGTCAGGCCGAGCTCAACCATCAACACCTTATCCAACACGTCATCAAACAAACTGATATACAGAAGTAAAATGTGTTAAGTAATATTAGTTCAATGAACCATATAAAATTTTCAATTATTCAACTTACCATTCGATACAATCAAAGGTTAAAACAAAAAATATCGATAAAGCGATGCTTATAGTACTTCATGTTCATGTTAGACTATTCAAGTTTTAAAAACACCATCGACATAGCTAGAAACATTGTATATTGATGGAACTAGTTACTCAAAATAATGAAAAAATCATTACTATCTAAAACCTCTTGATTCTTAACCATAATAAAAAAATCACACCGTTACCTACTAGGTCCATCTAGTATGAAAATTGGATATTTCACACTAATTGAATCAGAAATTTCCAAGATATAAAATAAAATATCAATCTTCCTAAACCAATCCTAAGCATATAGAGGATAATTTGACCATTGTAACACTGTTATATTCTATAAAACGACATAGTAGGAAATATTTTAAGATCAATATATCTATGGTTCCAAAAATGTATCCAATATAGGAATGGGTGTAATTTCTTATTGCAGATCCTGGAAAAGATGAACAATAATATCAAATATCTTCTAGTGCATTGGAGGATGTGCTCATTTTGGATCATAAGGACCTTCCTATGGGGGAATAGTAACTCTTATTTTTAGAGTCATTATGCTAAAAATCATCATCAAACCCCATTAAAAAACTCATAATATAACTACTATTATCAATTCAAATATGAGATACAAGAAAATAAAACCCATCAGATAAAAAACAAGATTTTGATTTCAACCAATATAAATTAAAATCATGTAAAAGGATATAATTAGGTCAAATTATTATTCAAGAAACATTTTTCAAACCACCCATGGTTTTTAACGCTCTATATGATGAGATAAGGATTTAAACTCACTCATAACCACCACATATGTCCCGAAAAGACAACATAAAATTGCATACTAACATCAAAGAATGATGATAAATCTTTGGTTTATAAAACGTTGTGAAAAAAAGTATCCTAGATAGAAAAGTAACATGATAAATTATCTCAGTCCAACATATCCCAAAGGGAGATCCCAATACACTAAATATGGAAACTAGCACCTGATATCATACAAGAAAAAACAAGGAACAACTTTTCTATAAATAAATTTATAAGAAATGATTACAAGTTAGTATTCTAAAAACATTAAAAGAAAGAAGTACTAGATGACAAAAAGGTATTAAAAACCCAATGTAGAACATAATTAATGAACTCATAAAAAGGAAAGATAAAACACAAGAATAAAAAATAAAACATCACTACATGCCCCAAGGATTAAGAACATTTTCCTCTTCCATCTGGGGTTTTCCCTTTGCATGGTCCCAGAAAAATAGAACCTACAAACTCCTGAAGTAAAATGTACTGTTTCATCTCAAAATACTAGTATTATCTCACTGTTTAACCCATAAATATTTCAAAAACAACTAAACATATATTATATAAATTTAAAAAAATTGGTCTTAGAATTAAGTTTATATATTTTCAACAAAAAATCATTTCTAATCAAAATATATCTACTATATCATATAACATCAACAGTCACTGAAATGAATTTATTATATAAATCATTTTATATAAATCATATGGCCTTAATAAAATAGTTCTATAACTTAAAGACATGTATATCAATTTATACAATATCACCCCTCACATAAGGTAATATTAAATCCTACCCCACTTAAGGGAAAATTACATCCACTCCCACTTAATGAAAAATCACATCCCCTCCCACTAAAGAGAAAATTGAATCCACTATAACATATAGTGAAAATTACATCCACTCCAATGTAATAGAAAATTTCATCAAATAACATATAAATCAAACATTTTACTACACATAAAAATAATAAATTATAATTCTCAATTTTCAACATGACTTATGTTTTCCAAACCTACTAATTGGTTTTCATCAATTCATGTCATTTAAAAACACATTTAACTTTATACATTTTCACAAGATTAACATAAAATAATTTTTATAAAAAAAATATTTCTAAAATAATGATATCATTTTCTAAAAATCTATACCAAAATATGAATTATATTGTATTTTTTTATCAACATACATAACCATTTCAAATCAAAGGAAAATTAATAATAATTCCATGTTTTAAAATCCATTAAAATTTTCTTTCAATTTAATCATGCAATGAATAGTTTCAATCATAGAAAAATTAATTATGGAACCACATAACAGTAATAAATGTTCTAAATTCAACATTTTCAATGAGATTTTACGACGATTAATGTAGAAGATTGAGATCTAGAAACACATGTGAGAATCAAGATAAAAATAAATAGAGTTTAGATCAATCCAATATGTGTATGTGTTATGCATTAAATTATAAGGATTAATAATGAGATATAATGATAATCTAAAAAAGATGAGATCAAATTACATGAGAGTGATCATATATTTTATTTTCACTTATATTTTTTAATGTATTAGGGTGGAGGTATCAAAATTCCATATAGATATCATTATATAGCCAGAAATGTTTAATATGGATGAGTGGGGAGATTTAGAAACATAAATAGGGGTTTATGAATTGTGAAAATAATTTTCAAAAAATATATTTATAAACACTTTCCTAGAGAAGGCCACATGGTAAGTAAAATTAAGCCCTAAAAACATGAACCCCCATAAAACACACTATCCAAGGTGTAAAATTTATCAAAGGTGGGTGAATTTTTTTCTAAAATATGATGTAACTGGGAAACAACCACTATACAGGGTTTCTTTATTTTCCCTGGGGAAATAGTTAGGGAAAACCATTCCCCAACCATACATAGCCTATAAAACCTCTAGATATCTCTGATGATCCCTAAAAAAACTCGATACAATCCCTTACCAAATCATGATCAAATGAAGGGTTGATGATTTCATGAAAACTTGTAATGATATGTTACAATAATCATGTGTAATCATAGAAAGCATGACAATGAAAGAATTTTTTTTCTTAACATCCTATATTTTACACAGATTTGTAATAATTATTTCGTTACAAATATATCATTAGATTAAATTATGAAATAAATATATATTTATTGAAATTCATTTGAACGGATTTGAAGATCATATAGGTACCTTGGCACATCATCTTCATAAAACCTATATTGGAACCCACACAATAAAATATAAATATATAATAACCAACTCATTTAATTTCTCGTATAACTATCTAGGTAGAATAATGATTATAAATTAACTATAGATCTACAACTCTCTCTAAATCGTCAAAAAAAAATTCTTAATGAATATAACATAGAAATAAAATAGTAAATCATCGATTTCCAACATCGTACTCATAAAAATATATCTTTAATGTCATAATAAAAATATCTTAATATATATATATACCTTTTTTTTCAAAACCCCATTACGAAAAAAATACCTAGATCTAAAGGAAAGATACAGTTTTTATTTGGTGAAAACATTTATTGTTATAACATAATGTAAATATCAAATAATGTATATAAGAGTGGAATATTTTGATGACATCATATATGTTAAAAAAATTACTTTTGACATTTTTATTGAAATTAAAACATTCCATATGATATATTGTGAAAATATTTCTTTTTTTGTCCTCTATATGAATCTAAATAGATAAATTAAGTTTCCTGTATAATTCATTTATTTAATAACATACACACATATAAAGAAATATTGATACTAGGGAGAATTATAATGAAATTGATAAAAATATAAACATTAGTTTGTCCTTCAATATCTCTTAGGACCTGGTAATATATTAAGTGATAAATCATTAAAGTAAACAACATCAAATTTCTTTTTGAACAAATATTATATTTTTTTATAAAAATTTGAAAAAATATTAAAATTTTAGTTTATATTCAACACAATTGAAATAATTTTTTTAGATAACTAATGTCTCAATGAAAGGGAATTGAGAGTAGGGATATCGTAACATGCATATTACTTTTCATGTTTTTTATTTATTTTTCTAAATAATAAGAATATGATTCTTATTTACTTTATTGACAATATTTTAATTTTTATTTATCCTTATATTTCTCTTGTATTATTTTCATTCTTAATTACTTAACTTATTATGTTGACATCAGATGATTTTTCAATATTCATCTTATCTGTCTGAAATGGATTCACTAGTTTGAGTATTCTCAAATGGATCATGCATATATCTATCCATAATAATAATAATATAATAATTATATTTCTTATAAATTATTCATTATTATTTTAAAATCCATGATGTTCTTTTTGAAAAAATAAATGTGTTTAAATCATTATGAAAATAGTCTTGGGAAATACATGAGTAATATATATCATTTTCAATGCCTCTATGGGAAAGTAGGAGAGTATTAATTTTTAAATTTATAAACAATAAATATATCATAAATATGGAATGACAAATTTAAATTCACCCGTATATATCATCTATGTCACATGGTAATTAAAAATAAACTACATGAGTTTTTGAGTTGATAATCCACACACATTCACGAGTGATGTTGTTATTTTTTAATGTATAGTAAATAATTGATTAAAATATTTTTTCTATTATTAAAGTTTTTAATTCATATCATAGATATAAAATAATTTCATTAAGATCCATAATTATTGACAGATACAATATTCAAGGATGGAAAATTTAATAAATTGTCTCATGATTCTGTAGTTTTCAATTATATGGCAGTGATGTTCATTATTTACAATTTAACGGAAATGTTTTAACAACAAAACCCTTACTGTTAGCTTTAATATAAATTGTTTCACCCCCTCATGTGGGACTCCCCATAGATAAGAGACTACAAACTAGTATTGAGGGTGTCAATCAATTATTGTGGAGACGATACAATCAAAATCATGTCCTTGGGTATATTATACTAATCCAAAACCATAATTACAAAAATCAAAGTGACATTTGAAATATAAAGGATTCTACTCATTTCAAAAGAATATGATCTCAAAAATGATTTATGTATATCTCGAGAATAAAATGAAATAAATTAATTAATAAAATTTAATAGGCCTAAGAAGTGTCTATCCCGATCCACCATTAGTTATTTGTACCACTCCGCAGTCCCCAATAGAGTCCATTCTAATGGTCATATCATTAATGATAGCTAACATTTAATACAAATACACATGAAGGGTCTGAGTTAAAGACTTTTTTGAAAAACAATGATGTGGCCATACCCTTATATTTTCATTTATTCAATTGTTTTCCCTAATAATAATAAATTTGAAACACGAATACAAATATAATAAAAAAACAAGATCTTGTGCACTATCCAAGATTCAAAAAACCCATGAAAAAAATTACTTCAACTCGATGAGGGATGAAAATAAATTAATTTAGTAGTAACCACGATAAACCATATATTATTTCCTCATGATTTCATATGCCTTTGAATCAGAGTTGTCTATTCAACAATTGTACCATATCATCTTTCATCCGCACCTAGTGAATATTGGTACTCACATTGACTAGGATTTTACATGGTGATGGAACTTGGAAATAATGGATACCTCAAACACAACCATAATAGGCACCATGGAAACCTTATCCTTCCACCCTAATCATATATCTTTCATATTTATATTGACATTTCAATAATACTTCCACTACAAGGTTTTACATGTCATTGTGGTCCACTAGTCTCAAGAACAACTAAGAACCACTGAGGAATCAGAACACATATACATGGGGAGAACAAAAATAATCATATCATACCATCATGAGTATAAATGATCATACATGATAAAATGTGATCAAAATCCAAAATCTAAATAGGCTACTCAAATTATCAATAATGGAATAATCATCACAAAAATATCTCAAGGAAAACACACACACATGCAATCAAAATCATGTATGATATCATATGGAATGAAATATAATCATCCCGGAATAAATATTATATGAAAGAAAAAAAACTTAATGAACCTATTTTCTCATTTTTCTAATATTGATGTCATTATTTTTGAATGTTTTTTCATCGTACTATGTCAATGCATAGCCAAAACACGAATTACCACCAAATAATCAAAGAAATAGATAAAAATATTCACATTAGTGGTTCGACAGTATGATGAGTAATAAATCTACATGGGTAGATAAAATATTCCTAGGTATAAGAAACAAATCCCCTAAAGAAAATAGGTAATAGGATTCTCCAGTTATGGAATAGAATGGTGGTGTTCTACATAAAAGATGGCTCATGATCCTTATTATATAAATAAAATATTTCTAGATGAATAAATAATTCATTGTCCACTAAAATTTAGGGCGAGGTATTATTAAATAATAACATATTTAATTATATGCTTTAGATACAATGTAATAAGAAACATTGTAGTGTTGGTGATGGTCCTATGGTATAGTTTTTAAAGATTCATGTCTTATTTTAGTGTTAAATGGAATGTCCTATGGTGTAGGTCTCCACTATGGAGACTTAGAATCACCACATTTTTAGATAATGGAGAAGAGAGAGATATATATATTTATTTGGATTATAATCAGAGGTTTCAACCTTGTGAAAACCCCATTTCAAATATAATAATCCTCCTCTGTCAAAATCAAAAAAAAAAACAAAGCCCACAAAATCATTAATAGGAGGATTCACTGCTCGAAAAATGGAAGCAGACCTCGCATCTGATAAATCCATAAAAAAGTACACTACATAGTTTTTATGACATAAAGTGTATCTTTTGGCGTAAAGAATTATTCAATTGGTATTATGGTGTAATTTTTTGACATTCATTGTAAAAGTGTAAGGGAATTGGATTTTATATGTAAATATCCGTTATTATATAAAAACATTTTAGAACTATTAATCTAAAAAATAATATTGTTTTTAGAAAAATAAGAAAAATTAATTTACATTTCTCCCCCACTACATACATATCATCCTTAAGTATCATATCTAATGGTCCTAATCAAATATATTGGGACATAGAGCCTGATGGTCATCATATCACTCCTATGTCTCTTCTAGGATCCAATATTACATCCAAAAAACAAGAAAAATTTGTACCATTCAATATCAAAGAATATTTTCCCCCAATAAATTAAATAAATTTGACACTCCTCATAATATGAGTCAGTCTCAATCTCATTATATTTTCAATCGATAACATATTATTTGATCCGTATGGACCTCCAAATATGTGACACATGTATCACATAAACAGTACATCAATCTTGATAAGGAAGGTATAAAATTTATACAATTATTATAAATTTTTTGTGATCTCAATGGGTCTACAAAAAGGACGTTATAGATTTCAATGTTTCTTCCATTGTCTATTAATAAATCGAGGAACAACTCTCAAGAAAATATGATTTCTAATAGTGAAACCAAATGTTTTCATACACCTGTTATAATAATATCTTTGTATACTCTGAGAACTTATCAAACTATTATAATCCAGTTATACTCTCTTAGATGCCTCCTATGTCAAGTCGAGGACAAAAATCACTTCGTCACCTAAGAATATCAAATACATAGGTGAATGGCAAATCATATAGATAATAATATATTAATGTTAAATATAGATCAATTTTTTAAATGTTGTGTTACATAAACTCAATAAAATTAATTGGATCATCCCACACTTCTTGGATGTCGGATTTTCAAGATCTATTCATATCCACTAATACCCAAATAGTGGACATGGACTGTTTTTTTGTATGTGGATAGTAAGTCGTGATTAATCACATATGTGTCCCTTCGGATTTATACATGTCTGACATTAATTGAGATGGGGAAATAAATATATGCCTAATATAATTATCATTTGAAGTCAATTATTGTATAAAATATTTTATAAATAGGTATTCCCCATATTATCATCTGAGTGTGCCTCTCTGATCGGTAAAATGTTGGACACCTTCATCAGCTAATCAAAAACCGAGCAGAATATAT
Source organism: Viscum album (assembly GCA_963277665.1). NCBI lineage: Eukaryota > Viridiplantae > Streptophyta > Magnoliopsida > Santalales > Viscaceae > Viscum > Viscum album. The sequence goes on from OY728155.1 coordinate 1,403,755,247, forward strand.
TATGAAACATTGGGGTCTGATTAAACCCCAAAAAAATGTTCATCATGACATAATCCACCTTCCACATTGGTATCACAATTCTAGGGATAAAAAATTCAATGCACGAGTCCTTGGCCTTCACCCTATGACTAGTAAACCATTGGGAGATGAAACTAGTAATGTCCCATTTAATCCCCAACCACTAAAACTAGATCTAGAATTAATTGTAAATATTATTTGATCCATGTTTCACTTACTTACTAGAGGTATTATACTCATTTTTTGTCACAACTTCTTTTCATTCAAGGTCTACTTCTATCAGTTGTTTGAATATCGCATCATGGTTGTCTATTGAAAATCCGGGCATCGAATAACCACCATCAAGTTGTCCTCTCATCACAACACAACACATGTATTACTAATATATAGTCTTCAATATTTCTTCAAGTAGAGATGTGATCATACCAGGAATACATATCATATATCCATGGTCCTCTAAAGCGTCCATCCTCCAATCAGCCAAGAGGATCATCAAGCACCACTGTAAATTAGAAGGTTTCTCACCAAACACTTCGTCAGCACAACTATTATGGATTAGAAAATATTTAATGAAATTAATAATATATAGTTAATACGACATATCATATTGATATACTATAGCTACTAAAACGGTCACATCTATTGTAGGTTCATATCCATCTATGTGAAGATATAACAAAGGTACATATATACCATGTACACAAAAAATATCCCATTTATGAGATAGTGTCTCCCAATCATCATATAATTAAACACCACAAACAATTCCCAGAAATGAGACTGGTGTTTCCTATCATCGGTTCATAACTGATCAGACCCATATGATAAAAAATTCTCACTCCACATTAGTTTCACTTTTAGACTGATACTTTATGACTCAAAATAAACTACATAACCAATATTACGCTTAGAGAGTGTTAGTTGTAAGGAATTTACAACCATATCATTAGCTAAATTTAATCCTCTATGAACTAATCCATATATAGGAAATTTAATACTTTCATTTTCTGCCCTGTTAGGATTACATATACTAAAAACAATTCTTGGATAAAATATAGGTAATATCCTAAAATACTATAGATATCCTAAGCTCAAAGACATTTTGGGGTTTTCTCAGGGCCATAACTACATGAAATTTATCTAGGTCAAATGATATTTAAATACCGGACAATAAATTTCATAATAAGTTTACCACAATAAACCAAAACTCACAATATGGATTCTTAATGTAAATTTTATGTCTTGAATGGTACACAATGATATCTCCTAGTTAAATGCATTATTCTATAGTTCATAATAGTAGATGAGGGTATTATCGACAAACACTATGACAAACGAGTAGATGAATGGGTGGAATATATTTTTCATTTGGTCTGTGAACACTATTAGGATGTTAATAAACCCAAATGAAAACATCAAGTACTCATTATAATCATACCCTCCAAAAAACTCAATCTTCCGAATAACCTCCTCTTTTACTAACATTTGATCGTATCCTATTCATTGATATGTCTTAGAGAACCACCAAGATCCCCATAACATATTAATGTGACAATTGTTTTGGGGAAAGGGTTATCGGTTATTCAATATCACCTAATTGGGAATTTAGTAAAGATGTATAGTCAAAGATTGACATCCACCTTGTTCGAGAATAAAATAGGTGAACCACATGAGGATGTAATTGTCCTGATAAATACATTCATCTCAAAGTCATCAAACTGTACAATAATTTATATGATCACTATAGAATTCATATGATATGAGGGTTTCAAAATGGTTTAAACAACCTATAATTCCTATAACTAAAATAAAACACCTATACAATGGGGAAGTCCTACAATTTCATTTTAAAAATATCTTTATAGATATCAAAAATTCGATGAAATGATGATAGGGGTTTCACACATCATATTTAGAGGGATCGGCCTTTCATATTAGAAGTTATATTTTTGATATATTTTATGTCATTTTTAAATATTCAATCTCCCATTTCCCACTGACTAGTCATCAAGTACCACTCTTCTATAAATGAATTGCATGACCCACACATTTTATAGTAATATATGTGTTATCTAAAGATAAATAGAGAATCTATATTTATAATAACGTTACATGTCCTCTCATCCAGTAACATGAACTCAAAAACATGTCCATAACTTGTGAAAACCAAAGGGAAGTTCAGGGAACCAATGAGGATGATCCTATTTTATTGCCAATGATGATTAAAGGGAGACTGATTCAAAATAAAAATTTACTAGTAGGTCATTTAAAAAAATTATTTTTGTAGCTATAAATTAATGGGATGAAGTAGTATCAAATGAGTTAGTAGAATAATTGGAATTAATCAAGAGCATACCTCGAATTGTAGATATCCCCTCTCAACCATATACATGAGTCTAATCCAAATTATAATTAAGACATATTTTTAGTCCACAACCCTATCCCCTAGAATCCTTGTTTGTTTGTGTCCACTATTTAGAACCTCATACGGACCCATGATTCCCTGGTAGTATCCATTTATAGATCCAATATGAAGCATGCGTGTAAAACTGTAGGGGATGGCATATGCCTCCACCTATTAGCACAAACACTGGGGTGATGGTAATATATGATTCTAGTGTTATCATATCGCAGAATTGAAGCGTTTTGGGTCACCTCTAGAAGCAGCTAAAGAGACTGAAATCTACATCACATGAATTCAACTATATTGTTTCATTAACAGGGTATTCCACTTACTTTCTTTAAAATAAAAACACACTACTTAAATAGGACCTCTAACATGAGTTGTAATGTTTTGTAAGATAATAGCTATTTATTTTTCCACCAGAATCCTATAAATTGAAAACTCATTTCCCATAAAAAACTAGTGAATAACATAAACAATTATCTAGATATTTTTTCTATGGTTAGATCGAAGATATATTCCAAAATTCATGACATTCTAATCCTCGTTATTGGAATGAAGTGGTTTGAAATGAAGGATCTCGCTAAATCAATTAAATTAATTTGTTACAATAATGGAGCCCTATATTAGTTCTATTAAATATAGTCCCTATTCAAACTTCAACAAATATAGAAAAAACTGTCTAAAAAATGTCCTTGATGGAATTCTATATAATACACTCATCAAATCCAACATGACCCATAAGTCCTAACAAATTCATGTCATGTTCCTTTAGAATGAACACTTATTGTCCTTCAAATATTAGAGTATATCTAAAGGGTCAAATATTGTCTTTATTTTTTCCAAAACAAACCATATAATCTTATGATCTATTAGTTACCTGAATAGATGGGGGTTCTAGAGTTTGATATAATAGTCTAAAACCCATACTATCAAATCCTATGTTGAAAAACACAACATTTTATTACTATCTATGTTGATGATAATTATGTCAAAAAAATTCTATAAAAAATATGCCACATAAATTGGAAAACATGGATCACTTAGATTTTGGAGGACCTTTTAGGTTTAGAGTTGGAAATAATTAGGATAAAATATTACACTAACAATTCACATCATCTTGGAATCATAAACAACTTGTTCATAAAGATGAACACTATCTCCCTTCATACAAAGATTATATTATTTAACATTACATCATTAACATCATTATTTTTAAATTCTCTATTGAGATAAAATTTACAACATCATTCTTTAAAATATGGGTAGAAGGAAACTGAAGATGGTTGATCTCAGATTTAAAGTAAGTTATAAATAATCATTAAAAATTAAAAGTATTCAATGTGAATAATGATGCATTATAGTATGATGATATAATCAAAGTGCATGATTTAATCATAAATTGACTTATAAAAATCAACACATATACCATAAATTTTGAACACATGGAAAAGGAAAGATCCATCATAATTAATAATCATGATAAATTAAATAAAATCTTGATCATTAAAAAGATTATAAACCATTATAAATCATAAATAAAAAATCATAAATATATATTGGGGCATCATGATAATTTTCACTCTCATATATAGAATAACCATGTGGTCTACTTCTATACATTTCACCTTTAAAAATGGAATAACTATATGGATAACTTCCATACCCAATGAATTTTAGGGGTATCATAGGCCCACCAGTCATTGTCTTGCCACTGATCCCCCTTCAATGATTAAACACATAACCAACTTTCAAATGTAAAAAAGCATTGAAAACTCATCACACATAAAACCAATAATAAACTAAAAGCATTTTAATGACTTATTTTATTTGTGAAAAATCTATGGTTTTAATAAAAATATATTCAAGACATGATTAACCAATGGAAAATAAATTTGTTTCAAAACAATCACTAAAGAAAAATGATCAACACCTGAAAATGAAATTGGATTCAAAACAATATATTTATATCCTTATTATTCCATTGAAAAGAAATGGCTTCAAAACTAATCTCTATGAAACATGAATAACAAATTAAAATGAAATGGGTTTCAAAACAACATCTTTGATAAAATGATTAACGCATGATAAATTAGTGGGTTACAAAACAATCCCATAGAACAAGATTAAATGATGTAAAAGAAATGGTTTCAACAGAATTTCATTAAATCATGGCTAAACTATAAAAGATAAATGGGTTCCATAATAATATACTAATAAAATGATTAACTGATCAAAATGAAATTGGATTCAAATTAATCTCTTCAAAATATAATTAAACAATAAAATAGAATTGGATTCAATACAATCGCGCTAAAATGATCAACTAATAGAAAATAAATAGGTTTCATAAATATAACTTTAGAACTTGGTTAATCCATGGAAAACAAATAGGCCTTATAATAATCGTTTGAGAACAATATTAACCTACGAATAAAAATTGGTTTCAATATAGTCTCATTGAAGCATCATTTTCCCTTGAAAAAGAAATGTCATCTATATCATTCTATAATAATCATGATAAAATAGTAGATATTGGATGGGTTTAAAAAATATAGAAGATGACAAACCCATGAAAATGAAAAGATCCCATAAAATATCATTGGACCTAGAATTACTCATAAAAAATATTGGGTTTCAAGACAATTTATTTAGAACACAATTAACCCAAGTAATACAAATGGGTTCCAAAAAATATATCCTTAAAACAAATAATACAACCAAATAATGAATGATGATGATATAACTAAAAAATATCCAAATTTATGATTTGTACCAACAAGGGTTTTTTATTTTCAAAATTGTAAATTTACTTAAAAGATCATCTAAAACAGCATTGAGGGAAATTATTTATAAATATTCCAAACAATCCCATTCCACATTGAAATATTTTAATCATCAAGCCCATTAAAAAATAATGTTAAATCAATCATTAAATAGCAAGAGAACAATGATATTGATGATATGACATGAAAAATAGGCATTATATTCTTTATATAAATGATGATTTATATACATCATAATAGACATCTCAATGAATGGAAATTGAGACAAGAATCTAATATCACATGGTAACATTGAAATCGTAAAACCAATGAATGAATAATAATTAAATAAAACACATAATAACATTAAAAGTAATAATAATCATTATATAACATGTATATGGGAATATAAATACACATTATATAATTAAAAATGAACATAACATCAAGATATGCCTCAATTAAAGGAGATTGAGATGTAGTCCGCTATTACATGAGTAGCTTTTGAATAGTGATATACATGAAATAATAAAATATATTTAAAAATTTAATATCTTTAAATAAATGATATTAATTTTGTAATAAGTCACATTGAAATATATTCACTATATAAAATTATTTTTTCCATAATAACAATTATGTCTCAGTTAAATATAAATTGAAATGAACACCCTTACATTGTGGTTGATTTTTCATGATTGTCCTCTATATAATAGAATAATAAACTAAAGTTAATTTTATAAATTTGTGAAAACACTTTATAATTTTATTATTAATTTTATTTCACTTATATACATGTAATATACAATAACTTATTCAATAATTTTTATATTGTATCTTCCGACCATATATGGGTTATTTATCTTAAATTGCTTTGGTGGGTCAACTAGGGTAAGAGGTGTAATTATTAAAATATAACCATAATAATTATCATGAAATAATTAAAATATTTATACATTAATTTTTCTATTAAAACCAGAAACTTATTATGGAAATTAAAAATGAAACAATGTTACAATTATTGAGATGATAGGTCATACCTACATTAGAGAAACAATTTGATTTTTCAATGATAATCATGGATAGAAGGTAAGTAACATTTATATTTACAGAATGATTATAATATTATATTTAAAATATTATTATATCATATATAATTATATTGATAATTATTTATATGTAATATGAATCACATCATGTCGAGGAGTTGGTAGTCCACACATCTACAAACAACCTTTTCACATTTACGGTGTGTGAAAGGGTAATAAAGAAAATAATATATTATATTTCAAAAATGGTAATTCTCTCATTAATATCATATAGATTATATTTTTTTGAACATATTATAAATTAAACCCATCATAAATAAATTCCAGGTAATGTGTTAACGTTTCTCATCGGTTTGAGGATGCGATAGTCCACATGTCCAAAAACAGTCTTATCATATTTACACAAAATGGAATGAATGAATGTGTGTGATATATAAAAATTAAATATTTATGTAGACAACATAAATACCATATATATAATATAAATATATTTCAACTATCATAATTCACATCCATGATATGTGGTGATGGAAAAACAAACAACATCGATTTGTGAGGCACTTGTTCACCTCACATAAATGGTATTCTCATTACCAATTTGATGGAATGGAGATTAGGTTTAGTAAATCCTATAATATAAAAAAATATATGAATATTGATGTTTTTTATTTTATTATATAATAATTTAATAATAATATTTTAATATTCATAATATTGAATAAATCAATAATGCACTTTGAAGAATGTAACCACTTTTTTTGTGTAACTTTTTTTGGATTGTGCCACATGGATTCCTATGATAAATGTATGCTAACAGAGATTTATCTAAGATGAGGTTACAGATGGAGGGATATTATTTTTTTTGGGTTTGAATTACAAAATGGAATTATTTGTCTGATTAATGTTTGAGGGTGAGTGCCTTTTTATATTAGAGGGTAGTTGCAGTCTTGTAAATATTAATTGGGAAACAATATTGAGAGTTCTCCAATACAATATATTACAAAAATAAAAAAAATTAGATCTAATAGGTTATTGGTTCAGATAAATTTAATAAAAACTATTTTGGAAATGTTTCTAGGTCTTTCATACTCTTAGTATTAAATTGTAATCTCTATGAAAAAACATTATTATCATAATCACTATAAATAAGTGTAATTCCTTTCAGCAATTTTTTTGGTCAAAAACTTAGTAAAAATATTATAAATCATAAATTATAAAGATTCAAAAGGCATAATTAATTTCTCTAAATTCAAATAATAATTTTGATGAAAATAAATTTAAAATTAATCCCATAGAGTAGACTAGAAAATACAGTTTTAATGAAAAAATATTCAATTATTTACTATGTTTTTATATCTAAATTCAAAGAGTATGTTTCATCCAATGACATTGATTTGTTTAAATGAAATAAAAATGTATCTTTATAGTCTAAATAATATTAAAAAAAATAAATAACTTTATTAATAAATTACATGAAAATGAAATTTTGAATTAAAATTTGGTATTATTTAGTATTTATCAAAATATGAATATTCTCTAAAAATACAAAAAAATCACCAATAGTAAATTTTGGTATTTAAATTTATAATATAATGTTTATTTTTTATTTCAAATATTATAAGTGTCAAAAATTATTTTCAAAACAAGACTTCCATTAATAATTAGCGAAACCACCTTTTAAAAATACAATACATTTTATGCTTAATTTTATTATTATTATTATCTAGATCATATATATATTATTAGATGAATTTAAAAAAATTATTAAATATATAACTTATAATTTCAATAACATCATTCAATAATTTGGATTAATTTAATATTTAATATAAAAGGATCTTAGAATCATAAAAAAAATTCCATAAAAACATTATTAAAATTTATTGGGACTTTATGTTTATTTCAACTCATTATATGACCATTGAATTCATTTTACAAGAATATTCATTTATAATTTTAATTATTTATTTAATTATATTCATTAACATCACCAAAATGGATAGGTGATAACTATTATGTTAAATATATAATATTAATATTATATCATTATCCAGTAAGACTCATCCATGCATTTAACAGAATTCATAAATGTGACTCGATGTTGTGAGAAATGGAATATAATCTTTTTTTGAATGTGATGTATGATAAAATATGTATTTTTTGTAACACAATATATTAATTAATTTTAATTTATTTGAAATATTATATGTCATAAAATTTTTGGTTGTTATATCATACCCCTTAAAATGATTTTCTCCATCATACTTGTTCTTAGTTATCAAAGGATTAATAGTTTTATAATTCCTTTATTGAAACCCATATCATAAAAGAGTTAATAAAACATATTAATATAGGAAAATGGAAAACCTAAAGGTCAACAAATGCTACAAATTACTATGATTCCACCGAGGGAGAACAATGGTTGGAATGGAAGAAATGTATAAATTATTATAAAGGTTTATTGAGGTCACTGATTAAAAACATGTGAATTGTAAATGGAATGTTAAGGAACTAAAAATTATAAATAAGTGATTATATAAAAGGCCATAAGGTTATCAATATTGAATGTATTAGGATAATAAATTCTTTCAATATAATTTTCATATAGTAAATGATTTATCTTGAAATATTATCCAATATAAAAGAAATAAATATAAATAAATGATGGGGAGAATATAATCCATTATTAAATTTCCACAAAAAAACTCATATTTTTCTACTAATAATGATTATTCCAGATGAATTTTTAAATCCTGAACCACTAAATGAAACTTTTAATAACCACCTAAGCATAAAATGGATATTCAGTCTATTACATCTTTATTTATAAATTAACAAAATCCAAAATATTTAGAACATTATAAGACTATTGAAAAAATCAATTAACCATTATATTCCCCACTAATCATAAATTTTAATAAAAAATTGAATCACAAGTATTTCATAATGAAAAATCATTATGATTAATTAATCATTTCATAAATATGATTGGAAGACAATGATTAAAAGTGTTTGATCCAATATTCTTCCAAGGAAAATCATCCATTATTTATCAAATAAAATACCATGTGTTTTTTTAATAATTTTTACCTATAAAAAATTTCATGCTAACAAGGAAATCGTGTAAGATAGTGTTCATGCTTGAAACCCTTATCATCCTCTGGTAAAGGGTTATAGTCCCACCATGTAATCAGGTGTGATAGTTTTTCACTCAGCATAAGGTTTTTCCCTTTTGTTAATTAAAAATAAAAACTAATTCCCCTAAAAATATTTCATTTCGATCCACTAGGATAAAAATACCTCATCCCAAAAAACTCTATAATTTTTTAAAGATATCTTCACATAAAACCCCAATGGGGTGTCTAATTATTTTAACAAATGATCTTTATTATTCTTAGAGACCATTTTTGATATTGATGAATTATACAAAAACCTAAATTTGAAACATAAAAATTTAAAAATTTATGTATACCACTCATTAGTACCAAATATAGTCACCCATGACCCTCACTCCTCAATATTATAATGAAATTCATAACATCAAAATTTTGGGTAAGATTATGATAAAAGTGGACCAATTTTTCTCCCACAAAACCATACAACATAAAGGGTGAAACAAGGATCAAATAAATTTTTTAGTTCCTTTTAGGTTTAGATATTTGAGAAATTAGTAAAAACTCCAACATAAACAATTCATATCAGCTTGGACTCATAAAAAAATTGGTTCATAAACATGAATATCAACTCCAATTATAGTGAATTTTTTTAATTAACATTAATTCACAAACATCATCCTAGTGAGATACATTATATACATTAATCGTTCAACATAATTATTTAAAGCATTGGGAAATTCAAACATAATAACAGAGATCTCATTTACTTAGAATGGTTAATCATAAGAATTAAAAGTAAGATTTATTCAATAGTTATAAGAGTGAGTATGGATACAATTACATAACCAATGTGACATATTTAATCATAAAATAACTCCTATAAATCAATACCCAGACCATCAAATATGAAAACATGAAAAAAATAATGATTCCTCAAATGAAATAATCAGGATCCATGACATACCTATTTTCATCATTAAAAACATTATAAACATATAAAAACATCAAATAAAACACATTAAGTTATATTGGGAAATAATTATACTTTTTAATTATATAAATAGAATAACTATGAAAAAAACTTCCATAAATTTATGTCTTAAAAATTTAATATCCATATAGATGACTTACATACCCAAAGCATTGGAGGGCTATCCCCGATCCACCCAACTTTGTTCTATCATAGAACCTCACTTCAGTTGTTTATCATGAAACCACATAAAATTTTCCAAGAAAAATTAAATAATCGACACATATTGAAGATTCCATAAACCAATAACCCTATTAATAACATTATTATCCTAGATAAAAGAATAAATATTAATAACAATCCCTTTGAAATATGATTAACCCATGTAAAAAAATGGGTTTCCTAAAAATCACATTGAAAATTTGATTAAATCATTCAAATGGAATGGGTTTGAATGAAAACCCTTTGGAACAATATTAACCCAGGGAAATGAAATATGTTTCAAAAAAATATCTTTTAAAATTTATTAACCCATTTAATAATATATGGTTTCCAAAAAAATCCATTAAAAAAGCAGACTAACCAATGGAAAAGAAATGGGTTCCAAAACAACCTATTTAGAACATGATTACCACATGAAAAAACATTAATTCAATTCAATCTTCATTTAATCATGATTAAACTATTAAAATGAAATGGGTTCTAGAAAAATATCTTTAGAACATAATTAACCTATGTAAAAAATGGGATTCAAAACTATATCTTCAGAACAAGGTTAACCCATGTAAAGGAAATGGGTTAAACATAATGTCATTGATACATGATTAAATAGTGTAAATAATACATGTGCTATAACTATAAATGTATAATATGATTAACTTGTGTAAAATAAATGGATTTGAATACAACATCCTTTGAAAATGATGAATCGATCAAAAAATGTGTTCAATAAAATATTATTGAAACAGGATTAACCTATATAAATGAAACACGATTCATAACAATCTATTAGATCCTGATTAATCCATGAAAATGTTATGGGGTTGAAAAAAATTCATCAGAACATTATTAAAACACAATAAATTGGTTTCAATGCAATATATTTGAAAATTAATTAACGCCTAGAAAAAAAATTGTTCTATAGAAAGCTCTCTAGAACATGATTAATCCATTGAAAAGAAATGAGTGTCAAAAAAATATATTTGGAACAAACATAATAGATCTAATTCATGAAATATTATGGTATCAATAAAAAATTTCCCATTGAAGTATAAGTAAAAAATAATTTTTTGACTTTCATTAATGGAAATTAAATTAAAATATCTTTAAAAACATTCCTTAAGAAATTAAGAATTAAACATTTCAATGAATCCAATACCACTCTAAAAAATGTAAATCATTAACCCAATGAAAAAATTATGTTTAATATAACATATAATATGACTATAATAAGCTTATTAATGATAAAAAATTTCAACATGAATGTTTGTAATCTCTATAAAATAAGATCGATGTATAACATAACAAATGTCACATAGAATAAAAATTGTAACAAAAATTCATAACCACGTTGGAATCTTTGGAACTGTATAGACCCTGAAATAATAATATTTAAATGAAACATAAAATATAATTATAAATAACTATATTTTTTATATAATATTTCAAAGGTACTGGAAATATACCATATAATAGAATAATGGTGAATGACATCACGATATGCCCTAATGAAAGGTGATTGAGATAATGTCACTAATTAGTTGAGTAGCTTTTAAATCATGAGATTCTTAAAAAATATCATCAATTAAAACATTTAATATCATTAAATAAATTTAAATCATGATATAACATGTCGAAGTAAAATATATACACTATATAAAAGTAATTAAGTGAATAATAATAATTAAGTCGTAATGAAATTTTAATTGTGACGAAACCACTTAACTTGATTGTGATTTTATAGGACTGTCCTTTATATTAATGGATACAAATATTATGTTAATTATATAATTTCATTATAAAATCTTTAATGTTTATTATCACTTTTATTTCACATAGAAAAAATTTATATATAATTTCTTAATCAATAATTGTAATGTCGTATGTTTTGACCATACTCGGTTTGTGTTTCAAAAATGACTTTGGTAGGTCAACTATGGCCAAAGGGTTAAGGATTAAAAAATCTAAACAATAATAATATTGAAATATTTATCATATTAATATATAAATGACTAATTTAAAACGAATACAATTTTAACTTTAGTAAAATGAACAAACATTACAATCTAGGAGATGGTAGATCTTACGAAAGTAGGAGTAACGTTATCATTTTTTAATGATCATTATAGAAGGAAGTTATGTAACCTTTATCTTCATATAATTATAATTATATCATAATTACAATATTATTACATCATATATACTAATACTTAACTATTGTGATGTAAAAGGAGTCAAATTACATTGAGGAGTCAGTAGGCCACACGTCCACAAATGATTTTATCAATTTTTCACTGTGTCAAAGGGTAATAAAGAAAATGATATATTATATCTAAAAAAAATTAATAACTTCATTGATATAATAAATATTTTCTATTTTGGGACATTATTTTAATTAATTTTATCCTAAATATATTCAATGTAATGAGTGAATGTATCACATTTCATTTAAGAGGTAGTATTCCATACATACACAAATGATGTTATCATATTTATGAAAAATAGAATGAATGAAGGTATGTGTCACACCCAGACATTTGAGATAATTCTATTTTATTATTTTATTTGGATTTTAAATATTTTTTTGGGTTCCGAGATGAGCCCGATTGATATTTTTCATTTTGATAATAAATACTTGTTTTAGGATTTTCAATACTCGCTGCATGGGCATAACACAGTTCATGATGAGTGGATCCAAAAAATCACCGTGTAGCCTATCTGGTATATTAGAGATTAATTAATTAATAAAATGAATGCTAATGTGGGAACGTAGTAAAACAAAAAAAGGATAAAATAATAATAATAAAATTAATAAATAATGATTACAATAATACTAATAATATCAATACCATTAGAGAATATTTATTTTATATATAGCATTTGATAACTTTATAAATATTTATTTTATTATGTTTATTATTATTATTACTATTTTTCATTTTATTAATTGTTTTTTGTTAGGGTTGTTAATTTTACTACCAGCGCATTAGGTTGCAACCTAACCAATTCCCTTTCCATTTTCGATGCACCTACCTAACCTTTGCTCGCACTCCTCCCATGAATGACCTCCTTTCCAACCAGCCCTTGCACTGCCATATCCCCCTCCCCATACACTATTATGTAGAAATACATCTCACACGACACACTTTTTCAAGTGATCCTACCCCATGTGAACCCCATGACTGACACCCTTCCCCTCTGGCCAGAGTGCCTTGTGCTACAATCAACTCATGGCCAACCCACCATCGGATCGGAAAACCGGCGACCCCTTGTTTTTTATGTCAACCGTGGCACTCACAGCTCCCTTTGGGTAGGATTTTTATTTCTAATATTTGGGGTTTTAGTTTTTTATTAGGTAGGGTATTAGATTTTGGTTTGGATCATGTTATCATTTCTCTTTGGAAAAAATCTTACATTCCTAGGGATTTATTGTAGTGTGGTTGTGGTTCTCCACCTATTTCAGAATGACTCTCCACAAGCAGAAGGTGCATACGTGCCCTAACATCTCTTGATGAATTTAATATGTGTTTTGATGTTTGAAAACTTTTCTTAGGATTTATTTTATGGTACGTTGGGTTTTCTTGATTTTTTCTTGGTGCTTATTAGTTTGGAATGGATTTTTAATAATGGAAATTGCTTTGTTATTATCTGTGACTTGGTGTAGAATTTATAAAATGGGTTTTAGGGGTTTTATTGAAGGTAACAATGTATTTTTATGTAAATTTGAGTTCTTTATGTCTAAATGGGTATTTTAATTAGAAAATCATTCATTTTGGGGCATGTTGGTCTTTTTGTGCATTTGAGTAAAAATTGTGAAATGTTTGTATTGTCTATTTTTTTTATAAAAATATTGTTTTGAAGTACGAGAAGATTTAGGAAGGGTAATGACCCATTGTTTGGGTTTGTATTTATGGTGTTATTTTATTATGATTATAAAAAGGGGATTTTGGTATTTTACATGTGATTGAAAACTTATTTAAAAAAGGTGTTTTCCTTGGTGTGTTTGAAATAGAACTTTTTTCATTTTTTAAGAATATTGATTTTAGTGAATCGTTTTGCCTTTTGTGAATATAGTTGTATTTTTGGATTGAAAAATTTAACTCGATAACAAGGGAAATCCAACGTATCTTGTTGGCTGGAGTAGAACTACTACACTAGTGATGAAGAAGTGGCTTGTCTCGGCTTAACGTAGCAATACTATCACTTACAACACTATCTAAATAAATGGATAACTATTGGAGGATACTAGTGTTATGGGGATGTCCCCTACTAGTGGCTCATGCATGAAAATGTAGTTTTTCATTGTTTCTATACCACATTTTCACTAAGGATATGAGGTTTTAGGGTCCCACTCGAGGTAGATGAGCCTTAGTGGATTTATAAATAGTGTTGTACTATTTATGATTTGGTTCCTTCCATCAGAATAAAGAGGTCCACTTGAGTGTTTGTGTGTGTGTGTTCATTATAAATTTTCCCTTACACATTAATGTAGTGTTTTTGATATGGTTTTTTTGAGGGTTCCTTTTATACTTTTAGCATGTAAATTTTTTCTATAAATGTGTTTTAAAAGAATGAATTTGAATAAGAATGTAAAATTATCTCATTGATGTTGTGGCATGGAATCATTTTATTTAGTGGTAACCTAACAGGCTCTTGGATTACACCCTACATACACCATTGAGAGTATATAAATCATTTTTTATATGTATCCCATGATAAGGAATTGTTCTTAGAGATGGTTTCCCAGGTTTTTTATGGGATTTTCGTGTAGGTTGGTGTTGGTATCTTTGGGATGTGGCTTCTCATGTTTCATGAAGGATTGTGTTAGTGTTTTAGTTTTTATTTTTTGTAGTCTCCATTGGAGTTGGTGTATAGTTTTGACATTTAACTACGATCATAGGATAAGGGCCTATTTGTTTTGTTGTTTTTAGTTTAAATTTATTTATCTTGTTAGTTGTTTTGTGTTTATTATTTTTGGTAAATCATTCCCACATAGTATTTTTGATATGTGGGAACTTTTTCCAACCCCTAGGTATTAGGTATTCCCCTCGTGCCCTACTGTAGACCAGGTAAAGCATTGACTGGATGGTGACCCGACATGGCTCATGACAAAATGGTCTCAGAGATGGTCTCCCCTCTTCAGTTGTGTTCCTTGGAAAATATAATTTGTAGACCACAATTTAGGTTATCAAAACTCGATGTTCTTTCTACGAGTAAGGTTCCTGGCCAAGACACCTCTTTGAAGGACTCAAGTATCATTTGTAATATTAGGTTTCTCTCAAAAAAATTTCCTTTTGGTTAATATTATTTCAGGTAAATGAAAATGTAGTAGGGTCAATGGTCTCATCGAGCTCACCTGGACTATAATGCCATATGCACCAAGGGACATTTCCCTAGTACACCCTCTTTGATAGTGGAGTGATTTGCTTATAGTGTCCAACCATATCACCATGTCACCTACTATAACTAATTTCTTCTAGTGTTTTCATGAGTCACTTTGATTTTAAGATATCATATTTAAATCATCTATAGGAAAATTTATGAAATGTGGAAATTTAAGTGGAAATGACATTATATTCATTGTGGTGGAACATGGGTTTATAGAACTATTTCTAATGATTTTATATAAATGTGTATTTTCATAATATATATATATATATATTTATATTTAAAACCAGATTATCTTTTTTAATTGAATATTTTGGATTTGAAACCCCGATTGTTTGGGAAACATGTGTGATTTTAATGTGGGTCTTCAAAATATTTTTTCAATGGAATTTGTTAAACCGATGAATGGTGTTTTGAATGGGATAAAGTGTTTGAAATTGTTATTCATGTTTTGAAAAAGAATTTTTATTTGATTAATTAGAGATTTTCAAAAACAAAATTGAGACTCGAAGTGGTTTATATTTAATGGGTCGATACATTTCCAAAGCGGTTTTCTATAAAAAAATTGAAATGGGTTCAAACATTGTGACTAGTGAGTTTTAATGGAGGATCGGTTGGTCTATTTTTGTTTTGTAAAATCAAAATAATTTTGTTCTAAACATTTATATTTACTGGGGTAACCACATTCATGAGTGATTTGTGAATGTTTTATTAGATCCCAATTGACATGAGAGCATAAATGTGTGAATACCATGAGGTGACATTGTTTTTTATGTATCCCACCCCACAAATTTCATTTTTCAGAAGAATTTTAAAATATATGGTAGATAATCTGATGATCCTTGGTTATACGATATGTCTTTATGTGTTTTTCAAATCTAGTAGTGGGATGTTTTGAGTTTGAAACCCTTTTTGTTTAATTTACGCTCCACTTTGAGTTTCATTGGAGAGTTGGTTTATGGTCTATTTTGAGGGTCTTTAGGAAAATTTTTTGATGGATTCCCCCTATGTGTTTGGTGTTGGTTTGTGTCCTATGTTGGAAAATAGACCAGTTTTATTAGGTCCTCATTTTCCTTCTTGGCTACTGTATTCCCCATAAAAAGCTAATGCATGATTGAAATGCACCATGAATAGTTTGACGTTGTCCAGACCTCCAATTGATCAATGTTATAACATTTCATTTTGAGTGTTAATGGCATGTTTAATCCACTTTTATTCAATGTTATGAAAATCCTCTCAATGTGGCATAACAGATGCAAGGGGGGTTGAGTAGTTTTATTTATTTGGTTCATTTAATAAAAAAAAGTGAAGGCCGAACTCATTAGGTCTATAGGTCCTATCTAGAAGCGGTGAATGGAATTCCACTGTGAAAAGAAGAATGTAGTCTGGGTGGTCGGTATTGTTTATTATCTAAAAATATTCTTTGATCCTTTCCTTGTTTTTGTCATGTAAGGGCTTGTGCTAAGACGCATGTGTGCAAAATCAGGTCTTGAGATGGAATTATGGCCACTTATAGTAATCTAAAACTAATATGGAATTATTTAATGGTTCTCCTCCTTAGGATGTATCTATATACTGTAAGGGTCATGTTGTGTGACATTATGTAGCGTGGGATCCCATTGAAATGTAAGGTTTACTTTTATGGTAATTTTTCTATCTTATGTTTTAACGTAAGTATGTTCTTTTTTGGGGAATTAGGAATCCATATGTTTATGAAGGGGGTGTATTTAGAGTTTCCCCCCTCTCGATATTTTCACCATTCGATGTAGAAAGTGGAAGTGTGAGTACAATTTATAAGCCCCCATTTTCATAAAGTCTGATGTTATCGTAAGTGGCCTCAGTGTTTGTTGCATTCTAGTGGTTATCTCTTGTATGTGGTGTAGTTTATTTTGGTACCAGGAATGAAGTAGTGTTTGGAGTTTGTGAAGCCCGACAGTAAGGAATGAGATACTTCAACCACAAGAGATCCAGCCCTAGTTCATAGATTGAAGCTGACACGTAGTTAGGAGAACTGTAATGGTGTGAATGGTTCAGATTTCAATTCTATTCTTAGTTTGTGAATTGGAGATAGTTTAATCCTATGATGTATTTATTTTTATTTTAATTGGTCATGTTTGGTGGAAGGAGGTGGGAGGACCTCATTTCCATGTTATACCCTGTTTGGTTGTAAGAGTTTCTCATTGGTTATAAGAAGGTATAGTAATCATGATCCCTTAAAACTATGTGGTTTTGTTTTAGAAAATGTGGTTCTTCTTTTAATGGCCACTACGTGGCCAATTTTTATAAATTGAGATTAGTTGGATTTGAATGGCTTAAATTGAAATAAACTGTTAGGATGTGTCGGTGGTGGAATTGTTAGACCATTGGATGGGCCCATCCCTCCCCTCCCGCCATGGTGGGGGTTCATGGTACCTAGGGTAATTTCTCATGTTTGAATAATAATTCTATTTTTTAGGGTGGGAAGGCCCATCATGAGTCTCGCCTAAATTAATCCACAGTAATTCGATGTTAGCCTAATTTTTATGGTAAGGATTCTTATCAGGCCTCCCCATGTTAGTGTCCTGGTTCTACATTTGGTGTAGGATGTTTCATATGGTGGGGAGTTTGTTCAGGCAGGCCTATGTGGGTAATTAAGATTCTTTGTTCATTTCAGGTAGACTGCATGAATCTCAAGAATGTTTATAGTGTTTTTCTCAGGGTGTTGTATTGGGTACTGTGAGGGGATCATTTCCTTTGGTTGATCAACAGGTGGTTCGTTCACTTTTAGGTACGCGTGACACGTAGTAAGGATTTTATTTTGGGTATCCTGATTTATCTTATAATTCATTTCTATATGTTAATATATTCCATACTTCTCTCTCGTTTGATATTTTTTGGGATCCTCTTTCAGCTAAAATGGTATACTGGATTTGTCTTCCAATCGATCATGGGATGGATTTCCAAGGGTGGAATGCTTTTTGTTAGGGAGAATTGTCACACCTGTACGTTAGATTATATTATATTTTATTATTTTATTTAGAATTGAAATAATTTGTTGGTTTTCAAGCCAATCCTGATTGAGATTTTTAATTTTTTAGATAAATATTTGTTTTAGGCCTGTCACCGCATGGTGTATATGAAGGACCTGGTTCCATCCACGCTGATTTTCTATATCATCATTTATTTTTCCCAGTTCAAAACTAATTAATTAAATAATAAAATGAATGATATTGTGGAAACTCAATAAAATTAGAAAAGGAAAAAATAATAATAATAAAATGAATGAATAATTGTTTTTATAATAACATTCTTATTAATACCATTTGAGAATATTATGATTATTATTAAAATTTTATTATGTTGATTATTATATCATTTATTAATATTTTGTTTATTTTGTTTATTATTATCATATTTTTAAAGTTATTATTCTTTTTAAATAAATTTTTTAGGGTTGATCTTCTTCTCCCACCATTCACCCCATTGTGTCTTGACCTATCCCTAACCCCTTTCCCCGATCAACGCTCTTTCCAATCCTTCGCCCGTGCTCCTCCCATGTATAGCCTCTCTTCTGACCATCCCTTTCACCACCCTCTTCCTCCCCAGCCAGATCCCCTCTGTAAAAATACCTTTGGTATGGAACCCTTCTTCCAGCATTCCTCCCCCGGTGATCCCCATTGCTAGTGTCCTGCTCCTAAAGCCAACCATCCTTGCACCACCGTGGGCTCCTAGTTATCCCACCTCCAGATCTGTGAATCGGTGACCCCTTTTAGGCAAGCCATATTTGTCACATGCACCTATCTTTGTGTATTATTTTTATTTCTCTTGTCTTGTATTTTTGGTTTATAGTGGGTGGGGTATTAGATTTTGGGTTGCGTCATGTTTGAACGTTTATTTTTAGGATAAATTCTTCATTATTAGAACTCTCTTGAGGTGCGATAGTAGTTTTGCACCAATTTCAAGATGTTTCTCCAAAATTCGTTATTGGTTCCATTACTTAACATCTCTATATTAATTTAATATATTTTTCTTATGTTTATAAGTGTGTTCTTTTGTTTGATTTTATTTTGTGTTAGGTATTTTTTAATTGGTTAGGGTGTTTATTGGTTGGGAATGGATTTTCAATAATAGAAATGGATATATTTTTATGTGTTCATTTATGTAATGTTTCTAAATTTGGTTTTATGGGTTTTTTGAAGGATAGAAATTTATTTTTAGGGAATTTGAATATTGTATGTGTAAATGGGGTCTTTAATTTGAAAATGAATCATTTTTGGACATGTAATTGTTTTTCAACATTTGATTAAAAATTGTGTAATTTTTATATGTT
The DNA here is from genome assembly GCA_963277665.1 of Viscum album. Classification (NCBI taxonomy): domain Eukaryota; kingdom Viridiplantae; phylum Streptophyta; class Magnoliopsida; order Santalales; family Viscaceae; genus Viscum; species Viscum album. The sequence continues at coordinate 1,403,775,485 of OY728155.1, forward strand.
GGAAAACCTGGTTTGAAAATGGTTTTGAAGTATGAAGAGTTTTTTTTATGGTGAATTGTCAATTTATTGGGTTTGCATTTATGGTGTTCATTTATTATAATTATAAAAATGGAATTTTGGTATTTTACATGTGATGTAAAAGTATTTAAAAGGGGGTTTCCATGATGTGATTAAAATATAAAGTATGTTTTTTGTAAATAAGGTTTATTTCTTTGAAACATTAGTCCTTTGTGTTAATATTGTGTTGTGTGTGGCATATAAACCTTAAATCAAGCATAAGTGAAACCATGGGTATCATGGTGGGTGGACTATAACTAGTGGGATAGTGATCCAAAAGTGTCTTGTCCCAGCTTCACGTAGAAAGAATAAGCTTTACAACACTAATTAATTATATGGATGATGATTGGATACCTCTAGGAATATAGGGATATCCCCTACTAGTGGCTCGTGCAAGAGAACACAACTTTTCATGGTTCCTATAACACATTTTCACCAATGTACCAGCATGTAGGGGACCACATGAGTGTGTGTGTATGTTCTTTATGAATTTTCTCTTAAAATTTATTGCAGTGTTTGTGAAATGGTTTTTTGAAAGTGTTCTTTTTTAACATTTAACTTGTAAATGCATTCTATAATTTTTTTTTAAAAAATAATTTGAATAATCATGTTAAAGTATCTATTTTATGTTATGGTGTGGAACCATGTTATTGGGTGGAATCATACTGGACTCTTGACTCACACCCTATATACACCTTTGGTTGTATTTGGACCATGTTATTTGTGTATCGTAGGTTTAGGCATCATTATTAGTGATTGTGGTCTAGTTTGTTGACAGTCTTCTCGTTTTTTTGGTGTTCGTACGATTGGGATGTGGGTTCTCATGTTTCTTGGAGTTTTGTTTTGGAGTTATAGTTTTCCTTTTTTATAGTTTCCTATGGGTTTTATGTAGATTAGTGAACATTAAATCTAATCATAGTTTAAGAGCCTATTTGGATGTCTATTATTAGTTTCATTTTATTTATCTTGTTATTTGTTTTGTGATTAATAATTTAGGTAAATAATTCCCACAAATTATTCTTTAAACACAAGCACTTCTTCCAACCAATGTGGATTAGGAACGCCCCTCGAGGATTCCGCAGACTGGGTCATGCATTTATTGGATGGAGACCTGACTTTTTTTGTGATAGAATCTGTTATATAAAATTTATAAAATTATGAAGACAATAAAAATATAATATATATCATATAAATATTTTGTGTCTATCATAATTCTCAACCATGTTATCTGGTAAATGAAAACTAAATGAATTCCTTTCTTGAGGTGGTAGTTTTCCGTATATGAACTTTAATTTCATCAACCAATTGATGGAAGTGTTTATAGGTGTCGGAATAAACATTGATATAAAAACACATCAGTATATTTAGGATAGTTATTTTTTATATAATAATTGAATATTAAAATTTAAACGGTGTATAAAGAAATAATACATAAATTCATGTTGAAAAATGTTACATCTTTTTCCAGTAACACCTTTTTGTTATCACGAAAGGGATTCCATGGTTCTCTATTTTCATAAATTTAGGACTCCTATATGAGGCGAGGGATGTTTTAAAACTATTTGGGTAATTTTTGGTTTATTCAATATTCTATATTGGTGTGAAAAAATAAGGGAGTATGAGAGCCTTTTTCTAGTGGAGGGGGAGTGTACTTCAAGTATATATAGAAATCTAAAGACATTTTTGAGGTATCATTTACATCATGTGCCTCAAATAATTATCTCAATTTGATACAAGGGGTTATATGATCATTGTATTAATAGAAAATGGGATTTTACAAGTGTCTCATTCATCTAGACTCGTAAAATAATTGTACAACACTAAGTATGAAAATGTTTACATTAATAGTTTTAATTATATATAATTTATTTCACTAATATTATTGATCAAAAGATAATTTGAACTTTATATTAAATATAAATTATTATAATTCAATATAAGGTATGAAATTTTCTAAATTCCTGTTTCCAAAGTGGTAGAAATTATTTTAACATTAATATACCTAAAGGGATGACAAAGCATGTTTTTAAAGTAATTAATACTCAATGGTTTTCAATTTTTTACCGAATTATAATAAAAGGTGTGTTTTAAAATAAAATATATACTCTAATAATTTTTTATATGAAATAAATTAAATAATTTTTTTGAAATCAAATATATTCATGTTTACTCTGGGTGATTTTTTTTATTTTTCTATGAACATTCATATTTTAATGAATAGTGAATAGTAATGAATTTTAATTAAAAATTAATTTTTCATCTAATTAATTTATATAGTGAAATTATGTTTTAAATGGTTATAATATATAATTATATCAATTATATATCAGTTAAACATACCCATGAATGTAACATAAGACATCAATGGGACTCGATATTGCGAGCAATGAAAGATAAAATAGGGATTGTTTGTGATTCAAGATAAACTATTTATTTATTAATATAAAATGGTAAATATTTTAAATTTATTTTATTTAAAATAATCCTTACAATTTTGGGATGTGACACTTGAAGTCCTTGGAATAGTGAATAATGGATTTCATTTTTAGATGGTGTGAAACCATATCATGCGCCACTAGGTCAAGTACATGAACATGATATTGATAATCCTATAAAATTTATGGTCCCACTATTTATATGTGATTTAGAATCTATTAAAATAGAAGGAACTACAGGAACATAAAATTTCCTATACATTCAATGGGATCTTATAAATGAATCTATAGGATTTGACCCTCATGCCATTGTATAACCCTCCTTATAATAAACCCTATCTCCAACCCTTAATGTTAGTTTTAGATAATATATATATATATATACTAACACTATATAATTATCAATTCCACTAAAAAATTCGTATAGAGATACATCACAACTCATGGAAACATATATATTTCGAATATGGTAAACTATCCCAAAATATGGAACTTATGAAGTCATTTAATTAATTAACTATTATTCCGCAAAACAAAAGGTATATATATTTAATGTGAAACTATATTTATTATTATTAATTACATATGATAAATTTCATAGGTCACATATTAATATATTTTTATAAAAATGTGTAACGTAGTCATTGTAACAACAACAAAATTCTCTATATATGGTTACATTGATGTCAATAATATAATGTTTTCCAGGAACTATTCCAATTAACTTTCCTGAGTTCAAACAATCCAAAATGTATTCAATACAGTCCAAAATAAATTAGAATAAAATATATGTTATTAAGTAACTTAGGGTTCTATGTTACATCTTCTAACACCCAAACCCAAAAACTTGGGTCAGAGTTGGAGTTTCACATGAACTCTTGTTATCCAACCTATTTGGAAGAGGCAATCGACTAGTAGTGAAGGTTTCAGTCCATGAATGAGGATACTATACCCTTAAAATCTTGTACGTGAGTATATAATCATGAAAAATGAAAAAAACAATAAACATCAAATTATCAATAATGATAATAAAAATAGAAAAAATTTATAATAAATAGGATCTCCTAAATGGGGAAAGCATTTGTAGAGTGTATACATATAAATAAATGAATTAATTTTTGTGGGTCATTTTGGTGTTAATCATGATCTACCACCATCTCCAATATCCAATTATCATTCAATAATATTACCATTTCCCTCTATTGTATCTATCATGAAATATACAAGAATATCAAAATTCCTAATTTGTATGTGAGTGAAAGAATCTTTAGGGGACCACCAATGCATCCATAACAAAATGTGGCTAAATATTAAAGCATTTTATATAATAATAATAAAAAAATTCCATGGTAATAAACATTATAATTAATACTATGTGGTATTATACTAACTGGGTTTCATCAAACATCAATCAATACCTTTTTCGACTCCATTCTAGAGGATAATAATAAAAAAAATTAGTAACCAGGCAATGCAATTTATGGGTTCCTCATAGTTTTTCTCACCAAACATTTAACATCATCTATTCGTCATGTGGACTTGGTCTCCTATAATAATCTCATAGAGAATATTGTTACTCACATTCATTGGGCTTCGATAGGATGATAGAACTTGGGATCCAAGGATACCTCAAGAACTACCTTACCAGACACCATGGAGACCTCATACATTCATGTTATACTTGGGTATCATGTTGTTATAAACATAATTCACATTTACTTAGCCTCTAATGAAAAACATGTCATGATATTACACCTTCCACAAGAACCAATAACCACCATGAAGGGATGGTAACAAAATATATAGGGTGAGAACACATGTATGTATATCATATAATCATGATTATATTGAAGTAAATATAAAAACCTGTGATAAATATCCAAAAAGGAAACAAGATATCCAATATATAACTCATTTAACTATCCTAAAAGACCAGGACTCATGGGAAACACACACACAAAAACATGCGCTCAAAATCAATAATAGTATTATAATGGAAAAAAATATAATCATTTTGTCAACAATTTGAAATTTGAGGAAACGAGTAAGGATCTTCCTTCCTCACATAAGCCGATATCAACATAATGATTTCTCAAAAGTGTTTTCATTGTAAAACATCCTGAAACAACCAAAAAAATCTCACCCACCATGGAATTGAAGAAAAAATACCAAAATATCATGTTGAAGGATTTAGTGTAAGGAAGAAAATATATGGCTAGTGATTGATAGATCATACACACATAAAATAGATTTTTTGAAAAATCTGGTTACAATTTCTATGTATTCCCAGTACCATATATTTATTGATATTAGGTTAGGTTTCATATGGTGTAATTTCGGGTTGATGATTTATGAATTTCCAATAATCATGGACAGTTCATGGTTGGCACACGGTTTGCCGAAACCGTGGACCCTACCAGAGAAAGAAAATTCAAAAAAAAGTATTGGGATTTTTCATGGTTGGTTCATGTTTATTCAAGCCATTCATACTCAAAGAAGAAATCATGCGACCTATTTAAAATAGGAACATGGCAAGGACACATGATTTGGTCTTACCGTGTGGGTATGCCCAAGAAACCATGCGTACGAGATTTTAAGTCATAAGAATTTTTTATAATAAATTTTCATGCTTATCATTTAGGTCCCTTAGGGATTATTATGACCAAAAAAACTTTTCTCCGGTCCTTGGATATCCCAAAATAATTTTGGCTCCCTCAGATCACTCTGAGAAGTGATTTGAAGCTTGAGGAACATCCTTCAATCATCCCAATGTAGGTTTAATTTTCTCATTTTTTTATCCTGGGATCTGTCTCTTCCAGCCTAGGGTTTCACCAAATTCATGGGTAAAATTGTTGATATTATACACTATATTTCAGGATCTTCATACTACATTTGATCCACATTTTCATGATAATTGTCCTTTGAGGAAAAATCTTGATTGGGGTTTGATGTTGTGAGGTCCATTAATTCTGTTAGGTGGTTCTGTTATGATGCCCAGTTTATAGTAATCATAATTCATTTATTTAGTTTTAGTTTCTTAATTAAAATAAATTTCATGGTTTTTATTATATATCTTTCGACTGGATTGTTGAGAAAATAAAATTTCATTGAATTTGTGTTTTTAAAAATATTTTATTTTTTTAATGAAATTTCACAAAGAAAAATTCAATTGTATTTGGGAGAGTTGATGGAGTTTTGTTAAATTTCAATTTTGGGTTTTATGGAAATTTTATTAATGATATGTTTTTATTTACTTATGAACAATTTATTTGATGTAAGGTTGTGAAAAATACCAATTCCAATGAATTGTGTGTTTGTTATGAAAATGATGGAATTTGTTGGAAAATTAAATAGTTGAATTTATTTTATGAATGTTGATTGTGAAATTGAATGAATTAGTTTCAAATATATATTTCTGAAAATGGATTAAAAATGGTTTTATGGGATCCCTAGGGTTCCATCATTGTAAAAATACATGTTTTTGATTAAAACAACATTATGGGTTTTAAATGGAATAATGGAATATTTGAAAAAGAGAATGTGATTTAATTTTATTTTAAGAAGTCTTGAAATAAATTTCACATCATTGTTTTTTACTAGAGAACATGAAAGTCTTAGGTAGTTAGTGTGTTATTTTGGGTGGTAAATTATGACATAAAATATTATAAAACATCATATCATCATATCACATCCCTTAGTCGATGGTGACGAGTCATATTTTATATAATTCCAATGGTGTGTATGAAAATATTTTCTATTTCATAGTGTTGGGTCCCCATATCCGAGAACTAACATACCTATCAATCATATGAATGTGTTAATCGTTTATTTGGATTTTCAATATATATATATATATATATATATTCAATTTTTGTAAACTATTTCACATGATTCTGATGTATGTGAACTATTTTGTTTAAAACTTTTGATTATAGAAATTTTTCAAAAGTTAATTTTCTTATAAATATCCCATAAAATTTATTGTGAATCTTTTTATAAAAAAATTACTTCCATCCTATGAACTCTTATGTATCTGTTTCTAAATTATTTACATGTTTTTTATCATAAATACTTATTTTTTTAAAAAATAATTTTGAAATCTCAAAAAAATCTGTTTAAAAAATGAATTAATTTACCATGGTAATTTGAAATTGGAATCTTGATACTGATCCATTGGGTGAAATCCTACTAGTATTTGGCTCACACAATACATAGGCCATTATGAGTTTGTAGATTATATCAATAGAGGTTCAAATCCTTCCAAGGCATCTCATAGAGGTGGATTATGATGTTGACCCATGGACATTGAGACTTGTGTCCTTTTGGATTTGGAAGATTGTCTTCCAGTGTTTTTATAGTTTTCTAGTACTTGTTTTTAATAATTTGGGTGGTTCTACCAGTTTGGATCCTCATATAGTTATCCTAGTGGAGTTCCTTTTGTTTGAATTAATAACATGTCTCTTTTACATATACATTGTTATTGGAAACAATAATTCCCACATCCATTCTATATGATTTGAGGTTATAGTTTTTGACCCATAACTATCAGAAACATAGAACAAGATATGATATGATCAACTCAATTGTTAGGTTACCAGGGTACTCGTTCTGGTTTGTGAAATAGTGGTATCAGATCCATAGTTTGAGATTTTTTCATGAAGTCAGTATGAAATTTTGAAATCATTACTGAAATTAGGATATAGTTATTATTTTGTTCCTGGAAACATATCACTATAAAAAAATTAATTCATCCAGGTGGTTTGGAAAAGACATATTGTATATTAGTTTTAATCATTTTCTTGTTTTTTATTTGGATAGATTGAAATCCAAATATTTTTTTTCTATCTATTGGGATTAATTTTACCTATTTCTATGTTGACTGAAAATATGATGTCTTATTTTTTGTTTTCTAATGTATTATAGAATCATTATTATGATAAAAATTTGAATTGGTACTAGGAAGAAGATATTATTCAACCTCAACAAGTGAATTTAATTTTGGATCTAAATCTAGTATATGAGATTGTGTGCACTGTCCATGATCTTAGAAAAGAACCACAACCAGTTCCCATTCAGGATGAAACTATATAACATATGAGGTATTTTCTCAATCGTAGTTCTCAAGAGATCCATTTCCAAATTAACATTCCATTAAAATATCTAATGATCCTCAATAGTATAAGGGGTTTTTAGTATGATGGATCATTTCTTTGGATTCTGGGACAAACCCTAAAAAATCAATGTGAGGTGTGCCACCTTGGTCCTGGAATAAATGAGTACGATATGGTGGGATATGATGGTAACATATAAGAATTGTGAGGTATTATAGTTGAAAGAAATTAATTTTATTTCCGCCAACCAGTTATATTTGAAGCTGATAATGCCAGCCAAGTATACTAATATCTTAAAACTAAAGATGGATGACATGACATTGATATATTATTCAAACCATTTATCAAATAACTTACAATTCCATACCAAACATTTAAATGAATGAAAATTTGATGAATTCATGTTTTTAGTTTTGTTTTTGTTAGGATATTCATTCTAAGGAATTAATACAGAATCTTCCTTATTGTTATGATGTGTGGGGTAGAGTGAAAATTGTCGAAATAAACCTGGCTGGAAATTCAGTGTTATCATGAGTTCGTTATCTCTCAATAGAATCATGATTTCCTTTAAGGTATAACTGAAATTTGATGATTCTATAAAAATTTCACAATAGTTGGGTCATTCTAGAACACTTAATGTGCTAGGAATAGGTCATTGGATTTTCTACTAGTTTAGAATGTTTGGATATTCAATGAAGTTTTCCACTGAGGAACCCAGGAATCGTGGATCTTAAAGATGTTCAGGTAACTTATAGAGATTATTCTATATTTCTTCCACTCAACATTGTGGAAAATGATCTTCAAATCTTCCTAAAACTGTGAGGAAATAAGATGATTCACATATAAAAGGGTTCCAGTCATATAAATCTTGAATAGAGCTACGTCATATAGTGGAATAGGCTCTAATGTAATAATATATAGGTCTAGATACTGTGATAGGTACCATTTCTATATTATCATCATTAGAGACTTATCTATTTGATACTAGTGCATCTCATTAATTTATTTCTACCCATTTTGTCAGTCTATATAATCTTATGATGGAGAATTTAACATGTGAAATGGATATTACTAAACTCGTTTGTATGAAGCGATTGTAGGGTATATATGTTCACATTTGTTTCGTCTCTCTGTTGGTTGTAATGATTTCATTGAGCATTCTTGTTCTCGAAATGAAATAACATTACCTCATATTTTGGGTGGATTGGATCATTTCAAAAAAATCCCAAATTGATTGTTATCTTCTAAGGGTCTCCTTTACTACACAAAGTGATATGTCTAATGTTTTTAACAGAGAATGGGAACCATGGCCAAGTAGGAAAAAAATACTTATCTAGAGTTGTGGATGGTAATATTATTGTTTTCTTCTGATATCGAGTGAGAATAATTTACAAGTGATCTCCCTTTAGTTTTAATCTATTTTCCCAATGTGTTTCCTTTTAACTTCTTTGGTTTTCCACTAGTAAGAGAGATAGAGTATTCCATTGGCTTAATTTCTAGTACTCCACCACTATCTTTTCCTCTTATGAAATGGAAACATTGGAACTAAATGAGAAGAAGTACCAATTGTAAAATATTCTTGATAAATTATTCATATTCCTTAGTTAATCGCTAATGGAGGCGCCAAATCTCTTTTTTATACAAGTTGATGGTTCAATCCAAAGTTTGATGATTATTGGAATAACCCATGAGTTATGATAAATAACAGGTATCCATCATCATGTATTTATGATATGTTTGATCAGTTGAAATGGGAAAAGTGGATCTCAAAGATTTATCTTCGTTCGGGTTACCATCAGTTGAGAATTAAAGAATTTTGTAATTCCAAAAACTGCCTTTCAGGATAACAATATTCTTTCTGATTACCTTATTAATAAAATAGATCTTTCCAATGTTCCCACAGTTTTCATTGAGTTATTGACCATTATTTTCCATGAGTATCTAAATAAATTTTTTGTTGACTTTTTTGATGACATCCTCATTTACTCTATGCCTTAGGCGGATTATGCGAATCATCTATGTAGAGTTTCGAGATTTATGAGAAATCACCGACTTTATACCAATCTATTGAATTATGATTTTTTTATTCGGGAAGTGAAATTCAATGGAATTTTTTTTGTAATGTTATATTTTAGTTGACCCTAAATAGGTAATAGATGATATGACATGGGAGGAACAATGTAATGTTTTATTGATTTTGAGAATCCTGGGTTTAGCAGGATGTTATCACCGATTTGATAATGGATTCTCACTATTAGATTATTTGATGACTACTCTATCACATAAGGGAGTAATGTTTTATTTTAATGATAAATGTTTGAGTTATTTAATAGAGCTAAAGTTTATTTTGATTACTAATCCAGTTTTGACTCATTGAAAGTCCTGGTAGGGCTATGTGGTCTTCATTAATGCATCTTGTTCAGGACATGGAAAGTATTATATGCATGATTATGATGTATTTGCTTATAGATCTCATCCTCTTAGACCACATGAGAATAATTATCTAATCCATGACCTCAAACCTATAGTTTTGATGCATGAACTTATGATTTGGTTGTATTTATTTCATTGGGAATAATTTAGAATGTTTTCTAAAAACAATGTATTGAGTTATATCTCATCTCATAAATATTGGAATCTAATTTAACGTGTTTGGTTGAATACCGCTAGTATATTTATTTCAACATATCATATTCCGTGGGGAAAGGGAATGTCATTGCAGATGATTTTTGCTAGAAACCTCAAACCCATGAAAGAGAATAATTATCAAAAGAGTGGAACTTAGTGGATCTATTTTCACAATTACATATTAGAGTCTCGAAATAAAGGGATAATTATTCATTTTCTAATGTTAAGTTGAGATATACTCTTCTCAAATTTATTATCCAGGAAAAATAGCTTGATGAAGAGTTTCTTGACATTAGAGACTCTCTTTATGGTGGGGAGACTATGCTGGACTAGTCATTCAATAAAGAGGAAATTCTAGGATTTTAGAATCTTTTTGTGGTACCAAATTCTTTCTTAAAAGATGATATAAGGGTTTCTATAGTTCCTAATGGGTAGTGTATCCTGGAAACACATGGTTGTTTTATGTCATGAGGTAGTTGATCTTGTTGTGAGGTATGATACATGGATTTTCAGAGTTTTTTTCATTATTATAATTTTCTATAGTTAATGATTAACATAAGAAACCATCAGTATTAAATAATCCCCATTGATTCCCTACCTTGAAGTGGGATGGTATCTCTATAGAAATTGTGGGTGGGTTTCCATGTGTTGAGTGAATGAATAATGTGAGATGAGTTTTCATCAAAAATATTAATAAGTAGTCGCATTATATACACATTCATGATACAACCAATGTTTAGGAGTTGGTAAATCTCTATTCTAAATAGATTATATTTTTTCATGGATCCTCTACTACATTAGTCTTTGATAAGTATCCATTGTTCCCTTATAGTTTTTGGAGAGGAAATTAGGATTTAATAAGATCTAATGTCTGTTATAGTATGGAATACCAGACAAAGTTAGATGGATATATAGAAAAAAACATATAGATTTTAGAAGATATTATTTGAACTTTTATTCAAATCTTTATTGGGGTTTGTGATAGTTACTTTTTATTGGTTGAGTTTTATTATTACAACAGCTACTTATCCATGGTTAGAATGGTTTCTTTTGGGACCCTATATGGTTTTCTTGTAAATATCAATTCTGTATATCAGATGTTGGTGAAATTTACTTAGTTGTACCATGTTTGGTGAAAGAGACAACAATGAAGATTTAATTAATTCATCAAATATTGTTTAAGACACAGAACAGATATAATTCTAATACTTATCATCATTGTAAGTCATTGTATTTTTCAATTAGGTACCATGTCTTCATTAATGCTTCACCCTTGTAGGGTTATCAATGGATTGGGAGGGAAGTTGAAATTTCTCCTCATTTTATGAGAAATCATTAGGTTGTTGAGAAGCTGGGAATATTTCATATCATTTAGAAATTCCACCACATATGATGTCGACACCTAACATATTTTTTGTATCTCATCTTTGAAAGTATCTATCTCATCCAACTCATGTTCGGAGTTTGGTAGATCAAGAGGTTGAAATTGATTTATAAATGACTGAACGACGAGTCTAGATATTCGAATATGATACCAATTTTTATTGTGGAAGTATTATACCTTTTTCAGTGTTCTATGTTATCAGGGTTCTTATACTCATTATACATGGGACTGGGAGGCACTAATGAGAGAGAATTGGCCTCATTTTTTTGTCATGGAATCTTATATTTAGGTTATCAAGGCTCAAAAAGTTTCTATGGTGGTGAGGATATAACATCTTGTTACTTTTTATGAAATTCCTAGAACCCAGCTTTTATTGATCTTTGGTTAGGGTTCTTGTAGGTTTATGTGTTTTTAAATTCAATGTTTTTGGGTTAGTGTACTGTTGGAACACAATTTTAACTTATCATGTTTCCTATTAGATAAAACCATGCAACCCAAGGCAGTGAGTTTCGGCGTGTTTCAAATATGGTTAGTCAAGCTTTTAGACATATTTAAAATGGTTTCACGACCAGGATATAAGGATTTTTATAATACTATGTGTCTTCCCAGGATACCATGCATATGGAATTTAATGTTATCCAAATTGTTTATAATTTTATTTCGAACCCATATTTTTTTCCCATGATGGACCTATAAAACCCAACATTATTTTATAATTTCCTTGGAACTCCTTAAAATAATTTCGGGTCACATAGATCACTTTTAGAAGTGATTTGATTCTTGAGGAATGGCATTCAATCTTCTCTGGGTATGTTTCATTTTCTGGTTCATGTTCTAACATGATCTCAGAATTCATCCCTAGGGTTCCATATATCCTTATGTTAAATTTTGGACCTAATTACATTTTTTAACTTCTTAAACCAAATATTGATTCTCATTTGTGTGATCATACTTATTCATAGAAAAATCTTTATTACAGTTTAGCGTTGTGAGATCTGTGAAATTCAAGTATCTGGTTCTGTAAAGATTCACTATTTTTGTTAGTCCAAAACTTCTATGATTATTTTAAATTGTTTGAATTAACTTCAATTTCATGGTTTTTATAAAATTGATTTCAATGGTTTTTCTGGGAAAACTCAATCCCACTGATTTGGAATTTTGTGAGAAAATTGGGTTTTTGGCATTAAATATGGAAGACCCCAAATTCCATCGAAATAGGTGATTTTATAGAAATATGTAAGAATTGAATTATTTAGATTAAATTGTTTTTTATCTGAATTTTGACAATTAAATTGTTTAATTTAATTGTGAAAATGTTTATTTCATGGAATATTGTGATGAATCAATCATCAATTAAATTGGGGGTTTGTTATGAGTTAGATGATTTTTTTTAAAATTAAAATATTGAATTTATTTTTTTGAATGTAAATTTTTAAATTACATGAATTGGTTTTAAATACTTATTTGTGAAAAATGGATTAAAAATTGTTTTATGGGAACATTTGGTTTCTATATTTGTTACAATTCTCATTCTTGATTAAATACATTTTATTATTTTCAATTAGAAAAATGGCATATTTGGAATAGAGAACACGGTTTAATTGTTTTTTAATAATTATTGAAATAAATTTCCCCTTGTAGTTTTAATTAGAACACATGCATTCATTAGTTATATATTGAGTTATTTTGGGATTTAAATTACGACATACAATATTCTCAAAAATCATATCAACCAATCGCATCCCATAAGCGATGGTGATGAGTCCACTTTCAACTTGTGCATAATGGTGCATTAGTACATATTTTTTGTTTCACAGTGTTGGGTATCTGTATCCTGTAATAATCATACCTATTAGGCATATGAACATGTTTCACTCTTCATTAAATTCCAACGATAAATTTTCCATTATTGTAAACTATTTTACATGGCATTTAATTTATATAAATTATTCTATATAAAAATTAATATTTAATAAATTTGTGAAAAGTTATTTTGATTTAAAAATATTATATCAATTTCATTGTGCATATTTTGTGTAAATATATTACTTTCTATTGAACTGTGAATTATTTGTTGAAAAATTATTTACATGTTTTGATTCATAAATCCTTAATTGTTTAAATATGATTTGTAAATTCCAAATCGATCAGTTTATAAATTGAACACATTTAATAGAATAATTTGTTATTGTAATGTTTTTATAGAACCGTTGGATGAAATCTTAATGGGATTTTCCTCACAACCTACTATTTTATTTGGGTGTTGGTAGATTATATCCTTCCTGGTTCAAGTAGGGGAAATGCATCTATCAGAGGTTGTTCTAGATGTTGACATGTGGACATGGGGAGTATATTACTTTGGTAATTGTGTAGTTTTCAACCTATTTTTTTATATTTTTCCAGCACTTGGTTGTATTACATTCGGTTTTTATGCTAGTTTGAATTTTGGAACAGTTATCCTAGTGGAGTTACATTTTATGAATTAATGACTTATCAATTTTAATTCTGTATCGTTAGTGGAAAATTAATTCCCACCTCCTCATTGAATTATTCCAGGTTCTAGTCACTGACTCATGGGTATTAGGATTTCCCTTCGAGATATGTCAAGATTGGTTCAGCTATCGGGTTACCATGGTACCCGGTATAGTTCATGACATGATTCCCATCAATATTGGAGTGGGTAATTGACCCTTATAATATATAAAGACAGATTAATGTGTAAGATATTGTTTATGCACCATATAAAATAACAAAAATACTATTGACATATGATCTATGTTTTTATCTTTTATAATGTATGATGAGGTATTACAGTTTAAGAAACTCTAGAGTCATGGTCTTTGACTCCTATTGAATAACATTAAAACATGGCGTATATGGGGTGGTTTATAGTGGAGACATGGAAGTTTCATGTCCTTATTAAGTTATATTGTAAATTTATATGATATGGGACTCCTCTATCGCAGTTCAAAATCCATAGAGTTATGTTAAAGGGGAAGTGAAGGTATTTCAATGGAGAAAGTTTAGTGGTTCCATCAGCATGAAGTCCCTCATTAATGGATAATAAATCCACCACTATTGTTAATGAGCCACTTAAGAGAGTAACATACTTATTAAGAGCCTTCAATTCCCAAAGAATATAAGTTAGAAACAATTTTTATGGTACATATAATGGCCCACTACATAGTTTTTATGATTTAAATTAGTAATGAATATTTTAAAACCCTCTAGAATCAGACATAACATGTACATTCATGAGTAGTATCATAAATTTATCAGGGCATAGGGTTCTTTACATGAATATCTATTAAGAAACATAATGTATTACCAATCACTTTATAATAATCAGTAAAAAGTTTTTTACAAAAGTATAACGATAAGGGATAAAAAATTACCATATTAAAATTTAAGATTATGAGAAATAATAATTTTTTAGATATAAATCCCTAAGAGAGTATTCAATGAGGTAAAATAGTATATAAAATTAAAACACTAGGTCACGAACTATTACTTTTATATGTAACACATGCTTTGGATTAAAAATAATACCCTTTGTGGATTGGTTTCAAATCAAAGAAGGTCCAGTATGACATAAGTATGGATTTTTTCATGGTATTTTGGGATGGATTAGCTATGATATGAGGCTCTTGAGTTATGTATAATAGGGTAGAGTTGGTTCCATTTATATGATCAAGAGGGGACACACTTGGATTTTATTTTTAAATGATTAAAATGTAACAATGTATAAATTAAGAAAAAGGTTCCAATTTTACTCATATTTTATATAGAAATCATATATGGATAAAATATGACCATACATTTGTATATATATATATTTTTTATACTTTTCTAATATTATCATTTTAGTTTCAAAACATTATAATCTATTTTAACTATTGACATATTTACTAGATTTTTTTACAATGATAGTTTAGTGAACCAAACTAGGTTACCCTCAAACATGGCACTTGACCTCTTTGGTTACATACATGAAGGGCTTCCTTGATCCCCATGGGCTGGTGACAAGCACCCTAGCATCAAATTAAACAATAGAGGGTACAATTTCTCTCAACCTGATCAATCATGTGGAAGATATGTATACATAGAATGGATGATACAGTGGAATACTAAAGCGGTATATATTACATAATAGTAAAAGGAAAATAGAAATCAATAACTACAAAAGTATTCAAATCCCGAAAACAAGTAAACTCCAACAAACAAAACTAAAAAAATACGCGCTATGATGGTGGGGATGAACTCCCACAATCTCACAACCAGCTTCCCAAAACCATATAACACAGGCCTCACCACCTCATTATGAAGCCCTACCTTTCCCTACATTGGAAGATACAAAATGTTCTATGCACCACTGAGGAGGTGGATTGGGGGTGAGCTAAACAATTCAATAGGATCCCACCCAAGTGTTTCATATAAAGTATCAGTATAACATTTCAAATATTATTACTTTAAATAAAACATGGCTTGAAAACTAGTAAATATATTTTATAGAAAACTTGGTAAACATTCCCTTTTTCACTCTTCTAAACAAAAGTATGTATAACTTGAATATCAAGAATGACTCAGAAATATAATCAATATGAAACCAAAGCAGTATCACATTAATTAGTCTAAAATATCACTATAGATTAGAATATATGACTTCTCATACCATAATAAATAATGTGCACAATCATGTTCCCAAAAAAACCTTGAAACCAGATGAATACCCTGAGTAAACCCCTGGACAATGTCAATATTCTTCACCTAGAACAAAAGGGCTACGTTACAAAGGAAATAATCATGATAAAACCACTTGATAATCAAAAAACATTGATGATGCAATCAATATAAACCATCCTCCTAAGTACCCATGGTATCCCATGTTTTCAATTTCACAAATCAATTAAACTATAACCAAAGCTCCCATATCAATTTCATTTTTTAAAAACCATGGACAAACCATTTCAATTAAAAATAAATATTTCAAGACACAAAATTAGTAATTTTAATCTGAAAAATCAATTTCTAAATCTAGGGTAGTCATGCTAATTATGATAGGATAGAGACAGAACCACCTACCTTAAAACATAGGCCGCACATTCCCGCAAAAGGATCCACAATCAATGAAATTGAACAACACCAAAAAAGACCCTATAATCCAAACCAGATCTCAATATTGATCCCATATAGAAACAAGGGTTCAGTGGAAAGGTAAACCACCACATACCATGAGAAAAGAAGTCCACCGTACAACAACTAACAATAGAATGGCCTCTGGAAAAAGATCTCCCAAATTATTTAGAAGAAAAAATGGTGAATCACAATCATAGTCCATCATATCTGAAAATGGAATCCGAGGGAACCACTAGGGTCCGTATCAATGATGAATTATAAATACCACTTACCTAAAGGATGAACCTCAAACAAAAAGAAGATCCAATGTCGAATGGATCGATATATGTGAATCAGAATCTCCCATAATATCTTGGGAAGTTCTCTAGGATTAAGATAAGGTCCTGGAGAAGAGAATGGAAGCATAAACTCAGCTCATGAATTTTAAAAACTATGAATGGGCCATTGAACAATGTATAATATAGTTACATGACTTAAAATCAAATATCTTCATGTACGTAGAAAAATATGTCTCATTGTATTAAAAATATGTCATTTAAATAATTTACAACCTAAAACCACTCTTCGTGATGTTTAAACTTTCATAGTGTGGATCCACATTCACAGATTGTACCTAGAAACAATTACACAACATATATCCTAGTTAAAATACATGAAATCCTTCAATATCCTACATAAAAAGTTGGTAAAATCTGAATTTACATCAAATATATGACCTCACCATTATAGGTATCAAACCAAATCTTTCGTGGTCCATTATAGAAAATGGAAAAAATGATAACATGATGAGGTCATGAACCTACCTGATATATCATTGAAAATATGTTACAAACTCCCCACTATAATTAATTTTCATCCTTTCGATTTCATGTGGATGATGTAATCAATAGAAAAAGACGAGGCCAATAATCCCCATTAATGAATCATACTCCCATCTATCAGGAGAATATGATTATTATTTCCATAGAACTCTAACCAACATAATCAACTTCCAACCCAAGACATTCACATTTGAGTTAACGATCTCATCTGGTTACTCAAAATAAGATACATCTAGTTCTAACTCAATTTCATCCCAACTCAAATCGTGATCATGATAAGGATGGTATTTCCTGATCTATGATATGTGAAATGAAATCATGAATAACAATCAATTGAACTAACAATACTAACTGATATGCCTCCTATCTGAGCCACTAAGTGACCTTAAACGGACTGACATAGATTGGAGCCATCACTCCATACATTCAATGTTAACGGTGACACAACCAAGGTGAACATAATCACAAAAACCCAGTCAGTCATGAAAAGAATCAGACGAAGACAGTTCTGATCCACATATGATTTCTGTATACTCTAGGATGAAGCTTGACAATAATGAACATTCAAAATCTTCATGAACTTTTCTTGAACAAAAAATTGTCTATCTAAAGACACTTTTCCAACCTCATCCCCACAATGTGGTGATCTACACTGGTGACCATACAATGCCTCAAATTGATCTATTATAATTAAGAGACGATATATATTACTTTAAAAAAACTAAACAAATCCAAGATATCAATCCCCTAGTCCTATGAAATCCAATACACAAGCATGTAGAATATCCTCTAGGATCTGAATCACGCAGTCTGTATGACTATTTGTTTACGGAAGGAAAGAGGTGCTCACATTTAACATAGTTCACATTTTCAACTGTAACAATCCTCCATAACATTGACGTAATCCAAGGATACCTATTTGAAATAACTGCAAAATGACTCTCATGTAACATCACAACCACTTCCACATACATAATACATAGAAATTCTACATTAGGGGTGTTTTTAATTAGAATGAGATGAGAAGACATCATTAAATGAACAAAAACCAACTAGATAGAATTCCTCCCTCATGTAGTCCTTGGTAATCCAACAACAAAATCCAGGTATACCTTGTCCAATTTCCAAATTTTATTAGGAAGAGGATGACGTAAACAAACATGTCTCAATTTATTTCCCTTTATTAGTTGGTAAGTGTAACAACAACATAAAAACCCCATGATGTCATGCTTCATACATGGACACATGAATGTATGCCTTATGTCATAATACATATTCTTAATACAATTTTGAATGCACTAGGAATAAATATGAAAATCAAACAAAACCAAACTTCTTTAAGATATTGGGTTGATAGTCTAATACCCAAATTTGAGCACACTATCTGATGAAAGATACAATCCTAAAAATAGTCTCCCCAACATAGAGTCTTTCCCAAGTCTTCCAAATAACATCATCATACTACAAACATCTAAAATAGACTCAATGAGAGACTATGATAACTGAAGAGTGGTTAGAAAAATGCTGAATACATCCTCCTAAGAATCCAATTGTAATTAAGTTAAATTATCATGGTGTTCCAATCATCCTTCAATTCTATAATAGCCTGTGATGTTAATTTTCTACTAATTGTGTCTGAACAATTCATTTCCCCTTATTCAGGTGAAGGAAATATCGATGTCAAATGTATGAAGGTATTATACCCACCATCTCTCCGTATTTTTCATGTATTTGTGAAAAACAATATATATCAAACTTTTAATATTAGAAAAGGTTTTTAACTTTCCACAAAAATATAGTGTCATCAACATTTTATCACATGCATGACCATTGAAATCACAATATCATGAGTGGTGAATTCCTTTTCCTGTGGTCGAAGATAACGATAGCTGTAAGATACCAAATTATAATATTTCATTAACACACATCCCAAAGACATACCCTAATCATTATAAAATAACATGTATCTCTTAATTTGACATAGTAAGAACAAAATAGGAGCTATTTTCATAATTAATATAATTTCATTAATAGAATTATTACACATCTCATACCATATAAATTTCACTACATTCTAGGTAAGGGTAGTCTATGGTGACAAAAACATAGATAAATCCATGAAAATGTGTTAGTAATACCCATATAGACCATGGAACCTTGGTATCTCAATTTT
This sequence comes from Viscum album, assembly GCA_963277665.1. Lineage (NCBI taxonomy): Eukaryota > Viridiplantae > Streptophyta > Magnoliopsida > Santalales > Viscaceae > Viscum > Viscum album. The sequence goes on from OY728155.1 coordinate 1,403,795,230, forward strand.
TTTTGTAGTTCCGTCCATGACCAAGAAACTTTCACCTTCTGAAGATCAACTGATAATCCATGTTCATAAATACTATTCCCTATTAACATCACATGTAACAGCCCGAGATTTTATGAAAAATATTATTTTTTTATTTCACTAATGTCTTGTGTTGTACGCTACACCAAAAGGAGCTTGCACAACACGCATCTTTGACTTGCCTTGCATTACACGCAATCGCGACCTTCCTCGATAGCGTGTGTAATACGCAATACCAAGTTTCACTAAACAACGATATGCTATTAAAATATTATTAAAACTAGCCGTTATGAATAGTAATAACCACTTTTTAAAATTATGTAAATCTTATTTTTCAAAATGAACTTCATTTTTGGATTCGGAGTATCGAATTTAGCCTAAGGTGAAATTTTGGTACTTTTCGAATAACTTTCATATTCTGATGAATAGTGAAAATTACTAATTTATAATTAAAAACAACTTTTTTAATCGAAATAATTAATAGTGATAAATTATTAATTTGAGTGGTTTTAAAGTATATTTAGAATATATTTTTACAATTTAATACAATGTTGGTCATTGGTTGTAATTTCATATTTAAACCAGACATAATCAAGTGTCAATCTTTTGATATATATTGTTTCCTAAAAACACGCTATTTATTTTAACAGCGGGATTTAATTATAAATTTAATTAATGCAATTTCTATGTTATGAATTTGGTAAAATAGACTTCATTTTTGAATTCGGAATATGAAATATAGCTTAGGATGAAATTTTGGCATTGTTCTGAAAAACATCAATTTTTGATGAATAGTGAAACTACTAAGTGGTAGGTTAAAAACTGAATTTTGTATAAAACTTAATTTTACCGCTTCTGTGAATGGAATTTCGAAAATCCGAGAGACACGGTTAATATCAAGGACTAAAATGTGGTTCAATGAGATGAAAATAATTTTTTGGTGAATAGTAACTTTTTACGTTTTTTTACCGCGGTTAATAGTAAATAGGGTAACAAAGGGTAAATATGATATTACTATTACCCTAACACATGTCCTAATTCTATTGGACAAGTGTAATTCGACCAAAAACAAACTTAGGAATAAAATATGACCATTTAGGCCCACTTGGATTAGATTAGGACATTTATTATTAATTTATTTAAAGAAAGGTTAAAATAGTTAAAATCAAAGTTTAATAAGTAAATCATTTTTAATATGGGGTTATACATAAGATAAATTCGAATGTAAATATTCATTAGAAAGCTAAAAAGATTTCCTACATGATGGTATTTTATTTGTAATTTTTAGACATCAAATAATTTAATTTATTTATGACACAACGATGATGCAATAATTATCTTATTAATGAAATATTGACATAATTGATGTTATAAACACCAAAATAAATGTAATTTGAAAATTTTTATGAATTCCACTTATTTTCTAGGTTACTATGATATATTAATGTTGATTTAATCAACTTGGTTCGAACATTTAATTCTGTTATGACTTTCACAAAAATCATATATCAAATAGTGTCAAAATTGACACAAAATAGTTTTTAAATAAAATATTATATTATTAATTGTTATTTTATTCCTAAAAATCTAAGGTTCGGCCAAATGACTTAGATAAGGATATATATATTAATAATAAATAATTTGGGGTTCGTTTGGCATGTTATAGTAAGTGTATTAACCATATAGTGAAAGAAAACAAAAAGACACGGTAAAAGTTAAATTATTTAACTTGGAGTTAAATCTAATTGATAAGGTTAAAATAATATCCTAAACTTGTCTAAATTCTATTGGTTGATAGAATTTCGACCCATCCCCACTTTAGCTTCGAAATAAGACCCTTTGGAACCATTATAAACCGATTTTGACTTTAATATAAAATAATATTTTGAGATATTCCTAAGGTGCCCCTCTCCTCCCCTATAAAAGGACACCTCTCCCCCTCCTCCTCACACCAATTTGAGCACTCAAGCTCGGCCAACCCCTACCAAAATCTCTCCTCCACTTACCTAGCAACATCCTAGAGGTTCTGGTCTTCCTCAAAGACCAATTCTAGTGCCCTAAGAGGAGGTCTCAAAGAGGCACTTCAAAGAAGAGGTAATTACCGTTACCAATTCTTTCATCTTTATTTCTTCTTCCACTTTTTCTTATTAGGTTGTTTCATTATGAAGTAATAACATCAGTATCACTCATATACTGATATGTTATTATAAGTATGAAACAACCCTATTTCACCATCTATCCATCCTACGGGAAAAGAAATCACCGCGCGTGCGTAAGTACGGAATACCGTCTCCACGCCGTGGTGTAATCTATTTTCCACCACCACCTTACATGGATGGGTATAATGGTGTAAAGAATAACTATACATAGTTATTACAACATCATAGTGATTCTGATATATTGTATAATCCACTCCAATTCAATTCAGTATTTATGGAAATGATATCATCGCTCGTGCGTACGTACGGACTACCGTCTCCACGACGCGATGAGATTCATTCTCCATGTTAACCATTTAAGAATGATTATAATGTATATATAAGAAATAATAATGAAATATATGACATTATAAAGCTACTGGATTTATGTATATATATATACATATGTATGTCATCTACTTACTTCCATTTCAAGACAATAAGGAAAGAAAAACAGCGTTCATGCGTACGTACGGACTACCGTCTCCATGAACGGTGTTTTTCATTTTATTTATCTATCTATTATATATATATATATATATACTGAATATATATGATATATAAATCATATTTTATATTCTGAAAGTAAGTAAATCATGATATAAGTAATAATGATGTCAAGAACAACAAGTCAAAACACCTACGATAAATGAAACGATTTTACCCAAAACGCTTCTTTAACATGGAATTTACAAAAGAACGGGTAATATAATGTCATAAGTGAACCATATATGATATCATAAAAATGAATATGATTCTGTAATAAGTCAATAACATGATTTAAATCATTATACAGGAGGTTCGGACACTTACAAAGCAAGTCGGACCTAAGGTAAGGGAAATATCACAATCTCACTTTTATCCGAGATTGTTTTTACTTTGGTAATTACTGGGGTGTATTTTATCATCCACATCCATGTTCCCTCAATATGTAATATTATTTCCATCCTTCTACAATAGTTTATATCCAATTTTACCCTTCTTTGAGTTTTTAGTAAAAGATATGAAAGGAATCTTTTGTCGTTTTTCGTACGAGGTACTTTTTGACTTTTCCGACAAAAGTACGAAGAATGTTTTTTTTAACTTATACGGCATGAATGGATTTTTAAAACATTATTTCCAAGAAACCTCCTTTACTAGTTTTCAAGTTTATTTTTAATCAAATTCTTTTAGTTTAAAATTTTATGACATGTTAAGAAAGAAAAATGTTTTTAAGGTAGAAAGGATATTTTCCTCAAGAATGGAGTTCAAGTGTTTTATCAAAACTATTTTCCATCTAAGATAATAAAGGGTTCTGTTTTTATCCCTATTATTACATTGATTTTATTAATGTTGTGATGGAATTATGTTTATGAATTCCTTTATCTTATATGAATTGTTTTATAATGTCGTGTTGTTTAAGAATCCCATTTTTATTACATGGGTTATGCTATGATGTATGTTTTATGATTATGTGGCACACATAAGAAAGGATTCATTATAAGATGGGTGGGACCTATATCTCCCTCCAATGCATTGGGTAAAGATTTTATATCTCATGAGATAGACATGGCTGAAATGGTAGGTTATACCGGTTCAGTGAAACAGGACTGAAACGAGGGTTACTCGATTCAGAAAGGGACTTTGTCCACTAAGATAGTCTTGGCATTGAGTCTTGACTAACAAGAAATGATTCTCTATGATTATGTGTGTATGCCACAAAGTTTCATGTTTTAAGTTATGATTATTGGGATTACATTTCACTTCTATGATTTATCCCATGTTATGATATTATGCTCTTTTTTGCAGGTTAAGATTTCCAAAAGCTATGTTCTTATATATATGATGTGATTGATATTTCTTTTGTTTACCCTTACTGAGCATTTGAGCTCACCCTTTTATGTTTTCTTTTTCCCAGGATATAAAGAAAGGTTTTAGGTAAAAAAAAAGGGATGACCTTTATGGGAGATATTGAAGAACTTTCACCACGATTAGAAGATTACGTTCCGAGTTTCCAAAGACACTAAACTATTACGATCCTTTAGTGTGTGTTTTTGTTATGTACTAAGTATTCCACAAATGTAATGTAATGTCCATGTACGTCAAGATACGGGTCTCTACAGTTGGTATCAGAGGAAAGGTTTAGTCAACCTTTGGAAACTAGGATGCGAGAACTTTAGTGAGATCCCTAGAGATATTTCTAAGGTATGTCTAGGGATGTCCCTAAGGTTAAGTATACGTATAGGTTATAGTACTAGAACTACGCTAACGATCATAGAATTAAACCTAAGATGTTAGATATTGAAGGTACTCCCCCTTTATAATGTTGTTTTCCCTAGCATGATTTTTGCCTCTCACACTATTTTTTTGGGTTTTAGAAAATGGATGGAAACAAGGTGATTCATGATAATGGAGGATATGCTGGACAATGGAATGATATTTTTTATGAGCAACCAAATGAAATGGGATTTGGAAGTCCAAACATCATTATTATGCCGAATCAGCAATCTCATAATATGATTAATAAAGTAAAATTTGGTAAGTTTCCTGACTCGGCTAATAAGAGAAAGATGGAGTTTCATGGTGATCATAGAGGAAAGAAAGTTCAATTTCCCCTATGTAAATCATGTGGGAAGAGGCATCAAGGAGAATGTTTCAAGGGAACTGGAAGATGCTTTGGGTGTGGAAAAGAAGGACACAAAGCAAGTAAGTGCAAAGGAAAAGGGTCGGTTAACACCATGGATGAGGATAATGGTAATGCTACGACATCAAAAATGGTTAAGTGTTTTAAATGTGGAATGTATGGGCATTATGCAAACAAATGCCCTAAGGGAAAGACTCATGAAGAGAATCAGTATGGTCATATGGGTAGTATTTATGTGAATGATGATGAAGAGACTACAAATGATATGTGAGATGAAAGAATTTTTTTGAAGCTCGGTCAATGGTTTGAGAATGTAGTGGCATGATTACATGTTTATCATGTGTAATTTTGGAATAAAGAGACATCTATGGATTGTTACACTGTTGTCTTTCCTTGTGTATGATTAATATTACCAATATCCATGAAAGGTTATTCAGATATTTTTGGAATGTAGATGATATGCACATAATGAAGGGATAAGGAGAAAATTAAATGTTTGATTGTATTCATGAGCTCATGATTGATATAAGGACTAAGTGATATCATGGTTTGAGTATATAGAATTTTGAGGATTTTGGTATGTGGAAAGTGTTAACTTTTAACTGCACTCATGTTTTCACTAAGGTATTCAAGAGAATACACGATTAAGGACTTTGAATGTTTGGAATGTGACCAACAAGACATATCTTATGATATGTGGGGATCAACGACAGTATTAAATCTCTGGTAATCGTTGTCACTATATTATGAGTGTGGACTGCAGTATTATGTATAAGCCTAAAGATTAGACTGGATTATGTTGGACATAAGTTAGTATTGTTTAAGGATAGAAGATTTTCGATATTATTGATGGGATGTTATAGTAACGTAGTTTTAGAAAAAGGACAACCTACAGGACGGGCGACAGCCCATCGCTTCGGACAAGGCTGTAGGAATCGAACCCACAACTGAAGTGCGACTGGCCTTTATCGCCTACCACTGGCCTACATGAAGTCCCTGTTTAGTAGAAACTAGTTGTATTATATTATGCAGTATGATATATGAAGTATAAGTCCATTTTAGGAACCATATATGATTAATCTCACTATAGATCGATTTATGCATATAATTTTTGCTAACCTTTTGTTTGAGACAGATGGAATGACCCGTCATTCTATCACATGATCTGCTAACACTTCACGAATAACAAATTCAACTTCATTTATTTAAGAGATGAAGTGGAAATTGTTCAAGGCACGAAAAAAAGTGAGATTGTACCAAAATAAAGTAAGTATTTATTCTAATTCAAATTCATTAACTTTAGGGAAATGATCTTGAAAACCAAAAATGTTGTCCTAGTTCTCTTATACCTGATGAATCAGATGGTACCTTAGATCGTCACAAATTTATGGATTTGTGATTACTGGCTTTTCCATAGCCATGTTCTCTACCACTCTCCATCAGAACATGATGGTTAGATTTATCTTCCATATCCATATTTTCACCTATGTGGAAACCCAGTGATTAGTTTATTTGGGTAATCGTTACATTTCATACTTTAGTTATTAAAGCCAAGTTTTGGTATTCCTTTTTACGATGTGGGTTTCTATTAAAGAAACTTTCGAATAGTAAACCATTTATAACCCCGACGAATTTCGAGGGCGAAATTCATTTTAAGGGGGGTAGAATGTAACAGCCCGAGATTTTATGAAAAATATTATTTTTTTATTTCACTAATGTCTTGTGTTGTACGCTACACCAAAAGGAGCTTGCACAACACGCATCTTTGACTTGCCTTGCATTACACGCAATCGCGACCTTCCTCGATAGCGTGTGTAATACGCAATACCAAGTTTCACTAAACAACGATATGCTATTAAAATATTATTAAAAATAGCCGTTATGAATAGTAATAACCACTTTTTAAAATTCTGTAAATCTTATTTTTCAAAATGAACTTCATTTTTGGATTCGGAGTATCGAATTTAGCCTAAGGTGAAATTTTGGTACTTTTCGGATAACTTTCATATTCTGATGAATAGTGAAAATTACTAATTTATAATTAAAAACAACTTTTTTAATCGAAATAATTAATAGTGATAAATTATTAATTTGAGTGGTTTTAAAGTATATTTAGAATATATTTTTACAATTTAATACAATGTTGGTCATTGGTTGTAATTTCACATTTAAACCAGACATAATCAAGTGTCAATCTTTTGATATATATTGTTTCCTAAAAACACGCTATTTATTTTAACAGCGGGATTTAATTATATATTTAATTAATGCAATTTCTATGTTATGAATTTGGTAAAATAGACTTCATTTTTGAATTCGGAATATGAAATATAGCTTAGGATGAAATTTTGGCATTGTTCTGAAAAACATCAATTTTTGATGAATAGTGAAACTACTAAGTGGTAGGTTAAAAACTGAATTTTGTATAAAACTTAATTTTACCGCTTCTGTGAATGGAATTTCGAAAATCCGAGAGACACGGTTAATATCAAGGACTAAAATGTGGTTCAATGAGATGAAAATAATTTTTTGGTGAATAGTAACTTTTTACGTTTTTTTACCGCGGTTAATAGTAAATAGGGTAACTAAGAGTAAATATGATATTACTATTACCCTAACACATGTCCTAATTCTATTGGACAAGTTTAATTCGACCAAAAACAAACTTAGGAATAAAATATGACCATTTAGGCCCACTTGGATTAGATTAGGACATTTATTATTAATTTATTTAAAGAAAGGTTAAAATAGTTAAAATCGAAGTTTAATAAGTAAATCATTTTTAATATGGGGTTATACATAAGATAAATTCGAATGTAAATATTCATTAGAAAGCTAAAAAGATTTCCTACATGATGGTATTTTATTTGTAATTTTTAGACATCAAATAATTTAATTTATTTATGACACAACGATGATGCAATAATTATCTTATTAATGAAATATTGACATAATTGATGTTATAAACACCAAAATAAATGTAATTTGAAAATTTTTATGAATTCCACTTATTTTCTAGGTTACTATGATATATTAATGTTGATTTAATCAACTTGTTTCGAACATTTAATTCTGTTATGACTTTCACAAAAATCATATATCAAATAGTGTCAAAATTGACACAAAATAGTTTTTAAATCAAATATTATATTATTAATTGTTATTTTATTCCTAAAAATCTAAGGTTCGGCCAAATGACTTAGATAAGGATATATATATTAATAATAAATAATTTGGGGTTCGTTTGGCATGTTATAGTAAGTGTATTAACCATATAGTGAAAGAAAACAAAAAGACACGGTAAAAGTTAAATTATTTAACTTGGAGTTAAATCTAATTGATAAGGTTAAAATAATATCCTAAACTTGTCTAAATTCTATTGGTTGATAGAATTTCGACCCATCCCCACTTTAGCTTCGAAATAAGACCCTTTGGAACCATTATAAACCGATTTTGACTTTAATATAAAATAATATTTTGAGATATTCCTAAGGTGCCCCTCTCCTCCCCTATAAAAGGACACCTCCTCCCCCTCCTCCTCACACCAATTTGAGCACTCAAGCTCGGCCAACCCCTACCAAAATCTCTCCTCCACTTACCTAGCAACATCCTAGAGGTTCTGGTCTTCCTCAAAGACCAATTCTAGTGCCCTAAGAGGAGGTCTCAAAGAGGCACTTCAAAGAAGAGGTAATTACCGTTACCAATTCTTTCATCTTTATTTCTTCTTCCACTTTTTCTTATTATGTTGTTTCATTATGAAGTAATAACATCAGTATCACTAATATACTGATATGTTATTATAAGTATGAAACAACCCTATTTCACCATCTATCCATCCTACGGGAAAAGAAATCACCACGCGTGCGTACGTACGGAATACCGTCTCCACGCCGTGGTGTAATCTATTTTCCACCACCACCTTACATGGATGGGTATAATGGTGTAAAGAATAACTATACATAGTTATTACAACATCATAGTGATTCTGATATATTGTATAATCCACTCCAATTCAATTCAGTATTTATGGAAATGATATCATCGCTCGTGCGTACGTACGGACTACCGTCTCCACGACGCGATGAGATTCATTCTCCATGTTAACCATTTAAGAATGATTATAATGTATATATAAGAAATAATAATGAAATATATGACATTATAAAGCTACTGGATTTATGTATATATATACATATGTATGTCATCTACTTACTTCCATTTCAAGACAATAAGGAAAGAAAAACAGCGTTCATGCGTACGTACGGACTACCGTCTCCATGAACGGTGTTTTTCATTTTATTTATCTATCTATTATATATATATATATATACTGAATATATATGATATATAAATCATATTTTATATTCTGGAAGTAAGTAAATCATGATATAAGTAATAATGATGTCAAGAACAACAAGTCAAAACACCTACGATAAATGAAACGATTTTACCCAAAACGCTTCTTTAACATGGAATTTACAAAAGAACGGGTAATATAATGTCATAAGTGAACCATATATGATATCATAACAATGAATATGATTCTGTAATAAGTCAATAACATGATTTAAATCATTATACAGGAGGTTCGGACACTTACAAAGCAAGTCGGACCTAAGGTAAGGGAAATATCACAATCTCACTTTTATCCGAGATTGTTTTTACTTTGGTAATTACTGGGGTGTATTTTATCATCCACATCCATGTTCCCTCAATATGTAATATTATTTCCATCCTTCTACAATAGTTTATATCCAATTTTACCCTTCTTTGAGTTTTTAGTAAAAGATATGAAAGGAATCTTTTGTCGTTTTTCGTACGAGGTACTTTTTGACTTTTCCGACAAAAGTACGAAGAATGTTTTTTTTAACTTATACGGCATGAATGGATTTTTAAAACATTATTTCCAAGAAACCTCATTTACAAGTTTTCAAGTTTATTTTTAATCAAATTCTTTTAGTTTAAAATTTTATGACATGTTAAGAAAGAAAAATGTTTTTAAGGTAGAAAGGATATTTTCCTCAAGAATGGAGTTCAAGTGTTTTATCAAAACTATTTTCCATCTAAGATAATAAAGGGTTCTGTTTTTATCCCTATTATTACATTGATTTTATTAATGTTGTGATGGAATTATGTTTATGAATTCCTTTATCTTATATGAATTGTTTTATAATGTCATGTTGTTTAAGAATCCCATTTTTATTACATGGGTTATGCTATGATGTATGTTTTATGATTATGTGGCACACATAAGAAAGGATTCATTATAAGATGGGTGGGACCTATATCTCCCTCCAATGCATTGGGTAAAGATTTTATATCTCATGAGATAGACATGGCTGAAATGGTAGGTTATACCGGTTCAGTGAAACAGGACTGAAATGAGGGTTACTCGATTCAGAAAGGGACTTTGTCCACTAAGATAGTCTTGGCATTGAGTCTTGACTAACAAGAAATGATTCTCTATGATTATGTGTGTATGCCACAAAGTTTCATGTTTTAAGTTATGATTATTGGGATTACATTTCACTTCTATGATTTATCCCATGTTATGATATTATGCTCTTTTTTGCAGGTTAAGATTTCCAAAAGCTATGTTCTTATATATATGATGTGATTGATATTTCTTTTGTTTACCCTTACTGAGCATTTGAGCTCACCCTTTTATGTTTTCTTTTTCCCAGGATATAAAGAAAGGTTTTAGGTAAAAAAAAAGGGATGACCTTTATGGGAGATATTGAAGAACTTTCACCACGATTAGAAGATTACGTTCCGAGTTTCCAAAGACACTAAACTATTACGATCCTTTAGTGTGTGTTTTTGTTATGTACTAAGTATTCCACAAATGTAATGTAATGTCCATGTACGTCAAGATACGGGTCTCTACAGTTGGTATCAGAGGAAAGGTTTAGTCAACCTTTGGAAACTAGGATGCGAGAACTTTAGTGAGATCCCTAGAGATATTTCTAAGGTATGTCTAGGGATGTCCCTAAGGTTAAGTATACGTATAGGTTATAGTACTAGAACTATGCTAACGATCATAGAATTAAACCTAAGATGTTAGATATTGAAGGTACTCCCCCTTTATAATGTTGTTTTCCCTAGCATGATTTTTGCCTCTCACACTATTTTTTTGGGTTTTAGAAAATGGATGGAAACAAGGTGATTCATGATAATGGAGGATATGCTGGACAATGGAATGATATTTTTTATGAGCAACCAAATGAAATGGGATTTGGAAGTCCAAACATCATTATTATGCCGAATCAGCAATCTCATAATATGATTAATAAAGTAAAATTTGGTAAGTTTCCTGACTCGGCTAATAAGAGAAAGATGGAGTTTCATGATGATCATAGAGGAAAGAAAGTTCAATTTCCCCTATGTAAATCATGTGGGAAGAGGCATCAAGGAGAATGTTTCAAGGGAACTGGAAGATGCTTTGGGTGTGGAAAAGAAGGACACAAAGCAAGTAAGTGCAAAGGAAAAGGGTCGGTTAACACCATGGATGAGGATAATGGTAATGCTACGACATCAAAAATGGTTAAGTGTTTTAAATGTGGAATGTATGGGCATTATGAAAACAAATGCCCTAAGGGAAAGACTCATGAAGAGAATCAGTATGGTCATATGGGTAGTATTTATGTGAATGATGATGAAGAGACTACAAATGATATGTGAGATGAAAGAATTTTTTTGAAGCTCGGTCAATGGTTTGAGAATGTAGTGGCATGATTACATGTTTATCATGTGTAATTTTGGAATAAAGAGACATCTATGGATTGTTACACGGTTGTCTTTCCTTGTGTATGATTAATATTACCAATATCCATGAAAGGTTATTCAGATATTTTTGGAATGTAGATGATATGCACATAATGAAGGGATAAGGAGAAAATTAAATGTTTGATTGTATTCATGAGCTCATGATTGATATAAGGACTAAGTGATATCATGGTTTGAGTATATAGAATTTTGAGGATTTTGGTATGTGGAAAGTGTTAACTTTTAACTGCACTCATGTTTTCACTAAGGTATTCAAGAGAATACACGATTAAGGACTTTGAATGTTTGGAATGTGACCAACAAGACATATCTTATGATATGTGGGGATCAACGACAGTATTAAATCTCTGGTAATCGTTGTCACTATATTATGAGTGTGGACTGCAGTATTATGTATAAGCCTAAAGATTAGACTGGATTATGTTGGACATAAGTTAGTATTGTTTAAGGATAGAAGATTTTCGATATTATTTGTGGGATGTTATAGTAACGTAGTTTTAGAAAAAGGACAACCTACAGGACGGGCGACAACCCATCGCTTCGGACAAGGCTGTAGGAATCGAACCCACAACTGAAGTGCGACTGGCCTTTATCGCCTACCACTGGCCTACATGAAGTCCCTGTTTAGTAGAAACTAGTTGTATTATATTATGCAGTATGATATATGAAGTATAAGTCCATTTTAGGAACCATATATGATTAATCTCACTATAGATCGATTTATGCATATAATTTTTGCTAACCTTTTGTTTGAGACAGATGGAATGACCCGTCATTCTATCACATGATCTGCTAACACTTCACGAATAACAAATTCAACTTCATTTATTTAAGAGATGAAGTGGAAATTGTTCAAGGCACGAAAAAAAGTGAGATTGTACCAAAATAAAGTAAGTATTTATTCTAATTCAAATTCTTTAACTTTAGGGAAATGATCTTGAAAACCAAAAATGTTGTCCTAGTTCTCTTATACCTGATGAATCAGATGGTACCTTAGATCGTCACAAATTTATGGATTTGTGATTACTGGCTTTTCCATAGCCATGTTCTCTACCACTCTCCATCAGAACATGATGGTTAGATTTCTCTTCCATATCCATATTTTCACCTATGTGGAAACCCAGTGATTAGTTTATTTGGGTAATCGTTACATTTCATACTTTAGTTATTAAAGCCAAGTTTTGGTATTCCTTTTTACGATGTGGGTTTCTATTAAAGAAACTTTCGAATAGTAAACCATTTATAACCCCGATGAATTTCGAGGGCGAAATTCATTTTAAGGGGGGTAGAATGTAACAGCCCGAGATTTTATGAAAAATATTATTTTTTTATTTCACTAATGTCTTGTGTTGTACGCTACACCAAAAGGAGCTTGCACAACACGCATCTTTGACTTGCCTTGCATTACACGCAATCGCGACCTTCCTCGATAGCGTGTGTAATACGCAATACCAAGTTTCACTAAACAACGATATGCTATTAAAATATTATTAAAAATAGCCGTTATGAATAGTAATAACCACTTTTTAAAATTCTGTAAATCTTATTTTTCAAACTGAACTTCATTTTTGGATTCGGAGTATCGAATTTAGCCTAAGGTGAAATTTTGGTACTTTTCGGATAACTTTCATATTCTGATGAATAGTGAAAATTACTAATTTATAATTAAAAACAACTTTTTTAATCGAAATAATTAATAGTGATAAATTATTAATTTGAGTGGTTTTAAAGTATATTTAGAATATATTTTTACAATTTAATACAATGTTGGTCATTGGTTGTAATTTCACATTTAAACCAGACATAATCAAGTGTCAATCTTTTGATATATATTGTTTCCTAAAAACACGCTATTTATTTTAACAGCGGGATTTAATTATATATTTAATTAATGCAATTTCTATGTTATGAATTTGGTAAAATAGACTTCATTTTTGAATTCGGAATATGAAATATAGCTTAGGATGAAATTTTGGCATTGTTCTGAAAAACATCAATTTTTGATGAATAGTGAAACTACTAAGTGGTAGGTTAAAAACTGAATTTTGTATAAAACTTAATTTTACCGCTTCTGTGAATGGAATTTCGAAAATCCGAGAGACACGGTTAATATCAAGGACTAAAATGTGGTTCAATGAGATGAAAATAATTTTTTGGTGAATAGTAACTTTTTACGTTTTTTTACCGCGGTTAATAGTAAATAGGGTAACTAAGAGTAAATATGATATTACTATTACCCTAACACATGTCCTAATTCTATTGGACAAGTGTAATTCGACCAAAAACAAACTTAGGAATAAAATATGACCATTTAGGCCCACTTGGATTAGATTAGGACATTTATTATTAATTTATTTAAAGAAAGGTTAAAATAGTTAAAATCAAAGTTTAATAAGTAAATCATTTTTAATATGGGGTTATACATAAGATAAATTCGAATGTAAATATTCATTAGAAAGCTAAAAAGATTTCCTACATGATGGTATTTTATTTGTAATTTTTAGACATCAACTAATTTAATTTATTTATGACACAACGATGATGCAATAATTATCTTATTAATGAAATATTGACATAATTGATGTTATAAACACCAAAATAAATGTAATTTGAAAATTTTTATGAATTCCACTTATTTTCTAGGTTACTATGATATATTAATGTTGATTTAATCAACTTGGTTCGAACATTTAATTCTGTTATGACTTTCACAAAAATCATATATCAAATAGTGTCAAAATTGACACAAAATAGTTTTTAAATCAAATATTATATTATTAATTGTTATTTTATTCATAAAAATCTAAGGTTCGGCCAAATGACTTAGATAAGGATATATATATTAATAATAAATAATTTGGGGTTCGTTTGGCATGTTATAGTAAGTGTATTAACCATATAGTGAAAGAAAACAAAAAGACACGGTAAAAGTTAAATTATTTAACTTGGAGTTAAATCTAATTGATAAGGTTAAAATAATATCCTAAACTTGTCTAAATTCTATTGGTTGATAGAATTTCGACCCATCCCCACTTTAGCTTCGAAATAAGACCCTTTGGAACCATTATAAACCGATTTTGACTTTAATATAAAATAATATTTTGAGATATTCCTAAGGTGCCCCTCTCCTCCCCTATAAAAGGACACCTCCTCCCCCTCCTCCTCACACCAATTTGAGCACTCAAGCTCGGCCAACCCCTACCAAAATCTCTCCTCCACTTACCTAGCAACATCCTAGAGGTTCTGGTCTTCCTCAAAGACCAATTCTAGTGCCCTAAGAGGAGGTCTCAAAGAGGCACTTCAAAGAAGAGGTAATTACCGTTACCAATTCTTTCATCTTTATTTCTTCTTCCACTTTTTCTTATTAGGTTGTTTCATTATGAAGTAATAACATCAGTATCACTCATATACTGATATGTTATTATAAGTATGAAACAACCCTATTTCACCATCTATCCATCCTACGGGAAAAGAAATCACCGCGCGTGCGTACGTACGGAATACCGTCTCCACGCCGTGGTGTAATCTATTTTCCACCACCACCTTACATGGATGGGTATAATGGTGTAAAGAATAACTATACATAGTTATTACAACATCATAGTGATTCTGATATATTGTATAATCCACTCCAATTCAATTCAGTATTTATGGAAATGATATCATCGCTCGTGCGTACGTACGGACTACCGTCTCCACGACGCGATGAGATTCATTCTCCATGTTAACCATTTAAGAATGATTATAATGTATATATAAGAAATAATAATGAAATATATGACATTATAAAGCTACTGGATTTATTTATATATATACATATGTATGTCATCTACTTACTTCCATTTCAAGACAATAAGGAAAGAAAAACAGCGTTCATGCGTACGTACGGACTACCGTCTCCATGAACGGTGTTTTTCATTTTATTTATCTATCTATTATATATATATATATATATACTGAATATATATGATATATAAATCATATTTTATATTCTGGAAGTAAGTAAATCATGATATAAGTAATAATGATGTCAAGAACAACAAGTCAAAACACCTACGATAAATGAAACGATTTTACCCAAAACGCTTCTTTAACATGGAATTTACAAAAGAACGGGTAATATAATGTCATAAGTGAACCATATATGATATCATAACAATGAATATGATTCTGTAATAAGTCAATAACATGATTTAAATCATTATACAGGAGGTTCGGACACTTACAAAGCAAGTCGGACCTAAGGTAAGGGAAATATCACAATCTCACTTTTATCCGAGATTGTTTTTACTTTGGTAATTACTGGGGTGTATTTTATCATCCACATCCATGTTCCCTCAATATGTAATATTATTTCCATCCTTCTACAATATTTTATATCCAATTTTACCCTTCTTTGAGTTTTTAGTAAAAGATATGAAAGGAATCTTTTGTCGTTTTTCGTACGAGGTACTTTTTGACTTTTCCGACAAAAGTACGAAGAATGTTTTTTTTAACTTATACGGCATGAATGGATTTTTAAAACATTATTTCCAAGAAACCTCCTTTACAAGTTTTCAAGTTTATTTTTAATCAAATTCTTTTAGTTTAAAATTTTATGACATGTTAAGAAAGAAAAATGTTTTTAAGGTAGAAAGGATATTTTCCTCAAGAATGGAGTTCAAGTGTTTTATCAAAACTATTTTCCATCTAAGATAATAAAGGGTTCTGTTTTTATCCCTATTATTACAATGATTTTATTAATGTTGTGATGGAATTATGTTTATGAATTCCTTTATCTTATATGAATTGTTTTATAATGTCATGTTGTTTAAGAATCCCATTTTTATTACATGGGTTATGCTATGATGTATGTTTTATGATTATGTGGCACACATAAGAAAGGATTCATTATAAGATGGGTGGGACCTATATCTCCCTCCAATGCATTGGGTAAAGATTTTATATCTCATGAGATAGACATGGCTGAAATGGTAGGTTATACCGGTTCAGTGAAACAGGACTGAAACGAGGGTTACTCGATTCAGAAAGGGACTTTGTCCACTAAGATAGTCTTGGCATTGAGTCTTGACTAACAAGAAATGATTCTCTATGATTATGTGTGTATGCCACAAAGTTTCATGTTTTAAGTTATGATTATTGGGATTACATTTCACTTCTATGATTTATCCCATGTTATGATATTATGCTCTTTTTTGCAGGTTAAGATTTCCAAAAGCTATGTTCTTATATATATGATGTGATTGATATTTCTTTTGTTTACCCTTACTGAGCATTTGAGCTCACCGTTTTATGTTTTCTTTTTCCCAGGATATAAAGAAAGGTTTTAGGTAAAAAAAAGGGATGACCTTTATGGGAGATATTGAAGAACTTTCACCACGATTAGAAGATTACGTTCCGAGTTTCCAAAGACACTAAACTATTACGATCCTTTAGTGTGTGTTTTTGTTATGTACTAAGTATTCCACAAATGTAATGTAATGTCCATGTACGTCAAGATACGGGTCTCTACAGTTGGTATCAGAGGAAAGGTTTAGTTAACCTTTGGAAACTAGGATGCGAGAACTTTAGTGAGATCCCTAGAGATATTTCTAAGGTATGTCTAGGGATGTCCCTAAGGTTAAGTATACGTATAGGTTATAGTACTAGAACTACGCTAACGATCATAGAATTAAACCTAAGATGTTAGATATTGAAGGTACTCCCCCTTTATAATGTTGTTTTCCCTAGCATGATTTTTGCCTCTCACACTATTTTTTTGGGTTTTAGAAAATGGATGGAAACAAGGTGATTCATGATAATGGAGGATATGCTGGACAATGGAATGATATTTTTTATGAGCAACCAAATGAAATGGGATTTGGAAGTCCAAACATCATTATTATGCCGAATCAGCAATCTCATAATATGATTAATAAAGTAAAATTTGGTAAGTTTCCTGACTCGGCTAATAAGAGAAAGATGGAGTTTCATGATGATCATAGAGGAAAGAAAGTTCAATTTCCCCTATGTAAATCATGTGGGAAGAGGCATCAAGGAGAATGTTTCAAGGGAACTGGAAGATGCTTTGGGTGTGGAAAAGAAGGACACAAAGCAAGTAAGTGCAAAGGAAAAGGGTCGGTTAACACCATGGATGAGGATAATGGTAATGCTACGACATCAAAAATGGTTAAGTGTTTTAAATGTGGAATGTATGGGCATTATGCAAACAAATGCCCTAAGGGAAAGACTCATGAAGAGAATCATTATGGTCATATGGGTAGTATTTATGTGAATGATGATGAAGAGACTACAAATGATATGTGAGATGAAAGAATTTTTTTGAAGCTCGGTCAATGGTTTGAGAATGTAGTGGCATGATTACATGTTTATCATGTGTAATTTTGGAATAAAGAGACATCTATGGATTGTTACACTGTTGTCTTTCCTTGTGTATGATTAATATTACCAATATCCATGAAAGGTTATTCAGATATTTTTGGAATGTAGATGATATGCACATAATGAAGGGATAAGGAGAAAATTAAATGTTTGATTGTATTCATGAGCTCATGATTGATATAAGGACTAAGTGATATCATGGTTTGAGTATATAGAATTTTGAGGATTTTGGTATGTGGAAAGTGTTAACTTTTAACTGCACTCATGTTTTCACTAAGGTATTCAAGAGAATACACGATTAAGGACTTTGAATGTTTGGAATGTGACCAACAAGACATATCTTATGATATGTGGGGATCAACGACAGTATTAAATCTCTGGTAATCGTTGTCACTATATTATGAGTGTGGACTGCAGTATTATGTATAAGCCTAAAGATTAGACTGGATTATGTTGTACATAAGTTAGTATTGTTTAAAGATAGAAGATTTTCGATATTATTGATGGGATGTTATAGTAACGTAGTTTTAGAAAAAGGACAACCTACAGGACGGGCGACAGCCCATCGCTTCGGACAAGGCTGTAGGAATCGAACCCACAACTGAAGTGCGACTGGCCTTTATCGCCTACCACTGGCCTACATGAAGTCCCTGTTTAGTAGAAACTAGTTGTATTATATTATGCAGTATGATATATGAAGTATAAGTCCATTTTAGGAACCATATATGATTAATCTCACTATAGATCGATTTATGCATATAATTTTTGCTAACCTTTTGTTTGAGACAGATGGAATGACCCGTCATTCTATCACATGATCTGCTAACACTTCACGAATAACAAATTCAACTTCATTTATTTAAGAGATGAAGTGGAAATTGTTCAAGGCACGAAAAAAAGTGAGATTGTACCAAAATAAAGTAAGTATTTATTCTAATTCAAATTCTTTAACTTTAGGGAAATGATCTTGAAAACCAAAAATGTTGTCCTAGTTCTCTTATACCTGATGAATCAGATGGTACCTTAGATCGTCACAAATTTATGGATTTGTGATTACTGGCTTTTCCATAGCCATGTTCTCTACCACTCTCCATCAGAACATGATGGTTAGATTTCTCTTCCATATCCATATTTTCACCTATGTGGAAACCCAGTGATTAGTTTATTTGGGTAATCGTTACATTTCATACTTTAGTTATTAAAGCCAAGTT
Organism: Viscum album; assembly: GCA_963277665.1. NCBI lineage: Eukaryota > Viridiplantae > Streptophyta > Magnoliopsida > Santalales > Viscaceae > Viscum > Viscum album. Next base: position 1,403,814,447 of record OY728155.1, read on the forward strand.
TTGGTATTCCTTTTTACGATGTGGGTTTCTATTAAAGAAACTTTCGAATAGTAAACCATTTATAACCCCGACGAATTTCGAGGGCGAAATTCATTTTAAGGGGGGTAGAATGTAACAGCCCGAGATTTTATGAAAAATATTATTTTTTTATTTCACTAATGTCTTGTGTTGTACGCTACACCAAAAGGAGCTTGCACAACACGCATCTTTGACTTGCCTTGCATTACACGCAATCGCGACCTTCCTCGATAGCGTGTGTAATACGCAATACCAAGTTTCACTAAACAACGATATGCTATTAAAATATTATTAAAAATAGCCGTTATGAATAGTAATAACCGCTTTTTAAAATTCTGTAAATCTTATTTTTCAAAATGAACTTCATTTTTGGATTCGGAGTATCGAATTTAGCCTAAGGTGAAATTTTGGTACTTTTCGGATAACTTTCATATTCTGATGAATAGTGAAAATTACTAATTTATAATTAAAAACAACTTTTTTAATCGAAATAATTAATAGTGATAAATTATTAATTTGAGTGGTTTTAAAGTATATTTAGAATATATTTTTACAATTTAATACAATGTTGGTCATTGGTTGTAATTTCACATTTAAACCAGACATAATCAAGTGTCAATCTTTTGATATATATTGTTTCCTAAAAACACGCTATTTATTTTAACAGCGGGATTTAATTATATATTTAATTAATGCAAATTCTATGTTATGAATTTGGTAAAATAGACTTCATTTTTGAATTCGGAATATGAAATATAGCTTAGGATGAAATTTTGGCATTGTTCTGAAAAACATCAATTTTTGATGAATAGTGAAACTACTAAGTGGTAGGTTAAAAACTGAATTTTGTATAAAACTTAATTTTACCGCTTCTGTGAATGGAATTTCGAAAATCCGATAGAAACGGTTAATATCAAGGACTAAAATGTGGTTCAATGAGATGAAAATAATTTTTTGGTGAATAGTAACTTTTTACGTTTTTTTACCGCGGTTAATAGTAAATAGGGTAACTAAGGGTAAATATGATATTACTATTACCCTAACACATGTCCTAATTCTATTGGACAAGTGTAATTCGACCAAAAACAAACTTAGGAATAAAATATGACCATTTAGGCCCACTTGGATTAGATTAGGACATTTATTATTAATTTATTTAAAGAAAGGTTAAAATAGTTAAAATCAAAGTTTAATAAGTAAATCATTTTTAATATGGGGTTATACATAAGATAAATTCGAATGTAAATATTCATTAGAAAGCTAAAAAGATTTCCTACATGATGGTATTTTATTTGTAATTTTTAGACATCAAATAATTTAATTTATTTATGACACAACGATGATGCAATAATTATCTTATTAATGAAATATTGACATAATTGATGTTATAAACACCAAAATAAATGTAATTTGAAAATTTTTATGAATTCCACTTATTTTCTAGGTTACTATGATATATTAATGTTGATTTAATCAACTTGGTTCGAACATTTAATTCTGTTATGACTTTCACAAAAATCATATATCAAATAGTGTCAAAATTGACACAAAATAGTTTTTAAATCAAATATTATATTATTAATTGTTATTTTATTCCTAAAAATCTAAGGTTCGGCCAAATGACTTAGATAAGGATATATATATTAATAATAAATAATTTGGGGTTCGTTTGGCATGTTATAGTAAGTGTATTAACCATATAGTGAAAGAAAACAAAAAGACACGGTAAAAGTTAAATTATTTAACTTGGAGTTAAATCTAATTGATAAGGTTAAAATAATATCCTAAACTTGTCTAAATTCTATTGGTTGATAGGATTTCGACCCATCCCCACTTTAGCTTCGAAATAAGACCCTTTGGAACCATTATAAACCGATTTTGACTTTAATATAAAATAATATTTTGAGATATTCCTAAGGTGCCCCTCTCCTCCCCTATAAAAGGACACCTCCTCCCCCTCCTCCTCACACCAATTTGAGCACTCAAGCTCGGCCAACCCCTGCCAAAATCTCTCCTCCACTTCCCTAGCAACATCCTAGAGGTTCTGGTCTTCCTCAAAGACCAATTCTAGTGCCCTAAGAGGAGGTCTCAAAGAGGCACTTCAAAGAAGAGGTAATTACCGTTACCAATTCTTTCATCTTTATTTCTTCTTCCACTTTTTCTTATTAGGTTGTTTCATTATGAAGTAATAACATCAGTATCACTCATATACTGATATGTTATTATAAGTATGAAACAACCCTATTTCACCATCTATCCATCCTACGGGAAAAGAAATCACCGCGCGTGCGTACGTACGGAATACCGTCTCCACGCCGTGGTGTAATCTATTTTCCACCACCACCTTACATGGATGGGTATAATGGTGTAAAGAATAACTATACATAGTTATTACAACATCATAGTGATTCTGATATATTGTATAATCCACTCCAATTCAATTCAGTATTTATGGAAATGATATCATCGCTCGTGCGTACGTACGGACTACCGTCTCCACGACGCGATGAGATTCATTCTCCATGTTAACCATTTAAGAATGATTATAATGTATATATAAGAAATAATAATGAAATATATGACATTATAAAGCTACTGGATTTATGTATATATATACATATGTATGTCATCTACTTACTTCCATTTCAAGACAATAAGGAAAGAAAAACAGCGTTCATGCGTACGTACGGACTACCGTCTCCATGAACGGTGTTTTTCATTTTATTTATCTATCTATTATATATATATATATATACTGAATATATATGATATATAAATCATATTTTATATTCTGGAAGTAAGTAAATCATGATATAAGTAATAATGATGTCAAGAACAACAAGTCAAAACACCTACGATAAATGAAACGATTTTACCCAAAACGCTTCTTTAACATGGAATTTACAAAATAACGGGTAATATAATGTCATAAGTGAACCATATATGATATCATAACAATGAATATGATTCTGTAATAAGTCAATAACATGATTTAAATCATTATACAGGAGGTTCGGATACTTACAAAGCAAGTCGGACCTAAGGTAAGGGAAATATCACAATCTCACTTTTATCCGAGATTGTTTTTACTTTGGTAATTACTGGGGTGTATTTTATCATCCACATCCATGTTCCCTCAATATGTAATATTATTTCCATCCTTCTACAATAGTTTATATCCAATTTTATCCTTCTTTGAGTTTTTAGTAAAAGATATGAAAGGAATCTTTTGTCGTTTTTCGTACGAGGTACTTTTTGACTTTTCCGACAAAAGTACGAAGAATGTTTTTTTTAACTTATACGGCATGAATGGATTTTTAAAACATTATTTCCAAGAAACCTCCTTTACAAGTTTTCAAGTTTATTTTTAATCAAATTCTTTTAGTTTAAAATTTTATGACATGTTAAGAAAGAAAAATGTTTTTAAGGTAGAAAGGATATTTTCCTCAAGAATGGAGTTCAAGTGTTTTATCAAAACTATTTTGCATCTAAGATAATAAAGGGTTCTGTTTTTATCCCTATTATTACATTGATTTTATTAATGTTGTGATGGAATTATGTTTATGAATTCCTTTATCTTATATGAATTGTTTTATAATGTCATGTTGTTTAAGAATCCCATTTTTATTACATGGGTTATGCTATGATGTATGTTTTATGATTATGTGGCACACATAAGAAAGGATTCATTATAAGATGGGTGGGACCTATATCTCCCTCCAATGCATTGGGTAAAGATTTTATATCTCATGAGATAGACATGGCTGAAATGGTAGGTTATACCGGTTCAGTGAAACAGGACTGAAACGAGGGTTACTCGATTCAGAAAGGGACTTTGTCCACTAAGATAGTCTTGGCATTGTGTCTTGACTAACAAGAAATGATTCTCTATGATTATGTGTGTATGCCACAAAGTTTCATGTTTTAAGTTATGATTATTGGGATTACATTTCACTTCTATGATTTATCCCATGTTATGATATTATGCTCTTTTTTGCAGGTTAAGATTTCCAAAAGCTATGTTCTTATATATATGATGTGATTGATATTTCTTTTGTTTACCCTTACTGAGCATTTGAGCTCACCCTTTTATGTTTTCTTTTTCCCAGGATATAAAGAAAGGTTTTAGGTAAAAAAAAGGGATGACCTTTATGGGAGATATTGAAGAACTTTCACCACGATTAGAAGATTACGTTCCGAGTTTCCAAAGACACTAAACTATTACGATCCTTTAGTGTGTGTTTTTTTTATGTACTAAGTATTCCACAAATGTAATGTAATGTCCATGTACGTCAAGATATGGGTCTCTACATCACATCTTGAATAAAAAAACTAATAATCAAAATATTTCTATACAAATGGTTATTTTTCAAAAATTCAAAAACATATCTCAGATAGTGCCCATGCCCACGCTCATATTTCTAATAAACTAGAATATCATATACAAACACTACCACACAAGAGTTGATATATTTATAGAATATCTGATTCATCAAAGCCTTAAAAAATTTTGTAGTGATAGTTTGACCAAAAGTCATTACAAGAAATTCATAACATCCATACCTTCTCCAGAAAGCTATCTTCAATATATCAAACTTTGGAACTCTGTGCTGATGATAACCTGATCTAAGAACAAACATCAAGAACAACCTTCCCCCCTTTACCATATCAAACAAATCATCCATTTGAGGAAAATGATACGTGTTCTTAACCATCACCCGATTTCACTTTTTATTGTCCTCATATAATCTAAGTGGACCATTTGATTTCTTAGAAAAGATAACATGGGCTACCAAAAAAGAAATTGTAGGGAGAATGAAAGAATTTTTCAATAGGTAATCCAGCTAAATATTGAGTTATTTCATCCCCCCTGGTTCTATATGATTTGAATGTATCAATATCAGTTGTGTACCGAGCACCAATTAAACTATAAACTCTACCTCTATCTCTAGATGAAGTCCAAATATGTCATCTAGGAAAACATTAGAAAAGTATCAAAAGATAATGGGAAGACCAATAATAGGAGAATAGTCATCAACCTCATTCGTTGCAACAGACAATAGACACCTGATCTTTGATCAAAAGGTCCCACACAACTAGACATCAGGTCCAAATCTACCTGAAACCCATATGATCTCCCATAAATGTCAAGAAATTAATTAATTCAATGATAATAATCACCCTCAACACAATTAGTGGCATGAAAATCCATAACACTGATGAGGTCAAACATATCTAGAATAAGAAAGTAAAAATCCAAGACCAGCTCTATATATGATATTGTTATCAAACATTAAGGACACCTTAACCCCTTATTTTTTCCTCTTACAAAGAGGACTCTCTATCTCCATTGCATAGGTAATAAGATTCATTTTATTTTTAAGAACATCAAATAAACATGTTGATATAATATAAAGGAAGGTACCATTATCGAATAATAAAATTTCTACTAAATATGCAATAAAAACAGTAACTATCAATTTTTCTGTGCATGCATTAAGAATATCTAGAAACTCATTTATTATGTGAAAATGATTCACTCATATAGCCTATGGTTGGAGACCAATAGTCTTTATATCTTCTAACTACACCACATTAGCCTTTGGTGATGAAGAACTGTAACCATAACTAGGTGGAGTTATAGCCTAATAGATGTAATGTAAGTGACCAATGCATCCATAGTTATTGCATGTCTTCTTAGGCATAAGACAAGAACCTATTGTGTTTTCCCCCATTCAGATATACAAGAAATTCAGAGGCACATTTCTATGTACAATGTAAATTGAAATAGATGATCACTACTGAGATTCACCTCCACCACTTTTGCGACGATCCTACCACTTTTCTTCCCATGCACGACACTGAAATTGCCACTAGATTGAAGAGAGAAGTTGCAAAAACCAAACATTCATGTCATATCCATCTATTCCATCATAGCTATGTCTACAATATCTAGAACTATATAACGTTTTAAAAAAAACACCTAAAATATGATATACCATCACAAACCCAACATGTACTTCTAAGCCTTCATCTAGTCATTCCTCATCTTAGCCAGAGTAAAGTAGACAATCTCAACAAAATGATCGGTGTATGCCAACTCCGAATGCTCTCCCTATTATTAAAAAAGGATCTCTAGAGAAATTTACAACATCTAATACTCTAGGAAAATCTAAGGAAATAATATGGGTTTAAAACCATACTAATCCAAGTCCAAATTTGTATTTTCTGGGACCATTGAATCCCAATATCTCTTAGAGGAACCCTCAAGCCTACATGTTCTGTAGATTATCATGATATTCTCAGGTGTTTCTAAAAATTCAAATATCTGATCAATCTCTTCCAACCATTACTCCACCTTATGAGGATCAGTCATTCCTTTAAAGGGAAATGGATTCTCATAATAAAACTCACATTATCTCTCTCTTTCCCACATCTCATCAGTGTGCCTTAAAAACATCAAACCGAACTCATGGATTATCATCATCAATATCACGAACTTACCATTCTATATCATCAATGAGATTTTTATCTATATGTGGATTCCATTGGGCCACATCATCTTATCCCTACTAAGGAATTATTGGAAGATGACTCATAGGCATATTGTTGCACACCAAAACATGTGAATAATTAGACAACAGAAAAATATCAATTCAAAAGAAATCTCACAAGTAAAAATTGGCATTGAAAAGAAAACCCAAAACTTGAGAAAAAAATACCAACATCCCTTGGAATCTCTAGTCTCATTACAGTAGCACCTAGGCAGACACTTATCGCAACACACCCCTCATGTCATAAAAATCATATCTCTATTCCAATTGACATCTCAAGGAAAGGACTCTTGGGGAAATACCACCTCTAATACCAAATTGTATTGAAACAACTTGGGTTACCCTCAAAAATAGAACCCGACCAGTTTTGCTAAAAACCCAAAGTGAATTGTTGCTCCACATTGGTATGTGATAATCACCCAGGCATCAAAAACACAGAAGGGGAAAATTTTCACTAATCCTAATAAAACACATGGCATACATATAAACATATAATGAAAGAGATAGTGGGAGAGTAAAGGAATATAAATTCCATAATAGTAAATGATTGCATAAATGAACCACATAAAAAGTAGTCAAATATCAAAAAACCAGTCCAATCGTAAGGACCAAAACCAAAAAAATACTCCATGTGATGGTGTGGATGAACTCCCACCCTCTCACCATCAGCTACCCAAAACCAGCTAACGTGATCCTCATCGACTAATTTCGGTGCCTTTCCTTTACAAATATTGGATGAAAAACAAAGGTCTACTCATCCCCAAGGACGTTCATAGGGTGTTAACTAATATGCTACAAAGTATCCCACTGAAGTTTTCCATATCAATACGCTATATAATAATTCATGAATGCTTATTTTAAATAATACTTGGAATGATAATTAGTAAAGTGAATTTATAGAAAACATGTAAACATTTGCAATTTTCATAGTTCAAAACAAAAGCAGTTATAACATGCATATCAATGATAAATCAGAATGCCAGGTAATTAAAAAAATAAGTAGTAGCACAAGAATCAGTACCAAGGACCACTATTAGTCAGAATAGAAGTCTACTCGTACCACAATAAATCATGTTGACAAACTAGTTCCTATAACACATGACTAGGACGCAAAGGAATGAACTATAAGTAAACCATTCAACAATGTCAATATCCATCCACTAGAAAAATGGGCCAAGGAAATAGTGGAAATATCCATGAGAAAACATCCTGATAATCATAAAACATGAATTGTTGTCTCATGATAATACTTTAACCTACATACCCAAGGTTACCCATGTACTCATTTTCACAAATCTAAATCTCTATTTCAAAGAACCAATATATTTTTCATTTTAAAAAAACTAGGGAAAAAGTTTCTTTTTAAAACCCATTTTCATCACACAAAAACAGTCATGCCAATTTGATAAATCAAATTATAAACCATTAGAAATACGGTTAATTATCATAGGCTAGAGATAGAAAAACCTACCTCAAAACTAATGTTGATAACACCTATAGTGCTATCTATAATAAAAGAAACCCAAAGACACTTAATGAGGCCCTTGAATCCAATTATCACATCAAGATTGATCCAACATAGAACAAGGGGTTGTTGGAAATTGAAAACACTTAATACCTCAAAAATAGACGTCTTTCGCACCACAATAAACCAAGGAATGGACACTGGAATGAGATCTCATAAGGAATATAGAATAAGACATGACAATTCACCTACTTAATCCACAAGATCTTATAACACAACCCTAGGGTTCCACTGCGATCAATAGAAATGCATAAGTGGAAGGATCACTTACATAGAGAGATGCAGTGCACCTACAACGAAGATCCAACATCGAACAGATCGATCTAGATATAGCACAGTCTCATAAAATTGTCTGCAAAGATCTCTAGGTGGAGTTCGAAGGGCCTAGAGAAAAGAACCGAAACCAAAATAGACACTCCTATTTTAAAAATTTTACGCGGGACATTTCATGATCTGTAATAAAGTTCCACATCATGAAATCTACTATGTTCAAGTACACCCATAAATCCATTGCCTCAGATTGAAAATACATATTTCAAATACATCTTGATGTGAAACCACTCTTATTTATGCACATGCATTCACAGTGTGAATCCCCTTTCATGACATGTACCCATATACAATTACATGGCGTGTAACCTAGTTACACGGTGTGACACCCTTCTTCATATTCTAAAAAAATTTAGTTAAAGTTGAAAGTCAAACAAAATATATGACTTCACAGTTATAAGTATCCTCCCAATTCCATCTCTATCATTTATAGACTATAGAAAAAGGATAGTGAATTCTATGTTAATAACATACCTGATAGATCAGTAACAAGATGTTACATAGATTTATCCCTAATGACAAAAAATAGTAGAAAAATATTTCAAAAATACACCCCACCCGATTCCAAATATGAAATACAATATTTTTCATTAATTCATTATATTTGTTAAAAATTATAAATTATTAATAAAACACATAAATTGATAATGGATTCAGTTAAATGAAATTTATTTTTTATGTACAAAAGTGATTTTATTCCAAAATCACATGTAAGTATGAATCTAATGAAATTGATTAGATAATTTTCAGACACAAAATAATAATTAATAAATATTTATTTCTGTATAAAAATATAAATTTACCTTGTAAACTAATTAACAAAAATTGATCTTAAAAAATATTATTATCTATGATTCACCAAGGAATAAGCATTTAAATAAAATTGAAAAATATTTACTGTAAGTTAATTTTTTATTATTTGGAAACAATAAATATTTTATAAATCAAAACTTATTAAATTCAATAATTAATCGTTTTAATAAGTAAAAATATAAATATAAACCAATTTTATATGAATAAAATGATTTACTTCTTGTTTTATTTTATTAATAGTATAATAGTGAATATAAATCTATAAAATGATACTTATAAATATTAAAAAATATTTAAATTGATCAATTATAATAATTATATGTGTTCTTACTATATCAAATGTGTGTTTAGTTATTATTGAAAATTAGATAAATAAATAATATATATGGAAAATATATTGTTGACAAAAAACCGATTGTGATGTATAAGTCTTAAGAATTTGTGTAAAATGTAAGACAAAAATTTTAGTAAATAATCAAAAAATTATAGGATTGGGTATTATGTTTATCATCACCTAGTAAATTTTAAAGGAGTCTGACATCACACATAATTTTAAACACAAATTTGATATGTTATGGTTAAATTTAATTCTTTCTATTGTAAAATTATATTGGATTTTAGTATGATGACAGAAAAATATGTTTTGGGATGATATTTGGAAAATGACCATAGATAACAATGGATTAATCAAAGAGATTAATAGGATTTACAAAATATATCATATTTTCAAAATGATGAGTTTATAGGGAATTTCATTTTCATATATATTAATTCTTATTAATATTTTGGAAATTACCCTAAAAAAATTTGGTTTTAATATTTATATGAAACATGTCAATGAAAACAAATGTCGGATTGGTTTGTTACTCATAAAAAATATGCATTATAACTAAATATGGAAACTGATAAATTTTTTTAGAATCATAAACTATATCTAATATGATAAAAAATTGTGTTTCCTTGTCATACATATGGTAGATATTTTTAAATAATAATTAATATTAAATAATGATTCTCACTTATATTTTTATTAGAGATTGATATTTATATAAAATATTCTAGTCTATTTTACAATTTATAATGATTACATGAAATATAAAATCATTATATATAATTAGATATACATTAACGATTCAAAAAAACATATTAAATTATATAAATAATAATGATTGTGTATTTTATAATAATGTTATTATTTATGGGTTCTCTTTTGGGGGGCACAAGACATATCTATCTTTTCCAAATTGTCTTTACATATGTTTGATGTTGAGTTAATAATGTATTGATTGATTTAGTGAAATGAATGTCAGATAATATTTAAATCTTTATAAATTTTGATATATTTTATGAACAAATGATCCATCGTATTGATTAATTTTAAGGGATGTTATCCTTTATTAGTGATGGGATTAGATCTAGGTTTTGATAGATATTAATCCCTTAAATCGTGGATCTATGTTATAGACCTGGATACCATTCATCATTGTAACACATTGCAACATATTTCAAATCGAGGACTTCTATAATATAGATTGTCCCTCAACAATATTGATGTATTTGGTCTAAATTACAAATCCACTAGTCATGATTATAAATGTGTGTATGGAATTGTGTAATTGGAATTTACATGCTTTGAAATCATAACATTAATTGGATTAATTAACTATATAAATAAGTGATATAAGAATATAATTATGAAATTTATGTTATATTGGGAATATTGGATTTCTTAACTAAACAAGAATGTTTAATTGTTTAATTATTGAGATATCTAATTGATTTATAATGGGAATTAAGAGTTGTTTTTCTTATACTTGAAGATTTAATGAGTTAGGTGAATAAATTTTGATATATTGTTTAATGGTGAAATATTCTTTTTATTACATGTGATTTATGTAAATAATTCCTTTTCCTGATAAATTGAAATGGTATACTATGACATGATGTGTTGATAAGAGGTTCAATGTTTAATAACCTTGATAAATGAGATGTCTGCTATATAAGTCCTTGATTTATAAATTGGGTATGGGACAAGAAGTGTTTATTAAAATACCCATGGGTTTCTAGACATTACATTTTTGGCCAAAATGAATTCATAGTAATATTATTATAACAACCATATAGTGATTCTCCAAATACCCATGAGGAGTGGGACATGGATTGTTGATCCAAATAACCATATGGTTCTAGACACGACATTATATGGCATTGAGATATGTGTTAGACAATTGTTCTAAATGGAAATGATATTAATTTAAATTTAATGATAAATAATAACCATGGTATTTTGATATGTTATATTCATTAGGTATAGTTCAGACTCCAGCTTGGGTATATGCATGTACTTTTTGTTTGGTTATCATTGTGAACAAGATATTTTTATGTGGTCAATTAAAGAATAATTTTATTTACAATATAACTAATTTTTATCACATATATGGTATTCATTATACCAATACTTAAACAATTATTGACTGGATAATGTTTTAGGAACTGTTGGTGGTGGCCTGCTTAATTGTACTCATAGCCTACTCAGGATGCCTGGTCGGTTCTTGAATATGTTTCTAGTTTGGAAGATATGATAATGGAAAGAGTTCTAGGTTTTATGGATGATAATTGATGTTTCATGGATTGGGGAACCTTATATTGTATCAGAACCCTACTGAGAGTTTTAAGTGTATATATTTATTTTGGGGTTTTCAAATTGACACTTGACATGAATATGGCATGACATGTATTCTTTTTTGGTCTAGATATGTTATTCCTATTTTTTCATCATGTTGTGTTGGTATTATTATCATTATTGTTCATTATATTTTGGTAATTTTTTATCTATTTTAAATACATTATTATTCTAAGAGTGATTTTATAGTCTCCTGATGTTCTATATTATACCTTTTCTACTAGTCAATATCCTCTAGAGTATAGGGATTTGTATGTGAGGTCTTGTTGTGGATCAACATGGGGAATTGGTGTGTAGTACCCACTTTATTAATTTATTATGTGATGAGATTATTATTTCTAATATTTTCTAATATTTTCATTGAGGATCATTATGTCAAAATAGTTTATTATACATGCATCATTTTGGGCCCGTAGGATTAATTGAGAAATTGATCCATATAAATATTCATGGAAAAGGATTTCTGCTTAGTTGTATAAATATTGTACTTTTCGTTCTTCTATAAACATTAATGAAAATGATGTATAATTTGAAAATTAAAATCCTTAAGTAAGGGTAAATTTGGTAAATAAAATGGGTAAAAGTGTTTTCTAATTAAAAAAATGAGTACCTTATTTCCATTACCCTTCTTAACCATTACCTAGATGACAGTTGGATAATCATAGTGTCGGTGCCACAATTTTGAACATGTAATAGTTTATGGGGGATGCACTTCCTAGGAAACATTTTCATAGAACCATTACTTAAATCTGATGATATTGTGTTCATAGATTGTTTTTCCCTATATATTTATAACATAAATTTCCACGAGAAAGAAATCACTCTATATGATGTGAATCAACCCCTGATTCTATACAAGTGGAATGAGAGTAATGAATCTTATTTAGTTCCAACATCTCAAGAATGGTTACTATTTCAATACAATATATCATATAAAGCTCAAGTTATTGAGACTAAAAAATTAATTATTTTTTAATACATGCCTACTGTGAGATATTTCTGTGATGTTTTCTATGAGAAATTTCATGGTCTTCCTCCGAGGAGAGAGGTTTATTATTCAATTGAGATTATACCTAGGAAGGTACCATTATCTAGGAATCTATATAGAATGGATGTTTTAGAACATGACGATATAATGAAAAAAATATAGGAGAATCTAGATAAAGGGTTCATACAACAATATGTTTCACCATCTAGGGAACCAGTCATCTCCATTAAAAAGAAATATGGGACAATGTTTCTTTTCATAGATTGTCACAAGCTCAAAAAAATCTTGATAAATATCATGTTTCAACATCAACATAATGATGACTTTTTTTATCATATACATGGAGAATAATAAATCTCTATGGTGGATATTTGGAATAGATATTACCATTTTAGGGTGAATAAGCTAGATATCCCCAAGAATAATTTTCCTAAAAGTCATTGGCAATATGCATTCATAGTAATTACATTTAGACTTAGTAAATCTAAAAAATTTCCATGTACATGATTAATAGAGTATATATATGTTATATTAATTTTTTTATATTCATTATAGATGATATTATAATATACTCCGAAATCATGTAGGATTATTATGAGCATTTGAAAACTAGGATAATGAACATTCTAAAGGAGAAAAATTATGAATAGTATATAAAATGTATGTTCTAGTAGGGGGAAGTATCATTTTTATAGAATATTATCACATGAAACAGTATATCTTTGAATCCTTAAAATATAGAATAATTTTATGTATTTACAAGGCCAATATCTATAACATATATAAATAGACTCATTGGATTAACTGGGTATTATCGTTGATTTGATTGAAATTTATTGTGATTGTAAAACCCTATAACCAAATATAATGTGTAAGGGAGTTGTGACATACCACCCCTCTTCATTGGGTTGATATAGTATAAGGAAATTACATGTCCTTAAGATCCATTAAAAAGGTTCCAATGGATGGAAATAAATTCAAAGGGATTTTTTAATTGATGGGGAAATATTTTTTTTAGTGATAGAACAACCCAAAAAATTATACCAAAAACAATACCACTACATGATGCATGATGAAAATTTAAAATATCTCAAAGTAATTCAATAGATATCGAAAATAAAACTAAAATGAGTACCCTAGTGGAAGATAAATAATATCAAAGTAAAAAGTAGAAGACCAAATGAACGAAACTCAATGACTCCAAGACCTAACTCCATGATCCTTATCCAAAAATGTGCCCAATAATCAAGAAGTACCATTGAAGTATTGTGATGCATTACCTTAGTAAATTTCTAAATTTATAATATCTGCATATTACCAACATGGAAATGTATGTATGAGTAATAAAACTCAATAGGATTTCCCAAAATTACTTCCTAACTTACACCACTAGTATAGAACAAGTAAGAATATTTATATAAAACAATTTCAATAAATATATTGAGAATATTTTATATCAAGGCCCAAGAGTTTATCACCAAAGAAGTTGTCTATACTATTTCCATTTTCTCAAGATAGAACAAAGCTCAAAAAAATAAAATAAGACATGTAATTATAACCATTCAATCATTAATTTGTAATTACCCATTCCGTGTCACATAACTGCACATACCCACACACAAAACCAGTCACACAACCACATAAGCATTGTGTTACCATAAATGAGTGAACATTCACATCCATAAAACATCCATTTTTGATGGTGGTACTTTCATGACCATTATCCATACCAATCCATCTATGCATAAAAATTTCAGCCAACAACATGAAAATTCACACTTTCCAAACCAATAAAATTATTTCAATAAAACTACACTCTTATTGAATACTATATCAACAAACCATTTCAATAAAACAAAAAATTTTATTGAAAATATTATCTAGTTAAAAGATTCCAATAAAACCAACCCGTTTATTCAAAAAATCTTTTCAATTCATAAAAAAATAACCGTTATAAAATAATTATTTTAAAGTAATGTTACCATTTTCACATTCCACCAAAATATAAAAGTTTCACAATTAAATAAAATATAAAACAAGGTTGTTTCTTCCAATCATTTGAAAATAATTTCACAATCAATTTGACATAAATAAATTAGTATGATATTAATATCTATAGTTTGATCAAGAGGAGTTTAGAGTGAATCCACATACCTCAGGTTGTTTTGAGTCAAAAACCTAACAAAAAACATCAATGAAACTAGTTAGAATGTCCAAAACCCAACTTTATATATCTACAAATATTAAAAAAATACCAAATCTAAAAAATTTTTGTATAAAAAATAAGTAGATATATCAAAAATGAAAGAGATCTATGAAAATGAAAGATAGAGGAATATAAAATATAAGAGAAACCATAAAATCTACTACACATGAGGATTTATAATGGGTATAATCCTTCAACACACCAAGAAACACCTCCATATCACTTACAATTCAATGGGGAAGGGTTCCAAATCTATTGGGACAGACAAATATCGAGTAAGGATTGATTTTTTTCAC
Organism: Viscum album; assembly: GCA_963277665.1. Classification (NCBI taxonomy): domain Eukaryota; kingdom Viridiplantae; phylum Streptophyta; class Magnoliopsida; order Santalales; family Viscaceae; genus Viscum; species Viscum album. The sequence continues at coordinate 1,403,829,860 of OY728155.1, forward strand.
AAACAAGGGACTAAAATAGAATCCTGGACAAGAGAAATTTTTCTGGATATAATTATTTAAAAAATGAATGATACGTTGCACAGGGTGGAAAATCATGAAAAAATTGTGCACCATCCTCTACAATAAGAGAGATATCAAATGGTTGGCCCACATGGATAAAAAACCATGCAACAAAAGTTCAAAAAAACTCTATCCATTTTTTCATTGTTTCTCATAGGTAGAATTATAGTCTTGACAAATATGTGCCTACCGATGAACCTTCACATTAGCTTCTTCCTCAATATGAACAGATTCCTCTAGGATTATCATGATTTCCCAAAACCATGAACTAGCCATGAAACTATAGGAAACCACTAATAACATTCCAAAACTCTTCCAATACATGAAAAACATCAACCAAACACTTTTTATACATAAAATACCTAAATGAAGGGATAATTACTTGAAACCATGGGTGTTACAATCCCCTACCATTGTTATTTAGGCAACCAAAAATATGAAAAATATAATTTCACATAAAGAGTTTGTGTCATTACATGACCATACCTTTCTCCCGTTCCCAAGTCTCCTATTGCCTCTGACCATGTTTCCACAAAACCCACACTACGTATATTATTTTCCAAAGAAAGAGTTTCTATTTCCTATCCAAAATCTATAATGGAAAATATTCCAACAAAACATCTAGTTATGGTTCAATCTAATACCCTCTAGTCACATTATTAGGATCATGCCAGTACTTTATCAATTGAGATACATGAATTTCTATTTGAACTTCACTGAACCATGGTGGAAATCCAACTGGTAAACCACCTCACCAACACATTAAATTATTTGAAAATATCTTATGTATCAAGGAGATAATTTTCTCTACTTCGAAAAATGATTATGTCCAAACCTTGGATATATCATCAAGAACATATGACCACTCACCTAGAATGTCAATTTCTTTCAATGATGATCCACATAAGATGTATGAAGACTCCTTGCCATCTACTTCCAGTTCTTGATCAACTAAATCTTATCAGTTGTTTCTTGGAAAAGGATCACTCTGACTGAGAATGTTTCACCTTCCCCACAACAAAGTAGATAATGATTAGGAGACCTAGGAAATTATTCAATATTGTCCATATACTTTGAGTTATGATAATTGTAGTTTTAAAAGAACTCCACTAATGGTATATGATCTTCCCATGAGCATCTAAATTACATGACACATTGCTACAATATATTTTACACTGTTTGTATCATCCTTTAAAATTTCACATCCATTTGAGGGTGTTGCACAATGATCATAGTCATCTGATCCTCGATAGATTTCTTTACAGTTATCTCGAAATGTGATGTAAACCTCATGTCTCTATTTGATACTATCTAAAATGGTAATCCATTTATCTGTATCATTTCATGGATATAAATTTTTGGAAAGTCCTCCATCGTATGAGATTCATAAATAGGGATGAAATGTGATGACATTGGGAGAAGATCCCCTATCACCCATATGAAATCATGTCTGTGAACAATTCTTGAGATACCATCCATTTAATCTATCACTATAAACTATCATTTACACATATGAATAGGCAATGAATGCATAATATCAACTGGTTGTTGATTCTCTGCCTTAACCTACTGATAAGAATAACATCTCGAAATTCACTCAGGTACATTATTATTCATACAGACCAACAAAAAATTTGTATTCATTGACTTAAACATATTTTTTGTTATTGGGTAAAAAAACTATCATTAATAGTTGTAATAATGAAGAATTTGTTCTTGATAATCCATAGATATGGCCATTCAATTACAAAACACCAACACGAAACTCTCATCTATCTTCTATCCCTTAATGGATGCCCCACCATTGATTTTTTTTCTCATTAAAAATTCAAAATCAGAAATATCTTCTTATTTAACCATTTCCACCAAATAAAGAAGTGAATAAACTAGAATAAAAACTTCCACATCACCTCATTCATCAAATTTAATGTTCATGTCGCCTAGGACCAAAATCTAATTCCATTCATTTGAATATTTTTTCCAACTAATCATATGACTTTATTTATAATAAATATGTCATCTTATTTTCATTACCCTATGCATACCGTATGTCAATGTTTAATATTTGGAGATAATTCATCAATCATCAATATATCAGGTTAAAATAACTTTGTGATAAAATTTATTTCAAGATACTATGCTCATGAAGCTTCTATATTGAAAAACAAGACCATAACATCCCTGGAAGATGTGCTTAGCCTAATGAACACTTTTCCATGTAATTCCTAAAAAAAACATTCCGCTCCCTTAACTCTATTGGTTCAAACTGGTATGACATAAGGAAAATAGGATTGGTCCCTATAGGGATTTCAATTATAAACTCTACTTACCTAATGCATGGAAACGTAGGTAAATTATTTGGATAAAAAATCCTAAAATTAATCAACATCTATAATATCATTTTTATCCTTGATAACTTCTATGGATTTCAACATAAATTCTTCCAACCAGTGTGAGTTCATTCCAACTATTAGTTTCCAAAATTCTTCTTCACCTACCATTAAAATGAAGTATCATACAAAGAGAATCTTGATGCCATCATCAGTCACAAAAAAACCCATCAGGTAAAATTGTATATGTGATCTATTAAAGTTTTCCAAGAATACATACCCACAATTATGTCATTAAAATCCATATCTATCATAGAGGAATCCCATATCATCTCGGATCCAATAATTATATAGAACATTATCTACACATAATGTCTTTACAATCTTGTTGAATAAGAGGAGTTTGTAGTTTTATCATAGGAATAATAATTTAAAATTTTATATATTGAAACTCAACTGAACGAGGTGAAATTAAGGAATATTATACAAAAGTATCATAAAAAAACATGCATAAGGTTGGAATTATAAAGACTCGTACCTTTCAACGTCGATGGTCCTAATTACCGATCCAAAAGAACATATTCATCTCCATATTTTTTTTATTATGACACTTTGTTCTTTAATTCCATATTGTGGAAATCCAAATTGAGGACTCATTGTAACATCCAAAGTATGTAAGGAATTATGGATTTTTATATCTATGCCTATTTATGAATTAAATACTGTTTTAAAGTCTTGAAATGAGAAAAAATCTAATCTTAAGCATAGACTTCTCTAATATTTTTTGAAAGATTGTTTTACCGCCTTTTAATAGAGATCCATTTTTAAATATATATTTTGACAATTTTATAAGATCTATTTATCAAAATAAACTTATTCATTATTATTGGGACATTAAAATTTACTTTGGATAAATTTGTGTTATTTTTCTGACTATGATCATTTTTTTAAATGAATAGTTAAAAATACTAAACTTTCCTTCAAAATTGATTTTTCACCAAATTTTATTATATGGATAGATTGTCCTTTTAATTGGTTTTAATGTGTTATTATAATATATTTTTACCATTTCATCCAATTGTTGTCATTGGAATTAATTTCAATTTGAAATTAGACATTAACAATTGTTAATCTTTTGATAAATATTATTTTTTAAAAACACGCTATTTGTTTTGAAAACAAAAATTATTTTTAAATTAATTACTACAATTTCTGTGTTTGGAATTTGGAAAAAAGGATTCCAAATTTTTTATCAGAAGGTCTAAATTATGTAATTAAGACTCTTTTGTTTTTGGGCATTATGAATAGTAACGACGTTACTTATCATTAATTATCATGATTAATTAGTAATCAGATAGTTAAGGGTAATAAAATAATATCATAATAATATAAAATGTCCCCAACATGTTTCCTAATGCTACTGGTTATGTCATGGATGACCATGTGATGCCTTGTTCTAACATTGGGACCCCATGGAATCACTTTTGGGTGATAGTGACACTTTATCATTTTATGATTTTTAAAAGGAAAGTATAACCAAAGTTTGTATCACCCAAGTAAAACAATTTTACTTTTGTCTACACAAATGATGTATTATACTATCAATAGTCATTTGAAATATAAAATGATTTCATACATCATAGTACTTTTTTTATAATTTTTAGACATTAAATAAATTAATTTATTTATGACACCATGATGATGCAGTGATTATCTCATTATTAAACGATTTAAATAAAATGAAAATATAATATAAAATATAAGACTTACACTTGTCAAAAACCTATTGTATGGGTGTATTTCGAACCCTTATCACTGTATCCTCGAAATATATCTTTGTGGGACCTTTAAAATCCGAAACTAATTTTAAAATAAAGTAACATTTCATGACTTTCCAAGAGTACCCCTCCTCCCTCTTATAAAAGGCCCCCACCTCTACACCTTACCCACACCTCTCAAGCCATTGGCTCGGCCAAACTCATCGCATTTTTTTTATCCACATCCCTATCTTCATACTACAATCCTTACCTTAGGCCTAAAGCTCTTCAAGGAACCCTTTTGGTTCAAACCAAGGGGAGTTACCCGATTTAAAGGTAATGTATTCTCTAATTTTCATTTGTTTTATTTTTCTTCTACAACCCCCTACACTAATTTTATTACATTCATTTGTTACAAAACCAGTGTATTAAATACAATATGATGTTGTTATGAGAATTATTTTATTTACACTTACACACACCTCCGTTTAATGGTTAAAGGACATATTGTTTCTATGGTTGGCGAATTTCTGCTTCACGAAATGATGATTGTTCAATCTTCATTTCACACCTTTAACGGTGGCCATTAAGATGTAACTATATTTATATATGATATATATATTGTCTATGTTTTCCTTATGATTATTTATTTTTTATATATGGCATACCTTATGGTTTCCATTATGGTTAAACATGATATCTTCATTTTAGGAAGTGCGGACTACCGCCCCCTCAAAGTGATTTGATTCGATAATGCCATATATGGGATGTATAAAGGATGGAGTTAATGGTATTACATATGATATAATACTATAATTATAATATACCTTTATATAATTATTATTCCATTCCATTAAATATGAAATAGAAATGAAAGTAGCGTTCATGTGTACGTACGGCTTACCGTCTCCATGAACGGTGCATTTCATTTCTTACCTCTAAATGTTATGTCATATTATAAATGCATGTATATACTGGATATATATGATATATATGATATTTTCATCATGAATATAATTCTGGATATAATTGATATTTTTCCACAAGAACAACTTGTAATTATCAGAAGTTTATTTTTGGCTCAAGTACTAAAGATCGACCAAATGACCGTTTTAACTTAAATAATTACATAATGTTCATTACATTGTAATAAGTGATATAAAAGGAAAAATTAACATTAAAAATTTTCATAATCATGTAAAAATTAACTCTAGTTTATTAATCAGGAGATTAGAGAATAATCGAGTCAAGTCAAACACGAGGTAAGGGACTTCGTCTCAATCTCCTTTCATTGAGGCATATTTTGTTTTATACACAACTTTATTTTATATGTTTTCTAAAACCCTTTGACTTTTAATTTTATTAAAAAGGATTATTTTTATACGAAGCGTTTTACTAAACAAAGAAAGGGAATGTTTTTTTTGTCGTACGTATGCAGCAACAACGACTTCTCCGCCACCGTGACCGTTAGTTGAGTTTTGGATTCCTCTAAATGCCATAAAATTTTTATAAATGAAAGATAAATACCATGTTTTACTTTTATTTTATTTTGGTATTGAAATTTTTTTTGAAATTTTTTTTATTTGAATGTGTTGTCTTGAAATATTGTGATTGAAATGTGGAAATGTTATGTTTCCTTTATGAATGTTTTATATGATATGATTATGTTATGGTTCTTGGGAATCTTTTATGAAGACGGGTGGTTTGGGGATAAAATAAGGGCGGGTGAGCCCGATATAGCTCTCTAATGCATTGGGTAATGCGACAGAGCTAAACACTGTGGTTTCTCCGAATAGATTTAGGGATTATACTAAGGGGAAATCCAAACGTAACCATGAGGGTTACTCCCTACATAAGAATGTTATGAATTCCTCATGTTACCTTTATGTCTTATGATTTCTATGAGTTATTCATAAATCTTATTATTTAATGAGGTATGATAAAGTGATTATTTTTTATGAGTAAATTATTATTTCATTAATTCTTATGTATACATGGACTAATGTTTTCATTCCATACTTTTAAATCCCTTACTGAGCTTTTTATGCTCATCCCATGTTTTTGAAATTTTTATCACAGGTCAAGGGAAAAGTACATGATGTGGTGATAGTGTCTAGGAAGTGTCAAGAAATAATCCATGTTTTATTTTAAATATGTCTCCTTTGATGGGAAAAATGAATTCTGTCTTTTATGTAACGACCTTGTTAAAATGTGAAATGTAATGCATGATTTATGATCTAATTCTCTAAAACTCTAATCCTGAAATGATCCACAATGTTTATTCTTGAAATAACTCATGATTATGTAATGTTTAAGGCTGGGGCCTTATAGTTGGTATCAAAGTGAAGTTTATATAACATTAAGAGTTAAAATTCTATAAAATGATTATCCAAAAATAATTTTTTTATTGTCAAATTGGAATGATATAGCATTTGAAGATTACCATGTTGATTCATCTAAGACTTGTTTGTTCATAATGGTTTTCCATAGAGAAAACATGGAAGTAGTGATCGAAAGGCATACAGAAGGAAATGACCTTCTGAATTAGCATCCTGAGATGGTCAGAATTAGAACTAAACAATTTTTTGTAGTAATGGCACAGTTGACTCAAGCGATAAAGGGTAGTGGTATCCAAGCATGAGATCAACCAAATCAACCATAGAGGAACACATTAGTGGTGGAAAATTTCATGAGGCAACATCCCCCATCATTCAGAGGACCATCGGACCATGTGCTGGCTGAAGGGTGGATTAATGAACCGGAGAAGATTTTTGTTGTCATGGGGTGTTCAGACAATCAAAAGGTTAGTCTTGTTGTTTACCGTTTAGAGGGTGAAGCAGATCAGTGGTGGTCGATGGTTAAAAATATCAGGGGAACTGTTGAGATTGATGCTCTTGACCGGGATGAATTCAACGGTATGTTTTTGGAGAAAAATTATTCTAAGGGTATTTGTCTTAGGATGGAAAAACAATACTTGGAATTGAGGCAAGAGGATTTCTCAATGGATTCTTATGAAGAAATGATCAGTCTATTGGCATGGTATGCTCCAAATTTTATCTGAGACCATGATAGTAAAATAAATCATTTTTACTCAGGATTAAATCCAAAATATCGAAGGTCATTAGCTTCTCGTGAGTTCAAAAGTTATGAAAAGCTGGTTCGATGTGATGAGAAGGTGGAAATGGAGTTTTTTGATGATCAAGTGTTCTATAACAACCAACAGAAGAAGAGACCGAGGTGGTAGGAGAAAGGGAATAATCCTTCAAAAATGTCTGATGGTAAGAAAACTAAGTTTCCAGTTTGTGAAACATGGGGTAAAAAGAATGGTTGGAAAGTCTTTGGAATTCTAGAAAGTACTACCGATGTTGTAAGATGGAACATAAGGCTCGTGATTGCACTGAAAAAGATCAGGGTGATGGTAAGACCAAATTTGATTTATAGTTGGTGAAATGTTTCAAGTGAAATGAGATGGTTCATTATGACAATGAGTGTTCGATAAAGAGCTCAAATTATGGGACGCAGTCAGACTACAAGCAAAAAGGTGTGGTGAAATCCATTGAAACTACTTCAGTTGATGTTGGGCCATCAAATGAAGTGTTATCAGATACTTTGTTAGTTTTTTCTGATTATTCCAATGTGTTGTTTGATTCAGGGTCTACACATTCTTTCATTTCTGAAAAATTTTCTAGTAAATTGAGAATTCCATCCCAATAATTGACTCCAAAACTTGTGTTAAAAATACCTGGGGGAAATGTTTAGGAAAAAAGAATTTATAATAATCTTCCTATTCTTATCCGTGGAAATAACCTACTTGAAAACCTTATTGTTTTTCCTCTAGTAGAGTCTGATGTTATCTTGGGTATGGATTGGCTCTCTGTTTACCATGCTAAGATTGATTGTAGGGTAGAAAAATTTTCTTTTCAGAAATACTTTTAGTTTGTGTACAAGAATGAACCTTTACTGTTGATAACATATCAAGAGGTTGAGAAACTTGTAAAGGATGGAAATGAATGTTACCATGCACATATTGTTAAAAAAAGGAACCGTTCAGATTAATGATATGCCAATGGTAAATGAGAATCCTGATGTTTTCCCTGATGTGATTCCTGTAATAATACCAGATCGGGAAGTTGAATTTACTATTGAATTAGTTCCTAATTCTAAGCCAATATCAATCCCCCCTTATCGAATGGCTCCAATTGAAATTTTAGAGTTAAAAGAGAAATTGTAAGATGTATTATATAAAGGTTTCATTCTACCTAGCACATCACTATGGGGTGCTCCTGACTTCTTTGTTAAAAATAAAGATGGTCAATGAGAATTTTCATTGATTATAGAGCCTTGAATAACATCACTGTCAAGAAGAAATATCCTTTGCCTCATATCGATGATTTGTTTGATCAGCTCTAGGGAGCTCAGTATTTTTTAAAGATTGACCTGAGATCAGGGTACCATCATTTTGAGGTAAAGGACACAGATATTTCGAAGACTGTGTTTCGTACAAGATATGACCATTATGAATATGTATTAAGGCCTTTTGGGTTAACCAATGCACATGCTGTATTCATGGACATTATGAATAAAATTTTCCATGAGTTCTTGGATAAGTTTGTGGTTGTTTTCATTGATGATATTTTTGTGTTTTTGAAAAGTAGAGAGGAGCATGAAATTTATTTAAGAGTTATTTTGAAAACCTTAAATGAAAATAAATTTTATGGGAAATTCATCAAGTGTGAGTTTTGGTTGCAACAAATTTCATTACTTGGTCACATTGTTTCTAAAGATGGAATAACTATTGATCCTAAAAAAACAACAGTTGTTGAAGAATGGCCAAGACCCACAAATGTAACTGAGATTCGTTGTTTTATTGGTTTGGAAGGCTATTACCAATGGTTTTTTATAAGTTTTTCATGGTTATCTAGTCCAATGACTAAACTAACATGGAAGGGTTTTAAGTTTATATGGATAAAATAATGTGATGATTGTTTATAGGAGTTGACAAGAAGATTGGTGAATGCTCCAGTTCTGGCACTACCATCCAGGAATGGGGAATTTTTTATCTAAAGTGATGCTTCATTGAAAGGACATGGATGTGTCCTAATGCAGAATGATTAGGTAATTTCTTATTCTTCACATCAGTTGAAAACTCATGACGTAAATTACCCTACACATGATTTGAAATTACCTGCTGTTTTATTAGCTTTAAAAATTTGAAGGCATCATTTGTATTGTGTAAAGGGTGAAATATATACTAATCACAAATGTTTAAGGTATATATTCACTTAGAAAGAATTGAACATGAGACAGAGGAGATGGCTAGAATAAATCAAGGATTATGATTTTAAAATTCACTACCATCTGGGAAAAGAAAATAAAGTTGTTGATTCATTGAGTCAAAAAAATAATGTTTCATTAACCATGTTACAATAAGAACGTTATCCTTTGGTTAAGGATTTGATGAAATTTGGCATAGAAGTTATTGGTGCATGATGTTCTTCCGTTTTCTTTCAGGTATCAGTGAAATCTTCTCTATCAGACAGAATTAAGCAAGAACATAATCAAGACAGTGAGTTGCAGAAAAAGGTAGATCTGGTTCAGAAAGATAAGTTGCCTAAATTCAACATTGATAATGATTATGTTTTGAGATTTGGGAAAATATTTTGTGTGCCTTGTGATTCACAGTTGAAAATAGGGTTGTTATGTGAAGCTCATAGTTCTCCGTTTTCAGTTCATCCTGGAAGCACTAAGATGTATAGAGATATTTGGGAGTATTACTAGTGGGATGGAATAAAAAGAGATATTGCTTATTTTACTATGAAGTTTTTGACTTGTCAATAGGTTAAATTAGAGCTACAGTTATCTAAGGGATGCTTCAACCTTTGCCAGTGCCAGAGTGGAAATATGAGAATATATCCATGGACTTTGTTGTGGGATTTCCGAAAACAACTTGAGGTAATAATGCAATCTGGGTTATTGTTGATATTTTGACTAAATCTTCTCATTTACTTGATATACGAGATACTTTCTCCATAGATCAACATTCTCTTTTGTATATTAATGATATAGTTAGGTTACGTGGAGTTCCCCTCTCCATTGTATCTGATCGTGATCCCATGATTACTTCTAACTTTTGGAAAGGCCCTCAGAAGTCGTTGGGTATTGAATTAAATTTTTGTACAGCTTTTCATCCTCAATCAGATGGGCAGTCAGAACGAAAAATTCATACTTTGGAGGATATCCTATGTGCTTGTTCGATGGATTATCATGAATGTTGGGACTAAAATCTTTCTTTGGTTAAATTTTCTTATAATAACAGTTTTCATTACCATATACAGATGGCACCATTTGAGGCATTATATGGGAAGTGGTGTCGAACTCCAGCTTTTTGGGATGAACTAGGTGAAAGAAAGTTGATTGGACCAAACTTGGTAGAAGAGTTGGTAGAAAAAGTTCAGCTGATACAAAAACACATGAGAATAGCTCAGAGCAGGCAGAAATGTTATGCAGACAACAGGAGGAAGGATCTCTCTTTTGAGGTAGGTGATCATGTCTTCCTCAAAGTTTCACCATTGAAAAGTGTGATGAGATTTGGTAAGAAATTAAAGCCGAGTCGAAGTTTCATTAAACCATATAAAATTCTGGAGTGTGTTGGATCAGTTTATTACCGAGTGGCTTTACCTATGAGTTTATCTCACGTACAAATTTTTTTTCATGTTTCATTGTTATGGATGTACATTCCAGATCCATCTCATGTTTTGAGTCCAGAGGTAGTTCAGCTGGAAGAGATCCTATCTTATGAGGAAAAACCGGTCCAGATTCATTACCACAGGGAGCATGTATTGCAGAATAGGGTGATTCATCAAGTAATGGTTTTGTGGAAAACCATATGATTGAAGAGGCAACATGAGAATCTGAAAATGCAATGAGGGATAAATACCCACACTTATTCGATAAGTAAACAAATTACAAGGATGCAATTTTCTAAATGGGGAAAGGATGTAACATCCCATGTAAGTAAATAATTATGGATTTTTATATCTATGTCTATTTATTAATTAGATAGTGTTTTAACGGCATAAAATGAGAAAAAAAATCCAATCTTAAGAATATAATTCTCTAATATATTTTAAAAGATTGTTTTACATCCTTTTGATGGCGAACCATTTTCAAATATATTTTTTTGACAATTTTATAAGATCTATTTTTCAAAATAAACTTATTCTTTAGGATTGGGACATTGAAATTTACTTTGGATAATTTTTTTATTTTTCTGATAATGTTTATTTTTTAATGAATAATGAAAAATAATGCATTTTACTTCAAAACTGCATTTTATTATAATTTTATTATATAGATAGATTTTCCTTTTAATTGGATTTAATGTTTAATTAGAATATATTTTTTCAATTTAATACAATTGTGGTCATTGTAATTAATTTCACTTTTAAATTGGAATAAACAATTGTCAAGATTTTAATAGATATTTTTTTTATAAAAATCCTACTATGTGTTTTGACAACAAGAATTATTTTTAAATTAATTACTACAATTTTTGGGTTTTGAATTTGGTAAAATGGATTAAATATTTGTAATCATATGGTCCAAATTATGTAATTAAGACTCTTGTTTTTTGACATTATGAATAGTAATGACGTTAATTTTCATAAATTATCGTGATTAATTAGTAATCAGGTAGTTAAGGGTAATAAAATAATATCATAATAATATAAAATGACCCCAACATGTGTCCTAATGCTTCTGGTTGTGTCATTTCCGACCATGGGATGACTTGTTCCAACTTTGGGACCCCATGGAATCACTTTTGGGTGATAGTGACACTTTATCATTTTATGTTTTTTAAAAGGAATGTATAACCAACGTATGTATCACCCACGTAAAACAAATTTAAATTTGTCTACATAAATGATATCTAAGACTATAAATAGTAATTGGGAATCTTAAAATATTTCCTACATCATAGTTTTTTTCTAAATTTTATACATTAAATAAATTAATTTATTTATGACACCATGATGATGCTCTTATTACCTCATTAATGAACGATTTAAATAAAATGAAAATATAATGTAAAAGATAAGACTTAAACTTTTAAAAAATATATTTTATCGGTGTATTTTGAACTCTTATCACTTTATCCTCGAAATATATCTTTTTGGGACCTTTAAAATCCAAAACTCATTTTAAAATAAAGTAACATTTCATGACTTTCCAAGAGTGCCCCTCCTCCCTCTTATAAAAGGCCCCCACCTCTACCACCTTACCTATACCTCTCAAGACATTGGATCAGCCAAAATCTTCCCATTTTATCTCTCCACATCCCTATCTTCATCACAGAAGCCTTAACATAGGTAGAAAGCACTTCAAGGAACCCTTTTGGTTCAATCCAAGGGGAGTTACCCGATTTAAAGGTAATGTCTTATCTAATGTTCTATTGTTTTATTTTGCTTCTCCATCCCCCTAAAATATTTTTATTCATTTATTTTGTAACAACACCAATATCTTGAATATACTAGGATGTTCTTATGATAAGTATTTGATTTAAAATTACAGACACCTCCGTCTAATGGTTAATGAACATACTATTTCTGTGGTTGGCGAATTTCTTCCTCACGAAACGATGTTTGTTCAATCTTCTTTTAACACCTTTCATGATGGCCATTATGATGTAACTCTAATTTATATATTATTTATATTATGTATATGTTTTCCTTATTATTCTGTATTTTTCATTTATGTTATACCTTATGGGTTCCATTATGGGTAAACACGATATCTTGATTTTAGGAAGTGCAGACTACCTCCCCCTCAAAGTGATTTGTTTCGTTAATGCCATATATGGGACGTATAAAGGATATAGTTAAGGATATTACATATTATATCATACTAGAATTATAATATACCATTATATCATTATGATTTAATTCCATTAAATGCGAAATAGAAATGAAAGTAGCATTCATGCGTACGTACGACTTACCTTCTCCATGAACGATGCATTTCATTTCTTACCTCTAAATGTTATGTAATATTATAAATGCTTTTATATACTGGATATATATGATATATATGATATCTTCTTCATGAATATAATTCTGGATATAATGGATATTTTACCACACGAACTACTTGTAATTATAAGAAGTTTATTTCAGGCTTAAGTACCAAAGATCGAAAAAATGACCATTTTAACTTAAAAAATTACATAATTTTCATAACATGGTAATAAGTGATATAAAATGAATAATTAACTTTAAAAAGGTTCTTAATAAAGTATAAATTAACTCGAGTTTATTATTCGGGAGATTATAGAACAATCAAGTCAAGTCAGACACAAGGTAAGGGACTTCGTCCCAATCTCCTTTCATTGAAGAATATTTTGTTTTATACAAAACATTATTTTATATGGTTTATAAAACACTTTGAATTTTACTTTTATTTAAAAAGAATATTTTTATATGAAGCGTTTTACTAAATGAAAAAAAGGGAATGTTTTTTTGTCGTATGTATGCGGCGACAATGACTTCTCCGCCGCCGTGACCATTATTTGATTTTTGGATTCCTCTACAAGACAAAACATTTTTTTAAAGGAAAAATAAATACCATGTTTTAATTTTCTTTTATTTTGGTAGTGAAAATGTTTTTTATAATTTTTTTATTATATCAATATGTTTTATTGATATCTTTTTATTGAAATGTGGAAGTGTTATGTTTCCTTTATGCATGTTTTATGGGATACAATTATGTTATTGTTCTTGTGCATTTTTTTTGAAGACGGGTGGTTCCGTGATAAACTAATGGAGGGTGAGCCCGATATAGCTCTCCAATTCATTGGGTAATGCGAAGGAGTTAAACTCCGTGGTTTATCCGAAGAGATTTAGGGAATATAATGTGATGGGTATTCCAAACATAACCATGAGGGTTACTCCCTACGTAAGAATGATATGAATGCATCAAGTTACCATTATGACTTATGATTTCTATGATTTATTCCTAAATCTTATGATTTCACAAGGTATGATAAAGTTCTTATGTTTTATGAGTAATGTATGATTTCATTAATTCTTATGTATACATGGACTACGGTTTTCATTATGTACTTTAATATCCCGTAATGAGCTTTTTATGATCATCCCATTTTTTTGAAATGTTTTTCACAGGTCAAGGGAAAAGTACATGATGTGATGATAGTGTATAGAAAGTGTCAAGAAAGAATCCATGTTTAATATTAAATATGTATCCTTTTATGGGAAAAATAAATACTGTCTTTTATGTAACCACCTTGTAGAAATGTTGAATGTAATGCATGATTTATGATCTAATTCTCTAAAACTCCAAACTCGAAAATATCTTCAATGTGTATTCTTGAAATAAATAAAGATTAAGTAATGTTTAAGGCTTGGTCCTTATACTCAAAATATTTATATAATCACCATGAAAACATCTATTCTGCTGAAAATGATTATTCTACGTACCTTGTCCCCTCAAAGAATTTGATTTATTAGACACTAGAGAAGTGTCCCGAACACCAGATCTGGATGCACTGTGAAAATATCACTGAAGATGCCCCATCTGATTGAAACTATGGAATATAATTGGAGTTTATGTAAATTGTCTATTCATGTGACTAATATAATCACATAAAAAACAAAATTTTCTTGATCTTTCATTCTGGATGAAGATTCACCGATCCAACCATATGATTATATGTTATGGTCCCACCTTATAAATAGGTTTCCATCATCCGATTCATCACATAATTTGATTTCCCACCATTAACAATTGGTATCAACATACTCCCACCACACACAGCTAATGAGATGCAACATTCAACCACCATCAACCTATTGACCATCCCTATATAATCAGTTTAATAGAGCATATAAATCAATGAACAAATATCATCCCTCATCCCCAATTCAATGATGTGTTCCTTCAAGGATCCACTAGCAGCCACATCAATAGAAAAGTAGTTAAAATTCATGAATTTGGATTCATAATCTATCACTGGGAGTCTCTCCTGCTTCCAGATTATGTAATCTAGTGTTATTTCAATACTGAGCATATGAGGATCGAATTTTCTGTTGAACAATTATTAAAAATTCTCCAATGCATGTCCTCTTTATAATTTATCGTGAACTGACATATCCTATCATTGGTATTCAAGATCCTCTAGTAAATAAAATTCAGTAAATACATTCACCCATGGATGAGTTCCATGGAAATTTAACATATGATTCATCTTATTCAGCCACACCTCTTCTTTTCTTTGGTTCTGAATCACAAAAAAATGCCAGATTATTCTTCTAAAACTAGACTAAATGATCAAATTTCTTTAGTTCATCCATCATTTTCCATGTACCCATATACAAAAAGTATTGTACTATATTATAAATGTTGTTTTGGTTCACTAGTGGCTTAGGTGTAAAAATGTTATCAGCAGCTTCTTCTAGTTTCATCCAATAATGCCTAACTAGTTCAATTTTTTAAATAGAAGATATTCCATATGTATCACTCTCTAGAAACAAAAAACATAACAATTTTATATTATACCACATAATTATATCACAAAATTTCATTCCAAAATTAAATATTTCAATGTTCAAAAATTTCTGATAATTATACCATTTTTTTAAAAGAATTCCATTTTCAAAATAACAATTCCATGTTGTATCAAAATATTAAATCTGATTTTTTTTTTGGAAATTTTAAAAATAAAATCTTTTAAATCACATTATAAATCATTAATAAATTGAATTATTCCCTCCATGTGGGAATTCATTTCAAAAGTTAAATCCAAGAACATCTCATTAGGCAAACTAATGACAATGAGATTAAAAATCCTATAAGTGTATCCAAAACACTTACGTACCAAACACTAAGGTTAAGTTAAGTTCAACATAAAAAGGTAAGATATGCCTTTTTATGCTCTATATTTTAGGTACCAAAATTCCTACTTCTTTATACCATTGAATCTTTTAGAATTAAACCAGAATGAATGCCATTCTCATGATTGAAACCACTGATGACCATTTTTCAGTCAAGGATCCGACATGTTGATACCACATGTAACATCATGCCCCTACTCATTAGAATGAAAAGGTATAAATACATTACATGGTATTACATGACATTCCTAAGGCACCACTGTATGGAAATAAATTACAAGGTCTTCATTTATAGATGGTGGAAGATTCTTTCATTTGATTATAAAACAACCCAGCCAAACATACCCTAAAAAAAGTCAACTATAAGATGCATGATACCATTTTAAAATAAATCAATGTAATACAATTGACATAAAAAATCAAACTATAAAAAATTACCAAAAAGGAATAAAACAATCATCAGATTAAAAATTGAAAGAAAAAAATTGACAAACTCAAAGACTCCATGAACTAACTCCATGCTCTTACTCTATCTCTATTCCAAATAATTACGAAGCACAAATTAAGAAGTGTGATGTATTACCTTTTCCTATATCTTAATAGACAATATCAACCTAATGAATTTTGTTCCAATGTAGGGGAAATGAAACTCAATAGGCTTTCCCCAAATGAATTCCCTTATCATTCCCCTAGTATATATCGATCTGGCATATTTCTATAAAAATTTTATATAAAACCATCGAAAATAGTTTGTATTGAGGGAAATCATATTATCACTAAATCAGTTTTCAAGAATAAAAAAATATTCAACAAGTAACTCCATTTTCTAAGAAAATAATCCAAAAAATCCATTCTAACCATTTCATAATTAACTTGTATTATCCTTTTCTTATCAAATAACCTGACACACCCACCCACACAAACACTCACACATGAAAACAATCTCGGTGTGACCACTGATGGTGAAAATTTTACATCCAAAAACCATCCCCTTTTAATAGTGGTAATTTTATAACCCTTACCCATACCATTCCATCGATAGTTAATCATTTAATACAACTATATGGAAATAAATCCTTTCCCAAAAAATACGATGATATTAATAAAACAATAAAATTATTGAAAACCATTAAATACTATATACATAAAACAATATTTTCTCTGGAAGAATTATTCAATAAAACAATTCTATTTATTGAAAAATAATTACCATGCATCTAAAATAAATATCCATTTTAAAAATATGATTTCAAAATCATGTTAACATTTTCACATTAAAGAAAAACCACCAATTTGAATGATTCCATAAAACGTCAAACTTGGGGGTTTCTACGAATCATTTCACAACTATTTTAAAATAACTTTGACACAAAACAATCAACATGAAATAATTCCTCCTAGTTCTAGAAATTCGAGTTAATAGTGAATCCATGTATATTAAGAATTATTGGGAAAATTAAAAACTTAACGAAAACATCAATGAAACCGAGATTACATTTCGAAAAACCAAGCTTATATCTCATACCATTTCTAAAAACATGGAAAATATTATGTCAATTTTCACAAAATACCATATATCTCTCCAAAAAGGTCTATATCTTTGAAACTGATGGGGAGTAGAGTAAATCTTTTAAGAACCATCAAAACTACCATAAACAGGGACTTACCAATTTAATTAGACTTCAATACACCAAGAAACACCTCTAGATCACATCTTATTTCATGGGGAAGGGTTATGAAACCTTTAGGATAGAGAAATATCAAGATATTGTTGATTTAGGGAAACATTAGGGGTTAAAACATAAACCTGAATGAGATATAGATTTTCTGAAAATATCTAGTTTTTTAACCATGCATGGTTAGTTGTATGATTTGAAAAACCATGTGCTAACTTTACTTTAGCCTCTATTTCAATAGGTAACTAACACTATAGTCAAAAAATATTAGACAAACTATTTTCCAACCATGAGAAACCCCATTATCCTACTTTTAATGATTTCTATTAGGTATCCACAATGTTTTTTAAAAATCATTTGCCTACCCATGTACCATCCTCTTAGTCTTTGTCTCACGATATAAAATTTCTTATTGGAGTTGCACGATTTCCCTAAACCATACAACAACAAGAAATTAGTATAAAACCCCCAAAAACATTACAGATGGCTTTTAAACCCTAAAAGCCAACTAAATACATTATATACTAAAAGTAAATAAATGAAGGGTTATTTATTTAAAACCACGCGTTTTATAAGTGTGATGTTTTCATACAATTAAAAATTTAAAGTGATAGTCAGGGCAATAAAAATGATTCTTATTTCTACCCTTGTTCTCACAATACCCAAAATTGGAGAAATTTTTTGGAGTTTTAACTGTTTATTTGAAAAATGGATTCAGCTGTGTGTTAATGTTGATTTATAATGTGATAAAACATTCTTCAAGGAAGATAAAATTTAACAAAATAACTACCCAATGTATGATTTATAGCCGTCTAGAGTAATTTATACATTTAAAAAATAGTTCCATTATATATTTGGGAAGAAGAGTAAAATATATACCTATCAGAAAATCATCATGTATATTTTATGATAGAAAGAGATGAATATGTTCCAATGAATATGGTTAATGATAATCAAGGACTACGACTGATCAATCCACTGCCATAATGTTAATGAGAATAAATTGGAAGAATCTTTATTTATAATTGACCTATTAATCATATCATTTATGAGAAATGAGAGGGATCCAGTCATATTGTATTTGGAATGGATGGACAATTAAATCATAAAGTATAGATCATCATAAATCATTTCACAAATGATTTATCTAAAATACTATATGGAGATAATAATGAATTCTTAGAGAAAAATGGGGAAATTAAAATAAGAATGTAGAATATATTAAATAATGGAAATCATTAGAGTTAATTGTTAATTAAGAAGGAGTTGTGATATTTGGGTTAAGAAAATATGTACCATCATGTACTAGGACAAAGGAGGTGTTGTAGGATGATACACATAGCTCAATTTTCTCTATCCACCTTGGAATGGAAATGATTTATAGATATTTCCAATAACTATTTTGGCAAGGCAATATGAAGAAGGATATAATAGATTATATGTAAATATGTCTTGTTTGTTTGTAAGTTAAAGTGGAAAAGTAAACATTCAAGGGGATGATGAAACCATTAACTCTACTAACATGGATATGAAAAAACATCATCGGGGACTTTGTTGTTGGTTTTCCAATGACATCATGATGGAATAATACTATCTGGGTTTTAGTGTATCGTCTTACAATGTCTTTACACTTCCTTATGATTCAAGAGAATTTTACACTAGATCAAATTGCATATATATAAATTAGAGAATGGGTAAGGGTACATGGATTAACCCTATCGGTCATATATAATCAAGATCTGATATTTACCCATATTTTCTGTAAATGTCTCCAAGATGAAATCAAAACATAGATGAATTTCATCATATTTTATCACTCTCAAAATGTTGGAAAATATAAGAAGACTATCCAAAAATATGAGGACATGTTGAGAGCATGATCAATTGAATTCAATAGAGGATGGCACCAATATCATCCTATAATTTATTTCTCTTACAATAAATGGTCCCACTCTGGCATCCAGAAGTGTCCATATAAAGCCCTTTCTATGAAGAGGTACAAAGAACCATCATGCTACTATGAAGCTGGGAAATGAAAACCGCTAGGTCGGGAAATGATAACAAAAATGATGGAAATTTTCATGACCATTCTGTAGAACAGCAAGCCTTCTCAGTGTAAACATAATATATACGATGATAATATTTGATGACACCTATATTTTGATGATGTATACAATGTATTCATATACACACGTTTGTAGAAGATTGTGATGAGATTTTGGAATAAGGGAATGCTTTGACCAAGTTAAATTTCCACCCGTCAGATCTGTGATTACATCAGATTAGTGGCATACCAACTTGCACTCCCACCTATCCTATATCCGGAACATGATTTATTCTATTTATTTCCCTAGATAATGTATATACCATACCCCTCACATGTAATCAATAATTATTTGATTTTATTGGTGAATAATTTTTCATATTAGGAGAAACTGGGGAAGAACTCAAATAGTAGAGAAAATGTTCTAGGAAATAAGACAATTCACTAAATAAAAGTGGTGTGTAGAAATGGAAAGATTTAAGAAGTGATGTTGGAACCTTTTTAGGTGATGAAATAGAGTTACAGTCAACTATTTTTTGTTTTGAATATGAAAATTTCAAAGGTAAAATTTTTTAAGGGGTGGGGATTGTAACTTCCGAAAATATTTAATATAAATTTCTGTTTATTATTTAATTAGATATATAATTATACAATATGGATATAGAAAACAAATACACTACTTTGATTTTTTATATCCTATCTGATTAAAATGATACTTAAAAATTTATACCATTGATAAAATAACAATTGAATAGTGGTAACATGATTGCAATAAATATCCAGTTTTTACAAATCTTATTGGAACATACGAATGAGGTGATAGGCACATCAAGTAGGAATGTACCATATGAATCCCATTTAATAAAGATTAATAGGGAGATATGATTAGTGTTTATTACATTGACCAATCCAAATAATCAATCCAATAATATAATTATGTGTGAAACTAGTTATGGGATATGTTCAAGCTCATCGAAATCACGAACTAAACTATATACGCTGAACCACCCCATGAAATTGTAACCATCACATGCCTTACTCTTTGATAATATGATGGTGTATTATAGAGATATGTATCATAAATCTATCAATATTTTTATGTAAATTATATTTTATAGAATAATTAACATATTTTTATCTTATTATTGTTACATTATAAATGATTTTTATTTCAATACAATAAATCAAAAATAGTAATTTTGAGTGATATTAAAAAAAATTACAGAATTAATTTTCTTGAATTAATGGATTTATGAAATAAATAATATTTAAAGAAAATATTTTTATTGATTGATTTATATTTAATATAAATGACCATATAATTTTTATGATATCTAATGTAATTTTTATAATGGTTAAATAACTCTTATTATAAAAAAACTAGCATTTTTCTATAAATTTCGATTATTAATTTAAAAGTTATATTAAAAATATATAGAATACATTTTATATAAAAGTATAATATTTTTTATTTCATTATGTTGAAATTTTCCTATGGATTATTTTTCATAATTATCTGATATTGTTAATGTTTTGGTTAAAAATTAAATCTCGTATAATGATACAATGTGTATTGTGACATCATAATGACCCAAAAGTTATGTAATAAATACTATAAATGGGTTAGACTAGATAATATATTAATTCACCTCAAATTAATGAGATTTAGGTTTATTTGGTAAATTTTATAAATAAATAATTAAACCGTCAAAACATGTAATATACTATAAGGTTTAAAAATAAATTTTTATGAGTATGACTCACCTCCCCATAAAGAGGGGTATTATTTTTTTATCTTAACCCAATAGACATATAATAAATTTAATAAAACTCCAATTTGGTAGATGAAAAGTGAAAAAACCATGGTAAGGATTGTGGTTTTTCTTATTTTATTATATAGAGTCCAAAACCTATGTTAGAGAAATAGTAAAGAAATCCACTCCCATTATAAATATAAACCCTCCCAAATTTTCATTTATTTTCATTAAAAATCCTTTTATCAATTAATTTATCATCTATCCCTACACTATAATTATCTTAAGGATACCCCAAGCACTCAAGAAGCTCATTCCAAGCATTTGGAGTCACAGACTCGAATAAGGGATCATCACCATATCTTTTTTATTTATGTTTTCTTTATTATTTTATTACATTCATTTACAATTACATATATTGGGATATTTGATTACATGCCCCTATTACATTATATTTTATTTAAAAAATATGAGATAATTCTCCCTCTCTCATTAACCCATTTTATGAATTATTATGTTTCACGATTATGCTTCTGAAATTTCTACACGATTGTCCATGCCAAATAAATTATGTAGTGAATACCAAACCTATTTCCTATAAATGGTGTTAAAATTAAAATAGTTACACTTATTTTAATTTGGAAATACACATATTAATTTCATCCACCTTTATTGTTGGATAAAATATTGTGATAAATGAATCCATGTTGTATGATCTATGTGGAATGCTTATGAATGATACTGAAATGAATATGATTTGTGTGACCAAAATTATATATAACTACAATAAATTTTGAAATGTTTAGTATTAGGAGGTATCATTTTTGGAAAGGGAGTTACCCTCATTCCTTTAAATGATTTTTCCCTCAGTATGTCATGGTAGTTATCCTTGACATATGTTTATGAATAAGTGTTTTATGTTGTTACCATATTTCCCAAGTTTTCTTTATGATTTTCATGCTATGTCATTTCTCATATTTCATGTTTATTATTATAACACATTTATACCTATTGTTTGTTATGTATTAATTTTATCATATAATTATATTTTTATTCACTTATTGGGATTTATATCTCACCCATTTCTTATATATATCCAAGGTTATCCCATACAATTTTATATGATATCATAATAAATATGTTTTCAAAAATTAAGATGATTTTATTGTTTAATTTTTTTTATTTATCTCATTACCAAATAAACTATATTACTTGATCTTATGGGCTGTATTATGCATAATATTTTGAATTCAATCATGAATTAATTTTTAATTAATGGCTGAGGTGTTATTCCAACAGAGTTTGAAAATATAAAACTATATATAGAAATATTCAGAGGACAAAAATATAAATATAGATTAATTAAATTCTAACCTCCTTAAAATGTTTTTATATAGAAATAAATAATATTCAAATAAGAATTGGGATACAAAAACTAATTATTGGCCATATTTTTAAGGTTCTCTTATGCATTATCAAAGGATTCATAAGAACTGAGTCCAAATGGATAGTCCATTTAGGTCGGACCATCTCCTACCAATCATCAATCATCCCCTGGTACACTATAGTGGTGGATCGATCCTCAATGTCCATATATCCCCAATCAATGACAAGAATTGGATTATTATTATATTACCACATATCCAAAACATGTATTATTTCTTTCACTCAATAAAAATGAGGGTGAAATTTCAAGTTGAATGAAACATGGATGACCCTCAATAATATTTAGAACACTAATATGAGCCTTTGGGATATTTTTCTTCCCAATAAAATCCTCCAAAATCTTAATAATGTAACGGCTTTCAACATATCATTTAATTCCTTCTTGATATCTATGTTCTGATGATGTCAATCTAAAAATTATTTTTATATTATATAGAATATTCTCATATGATAATGTTTAGAAACATGATTCTCTATCATTTCCAAAAAAATATTGTTGAACATGTGAATGTCTCGCCATTCTTAGTCCAACACAAGGGTGAAATAAAGGGTTTACCGTACATTTAATTGAAGGGTTCCACATTGATAACTGAGTAAAAGAAATTATTACTAGGAAAATATTATAAGGGAAAATGGTTATATAATATTTGTAATAATTACAACACATAGTATATTAACATATTGATCAATAAATATATATTATCTAGGACTTCCCATCATTTTGTGGTTGAAACATCATACTCATCTAGAAATGGTTCATGAAATCCTCCTAAAAATACCAGCAAACTTGTTATATGAATATATAATCGCAATTGGAGAAAATATTTCATGGATTCCACATGAGGATAGGAAATCAATCAAACATATAATTTCCTCAACCTATAAAGTAAATGATACTACATAATAATAATAACATGTTATGAAATTGAATTCAGTAAACAATCACCCAAATTGTTTCATGGAATGTCAATATTCATATAATTATCATTGAAAAATCAATAAATATGTGATTCCAATTACATTATATGATCTCTATAAGTTTACAAGACACTATTTGAATATGATTCGAATCATTCACCTACTAAAACATTATACAACAATAAATAAACATGAAAACACTATTCATTATTCCATCCAACAAAAATTATATATGATGTTATCTGTACATATCGTAAACAACATAATTTATAGATAATAGGGGTGTATGAAACTCCCACAAAACCTAATAAAACAATATGACTATAATGAATATCCATTTATAGAAATTGATAATGGGATCCACTCCATAAAATCTATGTGGTGATTATCCATTGGATATTTGGTCATGTATAACTGCATTGTTGATATCTCCCTAGTAAGATTATCTCACACACTAATGATGCTTCGTATTTCATACCATTAACTGGAGATATGTTGCATCCATTTTTTATAATGGGGTTATCTGCAAGGATGACCATTACTTATATTTTTCCACCACTATATGATAATGGTAATTCCTAATATGGAAATATTCCACCAAATTACTATTACTATGAGTATAGAAAATATTAATGTTTTTGTCAAGTAGAAGCTCCATCCAATTTCGATGTCTCTTGTTAAGATATCTCTTGGTGATTATATAACTGATTTTGTGTGGGTCTATATAAAGAATGAAACACTCTTCTTGATGACAATGCATCCACATTTATATGGTTTATAATACCACAATGAAATATATGTCGTGGATCACGTAATTTTACCCGTCGATTATCAACATCCTCAACCCATAAGTGATCAGTGCCACTATCAACATCATCATGAAAATAATACTATATCCAAAGGAATCACATTACACTACAAATTCAATGACCTCGTCTAGTACTATAAAAATTTGATCACTAGTAAGCATACACATCATCTCGTTAAATGCTCTGTAATTTAGCTTTTTCCTTGAAAACACATTCCATTTCTACACCAAGGTAGTAAATGAGTATTTTAAACTCAAAAATTCTACCTTGAATGTCTGGAAGTACCCCACCAAACTAAATACACCACTAAAATGACATGATTTTGGGTATTCAAAAACCTAATTATATATCAATATTTACATTATTAATAGGTAAATAAGGCTAAAATATGAAATTAATAAAAATGAACCTGATTGGGGTAAATTGACACTTCGATCATTGACTATAATTCATATTCATGTGTATTATTTCAATGAAATACCTCAAATGAACATAAAGTTCATCCAATAAAACTATGTTTTTTATAATTTCATCAATAAAGAAAATAATGGAAAATTCCATGGGTGGTTGTGCTATCAAATTCATTAGATCAAATAAAACTACATGGAAATTAGTAACATCGACTTTCATCACCATGAACTCATATTGATTGTAGTGGAATAAGATTGTTTTCGTTGGAATATAATCCTCATAAACCCAGAAAATATTGTAAAAAACATGAGAATGTTCAATTATAAATAATTCTCTTCTATAGAAATTTAATAAACAATCATTATTCTTTAGAAAATGGGTACATATTATTTATCATTACGGGATTCAGGTGATGATAATGCACACAATGAATCAAAATCTCATTTAAATTTTCCAAGAAAAAAACAGACCTACTAGGGGAAAACCTTAGTTCTTATAAAACCATTCAATCAAAGGTCATTAAGCCACACCCTCAGATATCATATATCTACATGGGTGATCACATAGTCAACAGAAGATATCATTTTGGTCCATGGGTGATATTAAATGAAAAACTAAATTTATGTATCTAGTGTGACTCACATTACATATTTATGAAATAAATTGATATATTTCTATTCTATTACAATATGATAAATTGTTTGATATCCTAATACACCATGGAAAAGACTCGCAAACTGATGGGTGATGTGTTTTATCTTGATAGACAGGGATATAAGGATTTTAGATCTAGAAGTGACCATCAAGTGGATGAATCGTGTACAGTATATAATGTGAGGAATATTTCAAGGTCACAATGTTAGTTTAATACACATGACTAGAAAAATATGACGGGATCTACGACATAGGGTTTTCAAATACGATCTAGTTAGTCTAGATAATGGAAACCATGCCCAACTAGAAATGAGGCCAAAATTACATGACATGTGGAATGTGTTACTAAACTAATAACAACATGAATATTGGAGGCCAATGAGTACAAAAACAAATTTTGAAGTTAAAAGACCAAATAAACTCATCTAAATTATGTATTTTTACACTCCCCCAAAACCTCCCCCCTAAAGTGTCATCACTAATCCCCCTATAATATGATTAATATAAAACACATAAAAAACTTCCAAGATGGTGTGAATATATACATACCAAGTATGATTCCAAAATACTAGAAATGTGATAAATAGAAATAATCAATAGAATTATAAACCAATAAGAATGTGGTAAATGAAACCCAACATAAAACACATAATGAATTCAAATTGAGAGAGAAATGTTGTAACCATATATGAGAACTATATATTGGGTAATTTTTCACCATGAAGTTATAATGTATTATCTTTGATTCCTAACACCACATGCAACATCACATAAATCTGAGTGGATGGTCATGCTCTTTAATACTAAGCTCCACATTTGATGGAAAGATAACTGACTTATAGGATATAGTTCCCAAAGGATTTAGATGATGGGGGAACAAATAATACATATATAAGGGACACATTCCCAGCTGTAACATAGGGTATTGTTGACTATATATATTTAATGTGAATGGGGGACCCATACACTAGTTTGATATGAGAGTACTAAAACACATAACTATCTACTGAATAAAACTTACAATTTTCATCATCCAATCATGTTTAAAGAAAAAATAACAATAAAAAAACTTTTTAAATAACTCTAATGAGAAAAAAATTCCACTATCACAATATTAATTGAAAATATATCAAGATAGGATACTCATGGTGTAACACCCAACGTTGTTATAGACATTTTTTCAAAAAAATTAAAATTTTATTTATTCCTTACAATGAACTAAGTATAAAATTCCATTATTAAGACATTAAATTGTAAAATGTTATATATAACATCTACTTGATGTACATAACAAGGAACATCAACTTGGAATATATTGCATGCAACACTAATGTTTCTACAAAACATCATTTTAATGTTATAATTATTTAAATGAGATAATTATGACTTAGATGTTAAACATATTAATATGAATAATATTAAATATTTTATAAATATTTTTTATATTATTTAAATATAAATAAAACATATTGATAATGAGATAAATAATTTTTGATTATACCCTCATATTTTTAAAAATACCATTTTCTCGAATAAAGGGCATGTAATGTACTTATATGAAAATACTTTAATAAATATTTGAATCATTTATAAATATAATATGATAAATTTAACATCATTTTTGAATTTATAATGTCAAAATTATATGGGGTCTACTTTTTGGTATTTTCGGAGAAACGTCATTTTTTGATGAATAGCGACAAATGCATGATTTAAAATTAAATATCCATTAAATCTATTTTATTTACAAGCTAAGAGTATATTTAAATTTATTTTAAATGTTAAATTATGTTATATTTTTATTAATTATCCCAATATAGGTAATTTTATCCAATTTCATGAAGAAATTGTAAATAAAAACATAGCAAGGTTTGGATTGTTTTCACATTAACCACACGGTGTTGATCTGATCGTGAGATTAATTTTACATTAATTTATTCCATTTATGAGATTGTAATTTGGATAAAATGAATTCAAATTTTTTAATCCCCATAATTTATATTTTTTACTATATTTTAATAAGTTTTTTACAAAAACTATTTGCGAAAGTAATTAAATTTAATTACACTGATTAAGGGAAAATTAAGCATCACTAAGGATTAAAAATTATATTTTAATCCCAAAACGACCTAGAAACATGTAAAAAATCCATTTTCTTGATATTAATTGAATATGAATATTCATTTTTTGATTTACAATTTTTTGGTATTACTTTATTTATGTAAAAATGTGGTACACCTAACTAGTATTCCAAAACACCATGTGTGTCCTTTCCATTCCCTATAAATGGCCACAACCTCTACCTCGTCTTCACACATCTCAAAACACTTAGTATCAGAAAATAAATACAAAATCAACTTACTAATATTACTAACTTATTATTATACTCATTACCTTAGAAATAAGGCAATCTAAGGAATCCTTTTTGCTCCATCCAAAAGGAGTTACCAAATTATGAGGTAATGTCTTCCCTCAAGGTCATTTATTTTATTTTATTTATCCACCCAATTTACTCTAATTATTTAATGATTTTATATAAAAAAGGATACTAAATATAATATGATGTTTTTCATTTTGTTTTGACAGAAATTTGCACACACCTCCAGTTAATGGATAATGAACACACTGTTTACATATACAGTGAACTACCACCTCCCGAAACTATGATTGTTCATTTTTTCTTTACTAACTCTCATGGTGGACATTATGCTGTAAAATATGTTTTTATATATTAAATATTGATTTTATTATATATTTAATATTATTTTTCCTTTTAAAACACATATCTTTTTACATTCCATTTAGCGTAACAATGAAGATTTCTTTTGGGGAAGTGTGGAAAACGGCTCCCTCAAAGCGATGTGATTCGTTTAAACACTAGATGGAATGTATTAATGACAAATTTAGTGAACTTATATTATATATATGATCGAATAATTATACATTAATAATTTTATATATAAATATATAGATATTTATATGTCTTTTACTTTTGTTCTTTCAATTCAGAAATAAGAACAAAAATGACATTCATCTGTATATACAGATTTCCTTCTCCATGAACGGTGCATTCAATTTCATAATTATATATTATATATATTATTA
Organism: Viscum album; assembly: GCA_963277665.1. Lineage (NCBI taxonomy): Eukaryota > Viridiplantae > Streptophyta > Magnoliopsida > Santalales > Viscaceae > Viscum > Viscum album. The sequence goes on from OY728155.1 coordinate 1,403,858,730, forward strand.
TAATAAAAATATTTCATATATACATGATATTTATATAATCATTTAAATTTTTCATGTAATTATATAAGTATGAGGACCAATGATATAAAAAATGTAGACACTTGCGAATAATATAGCAAATATTACCCAAAGTGAACTCTTAATAAAGAATTATTGACAAGTGGGTAATATACGGTAATAATAAATAAATATGTGGTATTATATATAATAATTTTTTTATATAAAAAAATTATAATATATATATATTTATTATATAGATGGTTTGAATTAGTATGACGAGAGTCAAGACACATAGTAATGGAGTTTCATCTATTTTTTATTTCTATAAGATAAATGCATTAATCACCACCCATTACTTTTGTGTAGAATTTATACTGATCATGGATGTATTAAATTATTCTTATACTCAAATTTATTTTTATTTACATATAGGTTTTATTATCTTTATTTCATGCGGTTGGGATTCAAAAGTTATAAATTGTTAAAAAAATTATCAATTTTTCTTCTTGGAGACTCATGTTTTGTTATACAAGTAAATTATTTTTGAGGTGTTTATAAATCCATATTACATGTTATACCATGAATATACATATTTTTAATTTATTTTCAGCTTTGTTAAATATATTTTTCATACATGGTGATTATGATCACAAGTAACTACGTGATAAGAGAATATTGAATAAATCTCATAACTTTTTGAGATTATTTATTATCACATGTATATTGTGTAAAAAAAATTTAATCTTTTTTATAAGTTTTCAAATTTAATTTAAATGATTTTTTATTGTTTTGAATCTTATATTCTAAATTTTTTACACAAAATTATGTAAAATTATTTTAAGTATTCTGTATTAGAATTCACTATATTTTATATGAAAATTATATTCAATTGGTTTTATGTATTAAAAATAATTTTAATAAAATCAAAAGAATGTTTCATCAAGGGAAATTTTAGAAAGATATTTAAAAAATATTTTCTATATAAGATGAAATATGTTGAAGTAACTCATGTATTTATATGAAATTATTTAATGGTTCTATTAAAATTATTTATATAAATGAGTTATGATTGATGTCATGGTCTTTATGAAACCTGTTTATCTTTTATAGGTTATATGTTTATGAAAATCGTTTCTCTTTTATGAGCTACATGATTATGAAATCCATTTCTCTTCCCCGAGTTTTGATTGTGATGAAATTATTAATAAACATGAATATTTTCATATTTGTACTGACATGATTACAATTTTGGTATAAACATTTCAATTCATTCATTATGATATGATTTCTTATGATTTTGTGGCACAAGTATGTATGATTTAATTATCAGATGGATGGGAAATATATGTCTATCCAATACATTATGTAATGATTTATATCACATGAGATATAAATGGATATAAATGGATAAAAACATGGTTCAGTACTATTGGGCTAGAATGAGGACTGATCTCTGTTCATTAATATTATACTGTAACATGGTGTGAACCGGTTTTATTAAAGGAAATTTTCAACGGAGAAGACCTCAACAGAAATGAGTGGACTAGTATGTAAAAAATTATTATATGATTATGTGCTTTCCACAATTTTAGGATTTATTCATATGTTATGTACTCATGACATATTATCTTCATTTCATAATGATTCATATCTTCTTAATTAACTTTATTTATTCCATGATTCATGTTTATGATCATTGATATTCATGGTATGATACTCTATTTTAAAAATAATGTTATCATACACTTAATCTCTTAATTATGCTTACATATCTCCCTTGTTTAACCTTATAGTGAATTAATACTAACCCCTTTTATGTATCATTTTCCATTATATTATGATATGTGTTATGTTCGATGTGTCTAAAAAGGTTGTGAGTTTTTGGAGATAATGTGGCTCATTTTTGTATCATTGTTTATGTTCCATGTTTCTAAATGTATAAGACTAGTATGGTATTTTGGAGTATATTTTATAATGTGTAATGTATTACACAAATATTATATAATTTTACTCTATGAAAATCAGGGTTCTTTGTAGTTGGTATAAGAGAAAACTTTTAAATAACCATCAGAAAATAGGATGAGAAAAACATAGCGATAAATATAAGGAAATATCAATAGATAATTATTAGGATAATGAAATGTATAGGAAAATGTATTGTGATTTTGGTTAAGGATATAGATTGGGGTTTCCTATCAATACATCCTATTCTGGATACTACAAGTGGATGGGGATCAAGAACATATATAACTAGAGGTAAAAACTCTGAAAATATGTTCCAAGCATGACACTGGGTAATCTAGTACATGAAAATGGGCCTTGAAACACACTTAGTTTGACACTCCACGGGGATATTCTTTTGGAATTAATAAAATATTCATGAACCGTTATAAATTATTTAAATTTATGTTGGCTATGAATATCCTAATATAAACCTATGGTGTCATAGATTAAGAAAGGTTCCATAATTTAGATAACATATACATTAATTTTTAAGATTATATGGTTACTCGAAAAGATAACTACTTCTCACTCTATGCATTATTGTTTTAGTCAATGATAGGAACCCAACAAGAATACATTAATGGGGATCACATGGGAAAATGAAATGATTGTGCTGTAGAAAAACTGAATTCTATAGTATATGGAATGAAAAATATTATTTCAAATATCATGCATATTTCTCAAGAAAAGAATCATTGTAGACATAGAAATGAGAAAAGGAAGGAACAAAATTACATTCAGTATTTTATGAGGAAACATCCAACATATTTCAGAGGGTTTATAGATCCACTTTTTTTTGATCAGTTGATTAGTACTATTGAAAATATATTATCCATCCTATACTGTTACAACCTTGACAAAGTCATTCTAGCTATATTTTTTTATGATGGAGAAAAATACTACTAGTAGAATCTAATCAATAATATGAGGTTGCAATATGATATTAAATCAATAGATTAAGATGAGTTAAATGACTTATTATTTAATAATTTCATTAATTTTATTCCTCGTACCAAGATGGAGAAGTAGTTCCATAAGTTGATGGAAGTGTATGATTGCTATGTTGGAACCTACGAGGATAATTTCAAAATACATGTGTAGTATGCTCCAGGAATTATCATCCATATAGAAATTAATGCTGATAGGTTATTAAGTGGCTTAAATCCATGTCTTATAAGGGAATTGGAATAATAGACATTATTATATTTGATGAAATTTTTCATTTTGAAATGATGATTGAAATTGAGGTTGGTGTAACGCATCGACCTAATGGTTTTGGGAAGAAAAGGATGATAGAGTTCAAAAGAAACTCTAAAATCCATAAAGAAAAGAATATGAGTTTTTGTTTATGATATAAATGTTTAGAAAACATAGAGTAAATTTTATTAAATGGTAAATTAAATGTTTTAAGTGTGTAAAGTATGGTTACTAGGAAATTGATTGTTGTATTTATCATAATAAGTTAGATCAAAATAGTAACGGATAGACGACATAATTGAATGAAACTAACAAGATTTAGTGCTAAAATTATAAGGATAATAGTAATTACGATAACCAATACCAAATTGTAAGGGCTAGTGATGATGATCGATGTCAGAAACACCATAAGATGAGGGATAATGTGAATTATCATGAAATATTTATTTCTTTTGAATGTGGAGATAAATATGTGATGAAAGGTACAATTTCCATCCACTCTAAAAACTTTTATGGCATATGTGATTATAGATCTACCCACTCATTCATATCTAAATAGTTTAATAAGGGTGTTATGATTCCACTAAAACAATTATATGCGTAATTAGTAGTGAAACCTACTCATGGTATGAGGATTTTATCTCAAGTATATGAATCCTCTCCAGTTGAAGTCTGTTTGAATGTGATTCTTGGAAATCTTAAAATTTTTATTTTGGTTGAAATTTATTCCATCCTAGGAATGTATTTTCATTATAATCATAAGTCCCACATCAATTTTTAAGTAAGGTACATTATATTTTATATTTGTAATCCTCTTATGATCATCGATCAATTTGATGATAAGTCAGAACTTTTGGTGGAGATTTCGTACATGGAATGGGTTTTGATTCCCATGAAAAGGGTTTTTTTCTTAAATTTTTTGGAGAGAAAATTGACATCAATGATATGCATATTCTTTATGATTCTATGGATGTATTTCTAGATGAGTTTAATATCCTTCCACAAAATTTTTATTTTGAGTTCTCAATATAAATCATACCTATTTCCACACCAATATCAAATACTCTCTATAGAATGACCCTAATTGAGTTATAGGAATTGAAGAATAAAATCTAATATAAAATTTATAAGGGATTCATTCAGAATAGTGTGTTACCTTGGGGTTCCCCATTTCATTTTGTGAAAAAATAAAGGTGTATCATTGTGTCTCTACATTGATTATTTGGAATTTGACATGATTACGATCAAGAATATGTATTGTATCCTCGATATTGATGACTTTTTGATCAACTGTGTATAGCTCAATAATTTCTCAAGATTGGCCTTTTTTCATGATATCATATATCTAGGGTTAGGAAAGATGACATTATGTACAAGGAATGGATAATTCAATTATATATTTATTCCTTTTTATTTGACTAATTCCCCTTATATCATCATAGATTTAATTAATATAGTCTTCATAAATTACATTAACTAGTTTTTGGTTGTCTTTATAGATTATATTCTTATCAATTAATAAATCGAGGTAGATCATGAATTTCACATGGGAATTATAATAGTGACCCTAATAAAGGGTAATATATATGAAAAATTTACAATGTGTGAATTTTCGATGCAAAAGTTTTAATTTTTTGGTCATATAATCTAATGATATTTTATAATAGAAGATCCATCAAATATGAACTCCATTGAATTATGGCCTAGAAAAACCATAGTGTCTGATATCTATATTTTTTTTTTGTTTAGATGGATATTATATATAATTCATTTGGATTTTTTCAGAACATTATAATAGACTGACCATGTTAACTGTGAAAGTTCTTACATTCCTCTAAAATAGAAGAATTTGAGAAAAAGTTAGCTGAACAGAACAGAATTTTAGTTAGTGTACCTTTTCTTACATTACTCTATAGAGGAAGAGGGTTTTGTTATCTATAGAGATGCTCCATGAAGTTAATGGGATGTTATCTTACAATTATTATATTTTATGAATCTTTGATATTTTATGATTCATCATAAAAAATACCCAAATCAGGATTTAGAGTTAGCAGGTGTAATTTCGGCATTAATGATATGGTGGAATTATCGTTATGGATAAATTTGAGATATATATACAAATCATAAAATTCCAAAATTTATATTCCTAGAGAAATATTTAAACTAGAGAATAAGATTATTTATTCAGTTGACAATGGATTATGAAATCTCAATAAATTACCACAATTTGAAGGAGATCGTGGTGTTCGATGAATTGAGTTTAAATGATCATTCTATCTAATATATGTTGAGGATCATAAAAGATCCAACATTTCTATAGTTGAAAAAATATATAACAAATTCATAATGGAAGGGAAAAAATCTTATCTTTAAAATATAATTAATAAAACATATATCTTAGTGATGATTAAAGAGACATAAAAGGAAGATGAAGAGTTCAAAAAGAAAGTTTGAAATTTTCCTGAGTTAAACAATGATTATGATTGAATGAATAGGTTCAGGAACCATGTATGTGTTTCTTGCATACAATATTTTAAGAATGAGATTTTAGAGGAGGCACATAGTTCATTAATATTGGTTCATCCTTGAATTATGAAGATGCATATGGATTTGAAATGAATATATCAGGTAGGATACCCGGATGAGAGATATCATAGAGTTTGTATCCAGGTGCATGGTATACCTACACGTTAAGGATAAAAGAAAAAGGTTAAAAGTGTTTTTACCAACCATTATCAATACTAAAACTGAAATGGGATAAAATCACTATTACTTTTATCATATGACTACCGAAAAAACTCTAATTCTATTATTGATATATGGGTGGTATTTTATCGCCTCACTAAGCCATCACACTTCATCGCTATTAGAGAATACTTCTCCCTAGATCAGATTTCCAAGATATGTATTAAGAATGTGTTATGGTTTCTAGGAGTACCACATTCCATTGTATCATATCAGGATGAATGATTCACCTCATTGTTTTAGAAAAGTATTCATTAATAACATGATATAGAATTGAGTTTCAAAACAACTAGTCAGGCTCATAAAGGTGGTCAGTCTAGAAGAACAATTAAAACCCTAGAGGATATGTGGAGATATTATTCTCTATATTTAAAAGGATATTGGAATCAGAACCTTCCTATATTTTAGTATTCATAAAACAATAGATTTCATATAATAATTCATATCGCACCATATGAATCCCTATATGGGAATAATAGTTGTGCTCCAACAATGTGTGATAATGTTGTAGAAATAAATCTATTGGTACTTGAGGTCATTAAAGAAATATTCTATAAGGTTAGAACCATTCAGAATCATATCAAGGTATTTCTGAGTAAGCTGAAAAGTTATTCTGATACCCACTAACATGATAAATAATTTCATTTTGTTGAAAATGAGTTTATATAAATCTCAACATTGAATAAATTTATGAGGTTCAGGAATAAATGAAAACTAATACTTCTGTATATCAGTCGCATTGATAATATATATCATTCGGGAAAGTAGCACAACACTCATAACATCCTACAATTCACTCCCATGTCCAAAATTTATTCCATGTATCTCTAATGTGGATGTACACACATATCCCTTTAATTTTTCAGAACATAAAGGTCATACTTCTGAAGCACGAGTTTTCTTATAAACAACAACATGTAGAAATTCTAGAGCAATCAGAAAAAGTTATATAAAATAAAACCAATGTCCTGGTCAATGTTTTGTGGTTAAATAACCATTTATAAAAATCTATGTAGGAACATGATGATATGAAAAGAAGAGGTATCAACCAATTTCTTTAAATTTTTGAGTAATTTCAATGGAAAAAATTTAATTTTACATGTGGTAGAATGTAACACCTTGATTTTTAATGAACATTTTTTAGAATAAATTAAATTTCCATTGATGAATTATAATACAGTAATTAAAAAATTACTTTCTCATGTAATGCAATCAGCATTCATTAAAAAACATAAATATGGTGTATGTTACATGGAACATCTACATGTGATAGGTTACATGCAACACCGATGTTTCAACGAAACATAATTTTATTGATATAATTATTTAAATGATATATATATTACATTTCCATTAAACATAGTAATACGAATAGTAATAACTACTTTTCAAATATTTTTAATAATTTTTTTATAAAAATAAAACATATTGAAATCAAAATATAGAATTTTTGATTAAATTATTATATATTTAAAAATATGATATTCTCGAATGAAGTACTTGTAATGACCTTCTATGAAAAATAAAAAAATTACAAATAGTTATAAAGATAATTTGATAAAATAAACATTATTTTTAAATTTATAATTTCTAAATTATCTTTGGGGGAATTTTTTTATTTTTCGGATAAGCATCATTTTCAGATGAATATTTAAAAATACAATATTTTAATTTAAAAAAACATTTCATAAAATTAATTTAAATGGTTAAATTATAATTTCACTTGGAATAAATATTAATATATAATATAATTTTATATATTAAAAAAACTAGGTAATTGGAACCAATTTCACATTGAAATTTTTTTAATGGACATAGTAATATTTTTTATGTTTTTACTTTAAAAACCTGCATTATCGCCCCAACGGTGGGATTAATTTTTAATTTTTTAATCCACTTATTTGATTAAAATTTAGACAAATGAATTCTATATTTTTTATAAGAATATATTATAATGTATAATATGATAATCATGGTTTTTGAGAAAATTTATTTTTGAAATTACTTAAAATTAATTACATCGATTAGGGTACAATTAAGCTTAACTAAGGACTATACCTTAAATTTAAGACCCAAATGACTTAGAAACATGTCCAAAACCCATTGTTTCTACATTATTAAGACATTAACCTTCATATCTTTATTTGTTTGGTTTTTATGACTATTTTAGTTTAAAATGTGGTTATACCTAACATGTTTATAATAATGCCAAGTGTGTCATTTCCCTTCCCTTTAAAAGGAAAACACCACCCCCTCTTCTTAAAACCTCTCAAACTAGTTATGTTCTGCAAAAATATTACCAATACTCATGAAGTAGTACCCCCTTACTAATAGTATCTTTACTTTGTGGATAAATCAGTTAAAGGAATCCTTTTTGGAAAAAACCCAAAGGAGTTACACCAATATGTGGTAACGACGTCTCCCAAACTCATTTCATTTATTTTCTTTATCCACCCCCACCACCCTCTTTTTCTCATGGTGGAATAAAAAATATAGTATCATAAATATACTAAGATGTTTCTATGATGAGGGTTCAATCTACACTTACACACACCTCTATCTAATGGGTAATGAACATACTCTTTATTTGTACATTGAACATCACCTACTGAAATAATGATTTTTTTAGTTTTCCATTACCACCTCTAATTGTGGACATTATGATGGACACTATATTTTTATATATTATATAGAATATTTTTTTTATATTTATAATTATTTTTTCCTTTTATAACTCATATCCATTTTACTTTCCATTTGATGTAAATATGATAATTTCATTTGAGGAAATGTAGACTACAGCCCCTCAAAGCTATGTGATTTGTTCAGACACTACATTGAATGTATTAAAGATGGGTTTAGTTAATTTTTCTGATATATATGATATATTAATTATAATTTAATATTTTAATTTATAAAATATATATATATATATATATATATATATATATATATTACTTTCATTTTTTTCAATACGACAATAAAAATAGTAACAACGTTCAGGCATACGTACGACTTACCCTCTCCATGAATTTTGTTTTCAATTTCCAACATATATATTAGATATTTTATTATAATACACATATAATATATACAAATTATAATTATATCATGTTTTAAATTTTTAATCATGATATTAGTATAATTAATAATGATATAACAAATTTAAAAACATGCGTGGAATAAAGTGAATATTATTCGAAGTGAAAACATAACATAGGATTGTTAACAAGAGGATAATATAAGGTCATAATAAAAAAATATGTGGTATTAGATATAATTGTATGTTTCTTAAAAATATGTATATGAAATTCATATTTATTATAATAGTGGTTTGAATGAGTACAACTGGAGTTGAGGAAAAAGGTATAAGAATTTCATCTCACTTTTTATATCCATGAGATCCATGATTTAATGATCACATATTACTTTTTTCTAGTGATTATATATCCCATGTATGTATTAAATTATTATTATACAAATATTTATTTTATTACATATCCATTTTATTATCTTTCATTAATAGATTTATGTGCTAAAAGGTACAAAATTAGTAACATAGTTTTGTCTCAATTTTTGTTATTAAGATACTTGTTTTGTTATGAAACTAAATTATTTTTCAAGTGTATATAATTCCTTTTAAAATTTTATATCATCAATATTAATCATTTAATTATATTGTAATCTTCATGAAATTTAATTTTCTTACAAGGATAGTATGATCTCAAGTTACTAATTGATAATATCTTTTTGAACCAATCTCTTTTCTTGTCGACATTTTTTATGTATATGCATTCATTGATGAAATATTATGATCCGTAAATCAAGAAAATTCATGAATTTTTCTTATTCTATGCTTATTAATAATATATGCATGTATGGGTAAATTTTTTATATGATTTGATACATAACATAGTTAATAGATTTTTTTTAATAAATCTATAATTTTCCATTGATTTGGTCTAAAATATATTTTCCTTAAAAAATGCTTTCTAGAAAGGGTTTCCATTAATATTATACTATTATCCTATGATCATTAAAATATATTATTACCCATTTTTATTTAATTTCATTTCAATGGATTGTTCTTGTCCTTTTTTAATGCGTCATTTTTAACATTTTTTCCATAATAAAGTAATGTTCTTTTTAACATATACGAAATGTACAGATTTACCCACCATCAATTATACGAAATTTTATTTTCAGGTTTAAAAAATTAATTTTCTATAATTTTTTTTCAAATTATTTTAAATTAAATTGTTTTCAAATCATTTTTGAGATTCTTTCATAATTTTTCTAGAGAAAAGGTTTTCAAAACATTTCAAGATTCTTTCTTATGTTTTCAACTAAAAATAATTTAAAAAAATTTCAATCATTATTTGTATTTTGTCAATGTTATTTTAAATGAAAATGTTTTCAAATCAATTTCAATATTTCATTATCATTCTTGAAAAAAACCAAGGAAACAGGTTTTTAAAATTTATTGAATATTATTTTATATATTTTCAAGGAAAAGGGTTTTCAATCATAATTCATGTATTATTTATTCATATTCAATTTATTTTATAGGAAAATGATTTTAAAATGGTTTTAGGTAGTAAAAATACTTCTTCCAAAAATAAATTATACTATCCAGAAGAAATTTTTTGGATTGATATTTCAAAACAATTTTCTATCTTGGATTACATTTGTCGTTATTACTCACGTCTTTCAAGGAAATTATCTAATGGTTCCATCCTTATTCATTAATTGAATAGTGTTAGGTTTATTTCATAGTGTTTATGAGTTTTATTTCAGTTTCATAATTTATATGTTTATGAGACCAATTTCTCATTCATGGGATATATGTTTATGAAATCAATTTCTCATCTATAGGGTATTATTTTGATGAAATGGCTATGAATCTTGTATCTTTTTCCATAAGTTATTATATAATTATAGGATTAGGAATACCATTTCATTTAATTGGTTATAATAAAATTTTTTATTATTTTTTGGAACATGTATGTATGATTTAAATAAATGATGAGTGGGACATATATTTACATCCAATGTATTAGGTTAATATTTATAACTGATGAGACAGAGATGGCTGGAACGGAAAAGAAACTCAATTTAATATTAAATTGTTGGAATGAGGAGTAACCATAGTTCAGTAATGTAGGACTAAAACAGGGTGTGAAACCAGTTCAATAAATTAATTTGTTCACAATGATGTCATTGGAATCAAAGACTTGGATATTATGGAAGTCATCATTATATGATTTTTTGTTTGCGACATCTTGATGATTTATTCCTCTGTTATGCAATTATGTATTATTTTATTTATTTATTTATTATTAATGTCGTATGAACTACAAATATTAATTCCATGATTCATGTTATGATATGTGGTATGTGGAGTATGATATTATATTTTTACAATCATTTTATCATAGGCTTATTCTCATGATTATGCTTACATATATTCCTTGTTTACATATAATGTGAATTTTAAATCACCCCTTTTAATGTTTCGTTCCCTATTTTATAAAGATATTTTTTATTTTTTATGTGCATTAGAAGGGTGAAAGTCAATAAGAACCTAGTGGGAGATAAAATGTCTCATTTTTGTATTAGTGTTTATGTGTCCTTGTTTCCAATAGAAATAGACTATTATGGCCTCTTGTTGTCTATTTTTATAATTTTATAATTATTTATCCAGTGTTTCATAATATAAATATATGAAATTCACGGCTCTCTATACATGGATCCAAATATGAGTCCCAATGATAGAGATAATCAAATGTATATGTTAATAAGAATTGTACAATTTTTGTATATTGTATACATGATGTGTGGGTGATTCCATATGTTTACCAATTTTAACTCTCTTGTGATCATTTAATTCAACCATTTCCTATAAAATGTAGTTATTCTCATGTACACTATCCGTTGTTGGATTCCATGTCAATCCCTGTGTACATGGCCATTCTCGTGAACATGACGAGGTTTATTCTTATGTACTCTATGGTTACACGTTCAGATACCAACACTATGAGACATGAATCGTATGCACCAAACATGTACTGAATTCTTTTATTTATATAAAATCCCAAAACACTTACATAAGGGTATTACCCAATGTGTTTTCTGAGACTAAAAACTATGTATGTAGTGATTTTCAAGAAAATAATATATTATTGATGGGCCTCACTCATTACAAACATAATGTAGGATACAAAAATATATATTCTTATGGAAATGAATTTAGGGAAGACCTTTCTTGATCCATCCCTGGTGGATATATTCTAGAAATCAAAATCACCCCAGATTCAATAACATCAATCAGATCCGGTAAATTCAAAAAAAATACATATTAAGGACCAACTATATTTCTAAAATCCATGAAATATATCATTACACAAAATTGAACCATGCCCATGACCTCAATACCAAACCAAAACACATGGTATCAATCGGCTCCTCCAAAGAAGGATTGTGTGAATATCATCAATTTGGTTTTTGTTGAATCACCATAAAAAGGAAACACTGATGATGAATGTGTGGATAATTATTAGAGAAAAGAATGAAATACAAATATTAGGGATGAAAATGTAAATTTTCATAGTTATCTTCCATTAATTGATGAAGTAATCAGTTATACAGGGGGATATAACATGTAAACATAACTGAATATGTAATTCATTTCAAGTGAAGAATATAAATAACATGAATAAATTTTAGATAAACAATCCATGATTTACAAATAATAAATGTGTATAAAACCATTAAATTACCAGAACTACCAAATTTTTTGATTAATCAATATTGGAGAACAAGTTAATTCCATTATCATGGGTGATATCTAGGACCATCATTGGACAATAAAAATTCCACAACATAATTATTGTTTCTCGACGATCCATCACCATTAATCACGACTCTTCTCCTTGGGTCCTCTCATATCAAATAAGATTATGCGGATAATATGGAATTTTTTTTATAATAATGAAATTTTAATGGATTATTTTTATTTAAAAAATAATTAATCTATAGAATTATAATTTTTCAAAATAAACATCATATTTAATACATCATTTCAAATATAGAAGATTTACATTTTTTTCTAAAATAATTCACTTTTATATTGATACATAAAATACATATTTTTCTAAAAATGGTATCTTTTATGAAATTATATTCACAAATGAATCAAATTAGTGTTTATGAAACCTTTATAAAAAATTATTTATTTAATACGAAATATCAATTAGTTAAAAATTGCATTTTTTAAAATAAAATTATCTTGATGGTTTTTATAACTGATTTACTATTTCACACATGAATATTATTTCTTGCGCCAACATTAAAAATGATATTTATCAGATTTAGAAAATATATCTAAAAATTTATTTCATTTTTTAGATCATAATATACATATTATTTTATAATGTAAACTATATTTTTTAGTATTAAAATAAAATTTTTATGATTAATGTTAATGATAAATATAATGGTGAAACATTTATTGTAAAATAAATATTTTATTAATATTTGGAAATTTTTATAGAATAATATAATTTCAACTCCTCTAAAAATGGTAAAAATATATATTTTAAACCTATATTTAAATATATTATCACTTAATAACTTTTTAATAAATAATAAATATAATTCAAAATATATAATGGTGAAAATATAAATTATCACCTAAATAATTTACTATATATATAATGATTTAATTTAAAAGATAATTTTCCCTAACATATAAATTGAATTAATTTAAGTGATGTTTAAATATAGTTTCATCACAATGTAGTTTTGGTAGATTTTTTATTTTATATTTTTTTGATATAAATGTTAATTAGTAAAGAAATTTTTACAACCATAAAAAGATAAAGGTAAAAATATATGATTAAATATCAAAAAATAAGTTATAATTGTTTTTTGGAAATTATTGTTTTAGGATCTAATGACAAAAACTCAATATAATTTTCATCATTTTTTATTAGATTCATCAACCATTGAACATTGTAATGATATAATTTAAAATTACTAGGAATTCCCAAAATCCAAAATTTCTTTATTTATAAAAGGTATCTCTTCCATTCGTTCAATGGACAACATTATCATTGAAATATAATTCATATCCAATCCTATTTCCAAATAATGGAAGCTTTATTTATTTCATAAATCTATTGTTCTCCACATTTAATCCAATATTTTACAATTAAATGGGGTTCATAAATAGAATTATTAATGCCTTGATGAAATTATAAAATATTATTTACATTTTACTTTTATAATTTATATTTCAAATTTTAAATTACCATAGTAATATAATAATATTTGTATCATTAGTATAGTTAATAATAATTATATTAATGGGGAACACCTTTTTCAGTCCTTAAATTCAAATTGTAGAAAATAATATTTATCATGCATTGTGAGGACTACCACCACCAAAAAATGGCATCATCAATTTTTACAAACAATTCTATATAATTGTAATAAATATTAAATTTAATAATAAATGATATATATCTAGTATTATGTTTACTCATAAGATAAATATTATAATCCCCCATCATCCCAAATTTTTCATTGATAAATGAAAATTTAATCCTTATATTCTACGTACTACATCCTATATTGATTAATAATTTTCATTTTTTCATATTGTGTTTTATTATTTATTTAAACTATATAAAATATTAATCACCAAATTCAAAATATATAAATAATATCATTATTCTTATATTATAATTATATTATAAAATTCCTTAATAATACTCACATATTGAATTAAAATAATATACCAAGGTGTTTGGTTTAACCACCTACATGAAAGATACTATAAAAAGATATCATGGATTACTATAGACTCATTAATAAAAGTTTAATTATAATATAAAATGTAATTCATGGTTGATTTTTGGTTTTTGAAATTATCTATTAATCATTTTACTTATTATTAACATATTATCTACAATCCTAAAAACTAAAGAAATAATCATAAAATGAATCAATATTAACATTAAATAAGAAACATAATGAAAAATTATACTTACCAAATTATTATAATATGCCCACAATTAATACACTATAAAAGAAATAATATTGAATAAGTTTGACATGTACTTTTCTAATAAACATAATTTAATTATTCCATATTTTATACACATTCTCATAGTAAATAAAGTTCATGATACTGGTTTCATTCATTTAATTGATTTTCTGGAGACAAGTTTTTGTTATTTTACACTGTTTCTTCTATTGAATGTTGTATCTACGACAAAGTTAATATATTTTTTATAATTATCCTATGAATATTAATTTTTTTATTTTATTTGAAATAGAATCCAACAATGTGTTTGGATTTAAATTTTTATAAAATCATAAGGTTTTCGATTAACATAATTTTCATTCAATAAGTTACAATCTTTCATGGTTAAAAATATGATTCCAAGACTAATTATTTGACCAGGTGAATAAATTTTTATTATATTTAGTACTGTTTTTCAAAAGTAATACAGTTGGTTCTCAAAAATAACTTATCTGATTCTACCAGCCTAAATGATTTTATAAAATGATATTGTCTCTTAGTCTAGATTCCAACTAATTAAGGCGTACATTTTTTCAACAATTTAGATTTAAATGTTTTTTCTAATATAAATTTTATATATTATGTATTGATTTATATACGACTTATGATATTTTATATGTTCTATCATGATATTCTTCCTTAAATGTTTTTTATTAATATGTTACCAAATTAGTGTTCTTTTTTCTTTCGAACTGCATTTAAAAATAGATATCTCAATAATGTGACAACCGATATAGAAATTTTTTAAATAATTCATTCCATTGTAAATTTATTTTTAATTTTCTTTGTGTATCCATGGTGACCTCATATTTATCTTTTCCATTGTATAATATATATGATTTATAATCTAATAAAGTGACTTGGTTTTGTAAAAATGTTTTTTAAAAATGTAAAAATTGTATTTATTTTTTATGATCATACATTATCTTCAATTCAAACATAAATTAGTATCCCAATATAGGATTCTAAAACATAAAAAGTAATTTTTCAACTACAATGAAATTTTTTATATAATTTTTAAAAAAATCATTTAATTTTATTTCTTATGAATATTTTTCGATGAAAGGAATCTATTTCAATATAATTTTGATAATAATACTCTATCCACCATTATCATAATATATGAATATTTCTTATTATATTTTAATAGGTTAGAAAATAAATTAAACTTCACGTAATTTTTTAAAATTTTAATTTTAATATTATTTCTAATGAAGATAGATGATTCTTATTTGAAATGTTATTTATATATTTAAATTCATATAATCTGTATTTCATCTATGTAATTTTCGTTTGACATATCATTTTATTGGTCAAGAATATTCTAAAAATGAAATGATCTACCTTATTTAAATGGATTTATTGTGTAATTACAATACATTTAGATGAATGTTCCATTCTATCATTTGTAATACTAAACCATATTCAATGTTTAATCATAATTTTCCATCCAATTACACTCCTCTATGATTACACTATTTCTTATCCCATGTATTGTTCTTTTTTCACCGAGGTATAATTCATCAATTGAATAGTAAAAATATCAAGTAAACAATATGTCCATTATATGTTCTGTGTAAATAAATTTTTTATCTTATTTGAAGTTAATTTATCGAGAAAGGATCAAAATTTTGTATTCCCTTTCATTATATATGGTTTTCTCATGATATGATTAATAATTATATATTTATGTGATTATAATTGAAATAGATATGAATAACATTATCATCCATGGGTTTCTGGTTATATAATGATAGATTTATTTCATGTGGAACCCATATGTTTGGATTATTATAGGTAGGACACCAAATCTACCTCAAATAATTTTTTTTTGGAAATGAAAAATATATGAAATAATTAACCATCACAATAAATGTAATTTTTCACAACCAAAAGTGTGAACATAATTTGGATTTTTTTCATATAATAAATTATTGAAATAAATTGATTTTTTATGATGTTTTTGTATGTTTATTATTTTTCCATGATTGAATTTCTATTTTTATGAATATGTTATGTTATCATGGATATTTCTTACAAACACATGTTTTCACACACTATTGATCAGATTTATATATTATGTGACATCTCATTGCATGGAAGATTCTTTATAATCATGATTTTCTGAGATTTTCATATATATTGTTTTCATACCCATATTCTTATCTTATGCTCAGATATGATCTCTTATATTAATCACTTATGTGTACCATTAGATAGAATTTGAGTTTTCCTGTTTAATATTCAATAAATACCCATATAATGAATAATGATTATAAACATTGATAATTATAAAGGGGTGTCTTGTTTATCTCAATTATATTTAAATGTTCACTTATTTTAAAAATTAAACTTCAAATTTTACATTTCCCCAATGAATGTTATCTAAAATGTTCATCGATTCGTCTACGATTAATGTGAGATTCAATACTAGTTTGAATTTGTTTTATATATATCTTAAATAGTTTTCATTAATTTTGGCGTTAATGTCTAAATCCATTTGGCATTATGACTACACCGAGTATATTTTGTTTTTTCAACCTATAAAACAATCGATGTGACGGTAAATAACAATGTATGATGATTCCCATACTAGTCATTATTGGAGAAATAATCTTACCATTATCGAGGGAGTGTTTAAATTTTAATGTTTTTATTCTCATCTCTATCCTTAACTGGAGGCTCTGTGGATGTTTTTGGTCCTTAATTTCTATTGAAGGACCATAAATCATCATCAAAAATGAAATGTCTGATCCCCTAGGTTCACATTATAAGTCGTCCATTATAACCCTAGATTAATGAATATGTTACTTATCATCCCAGATTCAATTTTTTTAGATAATGACATCCCCAAATGCAGGATGAACAATTCTATGATCTAGGGTTATGATCACATTATCCTTCTATATTATCCATTAATATCTTCCTCACATTGTAATCATGATAGTGAGGATTCATTATTTCTCATTGAAATTTGGTTATTATATAAGGATGGGTCATTGTGGTTAGGTTATATGATGATACACATTGGGATTAGAGGATATGGATCATTCATTAACAGTTCCTTATATTTTATTTTCATGAAGACTCATACCTAGGATTGGAAACAAAATATTCACTATTTTATTATTCTCTATCTTGTGGGAATAATATTTTATTTCATTCATTTAGAGGATATTATGGAATGGATTAATGAAGATAATTAATTAAACTAATAGAAATAAGATATGTACATTATAATCACATATTTATCCCAGTGTTCTATGTTTTTTCTCATATTTATGGGTGAATTGATGTTTTTATCATGAGTTATACACTATTGTGATAAATATTGTTTTTAAATTAGTTTTTGGAATCATAGTACACAAAATAATTAATATATAATGATAGAAAAATCATTTTATGATTTTTATAATTAAGGTGATGTTTTGGATGAGAAATATTATTAATTAATGAGAAATCATGTGTAAAAATGTAACACCTTATATATGTTTCAATATTGAAATTAAATATTGAAATATGATGATGTGTTTAATGTTATAATAGATTTGATTAGTTTTTTCATGATTGAGGATTATTATTTATAATATTAAATTAATATAATTTATCACTTTGAAGGTGTTCTAGACATTTTCTATGGTAGTTATCGGAGGATTTCATTGAGTTCTATTATGGTGGGTTTGGTATGATGGCATGGTTTGTTGATATGGATTGAGATGGAACAGTGATTCATGGGGAGGTATTTTTATCAATAGGTATATGATGCATATATTATAAGGTGATGGTTTGTGTTTTAATATGAGGATATTTATTAGATTCCTATTTGTGTATAATATAAATTTTAATTTTGAATATGATAATAGGAATGGAATATAACAAAATAAATATTTTTATGATATGAATTTTATATTTCATTAAATAATTTGAAAGATATTTTATAGATAGTAGATGATGCCTCAGTGTTTTTAATATTGGGGAGGGATATTCTTTGGCACCCTTAATTGGATTGTTTTTTTTCTTGAGGCTATAGACTATGGAATTTGGTTGTTGTTTATGTCATTGATGACTTGTTAGGTTCCCCCTCACCCCTTAAAAGGGGATTTATCTTTATAAAAATGTATTTTTCAATCATAAATGTAATTCTATTGGTAAAATGGTATGTCTAGAAATGAATGAATGTTGGGATTGGATGGAAGATCATGAATGGTTAGTGTGGTTGTTTTGTGTGTTAGTCGGGGTTTATTTATGCTATAAATACAATATTGGTTACATAATTATAGTAGTGATTTTGGGGAAGTTGACAATTATTATAGAAGTGTCTTGGAAGTGTGTAGTTTTATCATATTTTTGATAGTTTTGGGAGGTAGCATAAGTTTTATTTTAGATACAATTTCATATAAACACCACCTATGTGAAATAAACATACTACCCCCAAAATTTAGTGGGCCTCTAGGTGTATTATATAAACGACAACTAAATAAATGGAATGAGTAACTAATTAATCTGACATCATTTTTACACTAGCTAGGGGTGTTATGATATAAATTGACAAATAATTGTTATATGTGTATTGTTTTTTTTATGTTTTAATGTGGTAATATTTTATATATTGCGTAACATGGTTATGTGATTGATAGTATAATATATTATGGTCGTTATTCATGTAGAAAGGTGGGTATAATGATGATTTTATTCGTGTCCATGATTATCTGAGATAATACAAATGTGATGTTTGGATTTGGTTTGTTGTGCGATGGTATTACAGTTTTAAATGTGTGATTTTATACTTGGTAAGATATCTGGTGAAACTATGAAAAGTATTATTAGGGTTCTAATAATATTTCTTAAAAAAACAAAATATATCAAAATCTAAAGAACTGGATCAATATGCTCATAAATATGACAACATGAATAATAATAATTAATAAACATATGATACTAGTACACCCTACAACATTAATACTACTTATAAATCATCCCCTTATTATCATTGATAAATATATCTGAGGGACATCATTATATACCCTCTCTATGACCTCTCCATGGGAAATGATTAATAACATGACAACCATAAAAAACATCATCACAACCATGATATTCTAATAACATGGGAATTAATTTGAGAAGAATAAGATAGTGTATGGATTCTAAAAATTTAGTCCATGAACTATTCTATCTTTCCCATACACACATTTTTTTCATAATAAAAAATATGAACATATATATCCCAGTGGAAGCCCCTCGGTGATTCAGGTACTAACACATATTTTATAAATTGTTATTTAATACACATTCCAATTCATGCATTAGAATCATTAATTTAGAAAAAAAAATCATTCTTTTATATATCATGTAATGAAATAGTAAATGAAATCTAATATTGGAACATTTCTATATTTTAAATCATATATATAATAAATGATACTGGTATACTCATTTCCAATTGTTAAAAGTATTCGAGCACTATGAATACATGGTAATAATATATCATTATTATTGTTTTATGTCTTCATGATCATAAATATTAAATAAATTGGTACTTATATATAAATCTTCATGAAATTTCATTTAATGATTTTTTTATAATATAATATAATCATATGTTATGATATTAGAGGTAGCAGAATAGATTTTAAAAAACCATCCATAAGAAATGGTTTCATTCATGTATTATAAATAATGATGAACTGTCATGAAATATATTTTCATGCATTTATTGATATTACACAATCGTAGGTTATGATATAACCTAAGAATCACTTGATTAAGTCATTATGGAATATCTCTCATTCATTATCCCATATATTTAAAGGCCGCATTTATTCTACAATTTTACCATATAATATATCATATACAATATCTTATATAATCACACATAAAAAACATTCAGTTAACATCTCAAAAATATTTCAAATGATGTCATTAACTTTATAATTTATCATATCATATAGAATATGTAGTCAAAATAAAGTGTAAAAACTGTTTTATTTAATGTTACTCTAATTTTATTTTGATACTTCATAGTAGAAAAATTGTATCAAAATTTAGTTAAAAAAATATGTAACCGCATGGTCATCTATATATTTGGAAAATATAAATAACTGGATCTGCACATGTAAGGAATGTTTAGCCTTTAGAAATTTGTTAATTCCACCTAATCTACAAATGAATCTAGAATGATCTCTATCAAAAATATGTATCTCTATATATTCATTACCCAAGCACATATCTTTCTAGAAATAATGCTTACCTATTTCCGTTATCAATGACATTGAGTGATAATGGGAAAAAATTAAATCTATCCATTATTTTAAACTCCCACATTAAAGATGCACTGAGTTTATACTAACATGGACAATAAATGACTTAAATTTCATTATTATTTATAGATTATTACATCACATCTCCCTCGCTAGAATAACTATTAAAATACGATATATAAGAAATGAGGTATTTATATGCTCTTGAATCTATCTGAATAAATGAAATTTATTTTATATTATTCATTGAAGAATAAAAATCATAGTTTTGTTTCTCTAACTAATGAACTAATTGAAAAGATACCATTACACCACCTCATTAAATAATCATAAAGGGATTATATATAAGGCCCCAGCCTTAAACCTTGCTTAATCTTGAGTTATTACAAGATTACACATTGAGGATCTTTTCGGGTTTAGAGTTTTAGAGAATTAGATCATAAAACTTGAATTACATTCCACATATAAAAAAAGTGGTTACATAAAGATAGTATTCTTCATTCCCATCAATGGAAACACATTTAAAATAAAACATGGATTATTTCTTGACACATCCTTGACTCTATCATCTTATCATGTACCTTTCCCTTGACCTGTGAAAAACATTTCAAAAACATGGGATGAGCATAAAAACTCAGTATGGGTTATAAAAAAAACATGGAAAGGAAACATGAGTTCATATATACATAAGAATGAAATCATACTTTACCCATAAACATAGGCACTTTAACATACCTCACAAAATCATGAATAAATCATAGAAAATCATAAGACTTAAAGGTAACTTGAGGCATTCATAACATTCTTACATAGGAAGTAACCCTCTTGGTTACGTTTGGAATACCCATCACAGTATATTCCCTAAATCTCTTCGGAGAAACCTTAACGTTTCACTCCTTCGCGTTACCCAATGCATTGGACAGCTATAACGGGCTCACCTGCCCTTAGTTTATCACGGAACCACCCGTCTTCATAATAATGCCCAAGAACCATAACATAATCATATCATATGAAACATGCATAAAGGAAACATAAAATTTCCACATTTCAATCACGAGATATCAATACAACACATTGATATAATAAAAACATTATGAAAACCATTTTCAATACCAAAGTAAAACATGGTATTTTTTTCGTTTAAAAAAAGGTATGGCTTGTAGAGGAAGCCGAAACTCAAATAACGGTCACGACGGCGGAGAAGTCGTTGTCGCCACATACGTCCGACAAAAACATTCCCTTTTGTTGTTTAGTAAACGCTTCGTATAAAAAAGATTCCTTTTGAATAAACGTAAAAGTCAAAGGGGTTTATACACCATATAAAAGAAAGTTGTGTATAAAATAAAATATGCCTCAATGAAAGGAGATTGAGACGAAGTCCCATACCTCGTATCCGACTTGACCCGACAGTTCTTTAATCTCCTGAATAATAAACTTGAGTTAATCTCTACTTGATTACGAATCTTTTTCAAGTTCATTATTCCTTTTATACCATGTTATGAACATCATGTAATCATTTAAGTTAATAATGTTCATTTTGTCGGTATTTGGTTCTTAAGTCAAAAATAGACTTCTTACACTTACATGTTGTTAATTTGGTCAAAGGTTCATTATATCCAGAATGGTATTCATGATGTAGATATCATATATGTCATATATATCCAGTACATACTTTCATTTATAATATTACATAATCATTTAGAGGTAAGAAATGAAATGCACCGTTCATGGAGACGGTAAGCCGTACGTACGCATGAACGCTACTTTCATTTCTATTTCGTATTTTATAGAATGGAATCATAATGATATAAAGGTATATTATAATTCCAGTATAATAACATATATAATATCATTAACTTTATACTTTACACATCCCACATATGGTATTAACGAATCAAATCACTTTCAAGGGGGCGGTAGTCCGCACATCCTAAAATGAAGATATCGTGTTTACCCATAATGGAAACCATAAAGGTATGCCAAAATGAAAAAAACAGAAGCTTAAGGAAAACACAAACATATTATATATCATATATAAAAATAGTGACATCATAATGGCCACCTTTGAAGGTGTTAAATGAGTATTGAACAATCATCGTTTCGGGAGGCAGAATTTCGCCATCCACGGAAACCATATGTTCTTTAACCATTTGATGTAGTTGTGTGAGTGTGTAGCTCAAATATATCTTATAACAACATCCTAGTATATTGAAGATACTGGTGTTGTTACAAAAGAAGTAAATAAAAAGAGTTTAGGGGGTTGGAGAAGCAAAATAAAACAAATGAACATGAGAGAATGAATTACCTTTAAAAGTGTAACTCCTTTGATTTGAGCCTAAAGGCTTCCTTTGAAAGGATTATGCCCAAAGGGAATCCTCTAGGATGAGGATAGGGATGTGGAGAGAGTAAATGGGTAGGGGTTGGACGAGCCAAAGGCTTGAGGTGTGTGTGAAATGAGGTAGAGGTGGGGGCCTTTTATAAGAGGAGAGGAGGGGCACTTTTGGAAAGTAAAGAAATATTACTTTATTTGAAAATGTGTTTCGGTTTCAAAAGGTCCCGCATTGATATAATTCGTGGATAAGGTGATAAGGCTTCTAAATCCACTCATCCAATAAGTTTTGGACATGTGTAGTTCATATATTTTACATTATCTTTCCATTTTATTTAAATCATCAAATAATGATGTCATCGCTGCATCATTATTATGTCCTAAATAATTTAATTTATTTAATGTATAAAAATCATAAAAAAGATACTATGATGTAGGAAATAGTTTTAGCTTTCCAATGAATATTTATAATCAAATATCTGATCTTTATAACCCCATGTAAAAATTGTTTTCGTAAAACATATTATGTTTGTGTAATTTTTACTTTTACATTAAATAAAAAGTTATTTATGTCATTTCCCAACCAAAATGTCTCCATGGGGTCCCCAAGTTGACCCATGGCTTGTCTTGGTCGGCCATGACACAACCAATAAGGATGGGACTTGTGTCTAGGTCATTTCCTATTATTAAAGCATTATTTATACCTTATACTACACTAATTACCACTAATCGCGATTAAAAACTTAATAAGTTACTATTCACCAAAAAATTATTTTAATCTCATTGAACCACATTTTACTTCTTAATGACAACCATGTATGTCGGATTTTCAAAATTCAATACACATTAGTGGTAAACTTTCATTTAACTGAAAAATCAGTTTGCTTGATTACCACTTAGTGGTTTCACTATTCATCAAAAATTGAAGTTTTTCAGAAAATTACCAAAAATTCACCCTAAGATATATTTGATATTCCGAATTCAAAAATGAAGTCTATTTTACAAAATTCAAATCATTTAAGTCACATTAATTAAATTAATAATTAATTCCCGCTGCCAGAGCAAAAAGCGTGTTTTTACAAAACAATAAGTATCAAAAGATTGACACCAGTTTAAGTCTAATTTCAAAGTGAAATTGATTCCAATGACCACCATTGGATAAAATGGTAATAATATATTCTAATTTCACTTCAAAACCAATTCAAAACATAATATAATCATATAAATAAATTAGATTAAAAAGCAGTTTTGATGTAAAATGCAATATTTTTCACTATTCATTAAAAAAATGAACATTGTCAGAAAAATACAAAAAATTCACACAAGGTAAATTTTGATGTCCCAATCATAAAGAACAAGTTTATTTTGACAAACATAGTCTATAAAATTGTAAAAATATAGATTCCAAAATGGTTTGCCATCAAAAGGCAGTAAAACAATCTTTTAAGAATATTAGTGTATTCCATGCATAAGATTGTATTTATTTTCATTTTAAGCCTCTATAACACTATCTTAATCATTAATAGACGTATATAAAAATATCTATTATTCATTACTTACTTGGGATGTTACATCCTTCCCCCCTTTAGAAAATTGCGTCCCCGCAATTTATTTACTTATCGAATAAATGGGGGTACGTATCCCTCATTGCATTTTCAGATTCCCATGTTGCCTCTTCAATCATGTGGTTTTTCCACAAAACCTTTACCTGGTGAATCACTTTATTCCGTAACACTTGCTCCCTGTGGTCAAGAATCTGGACCGGTTGTTCCTCATAAGATAGGTTCTCTTCCAGCTGAACTACCTCTGGGCTCAAAACATGAGATGGATCTGGCATATACTTTCTCAACATCGAAATGTGAAAAACATTGTGTACCTGAGATAAACTCGGAGGTAAAGCCACTCGGTATGCAACTGATCCAACTCTCTCTAGAATTTTGTATGGTCCAATGAACCTTGGACTCAACTTTCCTTTCTTACCAAATCTCATCACACTTTTCCAAGGAGAAACCTTGAGAAAAACATGATCACCTACCTCGAAAGATAGATCCTTCCTCCGGTTATCCGCATAACTCTTCTGCCTACTCTGAGCTGTTCTCATGTGTTTATGAATTAGCTGAACTTTTTCTGCCATCTCTTCTACCAATTCTGGTCCCATCAACTTCCTTTCACCCACTTCATCCCAGAAAGCTGGAGTTCGACACCGCTTCCTATATAATGCCTGAAATGGTGCCATCTGTATACTGGAATGAAAACTTTTATTATATGAAAACTCAACCAAAGAAAGATGTTGGTCCCAACTTCCCTAATAATCCATAGAACAAGCTCATAGCATATCCTCCAATGTCTGAATTTTTCGTTCTGACTGCCCATCTGATTGAGGATGAAAAGCTGTACTAAAATTTAATTCAGTACCCAACGACTTCTGAAGGCCTTTCCAAAAGTTAGAAGTAAACCTTGGATCACGATCCAATACAATGGAGAGAGGAACTCCATGTAACCTGACTATCTCTTTAAGATACAAACGGGAAAGTTGATCAAGAGAGAAAGTATCTCGTATAGCAAGGAAATGAGCAGATTTGGTCAAGCGATCAACAATAACCCAGATTGCATTATTACCTCGAGATGTCTTCGGTAATCCAACAACAAAGTCCATGGATATATTCTCCCATTTCCACTCTGGCACTGGTAAAGGCTGAAACATCCCTTTCGATAACTGCCGCTATGCTTTAACCTGCTGACAAGTCAAACACTTCACAGTAAAATCAGCAATATCTCTTTTCATTCCATCCCACCAGTAATTATAACGACCCATACTTTACATACATTGTAAATACTTCAAAATTGAAGCACACTTATTACAACATATGATAAAACCACAAAGGACCGTATAGGTATAGTGTCTTTAGAAACTGGGAAACATAAACAACTGGTTCATAAATCTTCTACAGTGTCTCCCATTTATTTCATCATATCTAGGGTCCCTTTTAGCATATTCTACTTAATATCCATCTTCCTGACCTGGGGAAAAGAAAACATAAAAGGGTAAGCTCAAATGCTCAGCAAGGGCAAATAAAGGAAATAAAAATCATATCATATCTTTATGAAAATCAAAACCTGCAAAAGAGATCATAATATCTTAACATGGAATAAATCATAGAAGTGAAAATGAGATCCCCATAATCATAACATAAAACTTGAAACTTTGTGGCATGCACACATAATCATGGAAAATCATTTCTTGTTAGTCATGACTTATTGCCAAGACTATCTTAGTGGACAAAGTCATTTTCTGAACCGAGTTCACTCCTCGTTTCAGTCCTGTATCACTGAACCGAAATAACCTTCCGTTCCAGCCATGTCTATCTCATGAGATATAAAATCTTTACCCAATGCATTGGAGGGAGATATAGGTCCCACCCATCTTATAATGAATCCTTTCTTATGTGTGCCACATAATCATAAAACATACATCATCACATAACACATGTAACAAAAATGGGATTCTTGAAACATCATGACATCATAAATAAATTCATATAAGATAAAGGAATTCATAAAAAATAATTCCATCACAACATGATCAAGTCAATGTAATAATAGGGATAAAAACAGAACCCTTTATTATCTTAGATGAAAAATAATTTTGATAAAACACTTGAATTGAATTCTTGAGGAAAATATCCTTTCTTCTTCAAAATCAATTTCTTTTCACAAAACATCATGCAATTTTAAAAGAAAGAGATTTTATTGAAAATAGTCATGAAATCTTTTATAGGAAGCTTCATGAAAATAAGGCTTTATAAAACAGTAGAAATCCGTTCGTGCCGTATAAGTTAAAAAAAACATTCTTCGTACTTTTGTCGGAAAAGTCAAAAAGTACCTCGTACGAAAAACGACAAAAGATTCCTTTCATACATATTACTAAAACTCACCGAAGGGTAAAAATGGATTTAAAAAATTGTAGGTGGACAGAAATAATATTACATATTGATGAAACATGGATGTGGATGATAAAATACACCCCAGTAAATACTTACGAATAAACAATCTCGGATAAAAATGAGATTGTGATATTTCCCTTACCTTAGGTCCGATTTGCTTTGTACATGTCCGAAGCTCCTGTATAATGGTTTAAATAATGTTATTGACTTATTCCAGAATCATACATGTTGATATGATATCATATATGGTCATATTATTAGCTTTTTGTTAGTAATATTTCATTGTTACTTGTTACTCGGGTCTTTATAACTTTTTGTTCTTATGCGTGTTTTGTCGAATAAATTCTTATTCTTATCTTTAGGTTATAGATAATTCATTTACAGAATGGTATTAGTGTAGTATATACCATATTCATTCATTCAATTCATTTATATAATCATTATGAAATGAAGATCATGTAGAACGAGTCGCATCACATCGTGGAGACGGTATTCCGTACGTACGCACGAGTGATGATATCGTTCCTATGATCGTGGAATTGTATTGGAGTATATATATATATTATTTCAGTATCAATATTACTTCATAATAATCATATATAGTTACTTATTACACCATTATAACCATCCTTGTAAGGTGATGGTGGAAAAATAGATTACACCACGGCGTGGAGACGGTATTCCGTACGTACGCACGCGCGGTGATTTCATTTTTCCGTAGGATGGATAGAAGGTGAATTAGGGTTGTTTCATATTTATAATAACATATCAGTATGTAAGTAATACTGATGTTATTACTTTGTCATGAAACAACTAAAGAAGAAGAAGTTGAAGACGAAAGAAATTGAAAAGATCGGTAATCGATATTACCTCTTCTTTGGAACGCCTCTTTGAATCCTCCACTTAAGGAACTAAGATTGGTCTTTGGAGAAGACCAGGACCTCTAGGATTATTCTAGGGAAGTGGAGAGGATAAAATGGCAGGGGTTGGCCGAGCTTGAGTGCTCAATTTGGTGTGAGGAGGAGGGGGAGGAGGTGCCCTTTTATAAGGGAGGAGAGGGGCACCTTAGGAATTTCTCAAAATATTATTTTATATTAAAGTCAAAATCGGTTTATAATGGTTCCAAAGGGTCTTATTTCGAAGCTAAAGTGGGGAAGGGTCGAAATCCCATCAACCAATAGGATTTAGACAAGTTTAGGGTATTATTTTAACCTTATCAATTAGATTTAACTCTAAGTTAAATAATTTAACTTTTACCGTGTCTTTTTGTTTTCTTTCACTATATGGTTAATACACTTACTATAACATGCCAAACGAACCCCAAATTGTTTATTATTAATATATATATCCTTATCTAAGTCATTTGGCCTAACCTTAGATTTTTAGGAATAAAATAACAATTAGTAATATAATATTTGATTTAAAAACTATTTTGTGTCAATTTTGACACTATTTGATATATGATTTTTGTGAAAGTCATAACAGAATTATATGTTCGAACAAAGTTGATTAAATCAACATTAATATATCATAGTAACCTAGAAAATTAGTGGAATTCATAAAAAGTGTCAAATTACATTTATTTTGGTGTTTATAACATCAATTTTGTCAATATTTTGTTAACAAGATAATTACTGCATCATCTTTGTGTCATAAATAAATTAAATTATTTGATGTCTAAAAATTACAAATAAAATACCATCATGTAGGAAATCTTTTTAGCTTTCTAATGAATATTTACAATCGAATTTATCTTATGTATAACCCCATATTAAAAATGATTTACTTATTAAACTTTGATTTTAACTATTTTAACCCTTCTTTAAATAAATTAATAATAAATGTCCTAATCTAATCCAAGTGGGCCTAAATGGTCATATTTTATTCCTAAGTTTGTTTTTGGTCGAATTACACTTGTCCAATAGAATTAGGACATGTGTTAGGGTAATATTGATATCATATTTACCCTTAGTTACCCTATTTACTATTAACCGCGGTAAAAAATAGTAAAAAGTTACTATTCACCAAAAATTATTTTCATCTCATTGAACCACATTTTAGTCCTTGATATTAACCGTGTCTCTCGGATTTTTGAAATTCCATTCACAGAAGCGGTAAAATTAAGTTTTATGCAAAATTCGGTTTTTAACCTACCACTTAGTGGTTTCACTATTCATCAAAAATTGAAAGTTTTCAGAAAAATACCAAAATTTCACCCTAGGCTAATTTCGATATTCTGAGTCCAAAAATGAAGTCCATTTTGAAAAATAAAATTTATAAAATTTCAAAAAGTGGTTATTACTATTCATAACGGCTAGTTTTAATAGCATATTGTTATTTATTGAAACTCGGTATTGCGTACGACGAAAGCTATCGAGGAAGGTCGCGATTGCGTGTAAAGCAAGCCAAGAAAGTGCTGTGTAGAAAAAGATTCCTTTGATGATTTATATAACATAAAAGTCTCGGGTGTTACATTCTACCCCCCTTAAAAAGAATTTCGCCCTCGAAATTCGTCACTTTGTAACAAACAGATGAGGATACTTCTCCTTCATCATATCCTCAAGCTCCCATGTAGCTTCTTCAAGTTGGTGGTTCCTCCATAAAACTTTCACCAAACGAGTGGTCTTGTTTCGTAGGACTTTTTCGCTACGATCCAGAATCTCTATCGGCTGTTCTTCATAAGAAAGATCTTGCTCCAGCGGTACAACTTCTGAGCTGAGTACATGTGAAGGATCTGGTATGTACTTTCTCAGGAGAGATACATGGAACACATCGTGAACTTGAGAGAGATTCGGTGGAAGCGCCAATCGGTAAGCTACCTTCCCAACACGATCCAGTATTTCAAAAGGACCGATATATCTAGTGCTCAACTTCCCCTTCTTTCCAAATCTCATAACCCTCTTCCATGGAGATATCCGTAAGAACACTTTATCGCCCACTTCAAACTCTAGGTCTTTTCTTCGGTTGTCGGCATAACTTTTCTGTCGACTCTGAGCTGCTCTTATGTGTTGTTGAATAGATCTGACCTTTTCTACCATTTCATCAACGAGATCAGGTCCTAATAGCTTTCTTTCCCCAACTTCATCCCAGCAAGTTGGAGTCCTGCATTTCTTTCCATAGAGAGCTTCATAAGGAGCCATCTGAATACTGGAGTGAAAGCTATTATTATAAGAAAATTCCACCAAAGGTAGGTGTTGATCCCAACCTCCTTTGAAATCCATAGAGCAAGCTCTCAACATATCTTCTAGGGTTTGAATTGTTCTATCAGACTGACCGTCTGTCTGGGGATGATAAGCAGTGCTGAAACTCAACTCTGTATCCAGAGTATGCTGAAGACTTCGCCAGAACTTCAAGGTAAATCTCGGATCCCGATCAGATATAATAGAAAGTGGTACTCCATGCAATCTTACCACTTCCTTTACATATATCCTGGCAAGCTGATCTAGAGAGAAATCCTCTCTAATAGGAATGAAGTGTGCAGACTTTGTAAGACGATCAACTATGACCCAGATAGCATTATTGCCTTTGGATGTTTTAGGAAGTCCTGTGACAAAGTCCATAGTGATGTTTTCCCATTTCCATTCGGGTATGGGTAATGGTTGTAACATCCCCTTAGACTTTTGTCTCTCAGCTTTAACTTGTTGACAAACCAAGCATCGAGAGACATATTCAGCAACATCTCTTTTCATGCCATCCCACCAGAAGTACTCTTTCAGGTCCCTATACATCTTCGTACTTCCAGGATGAATAGAGAATGATGAACTATGTGCCTCATCCAGCAGCTCCTTCTTTAATTCAGGAATGGAAGGAACACAAACCCGATTCCTGAACTTTATTATCCCATCACAATCAAGGTTGAATTCAGGAACATTTCTCACCTTCTTTTGTAACTCGACGTCTTCTTTCTGTGCCTCTTTAATCTTCACATGTATAGATGGTTGAACATTCATTTGAGAAAGATAATATTTTTCCCTTTCCGTTATAATTCCAAGATCCATCCTTTGTAAATCCATAAATATTGGATCTTTTGTGATCCTCATCATGGATAAACTAGCATGGTCTTGTCGACTTAATGCATCTGCCACCTTGTTTGTTTTCCCAGGGTGGTAATGGATTGAGCAGTCATAATCCTTAATCAGCTCCAACCATCTTCTTTGACGCATATTCAACTCCTTTTGTGTGAAAATATACTTTAAACTTTTATGATCAGTATAAATATCACACCTTTCACCATAAAGGTAATGCCTCCAGATCTTTAATGCAAAGATTACCGCAGCCAACTCCAAATCATGTGTTGGGTAATTTTGCTCATGGATTTTCAACTGTCGTGAGGCATAAGCTATCACCATATCATTTTGCATAAGAACACACCCCAATCCCTTCTTGGATGCATCACTGTAGATCACAAACCTTTCTCCACTACAAGGCAGTGTGAGCACAGGTGCACTGGATAACCTTCTTTTCAACTCCTTGAAATTCTCTTCACATTCCTCTGTCCAGACAAACTTGACTCCTTTCCGAGTCAACTTGGTGAGTGGATTAGATAATCGTGAAAAATCTTTTACAAAACGTCGATAATATCCAGCCAAACCAAGAAAACTTCGGATCTCAGTTACTGTTGTTGGTCTCGACCATCTTTCGATAACCTCTGTTTTTGCTGGATCCACAGATATCCCCTCTTTTGAGATTATGTGACCCAAAAATGCAACTTTTTGAAGCCAAAATTCACACTTGGTAAATTTGGCATAAAGCTTCTCCTTTCTCAGGGTCTTCAATATAATTCTCAAGTGATCTTCATGTTCTTCCTTGCTCTTTGAATAGACAAGAATATCGTCTATAAAGACTACCACAAATTGATCAAGATAGTCTCTAAAGACTCTATTCATTAGATCCATGAAGATAGCAGGGGCATTAGTAAGACCAAATGGCATCACTATAAATTCATAGTGTCCATACCTTGTACGGAATGCCGTCTTTGGTATATCCTCCCTTTTGACCCTTAATTGATGATACCCTGAACGAAGATCAATCTTGGAAAAGTATTGAGCTCCGCGTAGTTGGTCAAACAAGTCATCAATGCGTGGGAGAGGATATTTGTTCTTGATAGTGATCTTGTTAAGTTCTCGATAATCAATGCAGAGTCTCATTGATCCATCTTTCTTCTTAACAAATAGAACAGGTGCTCCCCAAGGTGACGCACTAGGGCGTATGAATCCCTTATC
Organism: Viscum album; assembly: GCA_963277665.1. Taxonomy (NCBI): domain Eukaryota; kingdom Viridiplantae; phylum Streptophyta; class Magnoliopsida; order Santalales; family Viscaceae; genus Viscum; species Viscum album. The sequence continues at coordinate 1,403,891,519 of OY728155.1, forward strand.
AAGATTCTCTTGGAGTTGCTTCTTCAATTCCTGCAACTCAATTGGGGCCATTCTATAAGGTGTCTTTGAAATAGGCAAAGCACCCGGTACGAGTTCTATTGAAAACTCAACTTCACGATTTGGTGGAAGACCTGGTAATTCCTCCGGAAAGACATCATCAAACTCCCGTACAATGGGCATATTCTTAATCGTAAGTTTCTCTCCAACCATTTGAGATAAATAACCTTCATTTAGTGGAATCATGACCCATAAGATGGAAGGAATTTCCACTGGAAGGTTATGTTCATCCTTGCATTGATAGACGATCATAGATTGATCTGGAATATGAAATGTGACTTCCCTTCTTTGGCAATTGATATGAGCTCCGTATAAAGAAAGCCAATCCATGCCAAGAATCACATCAAATTCCACTATAGGAAGGATCACAAGATTTGCAGGAAGCACTTTCCCACAAACTTCGATCGGAGAAGAATTATAAACTTTTGATGTGATTGATGTGCCATTAGGTGTTGTCACAGCTAACTCAACATCTAATTGTTGAGGTAATACGGTGATACTCTTAGAAAAGTCTTCAGAAATAAAAGAGTGGGTGGATCCAGAATCAAATAAAACATTTTCTACTTTAGAGTGGATGGTAAGTGTACCTTTCACCACATCGTTATCGTACTCTACATCGCTGATAGAAATTGCATGTGACTTTCCTTTGTCTTTAGCCTTAAGAGTTTGTTGACGTCGACCATCATCATCAACCCTTGGATTTGGGCATTGATTGGCATAATGCCCCATCTCCTTGCACTTGAAACATTGAAGTGTAGTAGGATCATTCTGTGTATCCCTTCCTTTGTTTGCGTCATTAGACATCTTCTTCCCATTATCACGGCATTCAAATGCCCGATGACCTTCCTTTCCACATTTAAAACATTTACTTGTCCCTTTAAGACAACTCCCTCCATGTTTCTTTCCACACTTTGAGCATAAGGAAAAGCTCATCTTCTTTTCCGTGTGCTCTTTAGATTTTTCTTTGAATTCCATCTTCCTCTTCTTATCAAACCCATGTGACTGATGGGTTACTCCAATCTCCATCTCGACTTTGAGAGCACATCGAACGATTTCCTCGTAGCTATTGAAGTCCCTTATGGCTAACGCCCTTCGAAGACTTGGTTTTAAGCCACTAAAGAATCGATCGATCTTACTCTCAGGTTGGATAATAATACCAGAAGCGTACCTTGCAAGTCTTGTAAAATTTGCTTCATAGGTACTAACAGATTCATCATCCCTTTGCTTCAGTTCAAGGAACTCTTTCTCCATCTTTGTTCGGAGAATACGAGGGAAGTACTTATTGAAAAATAAGTTCTTGAACTCGTCCCATTCCATAGACTCAATTTCATCCCTTTGCCTCGTATTCTTAACAAGATTCCACCATTGATCAGCATCTCCTTCTAAACGATACACTGCTAGGATGACTTTATCATGTTCAGAACATTGAAGAACTGAAAATATCTTTTCAGTAGTACTAATCCATTGTTCAGCAACTAATGGATCAGTAGACCCACTGAAAGAAGGTGGACGCTGCCTCATGAAGGATTCAACAGAATGTTGCTCCCTCCTTTGCTCGTTTGGAAATCCTGCATGATTCATAGCTTGAGAAAGTTGTGTGATCATGGCTACAAGATTTTGCATTCCATCTCCCATATTGTTTGGTTGCTCAGGGGGACAATCATTGCATTGCCCATCGCATTCCGCATTAACACGGTTCCTTCGGGTTCCAGCCATTGACTAAAACCAAGAAGAATAGTGTGAGCAACACTAATTATAATAGGAAACCACATAATTCAAGAATAAAATTTTCATGCTTATGGTCTTATCCTAGGTTATTCAAGGCCATTTCTAAAACACTAAGATTGTGTTCTATGCTTAGACTTATCCTTAGGGTTCTTACTAAGGCTTTCACATCCTAGTTTCCAAAGGTTGACTATACCTTTCCTCTGATACCAACTATAACGACCCATACTTTACATACATTGTTAATACTTCAAAATTGAAGCACACTTATTACAACATATGATAAAACCACAAAGGACCGTATAGGTATAGTGTCTTTAGAAACTGGGAAACATAAACAACTGGTTCATAAATCTTCTACAGTGTCTCCCATTTATTTCATCATATCTAGGGTCCCTTTTAGCATATTCTACTTAATATCCATCTTCCTGACCTGGGGAAAAGAAAACATAAAAGGGTGAGCTCAAATGCTCAGCAAGGGCAAATAAAGGAAATAAAAATCATATCATATCTTTATGAAAATCAAAACCTGCAAAAGAGATCATAATATCTTAACATGGAATAAATCATAGAAGTGAAAATGAGATCCCCATAATCATAACATAAAACTTGAAACTTTGTGGCATGCACACATAATCATGGAAAATCATTTCTTGTTAGTCATGACTTATTGCCAAGACTATCTTAGTGGACAAAGTCCCTTTCTGAACCGAGTTCACTCCTCGTTTCAGTCCTGTATCACTGAACCGAAATAACCTTCCGTTCCAGCCATGTCTATCTCATGAGATATAAAATCTTTACCCAATGCATTGGAGGGAGATATAGGTCCCACCCATCTTATAATGAATCCTTTCTTATGTGTGCCACATAATCATAAAACATACATCATCACATAACACATGTAACAAAAATGGGATTCTTGAAACATCATGACATCATAAATAAATTCATATAAGATAAAGGAATTCATAAAAAATAATTCCATCACAACATGATCAAGTCAATGTAATAATAGGGATAAAAACAGAACCCTTTATTATCTTAGATGGAAAATAATTTTGATAAAACACTTGAATTGAATTCTTGAGGAAAATATCCTTTCTTCTTCAAAATCAATTTCTTTTCACAAAACATCATGCAATTTTAAAAGAAAAAGATTTTATTGAAAATAGTCATGAAATCTTTTATAGGAAGCTTCATGAAAATAAGGCTTTATAAAACAGTAGAAATCCGTTCGTGCCGTATAAGTTAATAAAAAACATTCTTCGTACTTTTGTCGGAAAAGTCAAAAAGTACCTCGTACGAAAAACGATAAAAGATTCCTTTCATACATATTACTAAAACTCACCGAAGGGTAAAAATGGATTTAAACAATTGTAGGTGGACAGAAATAATATTACATATTGATGAAACATGGATGTGGATGATAAAATACACCCCAGTAAATACTTACGAATAAACAATCTCGGATAAAAATGAGATTGTGATATTTCCCTTACCTTAGGTCCGATTTGCTTTGTACGTGTCCGAAGCTCCTGTATAATGGTTTAAATAATGTTATTGACTTATTCCAGAATCATACATGTTGATATGATATCATATATGGTCATATTATTAGCTTTTTGTTAGTAATATTTCATTGTTACTTGTTACTCGGGTCTTTATAACTTTTCGTTCTTATGCGTGTTTTGTCGAATAAATTCTTATTCTTATCTTTAGGTTATAGATAATTCATTTACAGAATGGTATTAGTGTAGTATATACCATATTCATTCATTCAATTCATTTATATAATCATTATGAAATGAAGATCATGTAGAACGAGTCGCATCACATCGTGGAGACGGTATTCCGTACGTACGCACGAGTGATGATATCGTTCCTATGATCGTGGAATTGTATTGGAGTATATATATATATTATTTCAGTATCAATATTACTTCATAATAATCATATATAGTTACTTATTACACCATTATAACCATCCTTGTAAGGTGATGGTGGAAAAATAGATTACATCACGGCGTGGAGACGGTATTCCGTACGTACGCACGCGCGGTGATTTCATTTTTCCGTAGGATGGATAGAAGGTGAATTAGGGTTGTTTCATATTTATAATAACATATCAGTATGTAAGTAATACTGATGTTATTACTTTGTCATGAAACAACTAAAGAAGAAGAAGTTGAAGACGAAAGAAATTGAAAAGATCGGTAATCGATATTACCTCTTCTTTGGAACGCCTCTTTGAATCCTCCACTTAAGGAACTAAGATTGGTCTTTGGAGAAGACCAGGACCTATAGGATTATTCTAGGGAAGTGGAGAGGATAAAATGGCAGGGGTTGGCCGAGCTTGAGTGCTCAATTTGGTGTGAGGAGGAGGGGGAGGAGGTGCCCTTTTATAAGGGAGGAGAGGGGCACCTTAGGAATTTCTCAAAATATTATTTTATATTAAAGTCAAAATCGGTTTATAATGGTTCCAAAGGGTCTTATTTCGAAGCTAAAGTGGGGAAGGGTCGAAATCCCATCAACCAATAGGATTTAGACAAGTTTAGGGTATTATTTTAACCTTATCAATTAGATTTAACTCTAAGTTAAATAATTTAACTTTTACCGTGTCTTTTTGTTTTCTTTCACTATATGGTTAATACACTTACTATAACATGCCAAACGAACCCCAAATTGTTTATTATTAATATATATATCCTTATCTAAGTCATTTGGCCGAACCTTAGATTTTTAGGAATAAAATAACAATTAGTAATATAATATTTGATTTAAAAACTATTTTGTGTCAATTTTGACACTATTTGATATATGATTTTTGTGAAAGTCATAACAGAATTATATGTTCGAACCAAGTTGATCAAATCAACATTAATATATCATAGTAACCTAGAAAATTAGTGGAATTCATAAAAAGTGTCAAATTACATTTATTTTGGTGTTTATAACATCAATTTTGTCAATATTTTGTTAACAAGATAATTACTGCATCATCTTTGTGTCATAAATAAATTACATTATTTGATGTTTAAAAATTACAAATAAAATACCATCATGTAGGAAATCGTTTTAGCTTTCTAATGAATATTTACAATCGAATTTATCTTATGTATAACCCCATATTAAAAATGATTTACTTATTAAACTTTGATTTTAACTATTTTAACCCTTCTTTAAATAAATTAATAATAAATGTCCTAATCTAATCCAAGTGGGCCTAAATGGTCATATTTTATTCCTAAGTTTGTTTTTGGTCGAATTAAACTTGTCCAATAGAATTAGGACATGTGTTAGGGTAATATTGATATCATATTTACCCTTAGTTACCCTATTTACTATTAACCGCGGTAAAAAATAGTAAAAAGTTACTATTCACCAAAAATTATTTTCATCTCATTGAACCACATTTTAGTCCTTGATATTAACCGTGTCTCTCGGATTTTTGAAATTCCATTCACAGAAGCGGTAAAATTAAGTTTTATGCAAAATTCGGTTTTTAACGTACCACTTAGTGGTTTCACTATTCATCAAAAATTGAAAGTTTTCCGAAAAATACCAAAATTTCACCCTAGGCTAATTTCGATATTCTGAGTCCAAAAATGAAGTCCATTTTGAAAAATAAAATTTATAAAATTTCAAAAAGTGGTTATTACTATTCATAACGGCTAGTTTTAATAGCATATTGTTATTTAGTGAAACTCGGTATTGCGTACGACGAAAGCTATCGAGGAAGGTCGCGATTGCGTGTAAAGCAAGCCAAGCAAGTGCTGTGTAGAAAAAGATTCCTTTGATGATTTATATAACATAAAAGTCTCGGGTGTTACAGTAATACTCTCGCAGATCTCTATACATCTTAGTACTGCCCGGATGAACTGAAAACGGAGAAATATGAGCTTCACATAACAGCTCTCTCTTCAACTGTGAATCACAAGGCACACACAATATCTTCCCAAATCTCAAAACACAATCACTATCAATGTTGAATTCAGGAAACTTACCTTTCTGAACCAGCTCTACCTTTTTCTACAACTCACTGTCTTGCTTCTGTGCTTGCTTGATTCTATCTGATAGAGAAGATCTCACTGATACCTGATACAAAACAGAAGGACTTCCTGCACCAACAACTTCTATGCCAAAGTTCATCAAATCCTTAACCAAAGGATCACGTTCCAAATGCAACATTGTTAATGAAGCATTACTTTGTCGACTCAAAGCATCAGCCACTTTATTTGCTTTTCCCGGATGGTAATGAATTGTACAATCATAATCCTTGATTAATTCCAGCCATCTCTTTTGTCTCATGTTTAACTCTTTCTGAGTGAATATATACTTTAAACTTTTGTGATCGGTATATATTTCACACTTTACTCCATACAGATGATGCCTCCAAATTTTTAAAGCAAAAACAACAGCAGCTAATTCCAAATCATGTTTAGGGTAATTTACCTCATGAGTTTTCAACTGTCGTGAAGCATAAGCAATTACCTGATCATTCTGCATTAGGACGCAACCAAGTCCTTTCAATGAAGCATCACTGTATATAACAAACTCACAATTCCTGGAAGGTAGTGCCAAAACTGGAGCATTCACCAATCTTCTTTTCAATTCCCGAAAACAATCATCACATTCTTTTGTCCAGATAAACTTAACACCCTTCCGAGTTAGCTTAGTCATTGGACTAGATAACCATGAAAAATTTCTAACAAACCTTCGGTAATAGCCCGCCAAACCAAGGAAGCTACGAATCTCGGTTACATTTGTGGGTCTTGGCCATTCATCCACAACTTTTGTTTTTGCAGGATCAACAGTTATTCCATCTTTAGAAACAATGTGACCAAGGAAAGAAATATGTTGCAACCAAAACTCACACTTGCTGAATTTCCCATACAGTTTCTTTTCTTTTAAGGTTTGCAAGACAACCCTTAAATGTTTTTCATACTCCTCTTTACTTTTAGAAAACACCAAAATATCATCTATGAAAACCACCACAAACTTATCCAAGAACTCATGGAAAATTCTATTCATTAAGTCCATGAATACAGCAGGTGCATTGGTTAGCCCAAAAGGAATTACTACAAATTCATAATGGCCATATCTCGTAGGGAACGTGGTCTTCGGAATATCTGCCTCCTTTACCTTCAGCTGATGGTACCCCGATCTCAGGTCAATCTTTGAAAAAAACTGAGCTCCCTGGAGCTGATCAAACAAATCATCGATATGAGGAAAAGGATATTTGTTCTTAACAGTGATATTATTCAAGGCTCTATAATCAATGCAAAGTCTCATAGAACCATCTTTCTTTTTAACAAATAAAACAGGAGAACCCCATGGTGATGTGCTAGGTCTAATGAAACCTTTCTCCAATAAATCTTGCAATTGCTCCTTCAACTCTAAAAGTTCAATTTGTGCCATTCGATAAGGGGGTTTTGAAATTGTCTTAGCATCAGGAACTAAGTCAACAGTAAACTCAACTTCCCGATCTGGTATTATTCCAGGCAAATCATCAGGAAAAACATCAGGATACTCATTTACCGCTGGCACATCATTAATCTGAATAGTTCCTTTATTTTCAACGACGTGTGCAAGGTAACATTCATTTCCATCTTTTACAAGTTTCTCGGCCTCTTGATATGTTATCAAAAGTAAAGGTTCATTCTTGTAAACAAACTGAAAGTCTTTCTGAAAAGAAACTTCTTTAGCTCTACAGTCAATCTTAGCATGGTAAATAGAGAGCTAATCCATACCCAGGATAACATCAAACTCTACTAGAGGTAGAACAATAAGGTTTGCATGTAGGTTCTTTCCAAAGATAAGGATAGGAAGATTCTTATAAATTCTTTTTGCCTCGACACTTCCCCCAGGTGTTTTTACCAAAAGTTCAGGAGTCATTTCTTGAGATGGTATTCCCATTTTACTAGAAAAGGTTTCAGAGATGAAAGAATGCGTAGACCCCGAATCAAACAACACACTGGCATAATCTGAAAAAACAAACAAAGTACCTGATACAACTTCATTTGATGGCCCGACAACTGCTGAAGTAGTTGCAAAGGATTTCACCACCCCTTTCTGCTTGTAGTCTAACTGCTTCCCATCACTCAAGCTCCTTGTCGGACACTAGTTTGCATAGTGACCCATCTCATTGCACTTATAACATTTCACTAACTGTAAATCAAATTTGTTCTTACCTTCACCTTGATCCTTTTCAGTGCAATCACGAGCCTTATGTCCCATCTTACCACATCGGTAGCACTTCTCAGAATTCAGAAGACATTCCCCAGCATGCCTTTTGCCACATTTATCACAAACTGGAAGCTTAGTTCTCTTACCATTAGACTTTTTTGAAGAATTATTACCTTTCTCCTGCCACCTCGGTCTCTTCTTCTGCTGGTTGTTATAGAAAACTTGGTCATCGGCAAACTCCATTTCCACCTTCTCAGCACATCGAACAAGCTTTTCATAACTTTTAAACTGACGAGAAGCTAATGCCCGTCAGTATTTTGGCTTTAATCCTGAGTAAAAACGATTGATTTTACTATCAAGGACCCAGATAAAATTTGGAGCATACCTTGCCAATCGAGTGAACCTTTCTTCATAGGCAGCCACTGAGTCTTCCTCTTGCCTCAATTCCAAGAATTGCTTTTCCATCCTAAGTCGAACAGCCTTAGGAAAATACTTCTCAAGAAACATACCTTTAAATTCATCCCAGTCAAGAGCATCAATCTCATCGGCGTCCCTGATATTTTTAACCATAGACCACCACTGATCTAGTTCACCCTCCAAACGGTAAAGAGCAAGACTAACCTTTTGATTGTCTGAACACCCCATGACATCAAAAATCTTCTCCAGTGCTTTAATCCACCCTTCAGCTAGCACAGGGTCAGATGATCCTCTAAATGATGGTGGATGTTGCCTCATGAAATGTTCCACCACTGACATGTTTCTCTGCGGTTGATCTGGCTGATCTCGTGCATGGATACCACCACCATTTATCGCTTGAGTCAACTGCGCCATTACTGCAACAAACTGTTCAGTTCCAATTCCGACCATTTCTGGATGCTGATTCGGAAGGTTATTTCCTTCTGTATGCCTTCCTAGCACTGCTTCCCTGTTTCCTCTGCGGAAAACCATTCTGAACAAACATGTCTTAGATAAAGCAACATGGTAATCTTTAAATGCTATATCATTTCAAAAAAAATATTTTTGGATAATCATTTAATAGAATTCTAACTCCTAAAGTTATCTAAACCGACCTTTGATACCAACTATAAGGCCCCAGCCTTAAACCTTTCTTAATATTGAGTTATTACAAGATTACACATTGAGGATCTTTTCGGGTTTAGAGTTTTAGAGAATTAGATCATAAAACTTGAATTACATTCCACATATAAACAAAGTGGTTACATAAAGATAGTATTCTTCATTTCCATCAATGGAAACACATTTAAAATAAAACATGGATTATTTCTTGACACATCCTTGACTCTATCATCTTATCATGTACCTTTCCCTTGACCTGTGAAAAACATTTCAAAAACTTGGGATGAGCATAAAAACTCAGTATGGGTTATAAAAAAACATGGAAAGGAAACATGAGTTCATATATACATAAGAATGAAATCATACTTTACCCATAAACATAGGCACTTTAACATACCTCACAAAATCATGAATAAATCATAGAAAATCATAAGACTTAAAGGTAACTTGAGGCATTCATAACATTCTTACATAGGAAGTAACCCTCTTGGTTACGTTTGGAATACCCATCACAGTATATTCCCTAAATCTCTTCGGAGAAACCTTAACGTTTCACTCCTTTGCGTTACCCAATGCATTGGAGAGCTATAATGGGCTCACCCGCCCTTAGTTTATCACGGAACCACCCGTCTTCATAATAATGCCCAAGAACCATAACATAATCATATCATATAAAACATGCATAAAGGAAACATAAAATTTCCACATTTCAATCACGAGATATCAATACAACACATTGATATAATAAAAAAATTATGAAAACCATTTTCAATACCAAAGTAAAACATGGTATTTTTTTCGTTTAAAAAAAGGTATGGCTTGTAGAGGAAGCCGAAACTCAAATAACGGTCACGACGGTGGAGAAGTCGTTGTCGCCACATACGTCCGACAAAAACTTTCCCTTTTGTCGTTTAGTAAACGCTTCGTATAAAAAAGATTTCTTTTTGAATAAACGTAAAAGTCAAAGGGGTTTATACACCGTATAAAAGAAAGTTGTGTATAAAATAAAATATGCCTCAATGAAAGGAGATTGAGACGAAGTCCCATACCTCGTATCCGACTTGACCCGACCGTTCTTTAATCTCCTGAATAATAAACTTGAGTTAATCTCTACTTGCTTAAGAATATTTTTCAAGTTCATTATTTCTTTTATACCATGTTATGAACATCATGTAATCATTTAAGTTAATAATGTTCATTTTGTCGGTATTTGGTTCTTAAGTCAAAAATAGACTTCTTACACTTACATGTTGTTAATTTGGTCAAAGGTTCATTATATCCAGAATGGTATTCATGATGTAGATATCATATATGTCATATATATCCAGTACATACTTTCATTTATAATATTACATAATCATTTAGAGGTAAGAAATGAAATGCACCGTTCATGGAGACGGTAATCCGTACGTACGCATGAACGCTACTTTCATTTCTATTTCGTATTTTATAGAATGGAATCATAATTATATAAAGGTATATTATAATTCCAGTATAATAACATATATAATATCATTAACTTTATCCTTTACACATCCCACATATGGTATTAACAAATCAAATCACTTTCAAGGGGGCGGTAGTCCGCACATCCTAAAATGAAGATATCGTGTTTACCCATAATGGAAACCATAAAGGTATGCCAAAAACGAAAAAAACAGAAGCTTAAGGAAAATAGAAACATATTATATATCATATATAAAAATAGTGACATCATAATGGCCACCTTTGAAGGTGTTAAATGAGTATTGAACAATCATCGTTTCGGGAGGCAGAATTTCACCATCCACGGAAACCGTATGTTCTTTAACCATTTGATGTAGTTGTGTGCATGTGTAGCTCAAATATATCTTATAACAACATCCTAGTATATTTAAGATACTGGTGTTGTTACAAAAGAAGTAAATAAAAAGAGTTTAGGGGGTTGGAGAAGCAAAATAAATCAAATGAACATGAGAGAATGAATTACCTTTAAAAGTGTAACTCCTTTGATTTGAGCCTAAAGGCTTCCTTTGAAAGGATTCTGCCCAAAGGGAATCCTCTAGGATGAGGAGAGGGATGTGGAGAGAGTAAATGGGCAGGGGTTGGCCGAGCCAAAGGCTTGAGGTGTGTGTGAAATGAGGTAGAGGTGGGGTCCTTTTATAAGAGGAGAGGAGGGGCACTTTTGGAAAGTAAAGAAATATTACTTTATTTGAAAATGTGTTTCGGTTTCAAAAGGTCCCACATTGATATAATTCGTGGATAAGGTGATAAGGCTTCGAAATCCACTCATCCAATAAGTTTTTGACATGTGTAGTTCATAGATTTTACATTATCTTTCCATTTTATTTAAATCATCAAATAATGATGTCATCACTGCATCATTATTATGTCATAAATAATTTAATTTATTTAATGTCTAAAAATCATAAAAAAGATACTATGATGTAGGAAATCTTTTTAGCTTTCCAATGACTATTCATAATCAAATATCTGATCTTTATAACATCATGTAAAAATTGTTTTCGTAAAACATATTATGTTTGTGTCATTTTTACTTTTACATTAAATAAAAAGTTATTTATGTCATTTCCCAACCAAAATGTCTCCATGGGGTCCCCAAGTTGACCCATGGCTTGTCTTGGTCTGCCATGACACAACCAATAATGTTGGGACATGTGTCTAGGTCATTTCCTATTATTAGAGCATTATTTATACCTTATCCTACACTAATTACCACTAATCGCGATTAAAAACTTAATAAGTTACTATTCACCAAAAAATTATTTTAATCTCATTGAACCACATTTTACTTCTTAATGACAACCATGTATGTCGGATTTTCAAAATTCAATACACATTAGTGGTAAATTTTCATTTAACTGAAAAATCAGTTTGCTTGATTACCACTTAGTGGTTTCACTATTCATCAAAAATTGAAGTTTTTCAGAAAATTACCAAAAATTCACCCTAAGATATATTTGATATTCCGAATTCAAAAATGAAGTCTATTTTACAAAATTCAAATCATTTAAGTCACATTAAATAATTTAATAATTAATTCCCGCTGCCAGAGCAAAAAGCGTGTTTTTACAAAATAATAAGTATCAAAAGATTGACACAAGTTTAAGTCTAATTTCAAAGTGAAATTGATTCCAATGACCATCATTGGATAAAATGGTAAAAATATATTCTAATTTCACTTCAAAACCAATTCAAAACATAATATAATCATATAAATAAATTAGATTAAAAAGAAGTTTTGATGTAAAATGCAATATTTTTCACTATTCATTAAAAAAATGAACATTGTCAGAAAAATACCAAAAATTCACACAAGGTAAATTTTGATGTCCCAATCATAAAGAATAAGTATATTTTGACAAAAATAGTCTATAAAATTGTCAAAATATAGATTCAAAAATGGTTTGCCATCAAAAGGCAGTAAAACAATCTTTTAATAATATTAGTGTATTCCATGCATAAGATTGTATTTATTTTCATTTTAAGCCTCTATAACACTATCTTAATCATTAATAGACGTAGATAAAAATATCTGTTATTCATTACTTACTTGGGATGTTACATTATATGATAAATGTGTCAATATATTTAGTTACTTCATGATATGTATCTTTCCATCCGACCATAATAGTGACTAATATATGATCAATGCAACAACTATTTCATAATAACATAATGTATGAAAACAATTTGTGCATATAATGTTTTTTATCTGATGAGGAAATAGTTAATGAACCCTATGGGATTATTATATGTCTAATATAAAAACACATTTCATTCTAAATGTAATATTTCATCACAGCCTAAAATAATACATGATTAACAATTGGAAGATATACTGTAATAAAATCCTTTATGTGTTAAATAATCATTACATATAGTGAAATGTATACCAATAAATAGGCATATGATTCCATGTTGAAAAAATTATAAAATAATGATATTAATTTATATGATAAAATTTATATACAGAACACGCTTTCATGAATAATTATGAAAACCCAATATAGAAACATATCTAAAATAGAATATATGAAAGATATAAATAATATATTTATTTTTAGTATACATTATATGGTTATATTAATTTTTGACATAAAGATGTGATTAATTATACATCTATTTTAATAAATCTGATAAAACGAACCAACTAAACACATTATAATGTGACATATATATATGTGTGGAAAATGTTTAATTTATACCAACAATTAGAGGTTGTTCCTCAGTATTAAGAAAATAAAAAGACAATAACGTTAAGGAAGGTGTTTAACAACCATTCCTTACCACATTCAAGATCAAGGGCCAAGAAAAAAATTAATGTATCACCAATAATGTTGTGCACTGGGAATTATACTCCAAATTTTCAAATCCGTGTACATATTAAATAATTTTACCTCTAAAATATCAATTTTAATGATTTCAACATTACTTGGGTACATAAATAATTTTTAAGGTATATTATATTCATTCATAGAACCCATTAAATAATTCCATTTATATCATATTGTTATAATTTATGAAAATATACTTTTACATAGAATTTCATGTTACATTCCATAAAGATATGGATATATTAACTTAATAATTTTATGTAAATGTAATATTATATATAACTTTTAATGGCATACCCAAAAATAGGATCATGTATATTACATGAAAAATAAAATTGTATAGTACATATAATAATCCTTCAGAAAATATAATTACTATCAATACTATGATAAAATATGTTACATTTACATTATTCTTTATTTTTAGATATACAAAACTACTATGTTTGTCAAGTGAAAGAATCATAACTAATTGTCGGGTAAAATCATTCATTAGTTATATTTTACCTTCATTATTTTGGGTTTTACAAGAAAAATACATATAAAAATTAGATTATATTTATAATGTCCCATAATTTTACTTGGAAATTATTCTTTTTAAAAAATAATTCTTATTTCGTTTTTGAATTAATATTTACAGAATAAATTATTATTTTCAAATCTAAATTTTTATCTAATTTTTATTTAAAATTTCACCTCCAAAAAATTAATTATTCACTAAAATAAATGTTGGATTGGTTTCTTGAATAAACCCATCATATTATTACCATTATATTTAAAAATACATTACACTGGATGCACTATTTTTATCCTTGTTTAATTTTTGAAAAAAATTATAGAATCAGATGATTCAAAAAAGAAGGTTTATACAATTTACCATATAAAATTTTTCATGACTAAATACTAATGATCAGATTTTCTATTAACATATGAGAAATGATATTAGGATCTAAATGAATTTCATTGGTCAATATCATCTTGATAAACTCAATTAAATTAAAATATTTAGCGTGGATGCACATTTCATTGAAAAAATCATAAAACAAATTTTTTTAATTCACCGCATTATTTTAAAAAAATTTATATTTTCAAAAAATGTAAATAATAACATTTGAATAAATTTTACTTTAAATTAGAAATATTGACTGATAAAAATTTGAACTTGAAAAATAAATTAAATGATGTTTTAGTAACCCCTTCATATATGATAAAAATTTGATCACATGAAACAATTTATCCTTCTAGATAATTTTATAATTAGTTCATAATGGCTGTGACTTCTATTGAAGAAACATTTTTAGACTATCAAACTATATTTTTATCTTATAGTTATATATTTTACACACTTGAACATTTTATAATATAGTATAACCTACACACCATATCAAATGATAATCAATCCTAATAAAATTATGTATGTTAGGTAAATATTTCATGAATTTATGAATATGATTGAATGTTTCATAATATAAGAATGTGATAAATTATGTAAGTAGAAAAAGATTTATAGAAATCCTCAGTCTCACAATGTCTTTAAAATAATCAATCACATTGATTTTTATCAAAATTCCCAATAATATTGACCAATTATGATTGAAATTAATTTTACCATTTTTCATCTAATATTTATGGAACCTGATGTGAAACATTATTATATTAAAAAAACCAAAATTGAAACATTATAATGTTCAAATAGATTTTATTTCATTAACACGTTTAATTTTCCTTACAATTTTTTTTCATATGATACTAGTTAGAGGATTTATTTATGTAACAATTCATTATACAAATACATTGATCTAAAATATAATTTTCATAATAATGATTTTATTTTAATCCCATAAAATATTTTGTCTAATGAAAATAAATTCTTATTCCCATTTTAAAATATTTGATTTAATAAATTGTCTCCCAATAAAAATATAACTCCTTTTGAAATTCAACATATCTTTTAGTGGGCCAAGATGAAAATTTCATAATAAAATAAAACCGGTCTGACATAAATATTCAATAAATATATTTATAGTAAAGCTATTACCAATAATATCATATTGGAAAATCAATTTAATAATTTTATAAATCATTATCCAAGTCCAATGAATGGATATAAAATGAAAAGTATTTCATGCATATACTATTTATTATGGATTCCATACTTAGTGTAACCCATATAGAATTAAATGAACATGGAAGATAATTAACAGGGTCACCACAATACATGGGTTCCATTCAAAAAAAATCTATTACAGAATAATGATTAGGGTCACATATACTGAAGGATTGAGGTCTTCAAAAATAATAATAGTTCACTATATGACCTATTTAGTGTGAATATAGGAAATAAATGATTAATATCATTATGGTTCACGTGATTAGACTATGATTAAGATAACACTATAAGATTTTAATAGGGTGGAATAGTATAATTAAAACCCATAAAAACTTAGATCACGAAACATGATTCATGGAATAAATTTATTTATAATACAAGAGAAATTTGATTCATAAAAATGATCCATGTGAGGTAAATAATTATTTAGTGGAACCATTATAACTCCTCAAAATTATACAGATTCATTTTTTTCTTTTGGTACATACTACTGTTATCTTATAATCTACCAAAATAATTAACTGAAATTTTGTATTATTTGATATAAACACCATTAAATTTGTTTATCTATTAGTAATTACTTATATTCACTAATCAGTATTCTCCTATGGGTGTAAAATCCATCATGTTATTTATTTCACAATACCAAATTCATTTCATAGCAATATTTGACTCACCTATCATGATGTGATATTTTGGGATCACCCTTATCCATCTACAGTGCTTTTGAAACACAATAGGAATTTTCATAACCGATCATTCCATTGGTTCCCCTCTTAGAACTGAAATAAAATAGGATGTTTAGTAACCCATAAATCCCCCATCCAATAGGCCCTTGATTGGAAACATGTTATTATGGTATTAAAATATCACATATAGAATTAATTTCCCATAAAATGAACATATGATTGGGAGATATAATGGACAACCACCAAAAATATCCAATATAAAATTTTTAATTTAAACCCCAAAAACATCCAACAATTCATGATAAATCTCATGAAAATAATGAAAATGTATCATTTGGATTTCTAAATACAATTCCTACGGTAGTAACATAGAAGAAGCTCTAATATCATATAAAAGAATATTCAATATCTATAACCAGAACCACATTTGATAACTGAGAAGAAATTTATATATTTAGGTTGGAGAAAAATTAGTACATATATAATCATACATGTGATCTATAGTGAACATTTGAAATAATAATAAGCATGAATTAGTTAATAAAAACAAAACCAATAATCACCTAAAATTTTCATCTAAAATATCCCATTTTCACGAAATCACACCCACCAAATAATGGATCAAATGTAGTTACACTATTTGAAAATAATAATAATGAAAAGTCTCCTTGTAGTAACTTCCACACTATGTTTTCCCTATAAAGCCCCAAAATTATTCATCCAGTGCTCACATCCCATCCTTTCACATCACGTCACAATACAATAATAATTATAAGTTGTTTGGAATGAAAAAATAGATATACAAACCTCTTATATGGTCTAACATATTTTTCTAGCATCAAACATCATTACACATAATAAGATTATCTTATTTTAAATTCATCCAAAAAACCACATATCATATCCAGTGTGGTAGAGTATCAGGAACATGATGAACATAATTCTTTTACCCTAATAAAACAATTAATTACCCCAAACCCATATCACATCTTCACTAACATTGGCCGATATCCAACCCCAACCTAATATTTACAAATGAAATCCAATACCAACCAGCATCACTAGTTAAACTACAACACCAACTTGATATAACCACTTATGAATGAAGAGTGTGGAACATTGGTTAGCTAGCCATCCAAATCACCACCAGCATAGATTTTGTGGAAAATACCCATAAACAAACATATCTTTGGTTCTAGTATAGTTATCTATCTCCAATCGGATTCACATGGATATATTATTAATGTTATTATAGATAGATAGAAAAGTATACCCAAGATATGGGTTAATATCAACAACACTAGAATACCCCCATATCAATTCACAACACCAATACTCTTTAATACATCCATTATATTTACTACCATTATGAAATGAATTTTAAAAACAAAAAATTGACTGACAATTTCCTCTTTCAAAAATTAATTATTATGTATCCAAAATTAAATATGTTTTCACCAAGTCGCTTTGAATGTGAAATTAACTTTTACATTAAAAAATATCTTTCAATTACCATTAATATTAGATAATTTATTTAGAAATCATCAATTCCATAAATTTTTTTATTTAATTATAAACCTTATTTATTTCTTTACCAACCCAATCAGCTTTAGTTCCAACATTTTATATTAATTACATGGATATTTGGGAAACTAATAGATTCACACCACATAATAACTTCTCTACCCACATCAAATAATAATAATATCATCCTGATATATACCATAACATGACCACAACCCAGCCATATCACCAAAAAAACCACACACCGTAAACATCTCACATTGTCCCACACTACATTCCATTCCAACCAATCAAGGCTAGTTTTCCCAATACATTCAACCTAGAACCGAGTCTAAACAACCACTAGTAACTCCACACAAGTTAGAAAAATATGGTAACATATAAATAACATAAACTCATTGAAACTCATTTTAACTATATCATTTACCATAATATAAATTTAAGGAATCTTTTAACATTAAATATTATTTAGCTTGGTTGTTATCACACCAATCCAGATTTACATGTCAGATTAGTTTATTTACATTATGTATGATTATTAACCGTTTTTTAAGGTGAAATTGGGAAATCCACAAAACAAAAAATGGGATTCCAAATTACCCATATTACAATACATTAAACTCCCCCAATAATAATGATTTTCAATATTGAAATAAATAGTGAAAATATTATATGCAATATTATTAATTGTAGTAAACACATGTGAATACTCCCAATAATATTTAATTTTAAATTAGACCTTTTATTTAATATCATTAATCCAAACCCTATAATCAAAATATTTGAATAAAAAATATTTAAATCCTTTCAAAGTAATATAATATCAGAGACAGAGGATCCTCGACCTAAAACAAAGCCTACAATGCCATTGTGAAAGGATTTAATGAAGAGAAAACATCCTCATGAACATGATCACACTATTGATAGATATATAGGATAAAAATTACACCCAATATTACATTATACCTACCAAATCCATAAATCCATCCATCATACAATGAATAGTATCCTCCATAATGATGAATATGATAAAATCAATAAATGGAAATAAGTCGATCATCATTGAATCACATATGCTTGTTCTAAAAATTCCAGGAATCAGATCCCATAAGAAGAGGGTTAATGGTCTCCTCAAATCTTCTAAGATCCATCCGATAATTGGTAAAGGAGAAAGGATGAATATAAGGTTTAATTGGGATTGTGATTTTAATGTAAAATTATAAATTAAAAAAACATAGTGAAATACAATAAAACATAACAGGATATTGATTACACAATGTGGAACTATGATGTAATATAATGGAATGGTCAAACATTAGTTTGATAAAAACTATATTTCAGAAATATAGTGATTCTTATTTCTTATATCTGTGAAATTACGAGAAGGTCTATATATCATGTGGTAAACAATGATTTATAATTTATTCTACAAGATGAATGACACCCCGTAGCCCAGATCTATGCCATAGATAATGTGAAATTGATTAAACTAAAAAAGAACTCATTGGGGACTCCATATCTGGAAATATATATTAATTCTACTAAAATAGTAAGACCAAAAATACCGCCACTTACCAAGGGTCTATTCAAAAATTTATTTTGAAACACTAATGGACTCCCCTTTATGTTGTAATAGAAATATATATACCAAAATATCCTTACCCATATGAAAGTTTAGTTATTACCCTAATATCCTCTACAAAACGCTTTCTGAAAATCCCCTATATACTTCCAAAAATAGATTTCTCCTAATGTAATGGTTCATAATGTAAATCATGTTACAATAGAAACATCTAAAATAATTCATTCTTTCATCATTCAAACCCAATCCTTGATTAAGTTAAAAACAAATGGGGTCCAAACAAGCACCCTATGAGATACATATCAAGGATTTCATTTAATTTGAAGCACTCCCACCATTATATAACATCAATCCAAAAGACATAATGTTTCCACGTAACCATTTTCACCACTATTTAATCCATTATATATATGAATACAATAACTAAAAAAGCACATCACAACACTTGCATGAACACAAAAATAAAGGAAGACCATCCACTTTATCATGATTTCATTCACTGTGGGCGGAACTAACTCGACATCGTATTTTAAAGACAAATAAAATATATAAAATTTCAAGATTGGGATGTGTTTTTCCTTTTTTTCAAATACATAAATCAATTAGACGTGAAACTAGAAATGTAAAATTCACATCTAATGAATCAACAATATTCAAACATTATATCTTTAAAATAAATCAAATCAATGAAAAAATAAAAAAATGGTACATGGTATGCATATAGATCTCATAATATCATGTACTATCCTTTAAGAAAAAATGCCTCCATGGAACACAATACAAGGTGATGGTTCATCCCATAAATAGCATCTCTTGATTATCCAAGAACTTTAATGTTCTCACCCTGAACATTGAATTAAACTTGTTATACATACCGCCTCACTATATCTTTTGGGAGTCACAATAATGATATAATGAAGCTATAAAAACTCAATGAAATCATCAATACATTCCTAGAATAGTCGAAGGTCAAATTGATATTCCACCTAAGAGATGTACTTTATCACCTCAAAACCCCAATGAACTTGGGAGAAATATTACTCAATCAGCCAATCCTCCACTACAACAGATGACCAGAAACTATCAAGAACATATACATTCGATCGTCAATATTTTTGGTTCATATCCTATGATCATAATATGTCATAAGGAAATAAAAAGATATATACATTCACACTCAGTCAATTTTGATCATATCGATCATGCTCTACACAACATTCTTAACAATAATAGTAGACTCTCCAACCTCTATGCCACACAATAGAGAACTACATAACCACCCAAACAAATCATAAAATATGTTTATGTCAATTTATGTGTAACAGACACTATTATAAGAAAATTGAACCATATGTAAGGTATAACTCATGATTTAAAAAAATACAGGATGCAGGATCATGTAATATTCTCCATTATCTAGATGGTTCGCTACATTTAACCATATAGATGAGGATGTAAAGTAGTCCTATAATCAAACTCTAATACAATATTATAATGAAATTATTTATAGAACCCTGTGGTAAAATAAGGATCTTGAAGATTTTTGATTTTCCTCATTACCTCATCATGCATTACCATAATTTCCACATACCACCTTCCTAAAACATCCATGACACATTTCATAAAAATTTATCCTACATCATCAGTCACTACACAATCACCCAAGAATAATCATATATTCCATGATTATGGAGGAATAATGTGACAAAAGCTAACAAAATTTACTATCATTTTTCTCAAGGACATACAAATTTTTAAGTAACCCTATAATAACGTGTTTTTTATATTTCACCTATTGAAAAACTATACCCCACCACCCAAACTATGCTACTAACTCCTTCATCATAGGAAAAACAAAGTTGTATCCCAATCAACAATGGGTCCTACACATATATGGGTGAACCTATAATTTTGATATAATTATATACTGTAGAACATCATTTTGAACATCCTACAGAATAAATACCCTCTCCTATAAAACAATCTAGTTTTGACCCTCCCCCTACTATCACTCTGAAGCTTCACTATGGCCAGTAGAATCTTTAATCACCTCTACTAATGATTATTAGCACTAAGACATTGTTATATTCCACATAAAAGACAATTACATACCTGATAAATAAAATAACAACAAAAAACATCCTCAACATCATTATAGATCAGTAGAGGCTCCTCCATCCCATTACAAACATCCTCAAAATCCCAAATGGCATCCCCTCAAGACAGTTGGATGAGTGCATCATAAACTATATTCCTCAATCCTAGGGTGTTTGAGATCTAAAAATCATAATCCAAGAGAAACATCATCTATATAAATCATTATAAATTATAATCATGATAAGGGAAACATTTATTATCATGTGATATATGAATTATTCAAAACCCTCACATATGAGATAATTTGAAAATAAATTTAGAAAAAAACATCAACTACCAAAAAATCAATATCAAGGGTTTCATTATAATTCTCATTGGGATTTAATTTCAAAAACCCATGGTAGATCAACACCATTTGTTTCAACAAGATAAATCCCAATATATGATAGTATACGGCACTGAAAAAATAAAAAAATAATATCCTACTCTAGAAACCAATGAACAGGGAACTATTAAGATTCTATATTATATAACTGAAAAATGCATGATACTAGAGAGTCCATACAAAATATAGGTATATATGGGTTATTTTTTTAAGCAGGGATACAATATAAAAAAATTCATACACAATCCTATGGTAATATTCAGATAGACCATTGAAATTATATTCAAATATAATGTTCTTGTGTGTCGCCTAAAAAACATCATCAACCATTGATGGTGCTTGACCACAATATTTTGATACAACATGATCCCTTGTAATTTAAATATTACATCAATAAATTTCATTTGGACAATATCCAAAAGAGGAGGAAATTATAAAGGACATGCAATTATAGGAATGATCAACCTTTTACATGAAGTACATCAATATGGCATTGATGTAAATTACATAAAAACAGTCATGGAAATCACGAATCATTGGATTCATAATTCCTGTGAATGAAATTGGTGTGTTTATAGAACTAAATGTAATTACCATGAACTCTTACAACATATTCCTACACCTAAAGTTAGATATACTTATGTCCTCAACCATTACCCTCTTATTGTGATTTCTAGACTACATTTAGACCAATAAAAATTAAATATCTCCCTTAAGATGGTTTAAAAATTTCTTTTAGAAGGGGATAATGGGTCTTGAATGTCACATTATTTATCGTCTTGTTTTCTAGGTACAATATATGACTATAGTATTGACTTCTAGGAGAACAATATTTGATCACACTATGGAGATAGATTAGCTTCGTTGAAACCCCTACATATCATTTATTTATCATATATACATAACAAAAAATTCCATATAGGTGACATTTGATAAGGATCTATTGATATGAGAGAAAATCCCGATTGTGAATCCATCCCAATTTAAACATCAGATAGAGGTGGTAGTTCCACAACCTCCTCATGGAAAATATCAACAAATCTATAGACCACCTTTTGAAAAACCACTTCTTATGAATTTATTGATATATATTCAAATAATGAAAATAGTGGAATCACCACCCTATCAGTAATTTAATAACCTCTCTCCCTAATGAACACAATTGTTGGCCCTACCACATCAAATAACAAACCTCTACTATGGAAGAAATTTATTAATTCACAAACAAATACAACGAATCCATGTCAAGGATGAAATATTTTGTCTATATATAAATAACAAATAAATCTACCACTAACTGTTGTTTCCCCATCAATAGTAGACATCCCTAGAAGACATCATAAAATAAAACCTAATATTCAATTGTTGGGGATAACACCATAAGAATGCATGTTTTCCAATATTAATCTGAAAGAATGGAAAATGAATGAGAAAAAATGTAGTATGAGGATCCAGAATCAAACAAGGAACGCACTAAGATAAATTATAATCTAATCATACCCAGTAAATCCCCTTGTAGTTCTAGTGGGAAAATCTATATCTAATGAACATACCAAAGCTCAGGTACTCAACTACTCCATTAGAATCCTCTATTATAATTTTATATACTATATTCCTGATGGTGGGTACCATAATGAAGAATCCCTATGTAAGATCCATATTCCCTGAGCTATATACGGGGCTTCTCCATACTGACCAATAATCAATTGACCATACTATGAATACATACTCTTATTCAATTACCGATGCAATAGAAAAGGGGTCTTTCCATCAATAATATATTATCATCATGGAGTTTTTTTAATTTTATCATAGTGATATCCATTAAAAACATAGAAATAACACAACAACATGAATCCCTTATTAATTCTTATGATCCAGTACCCTATGAATGATGTGAAATGTACTAACAATTTCAGATCCCCTCTAATCGGAGTCCATACTACCTAGAAACCTCAAAACCACTACTGAAACCCAGTATCATCCTGATTTTTACATGTTATTCTCTCAATGATCAAATTTTCGGTAATTTATCCACATCATAACCTCTAAAATAAATAAATCCATAAAATGTGATTGATGTAAAAATATTAGTGAATGTATACAGGATAATTGGGTGCAACAACTCTTCTAAACATTTTACTATATACTACTCAAATAGAAATATATATATGTATATAAATTCATGTGGTACATCAGAATAATACCATTATGACACATACTGAGGCATTTTGGATGTAGAGATATCATTTTCTATGGATTTCATACATTCATAATTGGTGAAATGAATTTCAAATTAAATTATTTTAGAGAATCTAACCATGATGCATCAACTTCCTTCGAATAAGAAATATACCAACTCAACAAATGGAACGAGAATCATTGCATCTAAATATCTTCTAATGACAAAATAAACTCTACCTGAGCACAAACCAAACCAATAATAATCTCAATATATTCAAATCAATTAACTATCTCTATATCAGTGATTCTCCCATCACACATTACTAATAAAGTTTTTTTAATCGATCAAAATGTCATATATAATGCCTCATACTCCCCAAATAAGATAATATTATGATTGTTAACTAGATCTACCTAATAAATCATTATTTTATAAGCTGCACATATTTAAAAATAAGGTGTTATTACTAAAAAATAGTGAATAATTATACTTCATTCCATGGAATTATATCATGGTTAATTAAATCAGTTAATTTAATTACTCTAATTCAACCAAATTTAATCATGAATAGAAACATGATTGAATTATTTACCACTCATAGGTCTCTATCCCAGAAATGAGAATACCATAAATGGTCATTCAATAGGATAAGGGTCCTTTCATCGGATCATGGGGGGGCACAAATCCCATTCCATTGGTGATATATATAGACCATGGAATCTTCCATGATCAACAAGAACTATTTATCTAAAACCCCATGAAATCATCATAGATCCTATCTCTAAACTCCATTTTATATCTTAGCAATATGAATGTAATACCACTCAAACAATATCCCCTACAGTTATAGGTACATACTAGGCCAAATATAAAGTACGAGATATAATATAATCAATGTCATACATCCAGTAGGACCTTGGTTGGTGAATATCTCTATTGGTATAAAAATATGGAATATAGGTTACATTATAGTCAACATGAATATATGATTATCATTTATAATGAAATTACACCAATAAACAATATTAAATAATGTAAATTAATACTAACACCATCACACGGTGCTCGAATAATGTATAAGAATATAGGTAAATTTCCCCATGTAAATACCATTGACAATTCCCGTAGAAGTAAATCCACATCATTTCTTATATCCAAGATAAAAATTTCCAACATAATCAATAAAATATGAGTATAAAATGGATAAATAGTGTATTTATTTAGTATTACCATTAAATTAATACTTAATAAAATCATATATATAGTCTATCATGAACATGTAAATAAATGATTATAATTTGTATGTGGATAAGATTTAGAACCAACATGAACCTAGACTGGTCAACTAACCAATATTAACCTCACCATGACATTCTCACCAAATAATTTAGCTAGTATTTTAAAATATTAGAAAAATATGTTTAATGAAAATGTTCCCTATTAGAACTTCCTTGATGATTTTCTACTATCACACCCAAATGTCATATGTCATGTTATATGTAAGAACATAGTTTTTCACATATGTATGAATCCTTTAAATTTTAGTATACTTATTTATTTTGGACATAATATGGATTCATAATTTGTAATAAAGTGTCTTAGGGGTGTCTGAGGCATGTTCGGAGCCAAGAAAACAACTTTTTGGGGAAATTGGTCATGTGGCATGGTTGGTGAACGATTGGTGCACGATTTGACTTATCTTGTGAAAGGTCTATTTTCTGGAATAACCATATCTCACAATTAGCACATGGTCATGTGACATAGCCAGGTGATTTCCCCTTCTTCCAATGTACTCGTGCATGGTTTGAGCACTATTTGTCAAAACGTTCCCATGAAAATTTCTGGCTAATTTTGCAATTTTTCAATTAATGATATAAGTTAACCACACCCTCTTCCTCAACTCAAGATACAAATATAGATCCTACATTTATCATAATTTGGATCATTTTTAATTCATAAGTTATGTATCTAGATATCTCCTATGTCTAGGAATTGATCAATCTTCTACTAGTCATCTTGGGTGCACAAAGGTAAGTACTCGAGTCATTTTTAATTGTTATTCCCCTCTCTTTCTCTCAACCTAGTTATCGAGGTATGAGGGGTTTTACATTTTTCATAGATCTAAATTATTATAAGCCGAATTACAGGCTGATACCTGAGTATATCGATCGTACCACCCTATGGTGGGTTCTCTATAACTCATCACAAATGTTCATTGATTTTGGAATTTTCATGTCGGGGAACTTGATTTCATCGGGTGTCACTTATTGAAATTTTATTTCATCAATATAATCCTTATGACCATATTATTATTCTCTTTCCATATATGTGGTAATTTGTTATTGTTACACCCTCAACTCCAACCATTCCATATAGGATGGTATTTCATTTTTTTTTGTGGTTTGGCACTTTTGATTAATTTTTTGTATGTGATCATGCTTTACCACAATAATTGTATGAACTTTTATCTTAAATTCTTCTTTTATAATGAAATGTTAAATAGGAAGTAACATGTCACCTCTACATCACCTACCAAAGGTAAGTGATTCAAATTGACAATTAATAGGAAAATGAAAATTTGGAAGTATACTAAGTATCTAACATGACTAGATTAAATGTAATTAAATATAGGTTTCATGTCTATAGGACCCCTTAACAAATTAATGGATGGTAGAATAATGATACATACATATTTAATATTCCTTAAATTGGATTAATTATGGTTGCATGGTACTCTGTCTTGTCACACTAAAGAAAGGAAAGGACTGAACCAAACATAAATATTAAGTAAATATGACTTGTTGAAAAGGTTTCAGGATACAATACTATATCAAACAAATGAAATAAAAGACCTTAAAAAATGAAAAATTACATGACTTAATTATTAAATAGTACTTTCCTAACACAAGCTCTACATTGATTCATATCAGGAAATGCCATGAACACTCGTGAACCCCATTCTGATTCAAGGATACATCTTGATTAGGTTGAGACCCACCTAGATCCTTATCCTTTACTATTCATGGATACCCAATATGACACCATTAGATCCCTGACATATTATTATAGGATTCCTAGAAATACTCTTTGTATATTTCATTTGCAAGTAGGTTCCATGGTCAAATCCCACCCGACATAGTCATTTCATACCCTCATTTACATTGGAGGAACTCTATGGACTATGTAGGTGTCTCACTGTGTAATACCTTGGACTATGATCCTTAGAGTAGAATCTTATCCTTATCCAGGATACAATTATAACTATGTTGGTGGCCCTTTAGGTCTATATTTCCTTTGTTATTACCTTGTGAATTCATTATTAAACATCATTATAGGTTTTATTTTCCTAACGTGGAACCTTCACTATTGTTAACATGTTACTCATTTATAAACTGGTAATAATAAAATAATTGGCCGGTTATTTTCTTACGAAAGCCAAGGGATGAAGTGGGTACATGGGTATTTAGTTACATTGTGTTGATTTCCTTTATATTTGCATGTTTTCACACTATTAAATTTCCATTACACGGGCTAGATGTTATAGACACTATTGGTGGTGTCCCAATAAGACTTTTATTTGGACCTATCTGGCTATATCTTGGTTCATGGAGTAGATTATATGAATTTATGTTTTGATAAGGGGAATCAAATGAATTTGAACACTATATTTCTTATAGTTTAGGATGGATCTTGGTAATAGATGACTGATGCAGATATCAGGATTCTTTTGATAGTATTTTATTTCAATTATAATTATTCCAAAATGATATTCCTACTACCTTGTAACCATATTTTCATGTTTTCTAGATACATTACATATCATTATCATTTGATATATATTATTCCATTTAATTCAATTATTGTTATGTTTTTCTCTATTTTATGATTTTTCTTCTGTTACTTGTATTGCTATTTCTATTTACCACTATATATATTTACTATTTGTTCTACACCTTATTAATGAAGGAATAGTCTCCCCACTGACACAGACTAGGCCCTCACTTGTAGTCGGAATACTTGTAGGTTTGGGAAGACACAGTTGAGGAAATGGCCCACCATGCTTAGGGAACCTCTCAACTAGTATCTAGGTCTGGGTTTTCAGAATGATTTATTAGATACATGTTATTTTACATTTTTTATCTATTATTTTGATAAAATATAATGGATATTAGGAATGCATTGGGACTTGGACATATTTCATGATTGGGGATCACGAACCCTGTTTCAGGGTAAAATCCACGTAACCCAAAATTATACTTTTTGATCTATTTTTCCAATTATAGTTTAAATTATTTCCCCATTGGGTGATGAGAATAATATATAATGTTGTCGATTATTACTCTTTTTTAGGATTTTCATTCATTATTGGCCCGATGATATAATGGAACGGAGTATTGTCACATTCATCACTATAGGATCCTTTATTTCACATGTCATTCATATTTATATTCAATATAGGTGCATTTCAATGATTTGTATTGCTTGATATGCTTGTTATTGTTTAGTGGTTCAGTGATAGTAATCATATGCTTGAATTATTATTTGGTTTAATTGTGTCACTTACTTTCTAAATTCATGAGGTGTATGGGCCCTAATGTTTTGGGATGAGTAAATTACACCATAATAATATTATATTTTTATTCCAAAGGTCATGGGGAAAGGGACACATGAAAAACAAAAAAAGGCCTATTGGGGTCTATAGTAATGGACACCAAGGAAATCCCATCGAATCAGATTCACCCCCTCTGGTGTAAAGCTAGAAATATTTTGAAGGCATGTGACATTAGAGCCTTTGAGGACCAAGTAGGAAAGATGGACTATGATGTTCTTCCCCTCACTCCATGTGTGGGATACACGTGCATTGCTATTTATGAGGGTTCTGCACTTCCTGATCGTGTAAGATACTACCCACAGAGTGGGTCCTTTCCCATGAATGGATTCATCTATAATCATGGAATCATTTTGGACATTATCTAGGGCGATCTTCCACTGCTTACAAAGATTTAGTCATGTTAGTACATCCTTGGCCACCAATTAAAATGAATTACCTGGTCTATAGTGGGTTGTGAGAGAAATAATTACACTACCTCGAGAGTTTCGGACAACCCCTCCCCTATGTATCTCCCCCACAATGTAAGATCCATCAGTATTGAGTATGAAGACATTGTCGGGGGGATTCCAACACACCCACTGGCCCTACTTAGTGAGGGTTTGGGCCACAAGAGGGAGAACTTGAAGCATCCTCAGGGAAGAAGCATCCTTCCAACTACTGGAAAGAATGACTAGGTCAATCGTGAGACTTATATCTCATAAAGTGATAGACCTCCCGGTTGGAGATGACCCCTCATAGCATGAATGGTTTTGAGCTATCCACAGGCACCAACAACACGTGTTGATGAAGATGGCATGGGAAATCCTTTCCAACCTTTTATCATTTTTTGCCAGGAACTAGCAGTGCAAGAATGTGCCATATTGGGGATCATGGGAGAGAGAAGAAATGAAACCACCAAAGTACCTCTAGAATTACATTGCCCAGCCGCCTTTGAAGAAGATGTGGTTTATACATTCTTCCTTCCTGTTAATTAAAATTGGAAACTCAATGCCAGAGGAATGCCCAGTTTTTTGATGTTACCATTCGTAAGAAGAGCACGGTTCGTCATTAAATAACATAGAATTCTATATTTTGTTGGTTTCAAACTACACCATAAAATCTCATTCCATGCATCATGGTGTTCCTGGTAGGTGAGGATCATGTGGAAGTCCCTCATCATGAACTTCCCCGAAGTGGAAGGGGTGAATACACAAATGTCAGGCTCGACACTCAAGGATATTATCTCATAAATATTTAACTAATACTCATTTAGTATTACCTTGAAGAATTTTGGTTATTGGATTGCTTACATAAAGTAAATGTAAGGGGCTAGACATGAAAGGAAGCCATGCTCATCCCCAGCCCAGTTGCATTTCCAAAAACGGATGCATCCCTCTCCAACTACCCAATGATAGTGATCCTAGAGGCTCGGTATGAGGGGGGATATCCTAGCCCAGAGTGGGGATTCATGAGTGCCCACCATATCCACTGTACTCCTAGAAAACGTTTACATTACCTTCCCCCAAAGCATGCATTCTTCAATGACTTCCCATGAGGGTTTAGCATGCATTCCCCAGATAATGTCGCTTATTCTTCTGACATTGATCCCGCCCTCGATGATTGGTCTGGCCATCTTGTCCCATGATGTCCAATGAATTTTTCCATCAGAGAGAGAAACCCAAATAGAGCTTTCCAAGACCTTATCAATGGCTATAATGACTCCCTTCGGTATATTTTTTGATGTCATAACATACACAGGGATAACAGACAAGATGTTGTTCACCAAACAGATCTGGCCCCTGAAAGAGAGGTAGAGATATTTTCAGTTAAAGACCCGTACAGTTTTCTCACTGAAAACCTATTCAAAGTCACGGATTCTCAATCTTTCTGAAGCTATCGGGGTGCCAAAGTAATATATTGGAAAGGAGCCACGATGCAGATCAATCCTGCTACAAAAGTGTTTCTCCCTTATGGAAGTACATTTGTTTGAGATATATAGGTTGAATTTGGATTTGTTGATAAGTTGGTCTCTCGAATAACAATACTCCTCCATAATCATGTTGATTGTACAAATTGAACGTTTTCTAGAATTTTAGAAGATAATCATATACTTAGTGTAAATCCAGTGGTATATTGGAAGAAGGTTCAATTTTCTACGAAAAGTGAGTATATACCCACTGGATATTGCCTTGTTTGTGAGACAACTAAGAGAGTCATGCATGAGGAAGAAAATACATGAAGAGAGGGGGTATCCTTGTCAAAGCACATGTGTTGCCTTGAATAATTCATGGGTTCTCTCCATGAAAGAGACTTCCATTAATGAGGAACTAAAGCATCTGAAAAGGATATCAACAGCTCAGGAGGAGAAACCCATTCTCGCAAGCACTCTGTTTATAAAGCCGCACTCAATCCTATTGTAAGAATTGATCATGTCCATCTTAATAGCCATGTTGGATCAGTGAGTTTTCATGTTGATATCTCTCAACATTTCATATGATAAGGCAATGTCACATTGGATGGAACACCGCATCACAAATCCATTTTGTTCCATTGAATCCCAGTGGGGAATGTACGTGGATAGTCTGATGTTGATAGTGGAAGCCAGAATTTCATATGGAAAATTGCAAATGATCACTGTCCTGTAGTCATGTAGGGAGGACGTAACCTTGATATTTGGTATCAACATTAGAGTTGTATCACTATCCACCCTCGTAATATTTACCCTAGAAGAAGTCCTGAACTGCAGCCACTATGTCTCATTTGACCATCTCCCATGATACTCTATTAAACGATCCTAGAAAACAATCAAGCCCTAGCATGCTATCATGGTTAAGGTGCATCATCACTTCTTTGATTTCCCTTTCTTCCAGAAAGTCATCCATCAGGTCATTTTCATGTTTGGTAACTAGGCGAGGGATCACTTTCTCAGAGGCCAGCACTACCTCCATTGTAACCATGCAACATCCTCTCATTCAGACTAGCTAGGAGATCCTTGAAGATTGTGTGTTCCATCACCCCAAAAACCACCATATCATCGGTATATGACCCATTATAAAGTAATATATTAGCCTTAGTTATGCGCCTTTTATCCCTGATTCAAGGATGTAAATATTTTTAGTTCTTATCCCCCTCTCGAGGCCATTTGATCCTTGAGTATCCCTTGGCCCTGCATTCCTTAGAATGAATAATCTCTGAAAGGCTTCCATTTTTCTCCACCAGGGAAGCGATGGTCGCCTCATTCCATCTCTCCTCCAAGCTGACTTCATGAAGTTCAATTTCTCTACTGATCTCATTAATATTCTGATCCATATGGGGTAGATCATTAGCCCATTCCGGCATTCTATGCTTAAACCTCCAAATCATGTTGTGTAACACTGCCCAATAGTTCCACCAAGGAGGGCCTCCCCAAGTCATGGACACCAAATCCTGGTATCCAGGAATGTGAGTCTAGTGGTATGAGAACCTGAACGTTTTATTGGTTTCCTACCTT
Source organism: Viscum album (assembly GCA_963277665.1). Lineage (NCBI taxonomy): Eukaryota > Viridiplantae > Streptophyta > Magnoliopsida > Santalales > Viscaceae > Viscum > Viscum album. The sequence continues at coordinate 1,403,923,554 of OY728155.1, forward strand.
GGACAAATGGAAACAAGAAAAAGAGAGCGACCAGATATTCCACATACCATATGACTGACTGTGGCATTAGGAATTCTAATGATGGCATGTAAGTTAGCCAGGCAGTGATCCAGCCTGCAATAGCATCACGTGCTTCCTTTTTTATTGTTGCACCATGTGTAGCGATCTCCAAAGTATCCTTTATCTTCCAAGCCATCAGTCTCCATGAACTGGGTGAAATCAATTCTTTCTTTTTGATGGAAATCTACTCTACCCTTATTTTTAGTCGGTTCTGTAATGGTGTTGAAATCCCCACCAATGATCCAGGGAAGATCCCCTGGTTCGAAGGTGCTGAGTGAATTTCGTAGTGACTCCCTCCTTTCCATATCACATCTTCCATACACGAAAGACACAGAGAAGTGGGAAGTACAGTTCCTAACCTTCTTTTCTAGGAATTGGTCAGCCGCCTGTACCAAGTCGAACGTTGTGTATTTATGCCATAAAATTTAAATGTGTCGGTTCGTAGGGTATGCATGCTTGTATGCATGTATCTTGATTTTCTGAGTGAACTCTTTGAGTTTAGAAGGGTTTTGCATGTGTTTGAGGATGGACACAATGCATTCCATGTTTTTCTTAGACTCTGAATATATGTAATCCATTTTGACTCGCGCACCTAGGGAACTGGCATTCATGATGATCATCAGAATTGGTTGTAAATCCTTATCCCACCTTATCATGCTTATGATATTCAATGGAGTGAACCGGGAAATGAAATGAAAAATGAAATGAAACTTATACTTGATAACTTACTTTAAAATATTTTTATATGTGAGTAGTTAGGGTATAATTTCATGTGTATTAAATTTTCTTATGTTCATATTCCTCTAGTGATGTTAACATTCTTATAACACTTGTTCGGAAGTGTGTACATGGCATTTGTAGACCAATTCTTCAACGACGTCCTCATATTGTACACCAAGCAGGTGGTGAAATCCATGCTACCGACATGGTGGACCTTGATCCACCACCCTTACCTATAGGAGTTCCACCCGAAGAACTTCTTAAGTTACCTAATCTTGGAACTATTTTCCATGTCCTTGATATTTTCATACATCAGACTATGTCGATGCATGTTGACCCCTAGATTGCACCTACGATGGATGATCTAGCTCATACATTCCAACAACATCATCACCTACCTTCTTAGGAGATTTTGGTATGCATGCTACTAATTCTTGGATAGTGGACACCCTATCTATCATTTAGTATCTGAAGACAACTCTGTAGTGGAGGGTCATGATAGCCACATATATGTTGTTGGATTCAGTTAAGCGCTCTGGGGATGTGATTACCCAGGCTAGTCATCATCAATGCATATCATGGGTTGATTTCCAAACGGCCTTCTATGATCAGTTCATTCCCCAAATGATGAGAGATTATAGATCTAGATGGTTCATGAATCTATAGTAGGGTTCTCTATCATTCATGAAGGATTCAAAACATTTCATGTAGTTGAAACACTTCTCACCACTTATTTCTAGTGATGAGCTTTCACGTTCCAGTTACATTGAGGATGGGTTTGCGTAAACCATATATAAGAAGGTGAATTTCATTCTCCTTCATACCATATCTGAAATAGTCAATCAAGCTCTTATCAATGAGAGTAACCTAGGGGATGGAAATAGTACGAGGTTTATAGGGTCAATGTAGCATTAGGTCTTTATTTATAGTAGTAGGAAATTTTCACATGAGGTTTCTCAGTACGGCATTGACAATCAAAGTTTCCATTTAGATAGGTCTAATGTGTGTCATTAGTGTCCATGATAGCAGAACCTAATTCCTCATTTTGATAGAGAACCAGTGAAATGTCGGGATTGCGGTCATGTGGGGAATCTCTAACATTACATCAAGACCTTTCCTCCATCATTGTGTAGGAATGGATTTGTTCCAACCCCAACATTAGGAGTGGGTTATTTTAGGCCACATTAGGTGGAGGGTTGGAATAGTGCTGTCCAGACTAGCTGAGGAGGAAGTTGTGGCTTTGGAAGCAAGAACCTTGATCACTAGGAGCACCAATAGAGAAATTATCATCCTGGTAGTCCATCTGTTTCATAGGGTCATGGATCAGATCCACTTCATACACTATAGCTAATAACTAAGGATCAAGTTATGGGAATATTTACAACACGAGGTACTATTCTTATAGAATCTACTATAGTATTATATTTATTTTATATAGGTTCTTCAGACTCTTTTATATTTTTATCTATCATGAAATTTCATGGACTAGAGATATAGTATTACTATGGTGTAATGACCATATTTACACTGTTAGGGTTACGAGCAGAGGGAATATGCCTGTGTAGGGACCGATCCCTTGAGGTAGGAAGTTAAAATTTCTTATCTAACCTCTTAATTCTCAATTTTATAAGCTCTTATGTAACTATTGGGATTGATTTGTTTGTTAAGTATCATGATTTTTTAATCCGTTGTCACTATAGGGTACTGTTTACATCAAAAGAGGGTAGCATTTATCAACATAAGGGTGTGTGGGATGTCCAGGAAAGTTGATCTAGACTAGAGCATCATGGTCTAGGTGGAGTGACCACCCAGATTGAAAATATCTTCATTTAATATTAGGTATTATGGAAAGTTTATTTCCCTCTAGTAGTTGATTATTTATGGGACATATTTCCTGGTGATTTTTCTTGATTACCTCATAGGGGATAGGTACAAATTATAATTAAGCTTCTTCTGGGAGTATCCCTAGTTTCCATTCCCTTATATACGATGGAACCTATAGAGCTCAAGAGATCAAGTGACAGTTAGAAAACTTATAGGACAAAGGTTTTATATAGCCGAATACATCCTATATGGGTTCAACGGTTCTTCTTTCCGAGAAGGTAGATGGAACCATATGTCTATGAATAGATTATAGAATGTTGAACCAATATAAATTTAATAACTGATATCCAATTCCTTGAATAAATTATCTCTTGGACCATTTTCAGGGATCTGGTCTCTTCTTTATGATTGAACAATGATCGGGTTATCATCATGTTTGGGTAAAGAAAATAGACATTCCTCAAATATAATTTCATAATAGTTATGGTCTGTATGAGTATCTAGTGTTCCTTTCGGCCTTACAAATTCACCTTCCTTTTTCATGGATCAGATGAATATGGTGGTACAATCCAATTTGGATTCTTTTTTCATGGTCTATATAGATGACATCATGTTTTATTCTAACACATGTGGACACTGTGATAGTAATATTGAGATCATTCTTAGTTCATTGAGGGATTGTAAACCTTATTCCAAGATAGATAAGTTCCACTTCTAGATCTACAATTTTCACATCATGGGTCAAATAATAATAGAATCAAGAATATCTATTGACCTAAAAAATGTTATTGGTGTAGTTTTCATGGAGAATCCCATGAATGTGTTTGATAAAAGATGTTTCTTGGGGTTGGATGAATATTAAAATAATTTAACCCTAGACATATCATTTCATTATTAACCTCTTATGGGACATAAAATGTAGGTTTTAATGTTAATTTGGCTAGAACCATGTGATAAATCCTTTTACGATCTAAATAGGAGGCATGTATGGGCACCAATTCTAAATTTTCAAGAGGCTGTAAGAGGTTACATTTTCATCTATGACGCATCAGGAATTGGGATAGGAGCATTAATAATGTATAAAGATAGAGTCATTGAATATGGATTTCATATTTTGAGTCCTCATGAGATAAATTACACAATACATGACCATGAGCTGGCAGTAGTTTTCTATTACCTATGTTGTAGGAGACATTATTCATGGGGTGAACACTTTGTGGTGTAAACAGACTAGAAGAAGAAAATATATATTTTTACTCAGTGTGAATTGAATATCAGATAGATGAGATGGTTTTTATATCTACAATCCATTGATTTTGAGATTGACTATATTACAATGAAGGGAAATGTGGTTGCTGATGCACTGAGATCAATAACATAGGCACATACCATATGGGAAGTAGGTGATGAATGGAAGTTAATAGGTCACTTTTCTGAGTTTCGTTTAGAGTTTCATGATAGTCATGAGTATTCTTATCAATCATCATTTTCAGTTACCTCTTCCCTCCTTGAGAAGGTTATGAGTATACAGTTTTTAGATCATAGAGGCTTCGTACACTGTCAGAGTATATCAGAAGATGACCCACCTTCTAGTTAGTCGTTTGACATAGACAACATTCTGCATATCCATTGATGTATCAAGTTCCCTACATATATGAGATAGGAGTTGATGAAAGTGTCCCACACCTCTCAATGTTAATGTTATAAAATCATATCATACAAGTATCAAGAAATGTGTCACCAGTATTGGTGGCTTTTGATAAAACATTAGATAAAAGACTTTATCAGTAGGTGATCCACCTATTTCCTGGTGAAGGTGTAGCCCCGGGGTCCTGTAGTATTGTTACAACTGCATCTATTCCCAAATTGGAAATAGGAATATGTTTCTCTGGACGTTTTATTCTGTTTAGCTAGGTCACCTAGTGGTAGAGACGCTATATGGGTTTTCATTGATGGCCTAATTAATGTAGCCCACTTCATTTCTATTTTGGGGACATTAAAAGATCATGAGAATTTATGGTTTTATGTCTATGAGATTATATGAATACACGGGGTCCCTTATACTATCATTTGTGTTAGGTATTCTAGTTTCACATCACTGTTATTGTAGGGATTGTCGAAGGATATGGGAACAAAGGTTATTTGAAACATAACTTTTCATCCATAGCCAGATTGACAATTAGATTGGAAAATACAGGTTCTACAATATATGGACCAAACATGTGTTTGTGATTTTTATTGTTCATGGAAAAATAAGATCACTCTCATTGACTTCTCCTATATTAACACCTTCTAGGAGAGAATTTAGATGGCTCCATTTGATCACTTATATGGTATGTCATGTAGTTGACCCATATTCCGGATAAAGGTTAGTGAGGTGGTCCTACTAGGTCCTTGTCTCATTCAGGAGCATTGTATGAAGATCATCTTATCAGAAAGCATATGACTATAGCCCATTATAGACGAAAATATTATTCTAACTGTCATTAATGACCTCTAGAGTTTGGGTCAGATATCTTTTTTTCCTTCATGTATTTCTTAAGATATGGCATAAACAGTTACATAAGAATTTGATGTTGTTTCCTCCTTATATAGGTCATCTTTAGATCTTAGAGAGAGTTGTTCTAGTATCATATCAATTTATAAAATGATCACTGAACATTGAAATTTTATAATTTATCAATTTCTTTTATCATAGATATTACTACTCCCTAATGTGTATACCATTGTACACATGTTGTATAAATTGAGTGATATTTGATTATTTGGGGAAATATTGATAATTGTAAATTTATTATTCAATATTGATATTTTAAATGGACTATTATTTATTTTGATTATTTTATATGAGAAATTTTTTGATTGGAAATTTCAAGTGGAGCTGGGACATTATACAGAATTGTGATGAATCAATAAGTTCTCATGAGAAAATGAAGATGGGTAAATGGGTTTCAACCCTAAATTTAAACTATCTTGTGAAAGTTCTTGACGGTGTAGGTTTTCATGTTCTTTAGATATAACGTCCTTTAAGAAAGAATATCCACATTTAGAATCAGTTTTTTATCATCCGTGACATTTTCCATCAATATATCTATTGAAACATTTCATATCAGTTAAATGATTAAATGGCGTGTGTTTTAGATTCTAAACTTTCAATATTGATTTTTCCTCATCTAGTTATTTTAATGTAATAAGCTTCTAATTATTTCCTTTCCATATTTTATATGTAGTTCATTACTAATATATTTATTGTGTGGAATGTGTCTTCAGTTATTTATATTGTCATTTATATTATTCTAATTTATTCATTATTACTTCCTCTATACTTTACCCTTCAAAAATATTTGTGTTCACCCATATTATTTTCCTTCTCTATGAGTTTAAAGATTACTATGAAATATAAGTAGGGATTTACTAATTAGAATAATGTTAAACATGATGGTTTTTATTTTGAAAGATGAATAAAATTTTATATTGTAATTAGTGTATTTATTTTCAATAAAATTCTCATATATTTATCTAGTTAACCAAGACGAGTGATATCCTATTCTATAGAGATTTTAATCCATCTAATCATTCCAATGTAGTTAGTACCTACGTCAGGGTCTAGGATATTTGGGGTTAGGTATCTATAGTTAAATACCATTTAAAATATATGTACCATGAAGATCCGGGGTCCAGACAAGCTAGCAAAAATATTAATAAGTAAAAAAGGGAAGAAAAACTACCAATCATTATAATGGGTATTACAAGAGTTGGAGTGTATCACACCCCACATTTCATCATAAAAAATGTGGAAACAATAATCTGGTATACTACACTACCTTATGGTACTTAGATCCAAAATTTCTTTCTCGGATAGAGATTTAACAATTTGATTAGCTACCCTATAAATAGGTGATACATATATTCATGGGATTCTAGAATGATTGAGATAGGAAATTCAGTGAGGGACGATTCTCCATGGAATGTGTCAAGATGTACTTTGAAATTAGACATATAATGTTTTTAATCTGAATCAAAATTCATATGTTTTACCAATTGTGGTAGACAACACAATTGATTGTCTAAATTATATCACAATTCTTATCTTTGAAAGAATTATCTTCCTGATAAAGTGGTTAAAAAATCTTTTGTAAATCCATGGTAGGTGAGGAAAACACACCTATATCCTGATGGTCATGGAGAGCCAGTTCCATCTCTATCATTGTTAATATTAATTAATTAGGAGAAAAATGGAATATATTAGATAAACATAATAGTTAGAGGCTTCCACAGCTTCTCAAAAATGCCAAGAATCTAGCATTTTTTGAATTCAGCAACATAATTTTTCATGGTGCCCAGTTGAACATTTGTTGTATTGTTGATGCCTCTGTTAATAGAGATGGAACATGCCATAAAATGTTTAGGGTGATTGATAAAGGTTCTTTGTTTTTGGTAGTCCAGATTATGTGGATGACAGAGGTAGTTTCCACAGGTAGTAGGTTATGGTTTTCTTACTCATCCCACTCACACTAATTTGTAAACGGATTTCAACTATGTGCCTACAATATTTATTATCAAAACAAAAATTATGCAGAAATAATTCTAAAAATACATGGTGTGTGAACATTCCCTACGTATATGCTTCACAATTATTTCTTTCCATGCTTGCAACTATGAAATGTAGATGAAATTTATTTCCCTACTTTATTGAATTGGTCATGCATTGGTAGTCAGTTCCACCATAACCTCAAAAGAAGTAGAAGCCTTGATGGTTGAAAAAATGGTTCTGTGAACTAATTCAACCATGATCGTGATCTGTGGGATCCATCAATCATCATGACATGATAATATTTGGCATTTAATTTTACATTACGATTGGGTTTCTAGACCAAGGTATCCTTATACATAAAAACAAAATTCTGTATTTCTAGAATAACTTGATGGGAGATAATGGAATCAAAATAAGAATGTGGATTCATGACATCATCCACAGTCATCTAAAGCATAGTGGATGAAACAATAGTGATGTCAATGGGACAATCCAACCATGGGGTAATCCCGCAATTATGATTTTAATCCCCACTGACCAAAAACTTCAAGTGCTGCAAGATATCGTTGAAAGAATTCCAGAGGTAGGGACACATATACTAGTTGATGTAGTGTGGGTATCCATTTATATAATTCTATTTTAACTATCATGAAAAAAAATCAGTCGATGGGTCATTTAAAGACAAATGGTTCCATGTGAACTTGTTGAAAAGGCCATCATTGATGTTTTTGTGACCTTTGACATGAAGACCTCCCATGTTAGAAGGATTAATACAATCCATCCATGAAATAGTTATGACTATCCTTTCATACACCAAGTTTTTTCAATAATAATTTTGTGATCATAAGTTTAATATCCTTCAGCATTTCTTTTGGACATCTGTAGAGTGAAAAGGCACACACCAATCTAGAAGGGATAACTTGGTTGATGAGGAATCCCCTCCGAGAGCATGACATGGTATTTACCTTAAATTTGGAAATATGATTGATGATTCCAGAATATATATTCTCATGACAATGACATAAAAAAATCCCACAAAACAAGGTAACCCCAAGGTAACTGAAAGGGAGTAATCACATTTTTCACTCAAAGTGGTCTAGCGATTCTATTTTCTTTTCCAATAGGGATCCCACTTCAAAAAATGATGAAATATTTTCGCCAAATAAGGTAATGACCAACCACCTCATCATATTGATTAATGATATACTTGAAAACAACAATGGTATTTCTTGAGGTTTTCTCAAAACGAAGGATATCATCATCATAGAGACAATGAGATGGTACGAAGGTATTTCAACCATCATTATATTTTATAAATACCTATGTGGGTGAGTTAATTGAAACATCTACTCATTTAGTCCCCAAAAGGATAAAAAGGGATCCTTTAAAGTTGATACCCATGAAGACCACTTCTAGTACATGAGATGCATCCCTTAGGGGATCCATTAACCAAAATCCACAGTCGTGTAGAGGTGTGAATATTGAAAATCAATCTATGAAAAACATTAGAAAATATATTCCTTATGAGTTATCCAAAAATAAAAATCTAATTTATAGTATCAAAATACTTGTAAATTTCAATATTGAGATTAAAATACCTTTATTAAATGTTAGTTTCATTAATAAGATAATTTCAGATGTAGTGAATAAGATATTTTGTATGATTCTACCCAGAACAATCCAAAACAGATGTGGGGTGATGTGATATTTTATAATTCCTATCAATATCTTCATTAAGATATTTCTATTATCTTTTAGAATCATGTTTACAAGGGTAATTATTCTGAAAACATTGTTGACCCGATTTTATTTTCATTATCATGTATAAGATAAACGAATATCGAATTACATCCACGGGGAAGAGAGTCATAGATAAAGATATCCTCAACTACATAGACTATGTCATCATGAATAATCTTCTAGTAAAACATGGAAAAAAATTAATAAACCCATCAGGTCCAGTATCACTCTCTATATTAGGAGATACAATTGATTCCTTAATCTCATCTTTCTAAGAGTTTATAGTGATGACACTATTCTTTCTCCTCCACAAAAGTGAAAATTATAACAACTATCTTATTAATGTATCAATACCATCAGAAGTTTTTAACTTCATTGATGGAATTCACCATTACATCTGATATTTGACTTTTCGAAGAGTGAAAACACCAATCAGAATTTATGGCCATAAACATTTACATTTCTATTTATTGTGATTTTTTTGAATTTTTTTTTATATTTCACGACTTTCATCAATAGAGCATCATATTTATTGCATTCCTACCTTTCATTAACATTCAGTAGGTCGAAATGTCTTTAAATAGACCTTATTTAATCCATATAAGTGTTTTTTTTATCCTGGTTTCATATTTGGTAGCTTCCTAACTACTTCTCAACATTCTTAGTCTTCGTTTCAATATTGGATAAAGAGTTCATACTCCATTCCCTTATAAGTATTTTAAATTATTTAGCTTCTCAAAAAATATATGAAGTTGGATTCCAATGAAATCCATTTTCCATGCTTGGAAAATAATCTCTCAACACTTATGATTGGTGATCCATCCATTGTTATAGAAAAATGGTAAGGTAGATGACATTGTTGCATGTGTATAATATTCTAAAATTATTCTGTTATGATCCAAGTGATGTTAGGAATGGTGTGATCTGATATGTAATTAGATTCACCTGTGTCATCTATATAATTAAATCATCTATCTTGTTTTATATCTTATCTTTCATTCAGATTATATCATTTCCAAGTGAAATCAAGAATTTTGAGTGGAAATTTAGCATGACTACATTGATCAATGTTGCAATAAAATTGAACTAAGGGAACTCTGTAGAAATTCATTCCAATTTTTTATTTAGGTTTTATGTCTGTATTGAAATCACACAAAAATACCCATTTATGGAATATATATATAAATATATCCTTCTGATTTTCCCATATCTCAATAGGTTTGATGTATGATATTGAGGCATAGAAAAAATATACTAGGATGTCACCTCCTAGATAGTCAAGAGAGATAAAATTGCATTGGGATTTAGTATTAATTGATGAGATTAAAATATTATCATGCATGAATAACCAATGATGATCCATGTTAATGACGTGGAGGTTTTTGGAGAAAAAGCAATTTCTAAGAGAGGCACATTATAAGACACTCCATTTTTGAAAGATCATATTGGGCACCTCAATTCCAATGAGAAATAGAATTTGGACCATGATATATTTCCTAAGGGCTTTTTCCATTGGTATATTCTAAATCCCATGAAAATTACATAGAGGATCTTAATTGTGGGGGAGTCTTGTTGATTTTTCATGGTCGTCTACCCTTTTCCAAATCATTGTGTCCTTTTAATTTTCTACCCTTACCTATATCTGATAACAAATCATTTCATTCATTCATTATCGATTAAGAATTTTCCACCAATTTAGCTAGTTCAAGACTGATTTGTACATCCTCTCAACTTGCAGATTTTTTAACTTGTTCAATGGCTTACACATTAACAGTATCTTAAGACCAAATATTCACATTCAGAGGTATGAACTAATTTCTGGATTCTAGGTTTGTAGATATTTTCTTTAACTAAGTGACTTTTTGGTAAGCCTTATAATGAGGAACATGCAAGAAGGGATCCTCAATGGTAGAATTAATCATTATTGTAGTCCCATATATTCCATTCAACTTATGAATTCATATAGTGGAAGTGGTTTTAGGGATTAGATTATCCTTCCTAACCTTAGGTCTGAAATCATTTTAATCATCACACTGAATAGTCTATGTTATTCTAAGAGGAAATGTTATACCCTTCCCGAAATATCTTGGACTGATCATAGTAGGATTGATAATAACCATGGAATTGTTACCTTTACCACCTGACTAATTCATATTATAAAATATGGGATCCTCACTTGAGGTGAAACATAATGGTTGTACCTTCCCAAGTTCTTGGTTGAAGCAATTTTTATCAGCACCATGTAAAGGAATAAGTGTGTTGAGAGGCAAAACATGACCCCACCCAGTATGTCATGTATTAATTATAGTAGGTTATGAACTTTCCTATGGCTCCTTCCCTGATCCTAGAGGTTGCGAATTGATACAGATGGATTCATTGGGCTTCACAGATGAGGTATTAGCTGATGGATCCAAAATCACAATTCCCTCACCATTAGGTTTCTTCCTATGGATTAGAGAGTCATCAATAGGATGCTCTTGCAAATTTTGATCCTAAATTTTTGTCCCATAAATTGTTCCTAGAATGACCAGAGTAATCATTATTCAATGATACATCATGTTTTTCCTCATTATAGGTTCCTGGTTTGGTATAGATATTCCAATTGGTATTTTGTTCCTTCCCCATCCTCATTACACAAGTACAATCATAATGTCATTTAACATTGAAAAAAATTTATTCATTATCTATGTTAGAATCAGCAAGTAGATGGAAAACGTACAATCCACCTATGTAGAACATAGGCATCCTTTCATACTATGTTTAAAGGATAATGAAATCATTAATTTTTGTCATTATATCTTCATCAACCAAAGTGGTGCACATATCAACATCCACCAATACTTTGGAAGAATGCCCAAATTATGGGTTATTTGTTTTCTTATCCAATCAGATAACATTACCAACAGATGAGGAAATGTCAAATATAATCCATTGAAGCTAGTATAAATATTCATACATATACATATGTAACCAAATTTGTGTATATGTGTTCCAGATATTAATGGGATCAAAATTCATGTCCCACTTCTGTATACAAAAGAAGCCAGGTTTCTAAAAAAAATGACCTCATGCTCCACACGTGCCACTTTCATTCATCATAAATAAAGACTATATGATCATATACTCATCCCATTGATTCCATAGTCCATTAATCAAACCCCATATATCTTATAATTGATTTTATATATCATTCAATTCCTAGAAAATCTCAAATTTTGTGGTTATGACATGTGAAATGATTGAAATTATTCACTGGAAGGCCCTTTCTTCAACTCCTTATGGATTTTACCAGACATGAGACACTTTAACGTTATTGATCACCGATCTAGGATGAGGTTAATTGAAATAAGTAAAGGAATGGTTAGATAGATCCATAATGACTTCCACTAAGATCTTTTTTTAGAATTTGTCATCAGAACAATATGCCAAATTTTATCTCTTATTTATAATAGATAAGAAATCATTTTTTCTTATGTGGTTACCCTATAGATATTATGACTCCTCTCCACTAATATTTTGATCAGTAAATATCTTCTCATTGATCCTTTGGTTTTATATTTTATAGTTTTCGACTTCCTCAACATGCACTTCCATATTTTGGAAAATCTATATTGGAAAAAATTTATATTTATTATATAGTACTATGGATACATTATAATAAAATAGAGTATATCTAGTTTTCATAAAATACAATAAAATTATTAAATAGATGATATTAAATAAAACCCACTATAGATATTAAAATTTAGAAACTCCATAAAAAAAGAATGATTTTTTATAATTATTTATTCTCAAGAACAATGTAATGATTTTTTTTGGAATTATATATATTGTATTGTGTAATTTATGTATTAAATATATAACCTAACTCAAGTAATATAAAATTTAGAAGGAAAACCCATTCAACTTCAGAAACGATGAAAATAAAAATTAAATCAATCCAAGAACATGACATGAAAAATTTATTCCACATAATTATGTAAATTAAAAAATAATAAAGGGGAATAAATTACAACATAAAAATGAAATCATCGTAAATAACCTGAATAATTTTTAATAAATTTAATTCTATACACATAAATCCATTACAGAATTTATTACATTTGAATAAATACCTCATATATTTGGTAAATTATAAATTATCATAAAAAAACATAATAAAGGAGTTATAAATTATATAATAATTCTATATCCTTAATATATACAATAATAATGGAAATTAGTTTAAAAATGAAACATGTACTGAGAAAATTTTTGAGATGAGAAACCCTTAACGTGATCCTAACTTTAACAACCAGACCCTGGAAGCCGATAGCCTATTTGTACTACCATTACAGTGGAATTATTACATGGAAAAAATAATGTAGGATCAATGAGATTAGTAGTCTTTGTAAAAAAGATACATTCATGAGCCTTGTATTACAAAAAAAATAATTACAACATGATTTTTTTCTTTATGTGATAAAATTATTCCATATATTATTTTATATCATTCATACTAAAATTAATGAAATCATAGTGATGGGAAACAAAATCAGACTGAGCTAAAATGATCTATAGGTCCTTGTATAGTGGAAGAAATAAGGAATCAATGATAATAGTAAATTCGGAATAGTAATATCTAAAAATAGAATCCTTATAATTAATAAACATGATGGGTAATCAATATAAAAAGCTAATAACTCAAAACCCATTCCATTCAACTAACAAGATAATATATAATAATTATGGATTTGAAAATATCCAAAACACATGCCAATTAATCAATGAATAAGGAATGAAATGAATCCATATTAATTCCTATAAATAATCACATGGTTAAAGAATAACTGATTATGAACGTGGAATGTTCATAATTATTGGGAATCTACCCAAGGCATATGAAAAAAATTCCCTTCCAAAACATTCATTATTCATTTTAAATAAACAAGTAGAACTCCATTTTTGCTGAAAAACATATTTGTCTCATGAAAAAAATTAAATGCCTCAAGGATATATGTAATGTTTGGGCCCACACGTCGGTGTTTATCCTAAGCTTTCCTAATACCTAATAGTTGATTTAATTAAAAAACACACTTTATCAATTATCTGTAATGAATATATAAAATGGATTCATCAATATTTCCCCAGTAAATTAGATAACATTCAATGTAAACACCATATGTAAAAATGATATATGGTTTAGGAAATGAACATATCCCTGATAATGGATATATATAAATAGTAGAAATTAAGTGTTAACATATCATAGGAAATTGAATATTCTAAGGGGACATAATTAAAGAATCAAGGAAGTGATTGTTATAATAAAAAAATAAAAAAATAAATCAAAACCAATCTAAGGAATGAATTACAATTTAATCAATAAAAATCATCCCATGTGGTGTAAAATAATGTTTTTTTGTCCTCGATGGATAGAATCACTATAATAATATATTTTATAAACATTCTTGAGTAAAACATCATTTTTATTTTGGAAAAAAATCATAAATACTTTTATTTGGAAATATATTTTTAAAAAATTTTATCAAAAAATTATTATTTTAATCTTGAAATGAAATATTTGATGAACTAAATATGGTTAAATATGTACATGGTTTATGTTGAAAAAAGAAAAAACATTTTTCATGATAAAAGTTACAAAAATTCATTGTTTGTAAGAAGATAATAAGATTCATTTGAAATCATTTTTAAAATAAAAAATGGTTAAAATGAATTAAATAGATAAAATTGTAAGGTTTTAAACTTATTTTAAATTTATTTAGTAATTATGTGTTTAGATGAAAATAAGTTCTCTGACTAAATAAAAAAATGAAGTTTGGTTTTATTAAAACCATTGAACAAAAATATTGATTATAACATGGTAGAAAAATCATACTATTAATTTGAAAATTTCATAAATATCAATAGAAGAATAAAATTAAAAAACATATTAAACAAAAATCCATTAATTTATTCTTATGGATATTCATTTTTAAAAAGTCTTGAAAAAATTTAAATTATGAAGTAAATCCTTGAAAAAAACATAATGTTTATGTGAGAATCGATCAATAAATATAATATGTTTGTAAAATTTAAATCCACATAAAAAGGTTGTTTTCAATTTATATATAGTAAATTTTATTACACACATAATATTTTAATATTAACGATAAATAGAAATTTATATATTCCAACAGAAATAACCGAGTTATAAAATTCTTTTGCAACCAGTGATGTTTAATTAAACTGAACATAGATGAGATAATTAAAATTGAAACAAAAAATATAACTAATAATGATATAATCATGATATTACATGTTAAATTTGATTTATAGAAATCACATATAAGAAATTAGTTACACAAAAAAAGAATGTAACAAATAATGGAGATTTAGAAAAAGTCCCATACTAGTTGGTGACTTTTAAATTATAATACCATTGAAAGAAATACATTCAAATGAAACTATAAAAACCATTATGATAAATGTTTTCATGAAATAAAATAAAATAGGGGAAGTTTATTCCCCATGCTAAATAACTAATTGATGAAATGGTGTATGCCTCTTGTAATGAATGGTTAGACAAGAACACATTACCTTGTTGTTACTTTTTGATGAAACTCTATTATCCTATAATATAATGTATTTAAGATTTTGAATAACTTATTCAAGAACCATAATCCTATTAATAATATTATAAATTATCTTGTTATAATATATTATTACCAATTTTATTAAAATCTTTCATTATTTTTACAATTTCAGGTGTAAATTGCCTTGTTTGCCGGGTACCTTTTAAATTGTTATTTTTGTTCCAATTATGCAGATCTTGATTTAATCATCTCTAGAATGTTATATGATTTCAAAATCAGATATATATATATATATATATATATTATGTATATATAAAAATAAATAATTTTTGGTCAAAATATATGATATGTAATGTTCATGGAAATGGTAGGTCATACGTACACATTAATTCTACATTCATTTCTTTATCATATTTTAAAAGAATAAAAAATAAATGATATATATATATATATATTATATAAACTATGTCATTTATATCATATATGACACATTATTTTAATAAAAATTCCCCTTATATAATTTAGGTATAGGGTTAACGAATTACATCGCTTAAAGGCATCAGTAGTCCACACATCCACAAATAATGATTTCGTATCCCCAAAAATGGATATCGTGAAGGATTGTGTAATATAGAAATTAAATAAGTATAAATAAATTATAAATATCATATAAATATAATTTAAACAGTGTTTCTATCATAATTTCTACCACAATAGGTGGTAAATGTATGTTTTGGGCAGAGTGGAAGGGTGTGATGGACGATGCCCAACATTTCTTTTTTTTATCATGATTGATGATCAATCTAAGATCTATACGAGGTTTAATTATTTTTTTACAAATATATTTCTTATTGTTGATGGTAGTAATAGTGTGTTGAACTTTCAATATGTTTTTTGGGATAAAGGATAGGTGCACAGGCTGCAAAAATGTTGTCCAAACTGTGTGGATGTCCTAAGAGAAATTGTGCACAGTAGCAAGTTTAAGGTAGTAGCTTCCACATGGTTGGTGAATGGATAGGTAGACCATGTGAGGAGGTCATGTGAATAATTTAGTAATGATGCAGTAGTAGAATGGATATTGCACAGTTTTTTTAACCATGTGACTAAACCATGCACGAGTTAAAAATCACCTCCTAACAAAGTAGCTCTAGGTCGACATCTCAATTAATACCCTGGTTTTGTGCCAAACTAGCTCAGAAAAAGTATTTTTCTTATCTTACGACAAAAAAGGTTTATTCCATCGATCCATATGTAATATGAAGGAATCCCTTGGTGACTGAAATCTGAATTCAGGAGGAATGTCATTGTTGTTCACCATTCTTGTCATGTTTCCATACATCTACATGGTACTACTTCTTCCCTCTCTATTTTTTATGAATACACATACTATTGGTTGATCTATGATTTTTTATGCCCACTATTGTGAAATTTTGTCTTTTTGTTGATAATAGATGATATCTATGGTGGTTTCTTGGAGAATCGAGCTGGTATCTTGAGCGTTCTTCACCCATATTCAGTATTCGTCAAAATGGAAGTGGTTGGTGGATTTTCTATTGACTCCTCTTAGTAAAACATATTTTAATGATTTTAATTTTAATATATTGTTTGGAAATTTTTTATAATTGGATTTTTATAATTTTTTGGAATCCATTTTTAGTGAAAGTTTAGTAAATTGTTGAAATATGAAAAATTGGTGGTATTGAATAAAGTTCGTTGATTCCCGATTTGGAATTGAGGATTTTAAAATGTTATTTCTCTAGAATTGTAAAAAAAATATTTGAAAAAAGTATTTTCAATGAAATTAGTAATTTTATTTAAATTTAATTTTTGTTTGGAATTGGATTTTTAATGGTTTTCAATTTAAGAATTGTTTTATTGAAGTAGATTTAATTGGTTTATTTGAACTGTTTTTTAATATATGTGTTATGTGGGTTCATGCCTAATGTTCCCCTGAATACAATATGTGTACCATTAGGGTAAATGGTACAAGAACATATATTTTGTTCTATGCATCATTGCGACATAAGGAGATTGGATGAGAGAGAACTCATGAGTATGGAACTATCAAACGAAGCATTCATGGGTGTTTGTGTTTTCTTAACCATATAATGTGTATGCCCAAATAAAATTTGGAAATGGTTTTAAATCCTTCTATGGATGTTTTTTTTAAGTATTAATTGATGTAAATTTGGTTTTAATAAAACATCTTTCTTTTTTAAAAAATTAATTTTGAAGATGGTTATAATTTGTTATAATCTTTTTTGGGAAATTGTTTTATATAAATGGTTTTATATAAATGTTTCTAACATTTATATCTAGGTGGAATTATTATGAATGTATCTTTGGGAAAGTCTAATGAGTTTTATACTCACCCAATGTTTTTATATTTGGTTCTATTGAAGATACAATCTTATCGTACATGGGATAAAGTAAAATATCACATGTATTTTTCATCACCTCGTGATACATGGGTTTTTTGGTTATGTTGGAGCATGAAGCATGTAGAGAACGAGGTATTGTGTTTTTCTTAAATTTTCTTGCTGTTATATTATTATTTTTTTACATTGATAGTTTTATAGTATTCTGTTGCACTACACGTTAGTATGTTTTGTTATAATGATGATGGATGAATTGTCTTGTTTTTATCTTTCATCATATATTTTTTATATGGTTGGGGTTTCCTGGTTAGTGGTTTATTTCATAAAGGGTAAATAATCCCCACATGAATTTGAATCCAATTGGCATTTATTTCCAACCTTGGCAGACTTGGCAATGTCTCTTAAGGCATAGTAATGATTAATTGTATTCATAAGACAATGTGAATGAATAGGTCATTAGAAATGGTATCAGATTGTTTGATCAAAAATCTTGTTGAAGATAAGTGGAATCAGGTCATTCCTTTCATTGTGGATCAAGTAGTGATTTTTTATCATGGTCCTGAAGTTGAATATTTTTCTTAACTATTCATTTGGTTGTGATATTATTATGGAATAAAATTTTCATTTCATGAAATGTAGATTTTAAAAAATTGTAGTGAAACTATTAATGCTTAATTTCATGTTACCTGGGAGTTGGGTACATAACTATTTTCGAGATAGTCATAGGATATTGGAATCTCACTGTCATGGGTTTATCCAGGGATATGAGAATGAATTGCATTGTATAGTTATAAATTCCCAATAGTATTTGATATTTAATTTAGATTAATAATAAATTATTTTGTACAATGTTTTCGATTTTTGAAAAAAAATGAAGAATTTTTTCAAGTGAATGATTTGAAAAGATAACTCTTTTTGAATTATTAAAATGGGATGATTTTAAAATGTAATAAAATATTTTTGAAATATAGTTAAATTGGAAGATTTTTTTTTCGAAAATCATTGTTGTGATAGTTGATGTGATGGAAATTTAAATTCTAATCCATCAATTACAACATAGTGAGACTTACCGAGTATGATATTTGTTTTAATAATGGAACCTGATAGGGATTATAGAAACCAACTTGAAGAAGTTGAATAGAACATGGCTACACCAGAACCACACCTAAACCAATATCCATTTCGGAGTATCATTCACGAATAAGATGATATGAATATAGGGAACTAAAGGGATGAACCATGGAATGTGGATCATTCCATTCAGTTTAGGATGCAGAATCCACCCACCTTATGTGGTGATTCTGAACAAGAAAAGATAGAGGTGTGGTTGAATAGGATGATTTGTATCTTAGATTTCATCAACACACCAGCATAGTTCTAGGTTAATCTAGATGTGTATATGATTAAGGATCTTGAACCCCCGTAGTGGGATCTAGTTATGCCAACAAAACTGATTTGAGGCTTTAATTGGGTGTATCTTGATGATTTTTTTAACAAAAAATTCTATCCTCACAAATTCAAGATACATAGAAAGACTGAATTATTCATCCTAATAGAGGAAAATCTTTATTTCATAGATTATACTAATAAATTTATGAATCTTGTGCATTTTTCATCAGTGGTAGAAGAAAATGTGTTTTTAAGGCATGCATCTTCGAATCAATGATAATGTAGAATATTTGATCGATTATTATGGGGATATGTATTACAGATTATACAGAGATGGTGAATAGATTGACAGTGGATAAATTTTATATATCCGGATTTATGGGGGGAATAAGAATGATAGTACCCATGGTAAATGAAAGGAAGTTGAATACAAGAAGAAATGTGAAGAGGGACACCTATTTTCAAAGTGGCAGTGGGACACAAAATTAGATGGTTGGATTAATGAAACTTTTTCGAGGATAAAATAGAAAAGAGGGATGCTTCCAATACGGTTCTATTGACAACATGAAGTGGGAGTGTATAAAACCATCTTTATCAGTCCACAATTTCCACAATATGGGACATCTTATGTCCTTTTGTAACAGTTCTCTAAGGTCAGGTCCATGAGATGCTTCTTAGGGGTTGTAATAATCTTATGCTTTGACTTCATGAGGAGCATAATTAGATGCATCAGCATAACATAGATAGCCATGGTGATTCTAGGAATACAATAACTCCTCAATAAGTAAAATCTCCACAAATAAATAAGGAGTATTTCACATAAATGAAGTTATTAGATGGATATGAATAGGAAATTGTGGATGGCTAGGTCGGACCATACATGTTGAGAGATATGATCCTATTGAATTTTAACCTTATGAAAGCGTTGTTTGATAATAGTTCATCACATTATTTCATTTCTTGTGATTATGTTAATGTTATATGTTTAAATCTTGATATAATGCCCTATGATTTTGAGATTCAATATCCTCTCGATTATAGATAATGTCGAGCCTTTGTGCATATATCATGTTAAATAACCATCGATGGAGATATGATGAGGTGGGACTTCCAAGTGTTGAAGATAGATTTATTTGATTTAATCCAAGGTATGGATTGGCTGAAAACATTCAATACTAAAATAGATTATTATAGAAGAATAGTGATTTTCACAACTGAGGAAGGCATCAAGAATCTCTTTAGAGGACTGGGGGTTGTAATGATAAGAGTAATGAGTTTGTTTCCACCAACTATGGGAATGATCTCATACAAGATGTGGTTTTGAATTAGGCATTTAAGGAAGAGATTAAGCATAACAATTTCCTAGTAGTTGTGGTTAAAATTCAAGATGTATCTCCCAAGAACTTCTCAGGTTTACCACCTATATGGGAAGATGAGTTAACGATTGATCTCTTTCCAGGGACAAGAATAACTTTCCATTTTTATTATATGATGAAACCAACAAAATTAAGGGAATTGAAAGATCAATTTGAAGAGATAGAGAGAAATTGTTTAATTAGACCTGGAATAAATTTGTGTGAAACACAAGTCTAGTTTGTGAACAAAGAATATTAAACTCTATTGATATGTGTGGATTAATGTATGCTTAACCATGTTACGATAAAGAATTGGTATCCACATCGACATGTTGATGAACTGTTCGATCAATTTTGGGAAGACCAGTGGTTCTCTAAAATTTACTTGTGATCATGATATCCCCAATTATAATTTCAGAAAGAGGATATTCCAAATTCAGTGTTTAGTTGAAGATATGGACACTAAAAATATGTAGTCATGCCTTTTCATCATACGAATTTACCAAGAGTCATTATAGAATTTATGGATCATATATTTTATAGATATCTAGATTACTTTTTACAGTTTATTTGGTTGATATATTGGTGTATTCAAGGAAAACATATGACCATAAAGAACACTTACTAATAGTGCTTGAAATCTTATGATATAGTCATTTATATTCCAAACTCTAAATATGTATTTTTTGGATGTAGGAGTTATGATTTTATGGACTCATAATTCATAAAAAAGGTGTTTCAGTGGATCCTGAAAATATATTAGTTTTTTTCTCTTGGAAATATTAGTAGAATGTATTTGAGGTAAAAAAATTTGGGATAGCTAGTTATTACCCGAGCATTGTTCATTTCCTCTTAGGACTAGCTTTGCTTATGAAAACTTTGACGAAGAAGAACATTGCATTCTAATGGTTTGAGGAATGTGAGATGTCATTTAAAGAGATGACTTTTTCTTACATTACCACCTATCTTTATTTTTACAGAATATAGATAGGGGTATGTAGTGTAATTTGATGCATCTAGATTTGGATTGGGATGTGTTCTCAGGAAAGGATACCATGTGGTGGCTTATGGTTCTACACATTTGAGGGTAAATGAGAATAATTACCCAATACATGAGTTGGAGTTTGTTGTAGCTATCTATGCCATGAAGACATGGCATCATTATCTATTTGGTGATAAATTTTACGTTTTTATGGATTATAAGAGCTTGAAACACATTTTATCACAAAGGGAATTGAATATGAAGAAAAGGACAGGGATGAAGTTTCTTTAGATGTTTTCCTTCAACATTATGTATACAATGTGATACTGTAATTCAGTGGATGATGAATTAATAATAAGGTCATATGTGTCGTTGGTGAGAGAAGCTTCAGATGAGTGGAAATTAATGTCGGTCCAAGAACACATGCATATGGAATGTGAAAAACAAGGTGGGTTGGAGGTTTTCCTATCAGCCTTTGTAGTTCATGATTTGGTAAAGATTGTCAAATAGGAACAAACTTATGATGGTTAATTCTCTATTATGAGTTCAAAACACAATGGTGGGGAGATAGTTAAGGGCTTGAAATTTGATTGGAGTTCATTTCTAAGGTTCAGAGATAGTATGGTTGTACCTATATATTTTCAATAAGAACTTATTCAGGCCTACCAATCTTGGAGATGTGTTATACATATGAGTATACAAATCCTGTATAAGGAATTGAAGGTGTAGTTTTGGTGGATCGACATTAATAGGAATATGTCTGAGTTCATTTCATATATATTAACTTTTCTACATGTTAAGGTAGAGCATAATTGACGAATAGGTATGTTGAAATATTTACCTATCCTAGTGTGAAAATGGGAGCTTAAATAGATGGATTTTGTTATATGCCTTCAAAGAATGGTTCGGAAACCTAATGCCATATGTGTGATAGTGGATTGGATCACAAAGTCGGACCATATCATCTCTATTACTGAAATTCATATAGTGAAGGATCTGTAAGAAATCTATATCTATGGAGTTGTAAAGAGACATGGTATACCAGTTTTGATAGTATCAATTACAAAACCAAGGTTCATGTCTCATTTTGGGAAATCCTTATAGAAATCCCTTTGTAATAAGTTGACTGTGAGTACGATATATCAACCTTAGATGGATACCCAATCTAAATAGAAGATTTAGACATTGTAAGACATGTTGTGGGATTATTTAATAGATTTTGGGGGATCATGGTAAGAGAACATCCCATAATTGGAGTTACTATACAATAACAACAATCAATCATTGATACACATGACTCCTCTTGAGGAATTGTATGGGTTTCCTCATCATTCACCACCATGTTTGGTGGAAGTCGGTGATACTTCAATATTCGGTCTATTAATTTTCTAAGGAACAAAATATATTATTTAGTTGATTAGAAAGAGGATGGAGATGGATATGTGTCGTCCAAAATCATATGAGGATCATCACTAATGAATGTTTTCATTTTCGGTGAGTGATCATGTATTCTTGAGGATCTCTCCAATTCTTAGACATCATTATTATTTGGAAGTAGGGAATGTTATCTTCTACATATATTGTCCCTTTTGAGATACTGGAATGTGTTGGAGATGTGAAATATTGATCGGCATTTCCACCATGGTTCGGTGTGGTACATAATGTGTTGCACATATCTCAGTTGAAAAAGTATCAGCCTGATCCTGACCATTTGATCATATGGGATCACATTGACATTGTTCCAGATGCTTCATTGGAACATATCCTGGTGCAGATTGTGGATAGGCAAGAGAAAATATTGCAATGAAAAATCATTAGAATAGTGCGATTTTTATGTCAACGCGATCAGATTTTGGAATAGGCTTGGGTGCACGAGAAGGAAACAAAACATGAATGTTTGGGAATCTATCAGGGTAGTGATGATTCTTGACTTTCCAATGATGGAATGACTGATGGTGGGGAGAATTTAGTACCCTCGGTTTCTAGTGTTTAACCCTTTGTTTTTTGTTTTTATTAAATAATTTTTATGGGTGAATGTTGGGAGAGTTTAGTGAACATTCAATAAGTTTTTGGGGATAAAGGAGAGGTGCATGGGCTACACATGGGTCTTAAAAACCTTGTGAAAATCCTAGGTGAAACCGTGAATAGTAGAGGGTTTGAGGCGTTAGATTTGGAATGGTTGGTGCACAGATAGGGAGACAACCCAAGGAGGTTATACAGAGTCTTTCACAAGGCTTATGGTATTATTAAGAGTATGGTAAGTGAACGGTTTTCCTAATTGTGTGCAGGATAACAATAACCTCCTTAAAAAGTGAATCTAGGCTGGGATTTGGATTAATACAATCATTATTTCCCCAAACTGTCTCTAACTAAATATTTTTATTATTCTAAGGACAAAGAAGGTTGTCCCATCAATCGAACGACTGTTTTGTGGCTTCACTTAGTGATTCGAAGCCATTTTCTTTTGGTGTTTCATCATTGGTCACTTTTCTTATCACCTTTCATTAGATCTACTTATCCTTTATTCTCATGTTATTAGATCTACACCTTTTATGGGTTGATATAAGATTGTGGATTGAAAATATTTTGATATTTGGTTTTTCTATTTATAGTAGAAGAGGTATAAGGTGATTTGGTGGAGAATCAACTCGATTTCGTGAGCATTCTTCTCCCATTTTTTGGCATTCATCAAAACTATTAGGGTAAGTGTGTTTAATTTCATCTACTCTTAGTAGAACTAATTGGTATACTTTCAATTTGAATATCTTGTGTTGAAATTCTTATGAATTGACTATTTATAAATTGTTGAAAAAACTCTTTAGCGATGGTTTGGTAAATTGTTTAAATATGGAAAATTGGTGGTCTTGAATAATGTACATTGAATCTTTATTTTAAAATAAGGATTTTAAATTGGTATTTTTCTAAAACTATAAAAATGGATTTGACAATAGAGTTTTCAATGAAAGGTTGAGTTTTATTGAAATGGAATGGGTTTTTGGAATTGGATTGTTTTATGGTTTTGAATAAAATAACTATTTTATTGAAATGCATTAAATTGGTTTATTTGAATGGTTTTTGAATGTATGGGTTGTGTGGGTTAATGTTAGACATTACCCTGAATAGGGGATGCATACCATTTTTTTACAAGGTATATGAACCTGAATTGGGGTAGTGTGTCATTGGGACACAAGGTGATTGGACGACAGACCGGTCATGATTATGGAATTTTCAATCCATGAAAGGATGGGTGTGTGTGTTAGGAGACATGGAATGGGTATTCCATGATGATATTGAGATGTCTTTTAAGGACATGTGTGTATTTTTACTATAATAATGTTTTTCTGGACAATTGATCTTAATAGAACTTGTTTCCTTTGGGTTGTAACTGATTTTAGAGATTGTTTTTAAATAGTTATAAACAGTTTTGGAAAAAAATTTACATAAACTTTTTTATATAAATTTTCTAACCTTTATATCATAATGGTGTGAGTAGGGAATTCATTTGGGAAATCCTACTGAGTGTTATATCATCCCGTTTTTGGACGATTTGGGAATTTGCATATTCTATCTTTTAGGAGATGGGAAAAGGTAAAGTATCAAATTCATTTGCACCACCACTTGATACTTGAGATGTTTGGTGATGTTATATCATGGAGCTTGAAGGGCATGGAGTCTTGTAGTCAAATTGGAGATTATTTTAGTTATCTTTTGTTGTTTACATTGATAGTTTTTTTGTCTTCCACTATAGTACACTTTTCTATGTTTTTTTATAAAGATGATGGTTGAGTTGATTATTTTTTTCATACATCATATAATGGTTCTATGGTTAGGGGTTTTTGGTTAGTGGTTTATTTATTAAATGGTATAATTTCCCCCACTTTCATTTAAATCCCATCAACATTTATTTCATGCCTTTAGCACCTTGGGGATGTTGAATAAGGCCTAATAATGATTCATTGTATTCTCAGGCCTATGATAATTAGTTGGTCATTATAGTTATCATGATCAATTGAATTGAATCAAATACAGACAACATTAATCATGCTAAAACTATAGAGTGATGATATTAAAATGTAATGTTTATACTTAATTTAATTTGGTAAATAATTTCCACTATATAATTATTTTTTTGTTGATGAATCTAGTGATTGTTCTACAGTGAACCATTATTGAAATATTGAAACCAAGTGTATATTTCCTCTAGAGGGTGTCCACACATAATCCTAGAATCTCTAGACGTCATTAAGTTGTCTCCGAGTACTAGTACAGAATATTTTTTCACTTGGGTCGTCTTCTACGATCTCTTTATGAATCACTTCTAAGGTATTCTCTTTGATTCGGTGGAGAAGGACATCTCACAGTTCTTGGGAGTGTTCCTGGTGAAGGGATCACTCTAGGCATGATAGGATACTCCAAGATTCATTATAGTCAACTAAATTTCCACTTGATAAAATATCATAATTGGGAATTTATATTTCGAGTGTTAAAATAATATAATTTCAAAAGCTCCCTAAATTATTTATTTAATAATCGAAAATCCCCATGTAAAAGAATACTATTTATATTAATATATATCAACATGCACTTAACTTTCGAATTTTAATGAAATATTTTTAAATTAAATTATATTCAATATTTATTATTTCACACCATACCATTAAACTCGGTCCGCCATTCCTCAATATTTTTTATGGACCCTTTAATATTCTAAATTTATTTATTAAAAAAATATCACTGCATTATGGACCAATAACTAAATAAATATTATATTCAATAAACATGAAAATAATATTTATTAAATATTCTGCTCACAATATATTCTCTCAACAAACATGTGTTTGAATACGTGTGATCAAGAATACATGACTATTTATTAAACCCCATGAAGAAATAATACTTATTAAACCTATTAAATAATAAGTAGATATATATTGTTTAACTAAGATTTAGGATACACGTCGTGTGTGGCCCTCTAGAACTCTTTCTCGGTGGCATTAGGTGAAGCGACCTAAAGTTTAAGGTTATCATCTAACAACACACAAAGGCACCAAGAGAGAATGTCATTAATTCTACAATTACATGTCGCCTCAAATAGACACTTTCCATGTAATATAATCCCATTATCAAAAATATCTATAATCATAGATGTTTTATGCTAGTTTCTTCAACCAATGTTTTCAATATATCATTATTATATTTCATAGAAATAGATCTCGGTTATAGATCACCTTGTAAATGGATTTATTTAGGCTATATCATTACTATAACAGTCTTAAGATATTAAACTCTTTCAATGAACACAAGGGATAAATATTTTCTCACATTATTCATTAGTGCAATATTATTTGTCACGCATCCAAGATATACAACCTCACCACAATCATCAATCATCATAGTTTTCATCATTACATCAAAATAAATTAATCAAAACACTAATTTAAAATAATATTTAAGTATAAGGAAAAAAATTTCTATATATAGGAACATCCAATGGCTCATATGAATGTGGATTTCCTACTAGCGGGTCGTGTTCTCATAGTATCTTACTGGATATTAACTAGGATGTACCCAAAGAAAATGTGCATCAATGTCCTATGTGTCTCTACCCCTAATATACTCTATCATTTATGTCCCTAATAATATTCCATCTGAATATATAACATATATTCAATAATAATGTCATAGAACATCCAGTTTCTCATCATATCCGTGAACTTTTATAAACTTTTAGTGTGACGACTACTCTGAAGACATTATTGGAAACTATATCTTGTAGAGGAACCAGAAAGATATGATTGGTAGTGTATTAATACTAAAATCAGTGAATAACTATATATCATAATGTATATAGATATTTTTTCTAGTTATCTAACTCCAAATGACTCCCTCTTTCACTAGAGACAACTATTAATGACCTTTAGTACCCAACCTCTCACATGATACTCATGCTTATGCTAAGATAGGCCTTTAGTCAGGGGGTTTGCCACATTCTCTTCCATGTGTACTCTGCTCACATAAAAATGACACCTCTTGTAGAAATACCTCATAAGGTGATACTTCTAGATAATATGATTTCTATATTAATGTGACCATGTCACTTTTGCAAGAACCATAGCTGCATCATTATCAAAATACAATGTGGTTGGGTCTTTTCTTCTTGGTACCAAATCAATCTATTGGAAAAATGTTCTAAATCCAAATAGATTTCATGGCTACATCAAAAGATTCTATATATTAAGAATCCACTGTTGAATTAGTGATAACTAGATACTCTGAACTCTTCTTGCTCATTGCTCCTCCATCAAGATAAAAAACATAACCTGATTGTGACTTTAGATCATTCTAATCTATCTAAAAACTAACAAAATATATCCTCTAATAAATATCCTTATATCCTTTATATATGTAGAACATATTCATATTTCTTCTCAGATACTTAAGGATATCCATAACAATAGCTTAATCTTCTTCTCGTGGATATTATTTATATGTTCCTTCCATTATCAATGCATAGCCAACATCATGTCAAGTACATAAAATGGAATATATATGTTTGATCCTTTATTAGAAGAATAATGGATCATACTCATTCTCTCATTCAATATTTATGTTTTAGGACTCATTTTCATAGAAATATGAATACCATGTGACCCTGGAATAAATCCCCTCATGGATTTATCCATACTAAATCTCTTTAGTAACTGGTCAATATATGTACTTTGACATAGTCCATGAAGCCTCTTAGATCTGTCACAAATGATCTTGGTCCCCATAATATATGTTTTTTCCTCTACTTCATTAATCGGGAATCAATTTTTCAACTAGTCCTTAATAGATTGTATAACCGATATGTCATTAATAATAAGTAATATGTCATCAACATATAAAAGTAAGATAATGACAGAACATCCAATAATCATTTATTAAACACATGACTCGCATTAATTCCGAATGAAAGAAAATTATTTTATGGATTCATCGATTCAAATATTTCATGAGATATATGCATTATTAAAACCATAAATCGATATATGTAATCATAAAATCCGTTTTCCATCCCCTAGAGTCACAAAACCTTCGAGTTGTGTCATATAGAAATCTTCTGAAAGGTTCCCATTAAGGAATTTATTTTTGATATCAATCATCCAAATATTATAGTCATGGTAATATTAGATTACTAGTATGATTATAATGGATTTAAGCATTTTAAATGGATAAAAGGTTTCCATTAAGTCAATTTTGTGACGATGTTTAAACCCTTTAGCAACTAGATTTTCAAAATAGGTATATATATTACTTTCCTTGACCAATTTACTCTTGAATACCCAATTTCTTCTCATAGGATTTACATAAAATACCCATTAACTAGAACCCAAACATGGTTCTAGTACATGGAATACATCAAATAATTAACAGCTTCTTGAAATCTTGTAGCTTATGAGATATATAATTCCTCTATTTAGAATAGTGGTTTATAATTTTTAAACAATAATGATTCCCCATCTTCATTGACCTAAAAACCATATATTTTATTCTCTTACCTCTCTTATGCTCTCATATAGTACTTCTGTTTTAGGAACTACTTCTTCTATATGGACATGTGGAATCAGTTCCTATACCAATTATTGTGTATCATCAGCATCAACTTTATCTATATCAATATTGATAAAACTATATTGTTTAAAGATGTAGTCCCTATCCAGAAATAGGGCTTGTCAGGGTATAGTGTATTCGTGTATGATTGGTTGTATAGGGAGTATCCTATTTTCCAATTGGGATACCCTATAATGATACACTTCATGCCCTGAGGTGGTAGTTGTTGCTTGAGAAGGCCTTAAAAAATACATCTCAGCCCCATTCATGTGTATGTGATAAAATGGGTTTCCTCCCACTCCATATCTCAAAGGGAATTCCATTTTTCACTTTAGTTGGAACATAGTTTGATGTATATTCAGTATTTTTTAACGCATATCCCCAAAAGGATAATGGAATATCTCCATGACTCGTCATCAACCTTACCACATTTAATAATGCATGATTCCATCTTTCACAAACACAATTCAAATGTGGTATATAATGATTAATGATTTTCCATAGAACCCAAAAAACACATATAAATTTGTTGAAATACTGGTTATAATATTCACCACATCGATCTAATCAATTCATCTATATCTTCTTATCAATATTATTCTCAATATAATTACTGAATGCCATAAATTTCTCAAAGGTCTCCTCAATTCGATCGATGTTTCTATATCTTGTTACTAAGATAATTCTATAATTCATTCATGAATTCCATAAAATTTTCAAAGGACCCATAAATATAACACATCATATAGATATATCCATATCTACTCAAGTCATCTATAAAAGTAATATAGTACAAATATCCAACTATTGCTTATATTTTAAATAGTCCACACACATTATTGAGTAAAAAACCTAGATGATCTATGACCCTTTCACCCTGTCTTCTGAATGGTGGTTTTTTCATTTTTCATTCAAAACAATCATGACATATATCAAGTTGTTTTATATTATATAAATGTAAATACCCATATTGATTGAACTTTTCCAAACATGTTTCCTTTAACTGACCATAATGGTGTTTCCTTATCTGGGTGTTATAGGATTCATGTGAACTTGATTTGTTATCAATTTCAAATACATTTTTTAAATTAATACATAAATACCATTATTGAAATTTTATATACCATAACATATGCTTTCCTTATAAAAGAAACATCTTTTATTTTCAAATTGGTAAATATACTCATTTATATATAAAAAATAAATAGAAATTAAGTTCATGGATACTATAGGTAAAGAAAAAAAAACTTTTAAAACCATAAGAATTCATATTGGTAATGAAAGGGGTATTAACCAATGGCCAGAGTAGCCAACATCACAGCATTGGTAGCTCTCAGAACTACATTTACTGTATAAATCATTTGGAATCTACTTGGTTCTTTCATTTGGATACATATGTATGCACCCCATGCTATTTTCTAATGTGAAATGTTTAGAAATGGAAATATTACACTTGATAATGAATGAATCATTAGATTCTCCAATATTTTGGGTGTAGTTCCACATCTAATCTCTAGTCTTTCCACATGAAAAACACACCACTTCCTTTCCATTACACTTCCATGGGATCTTATTCATAATGGAAGGACGATTCTTGATATATTTAGACTATTTTTAAGTATTGAGACCCTTTTCATTGTTCTTCCATTTCTTGTTCATTACTAATACCATCGGATTATCTTTCCCCATGTCTTTATCCAATTTGTGAATAAATAATAGAAGAATAAAAAAGTCTCTTCTCATTATTTCTCAAATCATAATCCCCAATAAATATGGAGAATGTATTTGGATTTCATCAAAGTATGAGATCTGTACGCAACTCATCTAGGAACATAATCCCGGAGATTTACAAGCATTCAATGAAGCCAATAAGCATGAATTCATGAGGACTAGCTGGAACAGACTCTCCAAGCATAGTTTTGATCAAATCATTGGAGATCTCATACCTCTCTTCTCCCATATTCTATTGATATAGTTCTATAAGGAACGAGATAATGCTATAAGAATTCATATCATCGTGTTTCCTCAAAAAATCATTTTACATGGATGATATCCTGAAGCATATAACATCTATAGATTCCTCCATATATTTCTCATAGAGTGATAAATATTTAATACTTTCCTCATTTCTAGGAGAAACTCGTAAAGTTTCTTCTAGAACACACAATATTCTTTCATGGAAAAGGACGACACATAGGAAGATTTTCCATTCATTGAAATGTGTGCTAGTTAGAAGGGTTTCCTTCGGAAGTATGAATCACAATGATATTTTTGATGTAATTTTATTGAGGTTTCTATAAAATAAGATGAGTATAATTTAAGTACATTATCTAATAAATCTATTCAAATAAATAAAGATTATATTTATTAGTTTCCATTATTTTATCAAAACCCAAAATCACTCACCATTATCTTCATAATATCTTGTTTCATGGGAGTTATAGTGGTCAATATTACACTTAACATTACCCCAATACTGGTTGGTCAAAAACACTAATATTTTTAGGTAGGAATTTCAAATGCCAACTACATTAACTCATAGTTCCTTTACCTAATGAGTGTACTCCCCAATCCTGAAATTATAAATTTATATTTACCCAACATTTTCCTCTCACTTACACCAAGTCATACTTCAGCAATCAAAAATTTACTTAATCCAGGTTAATTCAACAATAAAACTCATCTTAGAATTCCCTAATAATATAAAACACCCAAAAATTGGCTTTTCAAGAATGTTGAACTATGGTTTTAATCTAACCAATTTAATTGGAGGATATATCACTTAATAATTTGTTGAGGGGTTGTATCCTTTTATGCATAAATTTACAATTATTTTATTTATCACATGCTTGTTAGTATTAAGAGGGGTTACATATGTGATTAAGAATATATTAGATAATATATGCAAATAATACAGTTTATTTTAGTTCAATCTTTCATGATTCGTAATTTGTTAATTACATGATCCAGGAAAAACGTCCATAATTAAATAACTTTGAAATTTGATTGAAATAAAACTAATGGTAATCTCTTGAGATTATATTAATGGTTATTTTATTTAGTGGTTACCAAATTAACAGTTGAACCAGGGGTGAAATGCCTTGAACCAAAAGAGGTTCTTGTTTACAACTTTCCACTTATCCACCATTTTATCTCCTTGGATTGGTTTCACCTCAGCTCCAAACATGAACAACCTCTACAAGATTCTAATCACCATCTATTACATATGCCTTTTACTCACACAATAGTGAAGGGAAAAATGGGTTTACATAAAAGAAACCATTGGAACATTGTCCCTACATAATTAATGGATATAATGGACACATGACACCAATTTAATTTAAGAATAAATTAAATAAAACCAGTCACATAAAAATAGTTTATTCTAGCTCATGTTCATACACATACATGAAACAAATTACACATTTAATAAAACATGAATTCAATTCATAATCATTATTATTTAAGATAAATGTCACTAGAATATATTATTTATTGTATTTTATTAATCATTCATTTTCTCATAATTCTAATCATAATTTCCCTGATATTCACATCCATTAGAATTATAGAAAAATTAAACCTATTCATTTAATATTAAATTTTAACATAAATGTATTTTGGTTGACACATTATGAATACCCATTTGATTCATCCCAATATGTATTATAATCGCATATTGTGTTACTCTTGTGACATATGGAATAAAATACTTATAATGTACTTTTGTAAAATGTACACCATGTATGAGGACATGAATTACATGACATTTTGGTCACATGTTATGATTAAAATCACATAGAGTAAAACCATGTAATATAAATCTTACTGGATATGTAGATATGAACATTATGAAAATATTAATTAAAAATGTAATATTTATAGTGATGAAAACCTATCAAATGGTGTGTCTTATCTTTGTGACCACACACAAGTACATGTGTCATGACCCATCCCTTGGGGACCGTTCCATGACTACAAGAAGCCCACCTTCCATAGGCTAGGGCTGGTGAATAGCACTTGAAAGAAATATCTGTTTAATGGAATGGAATTTCATTTGAGCCTATATAAACACACAATCCAGGAACATAAAGACTCAACCATGAAGTAAACTAATGTAGTAAAAACTTTTACTTAAAATAAAAGGTCTGGAATACAAGACCAACTTAAAAGTACAAGTACAACTAAAAATATAAAACTACTCATGGATCATCCTCCGAGAATCCTACATGAAGGGTAGGTAAATCCCATGATCAATAGTCACTGAAGTATGTCACATCATATGGTACGCCTTTGAGCACCATCTAGTCTTGGTTCCTCAGCCTCAATTAGTTTTGTCTATTGTCTGCACAAGACACAGCAAGGTGCGGACGTAGCCCATGTGGGGTTGAGTATAACAATACTCAGTAGGGACCATGAGACCCACGAAGGTCTCCCAGAGTTCCAAAAAGGATAAAACCCAAAGCAAGGCCTCAAACACAAATCATGAAGTAGTCATCAACTCTCCTTAGATATATGCCCATACATATACCTATGTTATGAAAATACACTCGTCTCATACATGAGGAAATATAAGGCTCAAAATTTTTACCCATTTGCACAAATAATCCACAAGGTAAGAAAACAACAAAATTAACACCATGAAGGTAACACCACGATGATAAAATTACCACAAAGGTAACACCATGAAGGTACCATCACGAAGGTAAAAGTACCAAAAAGGTAATACCCCAAAGGTTACACCATGAAGGTAAATAAACCAACAAGGTGAAGACTCATCTCACACCAGGTATATATCTCAAGTAAAAATGTATAGTGGATAAGATTTAAATATAGATCATCTTATTCTATCGAGAGGCTCTGCTGCTGAACAACACAATATCGATAGATGCAGACCCACAGAGGATCAATTGGCATTGAACCACACATGATCGATAGATACTAACCCACAAATGATCTCTATCTAATGACCCACCAAGGATCGATTGATACAGACCCACACAGGATCGCTAAGAGCTAACAGACACAGGATCAATAGATGCTGAACCACATAAAATTGATGTTCTTTCATCACATTATAGGCAACCACTAGATTCCCGCTCTAAGAATGCATGATTCTTAGAGGATCTGCTCCTCCATCCATTGTTCATACCTCAACAACCATGAATTTCCACTAATAAGTTTCCCAAAGTATCTTCATGTTGTAAGGGATCCAACGGGATAGAAGTCACGTCAATCGGACATCCGGTGTGTGACTTATAAGTAGTTTAGTACCGAGGGTCTGGCTGGATTCGGGTTTGATCCAACATGGACATACTACAAATTTCTCCAAAACTCATGTGGAGCATACCAAAATGATTTTCTCACTCCTAGGATCCCAGCACTGCATATAATTTGAAAAATGGACGTCTAGTGCATATGTAATGACTATTTTAGCGAAATTGGGCCTAGAAGGTTCCAGGTCCATGCCGAAACAACCTAGGCCGACCCGACCAGGTTCAGGTAGACTTGGCCTAGACCGAACAGGACTGGTCTATCCTGGTTGGGTTGGTCCATGGCGGACTCTGGCCACTAGGCTGCAGGCTGGTCCGACCTTCCTGGGCGGCATGTTCCGCAAGGATGGTGTGGTCCGACCCATGGAGGAGCGCGGCCCGCTGGGCTCACGTAGCCCAAGCCGCAAGAGGCAAGGCCTACCAGGCATGTGCGGCCTGACCTATAAGGGGCACGATACGATGGCACATGTGTCCTGCTGGAGTGGCGCTCACCCTAGATGGCATAGGGGGGAATAGTTTCCCCCGTTCCGAAGGCGGATCGGTAGTGCATCTTGGCACTACATGGTTGCATGTGGGACCCGTTGGGGGTCTTGATCCTCCACTGTGGCTTCTGAACCATGACAGACATCAGTGGTGTACGACGGAGCGCCACTTGCCTCCTCCTGCGATTGGGCAGTGTTGTCCGCCACTGTCCACTGTGGCTATATGTTGTGGCCCCCTTCTCCGACAGCTCACGACGGAGTGCCACCACTTCCTTCACGGCGGGCCCGAGCCGGCCCCAGTCACCACCCACCGTGGCTTTGGTCACGACATCCTCCTCCAGCAATGCACGACGGCACACCACAATATCCACCATGGTCAGCCATTGCCGACTGCCGCCATCACCTATTGTACCCGATTTTGTTCAACCTGAAAAAAATGCTCGTGAAGAACGCACCAAATTGCAACAAAATGAGGAAAATCTAGAATTTGTTCGTTTGGCCCATGCCCTCCCTGTAATCTTGATATAAATATGTCATTAAATGATTCAACAACTCTTTATACTAAAATAAAAAAACCCTACCTCAAAATCGTTGGACAATGTCCATGTTTGAGGAAGAGTCGGCTTTCGTCAATCCCGCAACAAGCCTCCAATGACGTTGCTCGAATGACGATTTTTTGTTTTTGATTGGGAGATATACTCTCCATTTAGAGCCTCAATATCCTCCTCCGCCTTTCACCAACAGAAACAAACACCCAACCAACATGAATAGGTAAAAATAACTCTTAATTTAAGTGGTGCTTAATTTATATAGAATTAATAAAAAATATTAATTAAATGGATTGGTGGTTACAAATTATGTGTAACCGAGCATTAAATACCATGTATTAGATTTATGATCACCACCCATTATGGTCCCCAAAAATAAAACCTAAAGAGAGGTGGGTAATAAATAAATTAAAAATAAATTTATTTTTTTAATTTACCACAGATAAATGGAAAAATAACATCCCAATCGAGAACCACTACAGTCAAGGTTAAATCTCCCTTAAGTGAATCCTGGTGCTACAGATTCAATGCTTCTCTCATATTTTTATCTGAGAACTTGTTGAAAACCTAGAAAATACCTCTGATGAGTTTACTTAGCATACATTAAAAAAAGTTCATAAATTCATTCCCAGAACATCGGCCCTTGGAATAACACATTGTCAATAATTGCATTCTTATAATAATTACAAATAATTTTTAAAAAATTACATGGAATAACTGGGTCATTACATTCTCCCCACCATAGGTATTTTAATCCCCAAAATCCACAACATAGAATAAGGAAACAAATGGGTGTACTAACCATGAATATGAGCCTCCCGCTCCCATGTGATCTCCAGGAGTTTCCTATGCTTCCAACGAATGCACACCAGAGTGATCGATCATCCTTGATGGACCCGCTCCTGTCGATCCTCAATCTCGACTAGAACCTCCGTAAACGTCTCCCCATCATCGATGTTCAGCTCACCCCAGTCAATTATGTGTTTTGGATCATGCACGAACCACCTAATCAATGAAATTTGGAAAACGTCATGCACCCGATGCATATATGGGGGAAGAGCCAGTCGATGAACCCCCATGCCAACCATAGTGATATCCTGAAATGGACCGATGAACCTCGGGGATAATATGCCACCCCGGTCAAATCTGTACAAACCTTGTCGAGGTGAATCCGGTAGGAAGACATGGTCTCCCTATGAAAAATCCAAATGTCTCTATCTCTTGTTAGCATTTTCCTTTTGTCTGCACTGTGTAGTTTTTATCTACTCCTAGATGATCTTCACCTTCTCAGCGGTAGACCATACCAATTCTAGACCCATATGTGCCAACTCCCCTAGTTTTTTCCATCATAGAGGTGATCTAAAAGGTAAACCTTACAAGACATAAAACGGTGCCGTACTGATGGTGGAGTGATAGATATTTTTTTACGTGAACTCCACTGAGGAAAGTGAATCTCTCAACTACGACCAAATTATAGGATGCAAGAATGAGCCATGTCCTCCAGTGTCAGAATGGTTTTCTCTGTCTGACCATCCATCTGTGGATGAAGGGTGGTTCTTGAAATATAGCTTAGTCCATAAATCCTCCTATAATACCTTCCAGAAACGCGATGTAAAGCATGTTTCATAGTCAGAGATGATCGTCTATGGAATCCTATTCAGTCGTACAATCTCCAGTATGTAGAGGCATCACATGCCCTTTGTTGACCCCTGCTCTTAGATAGAGAGGAAGTGGGCTAACTTGGTGATTTAGTCAAATATCACTAGGATGGAATAATGTCCCTTGGACATATAGGGAACCCCTGTCACATTTCCTATGAAGATACCATTCCACTTCCTCTCCGTAAAATCTAGTGGTTGCGCTATGCATGTTGGAACCTGATGCACAACCTTTACTTGCTGAAAAGTGAGTCATCGTGAAACAAACTCAGCCACTGCCTTCTCCATCCCTGACCAACAGTGCTGACGCCGGAGGTCCTGGTAAATCTTCACCACACCAGGATGTACCGCCAGAGGGGATGTATAGAACTCCCTCAACGCCTCCTCCTGTATCTCCACCAGTACCATGGTGAGTCCTCTAAAGAGGATGTCATTCTCCCCACCTTCATAAAATCCATTAGGTGCATGTCCTAAGGATATATGGGTTGTCGAGCCACATAGTTAATGTCCCCATGTTGTGCTTCCAAAATATTCTGAACAAGTGGGAGAGTGATTGTCATATACTGTATGTAAGCTCCTCCTCTATATCCACAAATGATATCTCTAACGCGGATAGTTTCTATGTCGCGTCACTCAGCAATTCTAGACCAGACCTCTTACTGATTGCATCTTCTAATACATTTCCCATCCAAATATTGCAGAATATCTCAAAGTCATATTTTGGGAGGAAATATAGCCAATGTCATTGTCTCAGGTTCAGTTCCTTCTGTGAGAAGATATACATGTGAATTTTGTGAATAGGGTAGACTGTAAAACGTTCTCCCATCATGTAATGTTTCCACATATTCAAGAAGAAGACCACTTCTATTAACACCATGTCATGGGTAGCCTAGTTCCAATCATGTAGTATCCCCTATCATGAACCATACAAGATCACTGCTCACTCCTACATCTGGAAACATCATAGTCCAGTCCCTGATGCGTCATAGTAGACTACATACATGACACCCTCTTCTGGTAGCCTCACGATGGGGGCACTCGTCAGTCTCTGCCTCAGCTCCTGAAAACTCTACTAGCATCTCTACATCCATACGAAGTGTTATCCCTTCATTTTCAATGCTCTAGAGAGTGCCAAATCTTTGGAAAAGTTGTGTATGAATCTCTGGTAGTACCCAGCCAATCCTATGAGACTCCAAACCTCAGTCACCCTCCTAGGAGGTTCCAAATAAAGCACTTCCTCCATCTTTTCTAGATCTACCATGACTCCAACCTCCATGAAAACATGGCCCCGATTGTGGACTTCCCATATCTAGAACTGGACCATTGATAACTTAGCATTAAGCTGGTGCCCTCAGAGTGTATCCAGAACAATCTATAGATGATAGGTATCAACCTCTTCTGACGCCAAGTATATCAAGATGTCATCGATGAAGACTACCATAATGAGATCAAGGTATGAATGATAGATCATATTCATGAGTACCATGAACAATAGAGGTGAATTTGAAATGCCAAATGTCTTATAAAAGAGCTCATAGTGGCCATACTGACAACTGAAGGTCGTCTTCTAGAAATCCTAATGTCGTACCATGAGCTTATGATTGTCTGGTCTGATGTCTATCTTCAAAAACTATCGAGCTCTATTCAGATGATCAAAGAGATCTTAAATATTCAAAGGAAGATACTTTTTCTTTGATGTAACCTGGTTCAGGTGCCGATAGCCCACATAGAGTCTCAAACTCTTATATTCCTTCTTGGAAAAAAACTGGGGCTACAGTTGTGATACACTAGGCGTTATGAACCCCTTCCTATCCAAGTCCTCCATTTATACTCGTAACTCATAATTCTCTACAGTAGCCATCCAATAGGATGGTGTAGATATCAGTTCCATTCTAGGGTACAATTCAATGTAAAATTCTACCTCTCGGCATGTAGGTAGTCCAAAAAGATCATCAGGAATGAAATCAACATACTGGTCCACCTCTACAAGATAGATTAGAGTCTCAAAAAAATTGCTATGAGGGTATGGCTATCCCACTGATGTGTGATCGGATGCTCCCTCCTCATGCTATGTCCATCATGTGATTCAAAGATTCCCTTCTCATCAGTGAAAGAAAACATGGTCCCATATTCGCAGACACACCACACATTGCGCATAATACAATCAATATGAGCATGGACTGTAGATAATCAATCCATAACCAAGATGACGTTGTAAGGCCTCGAAACCGCTTCTAGAAGATCCCAAACAATGATCTCACCTTCTTGAGTAAACAAAAACTGTTGGCACCAATGTGTAATCATAGAGTCCCCTCCCATAGGAGTCTCTAGACTTAAGGATCAAGCCTACAGCTCCCTCAAAATCTCCGAGATAAGAAAGTGGTTTGTGGCAGCAAAAGAGTAACTAGAAATTGTGTCTATAAGTACTACAGCTAGGGTTTAGTCGATATATATCGTATCTTTAATATTATATATAGAATTTTGGTTGTAGGCCTCAACTGCATAGAGCTGAGATCATCCTTGTCTACTATCTCCCTATGGTCGGGGTGGACCACCTAGATCTAGTGGTGGTAAAACCTTGAATCTCCCCCCACCACTTGGTGTATAGCCAGCTCCTCTACCATGTACACCACCATACAAACCTCCTCAGTCTAACCTGTACCTCTATCTTAGTGGTTCATTGACCATCTGCTGGTAGTATATATGGTGGGTCGGGCAGTCACGAACTATGTTTACCTACTCACCGCACGAGTAGCATTGTCTGCTCCTCATCTGTCCTCCTCTACCTCGTGAGACCATCACCACCG
Organism: Viscum album; assembly: GCA_963277665.1. NCBI lineage: Eukaryota > Viridiplantae > Streptophyta > Magnoliopsida > Santalales > Viscaceae > Viscum > Viscum album. Next base: position 1,403,963,472 of record OY728155.1, read on the forward strand.
AACATGTATCCTGAGGTCGTCCACCAGAAGGTCTAGCCCATTTGGTCCCATGCTTCATCTTTCTACTACCAGATTTAGATGAATCTGCTTCCTGATTTTTGGTGGTGGATCTCGCTATCGGTACACACTCAGCTAGGAATCTCTCCACCAAAATTGCTCACTCTAGCACCCCATCCTTTGTTGGAATACTGTGTGATTTCATCGATTATCAAATATCTGAATGGAAACCCCACTCAATGGTATGGTCCTTGAATAACAGTTCTTGTACAATTTCAGTGGAGTAGAGAGAGATATCAGTGAACCTCACCGAGTACTGGACCACGATCAAGATTCCCTACTATAAGTGCTTCATCTCCTGTATAGGCATTGAGCGTAGGGTCACTAAGAAGAACTCACCCTGAATAAGACCTAGAAGTCTTCCTAGGTGTGTGTTTCTTGATCGTGTAACTAGTGTGTCAGACTCCACCAGCTCATGGCTTCTCCCTAGAAGAGACTGGTAGCAAGGATCATCATCAGATCAGTATGTGTCCCAACTATGCGAAAAACACTGTCCACAACCTCCGTCCAATCCTTAGCCTCCTACAGATCCATCACACCATAGAACTTCCGAGGCCTCTACCAATGAAATTCATGAAATTAACTCAGTCGGAATGCACCCTATGCTGGTATGGCTAGTTGCATATATTACCCAACGATTGGTTGTTCTACTAGTACAACACCCGATGGCACTATCACCGTAAGAGGGCCCTCCACTGAAACCTCATCGCTCGATGGGCTATCATCGTGCACTCTCTTGAGAATACTAGATTGTTTTCTACATGGAGGTATCATGAAATATAATAGGTTCCCAACAGTTAATAATTTATACCTAGTGAGGTGACTGAAAGAGATCAAAAGTAAAACTTTTCAAAACACACGCAATCTGTGTTTTCGTGTACTGAGTCGGAAATTGGAATTTAGGGTGCTGATGAATGGATATGTCAGTCGCCGCAACCACACTGGATTCCCAAAACTGAAAACCACACTCATAATAATAAATAATATTTCCACATTGAAATTATTGGAGTCCTATCCCATCGGTAGAACCGACTAATCAGATACCAATTTGTCACGACCCGTCCCCGGGGCTTGTGTCGTAACTACCCCAAGCCCACCTTCTGTAAGCCAAAGGCTGGTGAGTTTCACAAGAAAGGTGTATCCCTATAATGGATAGGAATTGCCTTTAAACTTGTACTAACACACAATCCAAGAACCAAACAAAAGCTACCACGGAGAAAACTGATGTAGTAAAAAGTGTAGTAAAATTAAAAGGGCTGGAATACAAGCCCTACTAAAAAGTGAAAGTACAACTGAAAAGAGAAAACATCTCATGGATTTTCCAATGAGGATTCTATATGAAGGGTAGGTATAGTTCATGATTAGTAGTCACTCCAGCAGGTCATGTCAAAATGTCCACATCTGTGCACCGTCCAGTCCTGGATCCCTAAGACTCGATCACTGTTGTCCATCATCTACACAAGACACAACAAGGTGCGGGCATATCCTGTACAGGGGTGAGTATAACAATACTCACTAGGGACCCCGAGACCCCCGAAGGATTACCAGAGTTCAAAAAATAAAAACCACAATGAAATACCTAAAAACCAAAGCACGAAGCAGCCATCAACTCTATATAGGTATATGTCCATAGATATACCTAAGTTATCAAAATACACTCACCTCATACATAAGGAAATATAAGGCTAAAAATTTTATACCATTTTCAAAACTGATCCACGAGAAGAAATAACACAAATGTAACACCCCGAAGGTAAACCCATGATGGTAAAAGTACCATAAGGGTAACACCACAAAGGTAACACCACGTAGGTAAAACTACCACAAAGGTTACACCACGAAGGTAAAAGTATCACAAAGGTAACGACTCATCTCACACCAATTATATTACTCAAATACCAATATACAAATGATTAGATATAAATCTAGATCATCTTATTTTTTCAAGAGGCTCTGTTGCTAAACCACACATGATCAATATATGTTGACCCAGAGAGGATTGATGTGCACTGACCCACACAGGATCAGTAGATAATGACCCACATAGCATTGTTATGCAATGAACCACACAAGCTCAATAGATACTAACCCACTCATGATCACTAAACACTGACCCACAATATGATCCATCGATGTTGATCCACATAGGATTGATGTTCTTTATTCACGTTACATCCAGCCACTAGATTTTCGCACTAAGAAGGTTTGATTCCGGGAAGATTAGGTCCTCAATCCATCGGTTGTACCTCATCCTCCACAATGCTTCATGAAGAAGTATCCCAAGGGACCTCCCAGTCATAAGGGTTCCAACACTACAGACGGCTCATCAGTAGGACACTCAGTATATGACATATTTGAATTTTAGTAACGAGGGCCAAATTGGATTCGGGTTCGATCCAACCCATCCATAATCTAACATTATACAAAACTCAATTGGAGTATATCAAATGTACCGAATCTTGATAAGGATCATAGCTCCACAAACATTTTTTCAAACGGTTGTCTAGTTTACAAGTTATGGATCTTTTAGCGAAACTCGGCGTGGAAAAGTCTGGGTCCGATTCAACCTGATCTGGGTCTGTCCCAGACCGGCCAGAACTGGCCTCAACCGGCCGTGGAAGGATCAGAACACTGGGCCATGGACTATCCCGAACCACCTTGGTGTCATGGCCAACTATGCTGGCGTGGCCCTACCCTCAGATGGGTGCGGCCTGCTGGGCCTGCCCAACCTGACCCGTGAAGGGGCGCGGCCCACTGGAGGTGCTAGGTCGCCCGCGAGACCTGCTGAGTGTCTCGACCCTCCACTGCAGCTATATGCCACGACCCCTTTCTCCGGCAGTGCGCACCGGCGTGCCACCACTTCCTTCACGGCCGTACTGAGCTCGCCACCGTCACCACCCAGAAATACATCAGCCACGGCCTCCTCTACTGGTGGCATGTGACGGTGCACCTCTATCTCCCATGTAGTCAACCATTTCTGGCTATCGCCATCAGCAACCGTACCAGGTATCGCTCAACCTAAATAGAAATACTCATAATGAATGCACCAAATTCCAACAAAAGGAATTGGGTCTAAACCTTGTTCGTTTTCCCAACACCCTCTACATTAGCTTCACAGAAAGAGGGTAGAAAAATATTAAAAAATTCTTCAATTTAAAACCAAATAAAACAACCTACCTAAAGATCATTGGATAATTCTTTCGTTTGAGGAAGAGTTAGCATTTGTTGATCAGTCAACATGCCTCCAATGACGCCGCTCAAACAATGATCTTCGGTTCTTGATTTTGAGATCCATTCTTCATCAAGAGACTCATGATCTGACTCCTCCTTTTTCCGATGGAAAAAACACCCAACCCATTGGAAGGGGTAACAATAGCTCTTAATTTAAGAGGTGATTTATTTATTTAGAAGTAATGAATATTATTAATTAAAAGGATTGGTGGTTAAACATTTTGTGTAACCGAGAATTTAATTCCCTACATTAAATTCTTGATCACCCCCTTTTTCCCCACTACTATAAACTAAAGAGAGGTGGGATTAAAATAAAATAAAAATTAATTTATTTTAATAATTTTCCACAGAAAACCACAAAACTAACATTCCTATCTTGACCCATTGTGGTAATGGTTATGCCTCCCTTAAGTGAATCTCGGCACAATAGATTCAATGGTGCACTCATATTATTACTCCATTAACCATTTAAAATGTTATAAAACTCTGCTCACGCATTTACTGAATGTACCTTAAAAAAAGATCATAAATTCATTCCTCTCACACCAGGCCTCAGAATCATGCACCATCAATTTTCACATAGCCTTAATATTTCCATATAATTTAAGAAAATATACATGGAAAATCTGTGTCTTTACAATTTGTCACAATGGTTATATAGTATAATAAATAAATATTTAATATGAATAACTTGTTATAAGTACACATCATTTAGATTGAATTTACACAATGTTTACACCCCACAAATTCAATTTGATACAAATTCCTAGGGACTCATCATGTATTCTGTGCCTTGATAAAATTGGAGTACATGACATGTACAATTGGAAAATGTTGTGTTGACTCTATATCACAGGGTCACCAGTATGGTAGGACATGAATTGAATACACATCTCATATGTGACTCAAAGAGACTAAAAACTAGGTACGTGAACTGCACAGGGTGTAGTACGGCTGACAGTAATCCATTTTATTCTTGTCAACACATGGTGCCTTAAATGTTGTAATTAATTCAATAATCAGTTCATAATATCTAATTAATTTCTAAATAAAATCATGATGTGATAAATTATTACATGAAGTGGAACTCTGGTAGCATAATGTGTGGTTTTGTGTTGTCTGGACATAATCATGTGCAGCTCTGGATATGTTCCTCAATTTAATTTTAGTCACAAAAACAAATATCGTTACTAGATATATGAGAAATGAATGAGGAATAAACAATTCTCTAAAATCATATTGAAAAATTGATTAAACATAAAATGAAAAACTAGATTAAAATTCATAAATCACTAATGATGTTTAACTAATTTTAAAAAAATCATATGTTCCCTTTGATAACACTTGTTGGTTCCAGGTGGAGTGGAAGCATGTGATGGGTGGTTCCCAACATTGCTTTTTTTTCATGATCGAAGATCAATGAAAGATCAATAGATTTTTTAATCATTGAGATCAATGGAATTGATTCGAATATAGAAAGCATTATTCACACCAGAACCATGCATTGATGAGATCAACACATAATATTTATAATTAATTTATTGATAATAATAATTACCTCTAAGGAATTAATTCTTAATTGATGAATCTAGAAGCAGATATGTGGTGTTCCATTATTTAGTTCTATAAACCAAGGGTATATTTCCACTAGAGGTGATATAGATGTGTTCTAGGAATCACTAGACATCACCAAAGGAGACTTCAGTTGCTGTAATAGAATATCCTTACACTTGCATCATCTGCCTTGATTTCCTTGAGTATCACTTCCAATCCATTATCCTTGATCTAGTAAAGGGGGATTTCTCACTATTCAGTGGAGTATTCTTAGATAAGGGATCTCTCTTGGCTTGAGAGTATTTCCCATGAATAATTGTGCAAAAGTAAACTATCTCTTCATAAAATAACATAATTGGTTATTTATATTTATAGAGTTAATGTAAAATAATTAAACAAGTGACATTAATTATATATTTAATCTTAGAAAACCCCCATGACCAATAATAATAGTTTAATTATTATTTTTTGAAATGTTCTTAACATGTGAATTATAATTGAATATTATTTAATTAAATACAATACAATATTTTTTATTTCTCACCAGACTATTATTCTTTTCCTTTCATTCATCCACAACATTTATCAAACCTTGAATAATATATATATATATATATTAAATAAATATCACAATTTTATTATCAAATAAATAAATAAAACTGTTTATTCTCTGAACAAAAATTAAATATTTATTAAATTTCATGCTCAAAATATATTATCTTAAATAACAAGTGATGGGATAAATGTTATAAATGGTATATAAATAATTATTAAACCAAGTGCATGAATAATATTTATTCGACCTATTATATAATAAATAGAAATATATCATTTAATTAAGACTCTAGATATAATTAGTATGGGACCCTCTAGGAATCTATCTCAGTTCCATTAGGCGAGGTAGACTAAATTCATAGGATAGAATATAGAAACACAACAAGGAACCCTTATATAAGGAATTTAATTTTACAATGACATGTCACCTCATACGAATGGTTTCATATAATATAATCCCTTTATCACAATACCTCTAATCATGAATGTTTCATGTAATTGCAATCAACCAATGTGCTTAATATCTATTTCTTTTATTTTGTAGATATAGAACATTCCTATAGATCAAAATGGACATGGATTTATTTAGGCTCTATGACTTCCATGAATGGGCTTGAGATATTAACATCCATAAATGAAAAGTAGGGATAAATCCTTTCTCCTGTTATTAATTATTTCAATATTACTCATGACACACCCAACATATTCTACCTTGCTGCAAACATCAGTTATAATAGTTTTCGTAAATACATCAATGTACAAAACTCATAATACCCATCAATAATTATCATCAATTATATGGACCGATACACACATCATTAAATGCGAACGCCTAATGACATGTATCAATTTATATTTCCTAACAGTGGGTCACATTCTCACAATATACCTCTTGATATTACCAACAATGTATAACATGAGATACAGGAACAAAGTCCTATGAGTCTCCACCATTGATATTATGTATCATTTGTTTCACTAATATAATAACATCTGGTTATGGAACATGTATTGAAGAATATCATCAGATCACTTTTGTGTTCTCATCATTGCGAGGATATTCCATGACCTTTTAGTGCGACATCTAATCTTATAACATTATCAAATAATATGTCATACAGAAGACCAATAATGATTTGGTAAATAGTTTTTTAATATTCAAAACAATGAAAACATTTTTATCATAAAGTACAATGACATTGGTTCTCTGTAACCAACTCTAACAGTAAATGATGAAGAAACAATCATTATTTCACATGGTGATAGTTAACTGTAAACATAAATTGTATGTTCGTTACCCATTATATAGAAATGTGTGTAATTGTATGTCCAAAAAATATTATAAAAACATATCATTATATTTAGGATAATTATGCTATTTTATAGATGTTAAATAATATTATTTTATATTTTGGATAATAAAAATAAAATAAATGTTATTGGGGAAGGATGTTACCTCTAATTATGATAACTCTATTTGGATGGCACCAAAGGGCTTATTTAGATGGATTTATTCGAAATTTGAAGCATCTAGGTCAAATAAGAGGGATCATAGGAGATTATTTGAAATTATTTTTTGAAAGTAAAATATCTCTAATTGTGTGAGGAAGTGGGATGTGTGATGGCATTTTTAGAATTGTGGAGGTGATATATTCTTGTAAATGTTGGAAAGAGGGAATTCAACTAATTTTTTTCTTAAGAAATGATCTCCAACTATGTAACTAGTTCAATAAAATAGATAATATATTATAAATATAGTCATAAAATTAATTTTGGACTACTTCATAGAACTCTTGGTCTCTTATGTTTATGTTTTATTTCCCTTTAAATATATTTTTTTTCTTAATTACTATAATTAATTTTATCCACTTTCACTAATATTTTTTTTGTCAACAGCAATGTAAACCATATTAGAAATTATAAATTATTTGGATTCCAAATATGGAATCCATCTACTATATTTTAAAATAACATAAATTTATGAAATTAAATAAAATTTAATCTCACGGAAAGGATGATAATGTGGGGTTTTAACGTAAAAATGATCAGAATTTCGGGATGTTTTTTTAACAAATTTAATATTGAAACATATTACAATGAACATAATTGTAATAATATGTTTAATGTATATGTTATTAAATTTTAAAATGGTAAAAAATATAATTTATCCATATAAATAAATTAGACAAAAAATGAATTTTGAATTAAAATTCAGTATTTTTCACTATTAATCAAAAAATGAAAAAAATAGAAAGAATTAACCCTAAAAATGATTTCTATTTTGATCTAAAATAATGATGTTTATTATTTCATTATAAAGTTATTAATATTCAAAAAATGGATTTTAGGAGTATCTTTATTAAAAGGATGTAAGATTTACCTTATAGAAAAAAATTATTTTTAAGTATATAATGTGATCTAATATTATATTATGTCTATGAAATCAATTGGATTAATATAAAAAATATTTTATTGAGTATATAACATATATATTTCATTAAAATTTCTAACAAATCGTAATTAATTTAATATATCATGATAAAATGCATTTGTGAGCTTAAAAACATTTCTTTTATATTCTATTCATTTTTATTTTCATTTTTAATTAATTGGTAACCTATTAATTAAATTTATATTTTTATAAACCATATAATTTCATAATTGATTTAATAATATTCATAACGACTAATTTAATAGCTAGGTTATATCTTATTAAATTAAATAATAATTTTATGATAATATATTGATGTTCGGTAAAGCTTGGTCTTCTGTGTAATGCGTGCCATTGAAGAAAATCATTGTGGCATGTGAACCAAGAAAACTCAATGTTACATGTATTTAGAGATATATAATAGATTTAATTTATATAATAATGTTCTCATATTTTAATGTTTCATTATATTATATTCCCTTATGTTATTGGAGTTTCATTTCATATACTCTATTGAATACAGCGTTCATAATTTATAATTTTAGTGTGTTACATTATTCAAAATTTAATTAATATATTTCCTTGAAATTTAAAATCAACCCTCATAATTTATTGTTTGAAATTTCATATTCTAAAATCCAACATCGTAAGAAGGGTTCATAATAAATCCTATAGAAAAAGAGATAATAGGAGTCATAGAGGCCACATTAACTAACATGAAGCTATTTCTCTATTTAAGAGAACATTAGTGTGATGTGGAGATGTAAACATGGAGGAAAATCATAAATTTTATAGGGAGTGATTGAGTCCATCAGTCTAAAAAAGTTACTGATCATTGGAATTTTTAGAGCATTAACAATATAGATCTAATATTATTTAAAAGACAACCATTTCAATAATAATTATGTTATTAATAAAACATTTTTATATTAAGATACTCTTCCAATTATTTTTTAATTATTTAATTAACTGAGAATATATGGAAATATATTTACATGATAGTTTGAAAATTAATTTTATATATTGTAGATTTTTGTTATTCTATGATCAAATTCATATTCATATTATACTCTATGAAATGAATATCCCATAAATATCATTTTTTATTTATGATTAACTAAATGAAACTTTAAACGGAATGTTAAAACCACAAAAGAGTGAAATTTCTTCCCATTTGACACTCAGTATTTTAAATAGACCATATGGTTAATACATTAATATCGAAAAATTAAAAGTAATTATAATCATTCATCGTTAATATTTACATGAAAATTTTTTTATCTAAAAACATTGAGACATAACCTATGTAATACCATACACTAGTGGTGGGCATGAAGCACTTATCATCCTTCATTCATGGGTTCATGTCCTATTGCCTTTCTGAACACGATAGGTTATCAACCAACATTCAAATTATCTATTTCTAAACCCATATTAATATAATTGATATAAAAAATGGAAACAATTGATGGAAATACTTTAAATATGTTTAATCACTATATATCATTTTATATATGGTTTTCAAAACATCCTCAATACTTAAATACTTAAACAATTTTATTTCAACATAGAACCTTACATGGTGTAGGTTTTATCCATAATATCATTTGTAGGATTTTTAAATCATGTCAACTTGTATAAAATTTAAGACTCTTTAGTTTTATCCTAGGTCATTTTTTATTAATTATCCAAATCTTTAATAATGGTTCGAAAATAAAATATGAATTATCCTTAGAATATCTCTAAAGAGTTTAAAAATAGGTTCAATGTACACCTCATTTTTGTGTACTAGGTTACACTCGATTTAGGCCTTACCCACCTTGGTGGAGCCTTTACCAATAGTTAAATCTATGAAAGACCAAGTCCACTAAATGTATCCAAAGAGATATGTATTTCTAGAAATACCCACATAATTTATACCTTAAAAAAATTTTATGATGTTCTTATATAAATATCCTTAAAGTTTACTATAGGGATACATTCTATTTTATTTGTACTCCTAAATCATGTTTCCAGGGTTCCTACTAAACTTCGCCTAATAAAAATTATAGTGACCCATCCCCGAAGCCCATAGATAGTGTCTACTACCATTACATTGGCATATTAACAAGGAATAAAATATCAAGGTTTGAATATGTTTTTAGAAAATAAGATACTTACACGAGTCTTTTATTAAAAATAATAAAACTAATTACATACACATTTATTTCATGGATAAGTTATTTAATCCATGATATCCTTTCATATCTTACTTAGAACACTTTAGTGAATCGTACGGAAGTGAAGCAAAATGCGGGTGACATCAAATGATTATTAAGGTAATGTATAATATAAGTAATAATGAATCAATGAGAATAGTAAATATGGAGAGCTAATAACTCAATGCACATTCCATATTATCAATAAAATGAAATGATAGTCAATATTACAATGTAATAACTCAAAACGCATGCCATTAAAATAACTAGATAACACATAATCAATATGGGAAGGTAAATAATTGAATAAAATTCCATTTAATAAATGAACAATAAATTAAATTCATCCATAGATATGTTGATGAAAAATCTCATGAATAAATAATAACAGAATTTGAATTAGGAGGAAGAAAAATTATTTTATTTCATGTTTGATTCACATGAAAACCTATACTTCCATTACCATTCACAAGATAGAATAAAACTACACGATTAATTTTCAAAACATATTTTTCTTATAAGAACCTTTCGATGCATTGAGGGGCTATATAATGTTAGATCCCCACCCATCAACGCCTTTCTAAATCATCCATTTTAATAAGTAATCAATTTAATTAATAAAAAATATTCGTTATCAAATATCTACATTGAATAAACAATACAGACTTATCAATATATCCACAGTAAATCCAATAACATTCAAACTAAACACCATATGTAAAATTTTAAAATTTTTAGGAAATTAACATATACATGATAAATTAGATGGATAATTAGTTGAAATTTAATTTTCATTGATCAAAAGAAATTAAATATTTCAAAAGTACATCAACAATGAATCATGGCAGGGAATGAAAATACTCTCCGTGGCCAAATAAATTGAAACAATTGTGGGGAATGAATAATGATGGAATCAATAAAATATATCTCAATTTATTTAAAAATAATGTTTTGGTTTCATTTATTAAAATAAATACTAATAAAGTATCTTTTCAAATAATTTTTTTGAAATTAAACCATTTAATTTTAAAAAAATTAAAAAAAAATTCATTGAAAACCACATCCTAAAAAATTCCTTAAAAATTAAAATTTTAAAATTAAAAAGGAAGATTCAATGAAATTATGGCATGTAATTACATAAATGTTTTATACAATAAAAAATAATATATTCTATTCATGATAAATGGATTGAAAAGTTACTTTTCTTGAAAGAAAAAAGAATATTTATTTGAACTCATTTTTTAAATAATAATGGGTAAAAATAATTTTAATAAAATATTTTTGAAATATTAAAACCATTTTTTATAAAAATTTATAGATAATATTGGTTTTGATAGAAAAACCTTTCTTATATTGAAGAGGGAAATGAATTCATATTTTCGTAAAAATATTTTTTATTTCATTTTGAGTAAAATCAAGTGGTAAAGTGGTCGATTTTTGTTGAAAAGGTCATGAATAATCATAAGAGAATAAAATCACAGGATTTATATAAAAAATATCCAATACATTCCTCTGATTAAAATTAAAGTGTAAAATATACTGAGAACAGTGAGATTGTCATGTATATCATTGATAAGCCTTGATGTTGATGTGAGGATAAATCAATAAATAGAATATGTTTTTTAATGTATGTTTATATGAAAAAAATTGATATAGAAATTATATATTAAAAGTTATTAGACACATAATATGATAATTTTGACAACAATTAGGAATTAATGTAACCCAATGAATAGAATCTAGGTTATGGTATTCTTTTCCACTAAGTAACTCTTAATTTAAACACTATTAGAGGGACCAATGAAAATTGACACTCAAAATATCATGAATAAAGAATAAATAATTATATCACATTTAATATTGGATTTATTGTAACCATATGTACAATAAATTAAGTTGACAACAATAATGTATGTCTCAATGAATGAAAATTAAGATGGAGTCTGTTACTACATGGTCACTTTTCAATTATAATTCCCTTAAAAGAAATAATTTAAAATGAAACTATAAATAACATAAATAAAAATTTATTAATGACTTAAAATACAGTATGGGGAGTATATACACTACAATAAAATAAATGGTGAAAATAGTGTATGTGTCATTAAATGAAATGTGAGACAAAAATCTCATACCTCACAATTCCCTTCAGGTGAACAACCTTTATAAACCTTTATAATGACTTTAATCATGTTTATAACTTATAAAATAACCATAATATTATTTATGATATCATATATTAACTTTTTATAATATATTATTATCTATTTTTTATAATCATTCATTATTTACACTATTTCAAGTGGTAATTTTCTAGTTTGTTGGGTATGTTTTAAATTTTTATTTGTGTTTCTAAAACATAGTTCATGATTTAAACATATACGATATTTATACAATTATATAATATTAATATTTGTATTTTATATATTTATTTTGAATAATATATACTACTTTGGGGGAATGAAATGAAATTCACTGTTCATCGAGACGGTAAGTTGTACGTACAGATGCGCATTACTTGAATTTTATTTTATTATATTTAAAGAATGAAAAGTAAATAGAATATATAAATTATAATTATTGTTTCATATTTATATCATATATATGAAATGAATTTAATAAAATAAACCCCATATAAATTACATTTATTGTGTGAGAGAAACACATCTATTCGAGGAGGTAGTCGAACAGATGTCACAAACATTGTTATTGTATCCCCCAAAAATGCAACTCATGAAGATATATATTATAAAATAATTACATAATTATAATTAAATTATAAATATAATATATATAATATATAAGAATAATTTATATCATAATTACCATGATGAGAGGTGGTAAAGAAATAATGAACAATCATTGTTTCGTGAGGTGATATTTCCCCATACATAAAAATGATATGTACAATACCAAATAGATGAATGTGTGGGTATGTGTAGGTAGAAACCTCTAAAAAATATGTGTATTTATTATATTTAATTATTATGTAATCATGGAATAATTATATTTTATTTGGTGTATAATAAAAACAATACGAAAGAGCATGAGAAATGATGCTACCTCTTATTTTGGTAACTCCGTTTGGTGTTAAAAAATGTGATTACATATCGGAATTTCAAAATAAGGGGAGGATTCTAGGATGAGGATAGGGATATTTTGGTCTTATTTTATCATACATTGGGTGTTAAAAATGGCTCGTGATGTGAGAGAAAGGTGAAGGGGTTAGTTTCTTTTTATAGAGGGGGAGGAGTGGCATTCTTGTAATTGTTTTCAAGAGGGAATTCCACCCATGTTTAACCTATGAACAGTGGATCCATTAATCGACCTAATTCAAGAAAAAATAATATAATTCAGAAATATTGTCATCCAATTTATTTTGGACAAGTTTATAGGTAATTTTTGGGTCTTAAAGTTTTCTTTTAGTCTCTTGTTAAGCTAATTGTTCTCTTAATTATTGTACTTAAATTTAATCACACGCCACTGATGCGTTTTGCCAAAAAAATATTTAGACTTTATTAGACCGTATTATTAATTATTATTCAATATATAGAATCCATTTTTTAAAAATGACAATAATATAATTTTATAAATATAATTTAAATTTAATCTCGAAGATGGGACAATAATGCGTGGTTTGAAAGAAAACATTTTCAAAAGTTTTACATGTTTTTATATCAAATTTCAATGTGAAATTGATTATAATGACCAAAATTGGATTAATATATAAATAATAGATCTTATTATTTTTTTAAACCTAATAAAAAATATAACATAACCTTATAAATAAATATGATAAAAATAATTTTGGAATAAAAAATCTCTATTTTTCACCATTCATCAAAAAAGGAAACCCCATAAAAAAAATACCAAAACGTTACCCAAACACAATTGTTATGTTTATATTCAAAAAATGATGTTTATTTTTTAATTTTAAATTTAAAATAGTTCCAAAAAATTTCTTTAACATAGTTTCAACAATAATAGGTGGTAAAATTGAATTCTTTAAAAATTCCATTTTAAGCGTAAAATTGGACTTATTCTTATCATATGATTATAAATTCTATTTTATTAATATAAAATATATTTTATTTAATATATAACATATTAATTTCATTAATATAATTGAATAATTTTAAGTAATTAAATTTACTTATATAATGTACCTTTGTGGGCATAAAAACAATTCATTTATATTAGATTATTTTTTATATTCATTTCAATTCATTTGGTAAACTATGAATTAATTTTATATTTTTATAAAAAATATATTATCATAATTTTGTTAATACTATTAATACAATATATTTTAATTTTTATTATATATCTTATTATATTAAATAATAATAATTTAATAATATACTGTTATTTGGTAAAACTCTGTCTTGTGTGTAATACATGCCATTTAAGAAACTTGTAGATTCATGTGACACAACCTAAATCAATATTTCATGAATTTAAATATATATCAAATATTGAATTTATAAAATATATTATTTATGTTTTCATTTCATTATATATTATATTCTTTCATGAACTTGATATTTGTTCCGTATATGTTATCAAATACAATGTTCTTACATTATAATTTCAATGTGTTACAATAACACTGAAGTGATAAATAATCAAATATGTTATTATGTGAAACGAGAATCATTCCCCAAAAAAAGTGGAAATATGACATAAAATAATAAGAGGTAGTTTTATTATTATTATTAGAATAAAATATTCAAAAAATATATTATAGAACCCAATGAATGTAAATTGAGTTATGAATCCCAAAATACCAAGTCATAACAAGTGAAATTAGTCCAATACATTCCCTAATTTTCGAGACTCCACCATTGGATTATGAATATAAAACTATGAGAAGATAAATTCTGTCCCACCAAGGGATTAGGTACATTTAATAGGATCTATGACATGGAATTTGGGTAGTGGTTTAATAAATATCTTAACACATATGTGCTTTAGAAAATTATAGATTAAAAACCATTTTATACAGAAAAATCAATGATGTTTCCTCTAATTTCAAATCATTAATGGCCATGACATTAATTTAAAAATTCTTAGTGGAACCTAAATGAACAATTCGATATATTATAAATTAAAATCCATTTACATGATTACTTATTGTATATTTAGGAATTTTTTTTGTTTAAAAATCTTTTTTGATCATAAAATATATTTTATTTTCATTTTCATGACTATACGAATATTTTGAAATTAATTTAGTCAATATAAATATAAAATTCGTGTATAAGAATTATCAAAATCACTGTTACTTTATTATTATCAATTAAATTCATGTAACCCCACAATTTTTCTTAAAATTATTACTTTTATGGGTTTTTAAATAATTTACATAATTATTCTAGTTCTTGAACATGTTTTTCACTTATAAATAAATATAATATCATTATAAATTGAAATCAATTGAATTATAAAAACGTTATTCATATTATAATTAGACATTTAAAATAATTTATAAATTAATTTTATCACTATGAAGCCCAATTAGTGATTTCAAAAATTGGGGACATTTTGAAGTTATCATTTATAAAAAAATTACACAATGGTTTTTATAAAAGGAGAACTGAATAAAATTTCATAATTTATCATATAAGAATATTATGGACATAAAAAAATCATTAAATTATTTAATGGAACTTCATTAAATGATTTTTAGTACTTATCTAATAATATTAAACTTGTTTATACAAATTTACCATTTACCGCAAGGACAATATTTCTCCATGGGTAATATTTATTAGTAATAAAAATTAAATTTTGAAAATTATATAATTTTATAAATTTGAATCCAAATATAGAAGTTATTTTATATAAAAAAATTATAATTAATGGATGAAAATACAGTTAATTTGGACATTCAAAATTAAATTAAAAAAATGTTTGGCCAAGATGATTATTTGAATAAAAAAATTGTTTTATGAAAAAAAATAAAACGTAATTTTTAATATTATCACATTAATATGATAAAAAATTTAAAAAAATGGATTTAATATAAAATATTAATCCTTTATAAACTAAATTTAACCGTCCACCCAAAATCAAAAATGAAATGATCCAAAAATTGTCTCAAATTGTAATATAATATAACATATTTTAAAAAAATTGATGCATGTGCTTCTAAATATAAAATACTATTTTTACGACTTATTTCACTAAATAAACATATATATTGTTTGGGGAATGGGTTTTTAATTTTTAATTATAGGCTTACATCATGAGCATGAATAGATGTAAAGGTATTTCTAATATTCAATGAAAAATAAATCATATTAGAAAAGCATAAAAAAGTAATCTTAATAATATTTTGATCAAACAATATAAACAAGTCTTCAGACTTTAATATATGAAATTTATAAAATATGAAGTTTATCATTAAATTATAATAAATCATATATATCAAAATCACTTTAATATAAAATGACCCCTTTAGGCATTAATTTTTATAAACCACATATGATTTCATTTATATCATTGAATATTTTGAAAGTATTTAAAAAATAGTATAAAATAAATTTTTGATAGAAAACAATTTCTTAATAGATTTTGTAATATTATTACTCATATTCATACCCACACATCTAACAACTATATTATAACTTTCAAATTTGAATAATAATATTTCAATTGCATATAATGGTTACTTTGAGATGATAGTATTGTGTGGATAATGATTTCAACTAAATTAATTCTTTAAAATAAATAATATTCTAAAAGATCATAGATTTACACCCAATACATTTATCACAAGGTTGCTGACAATATATAGAATAGATGATCATCCTCAATGATGCATGTAGTGTCTCTTTTTTAATAATGTATGTGTTAATTCCATCACATTTTAAGAATTTTTTCAATGAATATATCAAATATTTCTAAGATAACAACCCAGGTAATGCAATAATCAATGATAGTCTCTTTAGTATGATTTATGAAATTTCTTCCACCTCAATAATAGATGAAAAGGATATTAATTCTTCGAAATGACATAATCTTGTTTTTACTGTGAAATTTTTAGAATCAAAGTTATTGTATATCATTTCCTGCCTTTACAATCATATCAATCATCAAAAACAAAAAATATAAGTAGAATTGCATGAAATTTAATTTCATTCATTTCATTATAAAAATAATAAATTTTGTTCTATGATAAAAGAGGCAGTCTCATAATACTGCTAGAACTAGCACTATGATCTGGTTGCAGTCATACAATGAAGATTGATGAACAAATAGAAAGAAACATATTTTCTTTACTTCTAAAAAATATCCAATATTATATTTTTATATATAAAGTATGTACCACAATAAAAATGAATTATCTGATTTATATTTATTGTACTATGTGGATTCTATATATGTAAAAGTAGTTGAAAGGGTTTTTTTGAGTTGATACTGGATTGAAAAATGTATTTGGATCAGAAGGAAATATGTTGTTGGGTGTGTAAGTGTGAATATTCTATGGTGAAATTGGGAGGGGTGTACATGTTGAGATATTATTCTGATATGATATTATTTAATTTAATTTTATAATAGAACATCTAAATTTGGATAGTTTCAAATATTATTATCTCCGTTGGTCCTTGTGAGCTCTCATGTTTATTAACTAAAGAATTTGTACAGTTCTTAAAAGTTTTAATAAATGGTCTCAATGATGATTCTACTCATTCAATATATATTATCTCATTGATAAATATAAATTTATCTTCCAGGATTCCAGCTCGATAAAGATGATCATATTGGAAAATTTTTCCTTGTTTTTTTGTGATGTACTTTGATTCTATACCTTAGTATATATTTTAGAATTTTAATTTTGAGTTTAGTCACTTTTTTGAGTTCCAGTATAAAAGTTTATTTGATAACTTTTCTAATAACATTTATTTTAGGTTCTTTTATAATATGGGGAATAATACACTTTATATTAAGTGTGAAAAGTCTTAGTTGTAACTAGATATTGGAGACCCATTACATAGATCATAGTCCTAAGGTCATGTAGCCCATGAACATGGCCTGAAGGCCTAGTGAAACATCAATCATATATCATAAATATTTTAGGGGGTTCATTGGGAAGTAGTTTTCATTGAACATACTATTTCCAATTATGATTTCCATGACAATGATGATAAGATCATATGGGAAAATAGTCTAAATGGGGTTTTTACTCCCAGATCTATTACTACCACCTGATTCAAGGAACCAGTATTGGGATAGAATCATTAAATTAAAAATGTCTATTTCTATCTCGTTTCACATTGTTGTGTAAGATCATTCTAAATAAACTGCTGGTCGAGGTGAACCTCTAAAGGGTGGAGATTTCTCTCTGTTCATGTTGTGCATTGTTCTAACAACATCGTGATGTTGCTAACTGTCTGTTCTTATCTTTCAACACTACCAATTCTATCTGGAAATCAGTTATTGATTAGTTTGGGTTACATCCTATGCGTAATGTTAAAGCATCAGGATTTATTATGGACTTTATAGCACCTCACCTCTCACCGAAAGCGTGCATTCTTTTTCTGGATACTTTTGTAGAGGTGTTATATCTTATCTAGAATGTTCGGAACAAAATAATTCACTTAGGGGATGTCTTCAACCCTACTATCACAGTCTCAGAGATTCTTTCTGCAAGGCAACATGCAAGCTCACTGCACAAGGAATGCTATGAAAATTCTATCAAGGGCATTATTGTTCTACAGAATCTCCATATCCAATGTAACCTTCCTCAACCTTGATGTAGCATTTAAGTGTTCTAAATTCCTATATTTAAGGGATGGATCAAATGCAATACTGGTAGTTCCTAAAATAGAAACCCATGACCATCAGGATACAGAATCATCTTCAAGAACCCAAATAATTATTTTATTGGAGGTATTCATGGACCCTAGGTACTACCACATCTCATAGTGATAAAATGATGGGCTTCATCAAAGCAGTTGAGGTTGAACACCAAATAAATTAGAGTAATATGTTGTTCGAAAGTGATTCAATGACAATTTTCAATGAGGTCAGAATGGAGCAACTTCATCTGGCATGGAAGCTCACCTCCAAATACAAAAAAATCATCAAACAACATTCCTTAGTGAACTATATCATCACACCCAACAATCAGGAATCTAATTAGCATGCTGACTGTCTTCTAAACAAGGGGGTCCTCTTCAGCATGTCAGCTCACTATTCTAGTATCCCTTTTGTGATGATTGATATTCTTCAAAGGGATAAATGAAAAAGTCCTTCCTTTTGACTCTTGTTAATATTTTTTCAATATTTAAATCCATGATTGTTTATCTATAAAATAATTGTGTGGTAAATCCCTATGTGAGTTTAATATTTCTTAAATTTATCCACTTATTTATGAAATTGAGAAATAACGTGGGTGTTAAAATTAATACAATTAAATGATCTTTAAATGAACAACATGATATTTGGATTAAGAGGGTTCCATATATTATATCAAAAATAGAGTTAGGAATTTAATATGTACTGTTTATGTTTGTTAGGTGTTTCATGGTGATATTATTTACCATAATTTTCTTGATCTAGTTGAGGAGGATGAGTACACGTGAAAAACAATTTGAGTTCCAAAATAAATGGGTGACAACATCTGATTTGAGTTTTAATTATTTAGATAAATATTAATATATCATAAAATAGTGATATATTTTGTCATTATTAGATATGTGTTGTAGTATTATTATATATATATATATATATATATATTATGATGAATGGATCAGTGAACTATTTTATTATTTTATCATCGGTTGTGGAGTGATATAGGGTTTTCAAAAGATAATTCCCATAAGTATTTTTCAGTATATTACATTATAATGATAATGTGGACATTAGTGAGGAAAAATATTATCATCCTTACTAGTTGATCCTCAATGTAAATAATCACAACATTCTCTATACAGACATTCATTTCATTTCTTGTGACCTCCTTCTTGAAGATGTCACATGATAGAGGAACCGTGGAGTGGAAATGTTTTTAATTTATTAGGATATGGTTATCCAATTCATAGTTTCATTATACCTAGAGGTGTATAAGAAGTCATTAGTGAATGATAGGACACATAAATTGTAATTATTATATTTTTCAGGGTAGCATTTGGTATTCCAATGAAAATGGTTATAAATGGAGTGATAAAGAAATCTATCTTATCTATGATTTAACTAGAATTGATTTTTTCTCATATATTATCCTGACACATATATAGATAATAATCTTCTATTGAATCCATCAAGGAATCTATTTATATATACACTGAATATGGAGATCACATTCTTCAGTGACATAGGTTGTAACACCCGAGACTTTTATGTTATATAAATCATCACAGGAATCTTTTTCTACACAACACTTACTTGGCTTGCTTTACACGCAATCGCGACCTTCCTCGATAGCTTGCGTCGTACGCAATACCGAGTTTCACTAAACAACAATATGCTATTAAAACTAGCCGTTATGAATAGTAATAACCACTTTTTGAAATTTTATAAATTTTATTTTTAAAAATGGACTTCATTTTTGGACTCAGAATATCGAAATTAGCCTAGGGTGAAATTTTGGTATTTTTCTGAAAACTTTCAATTTTTGATGAATAGTGAAACCACTAAGTGGTAGGTTAAAAACCGAATTTTGCATAAAACTTAATTTTACCGCTTCTGTGAATGGAATTTCGAAAATCCGAGAGACACAGTTAATATCAAGGACTAAAATGTGGTTCAATGAGATGAAAATAATTTTTGGTGAATAGTAACTTTTTACTTTTTTTTACCGCGGTTAATAGTAAATAGGGTAACTAAGGGTAAATATGATATTACTATTACCCTAACACGTGTCCTAATCCTATTGGACAAGTGTATTTCGACCAAAAACAAACTTAGGAATAAAATATGACCATTTAGGCCCACTTGGGTTAGATTAGGACATTTATTATTAATTTATTTAAAGAAGGGTTAAAAGAGTTAAAATCAAAGTTTATTTACTAAAACATTTTTAATATGGGGTTATACATAAGATAAATTCGATTGTAAATATTCATTAGAAAGCTAAAAGGGTTTCCTACATGATGGTATTTTATTTGTAATTTTTAGACATCAATTAATTTAATTTATTTATGACACAAAGATGATGCAGTAATTATCTTGTTAATGAAATATTGACATAATTGATGTTATAAACACCAAAATAAATGTAATTTGAAACTTTTTATGAATTCCACTAATTTTATAGGTTACTATGATATATTAGTGTTGATTTAATCAACTTGTTTCGAACATATAATTCTGTTATGACTTTCACAAAAATCATATATCAAATAGTGTCAAAATTGACACAAAATAGTTTTTAAATCAAATATTATATTATTAATTGTTATTGTATTCCTAAAAATCTAAGGTTCGGCCAAATGACTTATATAAGGATATATATTTTAATAATAAACAATTTGGGGTTCGTTTGGCATGTTATAGTAAGTGTATTAACCATATAGTGAAAGAAAACAAAAAGACACGGTAAAAGTTAAATTATTTAACTTAGAGTTAAATCTAATTGATAAGGTTAAAATAATACCCTAAACTTGTCTAAATCCTATTAGTTGATGGGATTTCGACCCTTCCCCACTTTAGCTTCGAAATAAGACCCTTTGGAACCATTATAAACCGATTTTGACTTTAATATAAAATAATATTTTGAGATATTCCTAAGGGGCCCCTCTCCTCCCTTATAAAAGGACACCTCCTCCCCCTCCTCCTCACACCAATTTGAGCACTCAAGCTCGGCCAACCCCTGCCATTTTCTCCTCTCCACTTCCCTAGAATAATCCTAGAGGTCCTGGTCTTCTCCAAAGACCAATTTTAGTTCCTTAAGTGGGGGATTCAAAGAGGCGTTCCAAAGAAGAGGTAATATCCATTACCGATCTTTTCAATTTCTTTGTTCTTAAACTTCTTCTTCTTTAGTTGTTTCATGATAAAGTAATAACATCAGTATTACTTACATACTGATATGTTATTATAAATATGAAACAACCCTAATTCACCTTCTATCCATCCTACGGAAAAATGAAATCACCGCGCGTGCGTACGTACGGAATACCGTCTCCACGCCGTGGTGTAATCTATTTTTCCACCATCACCTTACAAGGATGGTTATAATGGTGTAATAAGTAACTATATATGATTATTATGAAGTAATATTGATACTGAAATAATATATATATATACTCCAATACAATTCCACGATCATAGGAACGATATCATCACTCGTGCGTACGTACGGAATACCGTCTCCACGATGTGATGCGACTCGTTCTACATGATCTTCATTTCATAATGATTATATAAATGAATTGAATGAATGAATATGGTATATACTACACTAATACCATTCTGTAAATGAATTATCTATAACCTAAAGATAAGAATAAGAATTTATTCGGCAAAACATGCGTAAGAACAAAAGGCAATAAAGACCCGAGTAACAAGTAACAATGAAATATTACTAACAAGAAGCTAAGAATATGACCATATATGATATCATATCAATATGTATGATTCTGGAATAAGTCAATAACATTATTTAAACCATTATACAGGAGCTTCGGACACATACAAGGCAAATTGGACCTAAGGTAAGGGAAATATCACAATCTCATTTTTATCCGAGATTGTTTATTCGTAAGTATTTACTGGGGTGTATTTTATCATCCACATCCGTGTTCCCTCAATATGTAATATTTTTTCCATCCACTTGCAATGGTTTAAATCCAATTTTACCCTTCGGTGAGTTTTTATTAAAGAATATGAAAGGAATGTTTTGTCGTTTTTCCGTACGAGGTACTTTTTGACTTTTCCGACAAAAGTACGAAGAATGTTTTTTTTAACTTATACGGCATGAATGGATTTTTAAAACATTATTTCTAAGAAGATTCCTTTACAAGTTTTCAAGTCTATTTTTAATCAACTTCTTTTATTTTAAAGTCGTATGACATGTTATGAAAGGAAAAATGTTTTTGAAGAAGAAAGGATATTTTCCTCAAGAATGGAGTTCAAGTGTTTTATCAAAATTATTTTCCATCTAAGATAATAAAGGGTTCTGTTTTTATCCCTATTATTACATTGATTTGATCATGTTGTGATGGAATTATTTTTATGAATTCCTTTATCTTATATGAGTTGTTTTATGATGTCATGTCGTTTAAGAATCCCATTTTTATTACATGGGTTATGCTATGATGTATGTTTTATGATTATGTGGCACACATAAGAAAGGATTCATTATAAGATGGGTGGGACATATATCTCCCTCCAATGCATTGGGTAAAGATTATATATCTCATGAGATAGACATGGCTGGAACGGAAGGTTATTTCGGTTCAGTGATACAGGACTGAAACGAGGAGTGAACTCGGTTCAGAAAGGGACTTTGTCCACTAAGATGGTCTTGGCAATGAGTCAAGACTAACAAGAAATGATTTTCCATGATTATGTGTGCATGCCACAAAGTTTCAAGTTTCATGTTATGATTATGGGGATCTCATTTTCACTTCTATGATTTATTAAGATTTTATGATCTCTTTTGCAGGTTATGATTTTTAAAAAAGATATGATATGATTTTTATTTCCTTTATTGCCCTTGCTGAGCATTTGAGCTCACCCTTTTATGTTTTCTTTTCCCCAGGTCAGGAAGATGGATATTAAGTAGAATATGCTAAAAGGGACCCTAGATATGATGAAATAAATGGGAGGCACTGTAGAATATTTATGAACCAGTTGTTTATGTTTCCCAGTTTCTAAAGACACTATACCTATACGGTCCTTTGTGGTTTTGTCATATGTTGTAATAAGTGTGCTTCAATTTTGAAGTATTAACAATGTATGTAAAGTATGGGTCGTTATAGTTGGTATTAGAGGAAAGGTATAGTCAACCTTTGGAAACTAGGATGTGAAAGCCTTAGTAAGAACCCTAAGGATAAGTCTAAGCATAGAACACAATCTTAGTGTTTTAGAAATGGCCTTGAATAACCTAGGATAAGACCATAAGCATGAAAATTTTATTCTTGAATTATGTGGTTTCCTATTATAATTAGTGTTGCTCACACTATTCTTCTTGGTTTTAGTCAATGGCTGGAACCCGAAGGAACCGTGTTAATGCGGAATGCGATGGGCAATGCAATGATTGTCCCCCTGAGCAACCAAACAATATGGGAGATGGAATGCAAAATCTTGTAGCCATGCTCACACAACTTTCTCAAGCTATGAATCATGCAGGATTTCCAAACGAGCAAAGGAGGGAGCAACATTCTGTTGAATCCTTCATGAGGCAGCGTCCACCTTCTTTCAGTGGGTCTACTGATCCATTAGTTGCTGAACAATGGATTAGTACTACTGAAAAGATATTTTCAGTTCTTCAATGTTCTGAACATGATAAAGTCATCCTAGCAGTTTATCGTTTAGAAGGAGATGTTGATCAATGGTGGAATCTTGTTAAGAATACGAGGCAAAGGGATGAAATTGAGTCTATGGAATGGGACGAGTTCAAGAACTTATTTTTCAATAAGTACTTCCCTCATATTCTCCGAACAAAGATGGAGAAAGAGTTCCTTGAACTGAAGCAAAGGGATGATGAATCTGTTAGTACCTATGAAGCAAATTTTACAAGACTTGCAAGGTACGCTTCTGGTATTATTATCCAACCTGAGAGTAAGATCGATCGATTCTTTAGTGGCTTAAAACCAAGTCTTCGAAGGGCGTTAGCCATAAGGGACTTCAATAGCTACGAGGAAATCGTTCGATGTGCTCTCAAAGTCGAGATGGAGATTGGAGTAACCCATCAGTCACATGGGTTTGATAAGAAGAGGAAGATGGAATTCAAAGGAAACTCTAAAGAGCACACTGAAAAGAAGATGTACTTTCCCTTATGCTCAAAGTGTGGAAAGAAACATGGAGGGAGTTGTCTTAAAGGGACAAGTAAATGTTTTAAATGTGGAAAGGAAGGTTATCGGGCATTTGAATGCCGTGATAATGGGAAGAAGATGTCTAATGACGCAAACAAAGGAAGGGATACACAGAATGATCCTACTACACTTCAATGTTTCAAGTGCAAGGAGATGGGGCATTATGCCAATCAATGCCCAAATCCAAGGGTTGATGATGATGGTCGACGTCAACAAACTCTTAAGGCTAAAGACAAAGGAAAGTCACATGCAAGTTTTACCAGCGATGTGGAGTACGATAACGATGTGGTGAAAGGTACACTTACCATCCACTCTAAAGTAGCAAATGTTTTATTTGATTCTGGATCCACCCACTCTTTTATTTCTAAAGACTTTTCTAAGGGTATCACCGTATTACCTCAACAATTAGATGTTGAGTTAGCTGTGATAACACCTAATGGCACATCAATCGCATCAAAAGTTTATAATTCTTCTCCGATCGAAGTTTGTGGGAAAGTGCTTCCTGCAAATCTTATGATCCTTCCTTTAGTGGAATTTGATGTGATTCTTGGCATGGATTGGCTTTCTCTACATGGAGCTCATATCAATTTCCAAAGAAGGGAAGTCAAATTTCATATTCCAGATCAATCTACGATCGTCTATCAATGCAAGGATGAACATAACCTTCCAGTGGAAATTCCTTCCATCTTATGGGTCATGATTCCACTAAATGAAGGTTATTTATCTCAAATGGTTGGAGAGAAACTTACGATTAAGAATATGCCCATTGTATGGGAGTTTGATGATGTCTTTTCGGAGGAATTACCGGGTCTTCCACCAAATCGTGAAGTTGAGTTTTCAATAGAACTCGTACCGGGTGCTTTGCCTATTTCAAAGACACCTTATAGAATGGCCCCAATTGAGTTGCAGGAATTGAAGAAGCAACTCCAAGAGAATCTTGATAAGGGATTCATACGCCCTAGTGCATCACCTTGGGGAGCACCTGTTCTATTTGTTAAGAAAAAAGATGGATCAATGAGACTCTGCATTGATTATCGAGAACTTAACAAGATCACTATCAAGAACAAATATCCTCTCCCACGCATTGATGACTTATTTGACCAACTACGCGGAGCTCAATACTTTTCCAAGATTGATCTTCGTTCAGGGTATCATCAATTAAGGGTCAAAAGGGAGGATATACCAAAGATGGATTTCCATACAAGGTATGGACACTATGAATTTATAGTGATGCCATTTGGTCTTACTAATGCCCCTGCTATCTTCATGGATCTAATGAATAGAGTCTTTAGAGACTATCTTAATCAATTTGTGGTAGTCTTTATAGACGATATTCTTGTCTATTCAAAGAGCAAGGAAGAGCATGAAGATCACTTGAGAATTATATTGAAGACCCTGAGAAAGGAGAAGCTTTATGCCAAATTTACCAAGTGTGAATTTTGGCTTCAAAAAGTTGCATTTTTGGGTCACATAATCTCAAAAGAGGGGATATCTGTGGATCCAGCAAAAACAGAGGTTATCGAAAGATGGTCGAGACCAACAACAGTAACTGAGATCCGAAGTTTTCTTGGTTTGGCTGGATATTATCGACGTTTTGTAAAAGATTTTTCACGATTATCTAATCCAATCACCAAGTTGACTCGGAAAGGAGTTAAGTTTGTCTGGACAGAGGAATGTGAAGAGAATTTCAAGGAGTTGAAAAGAAGGTTATCCAGTGCACCTGTGCTCACACTGCCTTGTAGTGGAGAAAGGTTTGTGATCTACAGTGATGCATCCAAGAAGGGATTGGGGTGTGTTCTTATGAAAAATGATATGGTGATAGCTTATGCCTCACGACAGTTGAAAATCCATGAGCAAAATTACCCAACACATGATTTGGAGTTGGCTGCGGTAATCTTTGCATTAAAGATTTGGAGGCATTACCTTTATGGTGAAAGGTGTGATATTTATACTGATCATAAAAGATTAAAGTATATTTTCACACAAAAGGAGTTGAATATGCGTCAAAGAAGATGGTTGGAGCTGATTAAGGATTACGACTGCTCAATCCATTACCACCCTGGGAAAGCAAACAAGGTGGCAGATGCATTAAGTCGACAAGACCATGCTAGTTTATCCATGATGAGGATCACAAAAGATCCAATATTTATGGATTTACAAAGGATGGATCTTGGAGTTATAATGGAAGGGGAAAAATCTTATCTTTCTCAAATGAATGTTCAACCATCTATACATGTGAAGATTAAAGAGGCACAGAAGGAAAATGTCGAGTTACAAAAGAAGGTGAGAAATGTTCCTGAATTCAACCTTGATTGTGATGGGATAATAAAGTTCAGGAATCGGGTTTGTGTTCCTCCCATCCCCGAATTATAGAAGGAGCTGCTGGATGAGGCTCATAGTTCATCATTCTCTATTCATCCTGGAAGTACGAAGATGTATAGGGACCTGAAAGAGTACTTCTGGTGGGATGGCATGAAAAGAGATGTTGCTGAATATGTCTCTCGATGCTTGGTTTGTCAACAAGTTAAAGCTGAGAGACAAAAGTCTAAGGGGATGTTACAACCATTACCCATACCCGAATGGAAATGGGAAAACATCACTATGGACTTTGTCACATGACTTCCTAAAACATCCAAAGGCAATAATGCTATCTGGGTCATAGTTGATCGTCTTACAAAGTCCGCACACTTCATTGCTATTAGAGAGGATTTCCCTCTAGATCAGCTTGCCAGGATATATGTAAAGGAAGTGGTAAGATTGCATGGAGTACCACTTTCTATTATATATGATCGGGATCCGAGATTTACCTCGAAGTTCTGGCGAAGTCTTCAGCATACTCTGGATACAGAGTTGAGTTTCAGCACTGCTTATCATCCCCAGACAGACGGTCAGTCTGAGAGAACAATTCAAACCCTAGAAGATATGTTGAGAGCTTGCTCTATGGATTTCAAAGGAGGTTGGGATCAACACCTACCTTTGGTGGAATTTTCTTATAATAATAGCTTTCACTCCAGTATTCAGATGGCTCCTTACGAAGCTCTATATGGAAAGAAATGCAGGACTCCAACTTGCTGGGATGAAGTTGGGGAAAGAAAGATGTTAGGACCTGATCTCGTTAATGAAATGGCAGAAAAGGTCAGAACTATTCAACAACACATAAGAGCAGCTCAGAGTCGACAGAAAAGTTATGCCGACAACCGAAGAAAAGACCTAGAGTTTGAAGTGGGCGATAAAGTGTTCTTACGAATATCTCCCTGGAAGAGGGTTATGAGATTTGGAAAGAAGGGGAAGTTGAGCCCTAGATATATCGGTCCTTTCGAAATACTGGATCGTGTTGGGAAGGTAGCTTACCGATTGGCGCTTCCACCGAATCTCTCTCAAGTTCACGATGTGTTCCATGTATCTCTCCTGAGAAAGTACATACCAGATCCTTCACATGTACTCAGCTCAGAAGTTGTACCGCTGGAGCAAGATCTTTCTTATGAAGAACAGCCGATAGAGATTCTGGATCGTAGCGAAAAAGTCCCACGAAACAAGACCACTCGCTTGGTGAAAGTTTTATGGAGGAACCACCAACTTGAAGAAGCTACATGGGAGCTTGAGGATATGATGAGGGAGAAGTATCCTCATCTGTTTGTTACAAAGTGAAGAATTTCGAGGGCGAAATTATTTTTAAGGGGGGTAGAATGTAACACCCGAGACTTTTATGTTATATAAATCATCACAGGAATCTTTTTCTACACAACACTTACTTGGCTTGCTTTACACGCAATCGCGACCTTCCTCGATAGCTTGCGTCGTACGCAATACCGAGTTTCACTAAACAACAATATGCTATTAAAACTAGCCGTTATGAATAGTAATAACCACTTTTTGAAATTTTATAAATTTTATTTTTCAAAATGGACTTCATTTTTGGACTCAGAATATCGAAATTAGCCTAGGGTGAAATTTTGGTATTTTTCTGAAAACTTTCAATTTTTGATGAATAGTGAAACCACTAAGTGGTAGGTTAAAAACCGAATTTTGCATAAAACTTAATTTTACCGCTTCTGTGAATGGAATTTCAAAAATCCGAGAGACACGGTTAATATCAAGGACTAAAATGTGGTTCAATGAGATGAAAATAATTTTTGGTGAATAGTAACTTTTTACTTTTTTTACCGCGGTTAATAGTAAATAGGGTAACTAAGGGTAAATATGATATTACTATTACCCTAACACGTGTCCTAATCCTATTGGACAAGTGTATTTCGACCAAAAACAAACTTAGGAATAAAATATGACCATTTAGGCACACTTGGGTTAGATTAGGACATTTATTATTAATTTATTTAAAGAAGGGTTAAAAGAGTTAAAATCAAAGTTTATTTACTAAAACATTTTTAATATGGGGTTATACATAAGATAAATTCGATTGTAAATATTCATTAGAAAGCTAAAAGGATTTTCTACATGATGGTATTTTATTTGTAATTTTTAGACATCAAATAATTTAATTTATTTATGACACAAAGATGATGCAGTAATTATCTTGTTAATGAAATATTGACATAATTGATGTTATAAACACCAAAATAAATGTAATTTGAAACTTTTTATGAATTCCACTAATTTTATAGGTTACTATGATATATTAGTGTTGATTTAATCAACTTGTTTCGAACATATAATTCTGTTATGACTTTCACAAAAATCATATATCAAATAGTGTCAAAATTGACACAAAATAGTTTTTAAATCAAATATTATATTATTAATTGTTATTGTATTCCTAAAAATCTAAGGTTCGGCCAAATGACTTAGATAAGGATATATATTTTAATAATAAACAATTTGGGGTTCGTTTGGCATGTTATAGTAAGTGTATTAACCATATAGTGAAAGAAAACAAAAAGACACGGTAAAAGTTAAATTATTTAACTTAGAGTTAAATCTAATTGATAAGGTTAAAATAATACCCTAAACTTGTCTAAATCCTATTGGTTGATGGGATTTCGACCCTTCCCCACTTTAGCTTCGAAATAAGACCCTTTGGAACCATTATAAACCGATTTTGACTTTAATATAAAATAATATTTTGAGATATTCCTAAGGGGCCCCTCTCCTCCCTTATAAAAGGACACCTCCTCCCCCTCCTCCTCACACCAATTTGAGCACTCAAGCTCGGCCAACCCCTGCCATTTTCTCCTCTACACTTCCCTAGAATAATCCTAGAGGTCCTGGTCTTCTCCAAAGACCAATCTTAGTTCCTTAAGTGGGGGATTCAAAGAGGCGTTCCAAAGAAGAGGTAATATCCATTACCGATCTTTTCAATTTCTTTCTTCTTAAACTTCTTCTTCTTTAGTTGTTTCATGATAAATTAATAACATCAGTATTACTTACATACTGATATGTTATTATAAATATGAAACAACCCTAATTCACCTTCTATCCATCCTACGGAAAAATGAAATCACTGCGCGTGCGTACGTACGGAATACCGTCTCCACACCGTGGTGTAATCTATTTTTCCACCATCACCTTACAAAGATGGTTATAATGGTGTAATAAGTAACTATATATGATTATTATGAAGTAATATTGATACTGAAATAATATATATATATACTCCAATACAATTCCACGATCATAGGAACGATATCATCACTCGTGCGTACGTACGGAATACCGTCTCCACGATGTGATGCGACTCGTTCTACATGATCTTCATTTCATAATGATTATATAAATGAATTGAATGAATGAATATGGTATATACTACACTAATACCATTATGTAAATGAATTATCTATAACCTAAAGATAAGAATAAGAATTTATTCGGCAAAACATGCGTAAGAACAAAAGGCAATAAAGACCCGAGTAACAAGTAACAATGAAATATTACTAACAAGAAGCTAAGAATATGACCATATATGATATCATATCAATATGTATGATTCTAGAATAAGTCAATAACATTATTTAAACCATTATACAGGAGCTTCGGACACATACAAGGCAAATTGGACCTAAGGTAAGGGAAATATCACAATCTCATTTTTATCCGAGATTGTTTATTCGTAAGTATTTACTGGGTTGTATTTTATCATCCACATCCATGTTCCCTCAATATGTAATATTGTTTCCATCCACTTGCAATGGTTTAAATCCAATTTTACCCTTCGGTGAGTTTTTATTAAAGAATATGAAAGGAATCTTTTGTCGTTTTTCCGTACGAGGTACTTTTTGACTTTTCCGACAAAAGTACGAAGAATGTTTTTTTAACTTATACGGCATGAATGGATTTTTAAAACATTATTTCCAAGAAGATTCCTTTACAAGTTTTCAAGTCTATTTTTAATCAACTTCTTTTATTTTAAAGTCGTATGACATGTTATGAAAGGAAAAATGTTTTTGAAGAAGAAAGGATATTTTCCTCAAGAATGGAGTTCAAGTGTTTTATCAAAATTATTTTCCATCTAAGATAATAAAGGGTTCTGTTTTTATCCCTATTATTACATTGATTTGATCATGTTGTGATGGAATTATTTTTATGAATTCCTTTATCTTATATGAGTTGTTTTATGATGTCATGTCGTTTAAGAATCCCATTTTTATTACATGGGTTATGCTATGATGTATGTTTTATGATTATGTGGCACACATAAGAAAGGATTCATTATAAGATGGGTGGGACCTATATCTCCCTCCAATGCATTGGGTAAAGATTATATATCTCATGAGATAGACATGGCTGGAACGGAAGGTTATTTCGGTTCAGTGATACAGGACTGAAACGAGGAGTGAACTCGGTTCAGAAAGGGACTTTGTCCACTAAGATGGTCTTGGCAATGAGTCAAGACTAACAAGAAATGATTTTCCATGATTATGTGTGCATGCCACAAAGTTTCAAGTTTCATGTTATGATTATGGGGATCTCATTTTCACTTCTATGATTTATTAAGATTTTATGATCTCTTTTGCAGGTTATGATTTTTAAAAAAGATATGATATGATTTTTATTTCCTTTATTGCCCTTGCTGAGCATTTGAGCTCACCCTTTTATGTTTTCTTTTCCCCAGGTCAGGAAGATGGATATTAAGTAGAATATGCTAAAAGGGACCCTAGATATGATGAAATAAATGGGAGGCACTGTAGAAGATTTATGAACCAGTTGTTTATGTTTCCCAGTTTCTAAAGACACTATACCTATACGGTCCTTTGTGGTTTTGTCATATGCTGTAATAAGTGTGCTTCAATTTTGAAGTATTAACAATGTATGTAAAGTATGGGTCGTTATATAGGTTCTCGATCATTCTCAGAGTTTAATAAGATATTAGTGAAAATTATCTTTTTTCATCAATAATATTTTCTAGATATTTATCCTCACTAATAAATCTTGCAGCATATTGTTCCACAGAGGGGGGGATAACCAATAAATATGGGTGTAACATGATATCCATTGTCCTCTTGCATATGGGAATGATCATAGTTATAGTAGAGTCTTTTAGTAGTGGGTTAGTGTCTTAGGGTGTGGCATTTCCATTACACTGGGATATTTCAATATTATTTTCCAGAGTACATTTGTTGTACTATTCATTTTTTTATACCTTTTCATTTCATTAGTTTATTTTTTCTAATTACACTCCTATATTACACCCATATTGTTCATTAAATTTTTATTCAAAGGGAAACGAAATCAAATTACCAATGTATTGACTATGTTGGTATGAGTTAATAATATATTTCATGTGGTGTTCCAGTTTGGGGAGCTATTTCATGGAATCCATCATTGAATTTGATGAATTTTTTCATGATTTATATATAACCACTCGATGAAACTAATGGAATAGATTTTTTAAAACATGTTTTTTTGGTTATTTATATCTTGTAGTGGAGGTTGTTAATCTATGTTGCTTATTAATATCATAATAAATTCATTGGATAGATAAAGAATCAGATTGGATTTTGGAATTTGGAAAATTATTTTTCTTATCTAGAAGTTGTCGCAAGGTTTATAAAAGGTGTAGGTGGCGGTGATTCAATGGAAATATAAGGACATCAAAAATATATTTCTTATTGAGGATTTAGTGTTACCCCCTTAATGTGATATAAATATAAAGATTTATTTTCATCTTTGTTCCTAAAAAACTATCAAATATCCTCAATGGATGAAACCATAAATTTTTACATCCCACTTTTTCTAAATATTAATGACATGTTTTCATTAATATTAAAATATGCCTCTTGTAATATTACTGTATAGAGTCATAGATTATATGAGGGTGTATATGGAATGATTTGATCTAATAGCCTATAATATTTGAGAAATATACTAGGAAACATAGTTTGGAGAAACCACATAGCCTCTTCTGCACAATTTTCCAAACCGTGTTGAAATATCGTAGAAGGGAGCTACATACTACATGGTCTCTCTAAAGCTATGTAGACTGAGTATTACACACATGTGGAGTTTCAGGTCCACATGTGTAGTGGATTTTCTCATAGTTAGTTCACTATTAAAAAAACTACACACCTAGCCCATGCATGTTCCCTCTTATAGTATATCTCGTCACACAGTTGGTGCACAGTTTGGCCAACCCTACAAGAAAATATTTTAGACTAGTAAATCAAGGGAAAATTACTATTTTCCTTAAAAATTTTAATCCCCTAAAATAATTATACCATTTATTTTTTTCTCTACTATCTCTCTCCATAATCTCATCCTTCCCAAATTTAATATTTCTTTTGATCCCTCATTTATACAGTCCCTGATTTGTTCATAGTTATGTGTTTTAGGAATGTTGATGTAAGGTATATGATCCTCTTTCAACCATTTCTAATCTATCTTATCAAAAACTTTACTATTTATTTAAGAATCCATTTTCCATATTATTATTGAAATTTTCGTTTTCTCCCATATATTTTGATCTATCTTTATTAGAGGGAAAAATATGGTTTTTTTATTAACCTAATAAGGTGATATATCTTAATTCCCCAAGTTTTGGTGAATTCTATAACATGTGACATTGGTTCGTGCATCATAACTTTCTTGATAGACCTCTAAATTTTCACAAATATTATATTTACTTCCTCAAAATACTTGGTAAGACTCTAGTGAGTAGGTATCCCTTTGTTGATTGACTTGATTTATCCTCCCCTTAGGAGGGTTCCATTCCATTATGGTCTAGTTTCCAATTCATCACATCTTGTTAAATAAAAATTTAGGTATTCCATGGAATTATAATAAATGTTTTCAACGAAATAGAAATTATAAGGCATTTATTTAAGAATTATTCCTTATTTCGTATTCCCTATATCCCAGTGTCTAGACTCATACCATTGATGGATATTGGAATTAAATGAAATAAAAATTTTAGTCAATTAATAAATTTCTTCTCATTGTTAAATGATGTGATATTTGGTAAAAAATTTATTTAGGTCGATGTTAACATAGGGCTCCCAACAAAAGGACACCATGTATACTCACATAATGTATTTTTCAATTTGTTAGTGAAATTGTAAATATGTTGTGGGTGATAATACCTATGACTTAGAAGGTCTATCCATGCATTTTACTTTTTACCAAATTACAAGTGAAACTGGTTCTATAGTGGAGATCATGTGGATGATATTAGTGGGGATATGGCTGTACTATTGACACAAGATAGACTCAAAAACCTACTTCATATACTAGTGACATACATTGAAGTTAGTTCATTATTGTATTCACCTAATGGATAGAGTGATAATTGGGTCTCATTCATGGGTCACCTTAGAGGGAATCATATGAAATTGGACATACAATGATCCCATATATTGAAACATATGATTCTCTAGGACCACCGTGGATTGGATCAAGCTGTCTCTTATTAATTTTAAAAGATGTTAACTAAATTAATGATTAAGAATGTGGAGTGGAAAATATTGGGATGAACCCACCAACCCTAATCACATTCTTAGGGATGGTCCATCATTTGAAGCTTTTATTAAAGATGCTCTTTTTCTTCACACTTGTTCAGGTTACCTTATTTTATAGAAATCTAGATTAGGCCGAAGGAGGTATAGTTTGATGGGGGTATCAAGTTGAACCGAGTCTTGTATATGATAATTATTAATTATCATTAATTTATTATTTATTTCCACACTTCTCCTATTATATGCACTTACGTGATTGATCTAGACCTTAATGGTGGTTGCCCACTGATTATATATCAAAACCCACAAGGGACACCATTGGTACCACATACATCAGAGATACATATATGGATAATGGGAAGCGACCAACTTGAGGTGTTAGATTGTTATTCCTAGGGTGTTATGCGGGAGAAAGGGACTGATTCTATGGTCATTATTCTAATAGGTATTGTTTATAATTTTTATAATTTTTTAAAGTATGTTTTATTTTATTTTCCCATTGTACCCCTTATAAATTATTTTTTTACTTCTACTTGACATTATCATTCTCATTTTTTGAATCTTATAGTTATTACTCATCTTCAATTTGTTTACAATTATTGTATTTTTTTCTTATCAATTATCCATATTTTGGTGATCCACACTAATCTTTAATGGAATAGTATAATGAAGGAGACACCCGAGAGCATCACTTATCTTCAAAAACTACTAGAATATGGGGAGGTTATTTTGTGGTCTTGTGTCCCACCATCTTGTGGAATCGCAATGTGGAATTCAAGGAGGGTTGCTACAATGTTTTATCAGATCATGTTTTTATATTCTTCTTAGTGTTTTGGTATATACATGGGAATATGAAGAATTGGTATTTTTAATGATCTTATCTATAATAGATGATAACTGATGTATATTGAAATCCCGAAATTAACATGGATATGTTATTTCAATTTCATTTTTTTCTTGTTATAGTTTTACAGATTTCACAATTGGGTGATGCACCTATTTTTTGTTGATTCCATTGATGATATTGTAATGAATGGTTTCCTTTTAACCTTACCTAATGATGTGTGGGTTTATCATTCTTGATGAATACTTTGTAATGTAGAACTAAAATTCCATGAATTAATCCACAACATATCAACTTTTCTATGAAAACTACATGTATTTCAGGTAATCATTGGGTGTTTCTTATCAGTCATGCCATAAAGTGTGCTAGTTTTTCTTGAATGAATCTTATAATTACACTAATTAATGTTAATATACCAATGTAAATATTTTTTACCTCACATATTGATGATAGAACCTTATTTTATCAATTATTCCATTCACTCTTTTTTGAATGACGGACGCCAATTGATATTTTAGAGATTATTACATCTATAAATTAGAAATGGCCATTCATCCAATAATATTAAAATGAATCAACTATTATATCCTATTTAGAAATGTAACAGCTTAATTCATAATCAGTTGATGTACAAATTTTAATTAATAAATATTATGTACCTTTATTAATTTTGAATTTATGATGTAATTAACTGGGCTTGTATATCAATTACCAAATCATTAATAATAAATTAAAATAAATAAATGTTTTAAAATTTAAAATGTTATCATTAAATTTATATTCCAATAGAAAGAAATTTTTATTTTCCTCTATCCTTTCATTTGAAACTCCCTATAATTTACCCTCTCCTACACCATGTGAGACTGTGACCCTTACCAAACCATTATAGTTAGTAATTATAAGTATTTATGGGGATCCTTTAGTAACTCTTTATTATCACCCAGATGTGGATTTGGTAGTATGAAGAGCGATATGGATTACAAATAGGAAGGCATTCTTTATGATCCTTACTTTACACCATTCCATAACTTTTTAAAATCATATACATGGAATTAAAATAGAAATTGTAAAGTGATTCTAATGTTAAGTCCTTTATAATAATTCATGAAGGGTGGTGATGTTCATATTTTAGTTGTGGTGGGTCTTAAGCCACCACTAGTAACTCTTATAGTTCCACTTACGGAACTTCCTAGTAATATTTCATCAGGTGTCGATGCACAGTTCTATGATAGTTTCGTCTGGTTCATGTAATCAATACAGTGTGCTCATTAACCTACCGATTCTATGAAATAGTATACCTCTAATTTCTAGTAGCAGCATCCTCCAATATTCTGGTGGATTGAATACCTTAGAATACCATGTCATATATATAGGCCATGTTTTACATATTTATGAATATCGAGACACCACCAGCGAGGATGGTCATGCTCTATTCCTTAATTCTTCATGACTCCCATATGAAGTGGTTAGATGACCTCACTCAAGAGGGTCAAAATCATAGTATTGTTTGGGAGGAAATATAGATGTATTTTTAATTTTATTCTCTCCTTAACCATTTTGAGGGGACAATTGTTGAGAGTATATGAACATCAAGCATGATGACATGTCTCTAATTCAGTATTTAACATTGTTCACTAAATTATAACATTTTACACTATCCTTGACAACTATGAGTTGTTTACTACAAAATTTTTTCAAGGATGGGATTTCATATGGAATCATAAAATAGGTTATCCTCTTTTAGATTACCATTATTTCTGAGATATTGAACTTGTCACTCATCACTAAGAAGAACCTAAGAGAATCTAACTATTTGAGCTAGGGAGGATTAGCTTCCATGTAAGGAATTGGTTTATCTAGAAGTAGGAAACATCATTTTGAGTGTGAATACTGTTGATTTAATAAACATGTGGCACTCATTAGTAGAAATATAGTGTGCCAACATTGTTCCAGTCCCTATATAAGAAGCACCAATATATGAGGTACATGATTGAGTAGAAAGATTGTGGTCGGATAGATGAACTCCATCATTTTTTATGATCTTGTCTACGGATACCAAATGGGTGTGGATCTTTACTCACACATCTTTCTGTTAAAGGACCAAAACTCCACATCCTAATGGGAGTTGGCCTTTTAAAATAAAATAAGGAAAATGTTGTGGATCCGGTGGAGAAAATTAGGACATAGAAAAACAAATATAGCTGAATTGAATTATTTAAGTTAGTCATGTTGCATCATAGTGTCATAGATCAGGACATATTTATGTATTCTGTCCTACACTAGAGGAAAATATTGTATGTCTATCTATGGTTATAGATCAATTTTAATAGAATCTAGTTTAGTTTTATCTCTATTTGAATTAATTTAACCACATTATTTCTTATCTGATACAATTATACAAATTTTGGGACATGTTGTAGAGTACATTAGTGGCATCATGACTCTTGATACACAAGTATGGGTTAGATAATAGAATGTGTTTCAATGAAAGGAATTAACCCTTGATATGGTAAGGTACATATTCTTATGGAATTTAATCATCCTTGAGATAAAAAAATTCAACATTATTCATAGTATGGACTGGATTTCTCTTTATAATGACCTTATGGATTGATAACACCATTTTCTATAATTGATATAATAAATGTTAAATACATATATTTCTATTGAAAAATGTTATATTCAGGGTATTCTAGTATGACCCAAGCGTACTGGGAAAGGCATGGTGACAGACTAGGTGTATAATCTCTTTATTAGGAACCATGGAAGGAATATATTATAATTCTATCCAATAGTTTATCATTTTAGAGATGACATTACTTATGATTTCTGTGGTTTAAATTATGATATAGTGGTGGATTTTAAAATCGTGCTACGTCTAGGTGTGGCGCTGCTGTCCATTCCTCTGTATTGGATGGAATATACTGAGCACCAGTAACTTTGAATGTGGTGGAATTATTTGTAGAAATATTTTTTTATCGTAAAAATAGCATCTCCATTGGTTTCACCTATAGTTCATTTCCAATAATCCAAAATTTACCCTCATATTGTTCATGGTTTATTGATGGTTGAACCAGATTATAGTGAAGAACATGTACACAATTCTACGTATAGATGTGTTTACAAATAGATCTAAGGTGGTGTAGTCTTATATATGATTTATTTTAGGTTGAGATGTTATCAGGTTCTTATGAGACCCTCTTAAATACCACATAAAATGGTCAAAAGTAGGTGCGTCCTGTTTTAGTATCTGGTTATTCCATTTAGTGTAACAAATGTGATGAAAATATTTATGGTTTCGATGAATCAATATTTCCAATGATACTTGGAGTCATTTTTTTTCACTACATAGATGATATCATAGTGTATTATATCATCATACGTGACCATCCCAACGATATTGAGATTATTATGAATGCTCTGAGAGATAACTTGCTATATGTTAAGCTCTAAAAATTACACTCTTAGATAAATAAGGTTCATGTCATGTGTCATATTATTTTATATATAGGATTATATGTTGACCTAGAGAAGTTGAGTTCCATGTTTTCCAAGGAGCATCCCAAGAATGTGCTTCACATATACAGGTTCGAAGAGATGGATATATAATACAAGGGGATTCCACTAAAACTTATCACTACTAGAAGATCTTATTACATTTGGGATGAAAAAGGTAATGAACTTATTTTAGTCTAAATCATGTGAGATAGTTAATTAAGAGATAAAGGGGAGACTGTGTATAGTGTCCATCCTAATGTTGTGAGACATGGGAAGATGTTATAATCTCAACTGTGATGAATCATGTATTGGTGTAGGAGATGTTTTGATAAATGTTCATTTGGTCGTATCATAAAGTTTCCTTCAGATGAGGTCTCATGAGTGTAATTTCCCTTTTCACAACCCCATGTTTGTTCTTGTGGTTCAGGATCTACAATATTGAGGCAATTATCTTTTGGGAGAGTGGTTTATAGTTTACTTTGACATAAAAAAATAAAATACTTTTCCAAAAATCTAAAAATGAATTTGACGCTATGTGGGTGGGTGGAATACATGCATTTTTATTACATTGAGTTCACTTTTACACATGTTAAGGGAAATTCCATTGTTAATTTCTTGAGCTAGACAACTCTAACATAGGTCACACAGGAGGCGATAAGTGATTGGTAGTTAATGGATCTATTTTATAAGATATTACATAAGTAATGGAATATACCATGTATCTCATATCTGTAGATATAAAATAGAAATAATATCTTAATTAGTGGGAATGAATGAGATATTTTTAATATCCCGAGGGCCTCACCCTGAGGGATACCATATCTAATGAAAACCCATCTCCAAGTTGGGTTTTTGGTCAAAATTAAATCACACAATATGATCTCAGTTTATGGGTTCTATAAGATATATGGGAATATATTACTTTTCGATCTCGGTCATCTATTCAGGTATATTACCCTATTCATACCAAGATTCATCTAAAAATCCATAATTAGTATTGGGGTACATGTATAAGAAGGATGAATTTAGGTTTTACTAGTTAGTGCTCCATCAATTTACTAGTGAAGGTAGATTAGCAGAAGAATATTACAATTATACATACTCTATCCATTCCTAAGTGGAAATGTAAATACATCACCAAGAATTTTATGATAGGCTTGAAGAGATAACATCAAGTTAGTGATGTAGTGTCGGTGATTTTTGATAAGTTGACCAAGGTTGAAAAATTTATATCGATCGAGGAGACCTTCTATATTGGTGATTGAGAATTTTATTATGTACCTGAGGATTATAAAATTCTTGGGGTTCTCCATTATAAAATTTTATAATTTAATGTATAGTTTATATCATGATTCAAAAAGATATTTCTAAAGGAATAAGGTTTATATGTTCTCTAAAGTAAAACATATCACCCCCAGACTAATGGGATGCCTGAAATGAATGATACAATTTCTTAATAAAATTCTCTATGTGTTTTCCCTAGTTTTAGAGATAATGGGGTGAAGAACATACCACATTGGATTATTTTTCCAAAAAACGTTTATACGAAACAATTCAAACAAATATATATGTGACCCTTTGCAGTAATTTGTTCCATTCACCACTCTAATAGTTAGAGATAGGGGACACAGTGCTAATGTGTCCCTAATTCAATTCTGATTCCTCAAAGTATGCCTAGATAATTTAGAAGAGGATTGATAATGCACAGTATAGGTTGATTCTTTATAGTAATCATCTTCATCGACCTCTATAGTTTGTGGTGGGTCATTGATTCCTTCTACACGTATCCCCCAAATTGGTTTATAGGGAAATTTGGATATCGTTAATGAAATCAACTCCTTAGTTTTGGCCCCTTATGGTCATGATGAGAGTTGGGATGGTATCACAATAGTTGTAGTTACCTCAGAGGTACCATTCTATTCATGACATCATCTGCATATCACAATTTTCTAGTATCTTAGAGACCCATCTCATTAATTTTATCATGATGATATTGGGCTGGAGGAGGATTCATCCATCGAGGAGAGTAAGATATGTATTATTTACAAGAGCACACAGGGTCTCTGAGGAAGGACTATTCCTCTAGTCTAGGTGTTAGGGAAGCACATATGTGTTATGAAAGAGACTTTGGTAGAATAAGATGATGTACATGAAAAGTGTACATATGATTTCATAGATTATAATTTACCACTCTAGAATGTGAAACTAGGTAAAAAGTTTCTTAATGAGGGTAGGTTGTAATGACATGGTTTTTCTCAAAGTTATGTACCATTATTTTTATTCCTTAATTACAAGATATGTCCCTTTTAATTTTACCTATTTGATTAATGAAGATCCCCATGGTTTGTGGGGATTTTTGTGAGCATGGATCCATGATGATTAAAGAAATACATTGGTCTACATAGTTAGGGGAAACCATGTGGCCCCATCTACATGGTTTATCTACTCGTTCAGGAGTGTGGAAGAAGGGGAAAAGGGGCCTCATGCACTCCCTGCAACTATTCATAAAGGGGAACATGCTCATGTTTATATGCATGTCCACATGGATAATGGATTCCCCCATGAAGAGAACAAGATTAGAAAACCCATGCACCTATCCCATGTTCCATCCCTCCTCGTGAGGATGTGGTTTCATGGTTGTTGTTTGGATTGGAAAATTGTGCGAGCAAAGCATGTGGTCTAGTAAATAAATGTAAAATTACATTATTCCCTTGAAATGTTTCAATACCCTAATATATTCACCCCCTTCATTTTTCTCCACCATATCTCACCTGAAACATCCCCATCTCTCATTAATATATACTTTTATCCCAACTTAATATGGTGTTTGATTCATTACCCATATGGTTTATTAAAATGGTTAAGGTAATATCGTTGATAATATTAAATCCATGTATAGTTTCTATTATCATTTGTTGTTATATTTATGTGTGTTTAAATTTTACTCATTTTTTTGGAATTTTATTATTTCATCAATATCATTTATTCAAGCTCGATTTTAGGGCTGCAAAGGGATGAGTGTAAGGATAAAATCCTAAGATAGTTTATTTCATTCCTCTTCCTAATTTTTGATCAATTATACAACATGTTTCATTGTTCTATTCCGAACCTTTTTGATGATGCATCTAGATGTTTAAATAATTAACATTGAATTAATCACTATGCTTGATATGACTCTAATGTGTGGAAAAAGAACCTTTTTTGATTTTCTTGGTCAAAACTACCAATTAGGCTTTTCCTTATCATTATTAATTATTTCAAATTTCACAGTATCTTGTTAAATATCATTTGAGGTATGCCTTGGATTAATAATAATTTATGTCCACCTAGTATAAATTAAAGGACAAGTATTTAATCCATATGACTTATACTATATGTCCATATTCCTTTCCTCATTCTATTGATGTATTGTGGAATTAAATGAGATGGAAATTTTTTTTATAATGTTATAAATTCTTTCCCGTGCTAAATGATGTGAAATTTAATAATCTATATCTTTTGACCGAGGGTGACATAAGATTCCAGAAATAAGGAAACCATGTGTGGGATCTTAATGGAATAGTTCGTTTGTTACATAGCTTGTAAACATTAAGGGGGAGACATTAGCTATTCTTATAAGGGTCCTTCCTTGAATATTCTTTTTTACCTATTGATGAGTGAAAATGGATACCTTGTGGAGAATCCATGTGTGGGATTGTTGGAGAGATGGTTGTACAATTCCATGAGATAGAATCAGACCCTTATGTGAGATACAATGTATGGACATAGAAGTTAGTTCTAATTTTTCATCCAATAATTCCTAGAGTGGTACTTGTGATCTCATTTATAGGTCTTCATAGATTTACACTTATGG
Organism: Viscum album; assembly: GCA_963277665.1. Taxonomy (NCBI): domain Eukaryota; kingdom Viridiplantae; phylum Streptophyta; class Magnoliopsida; order Santalales; family Viscaceae; genus Viscum; species Viscum album. The sequence goes on from OY728155.1 coordinate 1,404,006,579, forward strand.
AATAGGACATACAAAGATAACATATCATGTTACATAATATTCATTGATATATATTTGGATGGGGTCATGTCATATCATAATAAAATAATAAGATGTTAATTGAATTAGTGAATAAGAATATGAAATTGAAACTCTATGAACGCACCGTCTAATATAAATCCCTTGCATATATATGGTCAATATTTGGATGATATTCATATAGTATTTTTTTACCATATTTCACACATGTACAGGTTACCCCAGTTCATAAAAATCTGACTTAGTTTAAAGAAGGTATAGTTGGATGCATGTCCCAAGTATAACACAACTTATATATATTATATATATTGTCTTTCGATAATTAATAACTTTAATACATAAAATTTTTTATTAAGTATTGCGTTGATATATGCACAATTGTTGGAGGCCAACATGGCTTATCACACTCCATTCTTAGACAACCTTCAGTATTCATGCAGACACCTTAATTTTAGATATTGATAAAGGAAATAATCTTGCTTCATATGTTTAATTCTTTTTTTCGGATAGATTATGGGATCATGGGATCAAACCAATAATCATGATAATAGTATTTATTAATTTTGTAATAATTTTTTAATTTTTTCAAAATAATGTTGTATATGTATGTATCCCTTGTTTCCCATGAACCATTTTTTAACCGCTATATGCAATGATCCAAATAATCATTTGTATATCTGTTATTTATGATTAATCATCCATATGTTTACTATTATTTCATTAGTTCTTATAATAAATTTGTAACAATTTTTGTAATATTTATATATAATGGCATAGTCTCCCCAGTGACACGCCATGGTCCCTCGCTGCTAGTCAGAAACCTATAGAATATGGGGAGGCATGCTTGAGGTCTAGTGGACCACCATCTTAGGTAACCTCTTAGTGGCATTAGGGGAGGGATTTTATATCCGTCATATGCACGGTAATGATTTCATTCAATGATTTAAAACATAAGGGTTTCATATAAAATACATTATCATCATTGGGTTATTTGGTCTTGTTTTCCTGGAATTATATGGTTGTATGATGTTGTGATAGACTACTATAGGAAAATAAGTCTACAGATATGAACAATTATCCCATTTTAATGATTTTTTTCATTGTACCGATTTATTAGAGGTGGATATATTTTGAAGACTAATCTAATCTATTGATATCATTTAATAAGGGTGAGGGGTGGATTTCCAAAAAATAAATTCATTAATATATATATAGAATTTTATGATAGCTACAAACCAAAATCCCAAGATTCAACACTAAAGTCATTAACTATACATTTTAGGGTTTCATATGGATGGAGGGGACCCCAATTTCACCATCTTATTCATACAATATAGAAATTATAAAATGGGTCAAATTAATGTTAATGGAACTTTTCGGTTTTTAGTTACATTTAATTACAAAAAATTATTAAACAAAAAATACACATGTCTTCAATTATGTTTTTCTTAACATAACCGAACATTATATATTTAACAAAAAGTTGTTCTCATCATTAATTTGAAACCCATCTAGATATAATTAATTAAACACAATTTCATGCTATGTTGGGAAAAATTAAACATAAGAATTTGATCCTAAATTCTTAGTTAGGGTAAAATAAGCATTAAAAATGGAATTCCATAAATGAGCATATGACATGTTTATGGGTATGATGAAATTATCCTAGTGAATGCGTGAATCATAAAAGAACTCCATCCCATCAATAACTAACTTATCATTAATTATTATTGTAAATATGATTTAAAAAATAAATATTAATATGAATCAATAATCATGATCTATTTGATATCAATATTTATAAAATGGAAAATTAGAAAACCATAGAGAGAATATATAAAATATGATTATAACTTGGAATGTCATATTACTAGAAGACATTTATAACACTTATAGACTGCTTAGAAATGGAAAACCACTTGGTCGACTTAAAATATAATTATTTAGAGTGAATAATCATTACCCAATTTAATGGATCACTATCTATAACTACCAATCATATATACTACATTTGTTCTATGTAAATCCATCTAGGCTCACACATCATTTATTTTATAATGATCTGACTCGAAACTGTTTTGGGGCACCAATTTTATATAACATTCTAGATACATTATATTAATAAATTATATTGATCATTAATCAAAAGTATGAAATTAAAAATTATGGTTCCTACTATAAATGGATTAACTTATGAACAATAAATGGGTTTCATCTCAATCTCTTTAAAAAAATAATAACATGTGGAAAATAAATTTGTTCCATAACAATATCCTTTAATGATTATTGGGTTTTAGAAAAGATATATATTCAATTATAATATCATTGAAACATTATTAATCAATACCATAGATTAATATGGATGATATCAATACAAATATACACATAAGATTAAGAATAAACAGGTTATTGTATTTTCAGAATATTAATACTATAAAATGGATAAAAAATACTTGAGGAAAATATCATTTTATTTTTGATAATAATTATTTAAATTTTTTTCCAATAAATAATATGAAAAAACTTTCAATAAAAATAATATTATAATTTTTTAATGGAAAAAATTTAAAAATTTGAGTGGTCATGATGACATGAAATTTCATTCATATCTTACACATTAAAACATATATACCATTAAATTTTTTATTTACATACAAATAGATTTTTTTTTAAAAGATATAATTTTTTCATTAATTTTTTTAATAAATAAATTAAAAAATTGTTAAATTTAATTTTACAAAATAATTTGGAAAATTATAACCCTTATTTGAGAACAATATTTGATAACATGGGTTTCAAATGAAACATACTTCTGACCAAAGAGTACAATGAAGTCATATTTTCATAAAAACGTTTTCTGAATTATTTTTAGTAAAAAAGAGTGTTAAAATGGTAATATTGTATGATAATATCTGTGATAAACATATAACAAAAATTAAATAATACTGTTAGTAAATGGACAACTAATTTCAGTCAACTATGATTTATGAATTTACAATATTGATTAGATTTAGATTGGGAAATAAACCATTAAAATGATTATAAATTGGCTTGGATGATAAAGGGATTAATATCTTATGTGTATAAACCTAAATTAAAAATCAAGATATAAAAATAAGATATTAAAAATTATTTTCACACAAAATATAAGAATACTGTAGATGATGAAAAAGTAACATAACCAATAGAAAATAATTTGAGATATGAAATTCATTAACATTTTGTAACACTTATTTAAAAACCCATAATATAAAATAATTTCAATTTAAAGTTAAAATATCATGATGTATACACTATTCAATATATTACATGAAAATGGGAATTATTTAAATATATAAATTAAATTTGGGTCATAATATTTTTATATTCCTCAATATAATTAAATTGATAAAAATGCCAATACATAGAAAATAGTTTTAGTTAAACATTAATTGACATAATTTATATTATTTTTAAATAATTTAGAAACATTTAAATGAACCATATTAATATTATAATATATTAAATGATCCATTTAACACATATTTTATCCATTCTATTAATAATACCCCTCTTTTTGCATTGTTTTGGGAGTTAGTTTCTTGGTTTTCCCAAGTGTATTTCATTATGAAAGATCTTGTTCATGTATATATTATATAGTTTCATCAGATAAATAATAATTATTCTATATTTTTATATTTATAATAAATTATAATTTTAATACAAACCATTAATTATGGTTATGAAAAATGTGGTACATTGCGATTGCAGAGAACATTGGTTATACACATGCATGGGTAATGTTTTCTCTGTCCAATAATCATAATATTAATAAGGTAAGAAATATTATATTTTAAATAATAATATTAATATCATATATTTAATATTATTATTTGAAATATACTTATTTATATATTGACCATGTGGTATGGTGTTGAAAAAATGGCCACATCACTTCTTGAAGGTTATTGTCCACATATACATGAACAATGTAATCATCATTCATTGTAATATTGAAAATGATATATTATATTTTTATGATGGTTAATATTTCATTAAAATATAAATTTTTTCATTTATATAACATAAATTCATTAATATTATCCTTACTAAATTCTATGTAACACATTTTTGTAAGAAAAATCATATCATTTCGTGATGTGGTCATCTGACATACAGACAACGAATGTTATTGTATCCACTATCAAATTTTAATTAAAATGATTCATATTGTATAATTATTCGTGTTCTAAACATTTTTATAAATTTCACATATAAAATTTATACACACCATAATACCAAAATGTGAGAGGTATTAACAAAAAAACAAATCACCTCAGTGTTTTAGATTGTAGTCAGATGTACTAAAGAATGATTATTTAAAAAACATAATGGATGTTGAGATTGTTTTAAATTATGATTTTAAAATAAAAACGTCTAATTAAATGTAATTTTTATTGTTTATTATTTTAAAATGTATTAAAAAGAATTTATGTTTGAGGATGAAAAAATAACATAAAAAATACTCATTGAAGTGTGATATATATTTTTCAGTTATATTCCATAGGATTGAAAAAAATCCTTAAATGGGTGAATTTATTCCAAAACTATGGATTATATGTTTATATAATATAATATGGGAGGTTTTTTGGATGGTTTTCACATAAAAAATTTCTTAATATGTATGAATAATATAATAGAGTGAGTTAACATTTATAAATGAGGACGATTGTCATTTTTTTAAATAACAAAAAAGTATTCCATAATGGGAGGTTACTCACACATAATGTGGCCTAAAATAGGTAAATAATGGGATGGAGATATGATATTGACTAGGAACACTTCCAAAAAATCAAATTTCTAAACATGTAATTTCATATCCTTTATGTTTACTCACTTATTAAAATAGTAGTTTCCACCACGATAATTAGTTTTTCTAAAATTGGTAATTATTTTTTTAAGACTAAAATAAAATAAAACATATTTGATAAATATGACCTAATTATTATAAATATGATAGAAAAATTTTAATATAAACATCATATGTGTTTTTAACATTAATTTTTACACAATCTCATGGGGTATTTTAAAATATTCATTTTAGGGATATCCAATACAATTAATTTTTAATGTATTTACTCATTATTATGACTATAAATTCAGTTGTCCACATTACCCAACTTTATTTTTTATAATCCAATTTACAAAATCTGTTTGGAAAAATTACATTCAATGAAGTGTAAAAATTTTCGTTCAAAAAATGTATCCTATAGACACGATGAGAATGCTGGTTTTCAGAAATAAAATGTTCAAATATAAAATATATTTTTATTTCAATACTAAATATAAAAATTATTAAATTGGATAATAACAGATTAATTGACATATTACTAAACTATTGTTACTTTATACCCAATTTAGTAGATAATGTAAAACTAAAAATATTCATCATAACCAAAACTTTTTAAAAAGATCCATAAAATTAACCTAAATAAACTTTTTATATTATTATTTTCTAAATAAATTAATTTTAATAATAAATAAATTTGATAAAATTTCTAAAAATTAATTATATTATTTTTTCATGATAAGAAATAAAAATTATTTTTGATGAAGAAATATTATTGAAGAGTGAAATTGAATTACTAGAAGTTGACTGCTTTTATAGTGAGAATTTTTCAATAAGTTATATTGATTATGATATATATATTTTTAAAAAGGTACCTATTAATTTTCATACTTTCCATATTGAAGGATATGATATGATGGTTATATATATTGTGGGTCATTTATTCAAGGGGTTTCTTATTGAATATGGATCCAAACATTAAAATATCAGGGATGGGTATACAATATTTTTTAACAAGATTAAACATATATATATATATATATATCATATAGTCTCTAGGTGTTACATTCTCAAATAATAACAATGATTCATTTGGTTTGCACTATAGAACAAAATTTTATTCTTTACAAATCTTAGGTGTTACCTCCTCAACCCCCCCCCCCTAAATATGGTCCCCATAATTTTAAATTTATCTTAGCACAAAAATTATAGAAAAATTAAAATAATTTTTTTATAAACCCAAATTATAAAATGGGTTAATAAAAAATTCCCCTAAAAAGAGAGAGGGAATTAAGAAGGTCGAGTAGAATTACCCATACTAGGTTGTAAAATAAGAGAAAATTGACGGTATGTGAAAAATTTTACATGAAAAAAGATCATAATTCCCAAATAATGATATTGGTTGAGGAAAATTATTTATCTCAAGAAATTAATCAATCAAGGGAATGTAAACATACATAATACCATAATGAAAATATATGTGAAAATGATCATTTATATAAAAATTGATGATGGTATTAAGATATAATTTTGTTTCAAGATAATTTTTCCTCTATTATAAGAATTCATTTCCATTATTTAATAGGATCATAATGATATATTATTACATGATAGGTTTAATTTCAAAATTTATTAATTTTCCACTTCAATAACATCTTTTTCTATATAAAATTAGTATTAAATAATATTTTTTTCATGCTGGAAGAAAAAAACATACATTAAATGATTGAATAACCATGAAAGGGAAATCAATATATCACACTTTTCATTATTCATTAACCAAACAAAATCTTGCACATGGTATGATAAATCAAAAAATGATTAAAACATAAGATGATACATTAATCATCAAAATTCAGCCTTAATAACAAATTCTAAATCTAAATCATTCCTAAAAAACTCAACATTTATTACTTTGAACAAATTATTTTATCACAAACCGTTAATCATTCATTTATAAAATATTTAATCCCTTTTTTAAACAATACCACACATTTATTTAGAAATTCATTATTAAATATTGTGGTTATCTATAGGATGAATCTCTTTCTCACATAATTATCTCAATATCCAAGATGATATAAACCATTTAGTGTATAAATACAATAAAATTTATGTATAATAAATATAATGGAATAATTAACCTTAAAATAAAAATTTACATATACATAAACCTAATAAAAATTATCAAAAAATTATTAACCACATTAAAATTCATTAATGAAAACCTGAATTGTGTGTCTAAGACATTTAACTAATGATTATCATTAATATTATAGACTAACTATTGTATCCATAACATATATATGAACATTGACTAAAAACACCATAAACTTCAAATTTATCTAAAACATTCCTAAAAAACTAACTATAACAACCAGGACCCAAGCTCATAGATTTGGTGTTGAAATCATAAACATTACATTTATGGGTTTGATACCGATAGAGGTGACCCAATTTTCACCATCCAAAAAATAAAACCTAAAAAGGATACATTGTATCACTTAACCTCTAAATGATATATTAGGTTACTATTTTTGGATGATTATAATAAAATCATACATAAAAATACCCTTATCAATAAACGTGTATTTCTCCTACTAAAACCATTATTCATTAGTTCACATTAAGTCATCATCGTAATCCATATGAAATGCTTCTATACATAATTAACTCAACACCTTTTCATGATATCCTAGGGAAAAGGAAAGATAATAATTGAGAGATAAATTACTCAGTAAGGGTAAACATATGTATTTAATAATATAATGCCATCAATGATCATAAGAAATTCATATTGGTATGAAGAACTAATCAGAGTACATGAGGGAATAATAAAATATCTCAAACACATAAATACCAGAATCATCAATAATTAATGATGGAAAGAGTATTTAAAAAATGAAATAATAATATAAATAAATAATCATGATCCATGTGATATCAATGTTGATCAAATCACACATTAAACACTCATAAAAATAATATATAATACATGTCTATATATAAGAGAATCAAATCCAATGAAAACATACGTAACCATTAAAATGGAATAACCATTTGGATAACTTATAATATAATTGTATAGAGAACATAATCATTAATCAATTCATTAGGGAATTATCCAGTTTCACCCATCGTAAAAGCTATATCAGGATCTACCATTTTTATTTTGGAGAAGGAAACATATATGAATTAATAGGCTCATCCAGCGCTATCTTGGTGCAACCAACGTATATTACATCTAATAAAATATAGGAATAAATTTCATTGATATTTCATCAAAAAACTAAGAGAATTATTAATTAATCCTTTTATAGATTGATTAACCCATTGAAAATAAATAAATTTCTTATCAATCTATTTTAAACATGATAAAACCATAGAAAAAAATAGATTTCTTAAAAACCACATTAAAATATGATTTACCCATGGAAATGGAATAGGTTCTAAAATATTATTTTTTTAAAAACAAAAATATATCTTGAGAAATATTATGTATTTTATCAAATCAACATATGAACATTATAGTAATAATAAAGTGTTGTTTTTATATATTAATAAAAATACCATACAATTAATTTACAAAACAATTATAGGAAAAATAACCATTTTATTTTGAAAATAAATTAATATAAATCAAATTTGAAAAAACAAATGAAAATATTTTTTTAAAACAATTCTCTAAAAAATATAAATTCGGTTATACATCATTTCAATGGTTATCAAGGATAGAATTTTGATTCATATTATACAAGTTAAAACAATGATTCATTAAAATGTTTCTAAAAATGGCATATGGGAATTGTTTTGAAAATAAAATAAAGGTTCCCTTGAAAAACATTTGTAAAATAAAAAAATTGGATAAAAAGTTATTTAATATATCAATTTAAAAATATAAAATACATTTTTCAAAAGAAGTTTTTATAAAAAACTTCTTTTGGAAGGAAATTAGTTTGTTGACTGAAGAGATAAATGAAGTTGAATTTTCCCTAGAACATTTTTTCATTTGACTTATGTAAAAAATATTATATTAATTGTATTATTATTTAATTATATCATTCAAAAATATAGTATTATAAATTTAAATGGGTTTATTCATAAATGGTAAAATAATAACCATCAATATAAATTCTATAAAAAATAATATCGATTAGAATTAGATTGTAAAATGAACCCTTATAATTAACATAACATCAATGTGAGCACTAATAAATGAATTTATTGAATGATTAAAAAATAAACCCACATTAAAAAATTTAAAATTCAAAATAAGATAATAAAAATTGATTCCACTCATAATATTATTATATAAAAAATGTCAAAGATTTGATATAACCCAATGAAATAAATTTTCTTATTAAAATACATTTCCACTTGAAATTTTTTAATTCAAATAAAATTTGATAAAATAATTAAAATTATAACATAAACAATAATTAATTATATATTACCCCTGATATTTCTTAAAAAGATTAATTATGTACACTATATAAAATAATTTGGTTCATAACATTAGAATATTATTAAATAAAATGAAATAGCGATGAAATCCATTACCTCAAGATTCCATCTTATTTAATGTTATGTAACCTCCTTTATAGTGATTTAAAAAATTATTATCTTGTAAAATTACAATATTAATATTTATATTATCATATTTTTCCCTTTAATAACATCTTATCAACCTTCCATTAATAATCATAATTATTTTCATCATTTTGAGTGTTAATTGCCTTATTTTATAATGAAATTTCATTTTGAAAGATCTGGTACTCTCACATATTATATACATTCAGAATCTATTGATTAATATTGAAATAATGATCATTTATATATAACAATTTTAATTTTAATTCCAATAATTAATGATGGTTATGAAAAATGACATATGTTAAAAACATGGAGATAATAGGTTATAGATACAAATCAGTAACATTTCCATTTTCTAGTGTTCATCATGGAATGTGGGTAAGTAATATATTATATTTACTTTATGAACATAAACTAATAAATATAATATGTTTTGTATAAATATATATATATATATATATATATATAATCAATTTTATGTGGTGATAAAAAGATAGTAACATCGCTTCCCGAGGGTGGGTCCATCTGTATATGTATGATGTTATCATGATTCATTGTAAGAATGGAAATGATATATTTTATTTTCATAATGATAAATATTAAATTAATATAATAATTATTTCATGTATTTTAGATATGTTCATTAAAATTATCCTTATTACATTCAATGTAAATCATAATTGAAAGACGAATAACAACGTTTCACAAGGGGTAGTTCGTCGTACATAAGAGAGAAATTATCATATCCCATATGAAATTAAAAGTGGAATGGTGTATTTGACATAATTATACAATAGGTATAATAATTTTATAAATAACATATATATACATCAAATACAACATCACAGTCAATCGTCTATAGTACTAATGGGAAAACAATTGACATCGGCTCATGAGGTTGTAATCCTCCATAAAAATGAATGATTATTTTTAACACTTTGGATATAAGAGGATATGGTTTTAGGTAATAACATTAGTGTAACCAAATACATGTACAAGAAATATATTGGGATTATTATATAATCATTGTTTCATAATAATCGAATGAGGTGGAGGAAAAAAATAAAAAATCATGTTGATGAATGTTTACCATTCTTTGAGAATAATTATTATAATTTCACCAAAAACCATTATAGGATGTATTTCCTTATAAAATAAGTGATATAGGTTCATGGGATGGATTTTTGGAGGATAATGAAAACCAAAAAAAACTATAGGGTTACGGAGAAGTGGTGATACTGAGTTAATATTTATAATTGAGGAGAAGTGGGATTTTCTTGATACACAAAAGTATTCAACAATGGGAGGTCACTCTCACCTCATGTGGATAAAATTTATTGAATAATGGATTTATGTGATTATATGGTCAGGAAAAAACTCCCATCACACAGAAAAACACATGTTTGAAACATGTAATTACACATCCTTTATGTTTACTCCCTTTTGACCACATTAGTTACCACCACAACAATTAGATTTTTTACATAGGAAATTAAATATTTAATCCTTAAAAAATGTGTTTTATAAGATAGACTAGAACTATTTATTTTAAATAATAAATAAAATATATAAAATAATATTTATATGTCTGTTGAAAATTAATGTTTACACACACATATGTAACATATAAAAATAATTCTTTTATTAATAACCACAGAAAGTAATAATCATTGTCATTAGTAGTTTTTATAACAAAAAATTAAGTTTACATTATCACCCAATATTAATTATTATGATTGGAATTATTGAAATAAGAGTTAATTATTCCACTAAAATTAGTGGAAATTTTTAATTTAAAAATTAGTCCTACTGATGCGATTAGATCGATTGTTTTCAAATAGAAAAATTTAGAAGGATTATAATGTTATTATACCAAAATAAAAGATAAGAATGATGGCAATTAGCTAATTTGGATTAATTTATATATAATTTAACTAATAAAAAATTAAAGAGAATTTATTATTTAATTCAATAATATAAATTATTTAAATGAAAAGACAATTTTCAATTGAATCTCATTATTTTGCACTACTTATAAAATAAATGAATCATCACAAGAAAATTCGAAAAATCTACCCTAATTTATTTTTCATATTTTGATTTAAAAAGTTTATTAAATTTTATTAAATAAAATTTCTAAAATAATAAAATAATTAATTATAATATGTTTTAACGAAAATAAATAAAAATCATTTTTGATAAAAATATATTTTCTAATAATAAAATTACATTAATTAGAATTGATGGATTATTTACCGAAAATTTATCAATAACATAATCGTTGAATGAAATCCTTACATATAAATTAATATTTCAGAAAGTATTTAATATAATTTATAGCCACCAATTTATCAAAATTTTGGTAATGGTTATATATAGTGGGTATTTTAAGATCATTATTATATAATGAATACACTAATAAACACGAAAATATTCTCGTTGTGTGTTCTAATAGTTATAAAAATATTGTGTTAAAAAAAATTAACATATCGTAAAATCTTGGGGTATTATATTTTCATCAATTCTTACTGTTTCATGTTGTTTACGACATCAAACATAATCTAATCCTTATTTATTATAAGGTTGTTACAAAATCATTTCATGGTTATGATTTTTGGTATCATGAATTCTGTTGTTATTTTTAAACAATTTATGAACCCCATGTTCTCTAACTTCATGGATCTATATTTGCAATATTTCATTAGGAATATTCATCGATACCATGAGTTAGTAGAGTATAATTATTATCATATTAGGTTTAATTTTAATGTCCTTTGACATGATCTTATAAATTTTATGTTACACATGTTCTTGTTTTTGATGTTTTTATTTATTTTCATTTGGATTTTGGCCTCCAAAATAAGAGTGATAGATGATTCATTAATTATTTATGTAGTTTATTTTTAGGAAACACCCATAAATATTGAATTTTTTTGTCTCTTACATTGTATCATGGGTTATTATTGACTGTTTTGTTTCATTTTTCTTGTATTTTATTAACATTTCAATCATTTAACAAGAACATATATGCTATAATTTTGAAAAATCAGGGTTTGGATTCCTAAGACTACTTGAAGGTGAATCTAGTCAATACTGATGTTTCTCAAATTCTAAAGGACGGTGTCTTATTCAAGAATTTATTTGATTATTCTCATATTTGGTTGGATTGAATATTGATTGTGTAAAGGGTGATTATATCATATGGGGATTGATAGTTTCAACTATAAGATTACAATTATGGTAGGGGTGATCTAGGTAATGTAGTAGTTTTTTCCATAAAATTTGTTGAAATATCACCTCATTCAAAAATATGACAAGGTTTTTATAGATGATATGTTATTGATATAAATTCTTTTATAGAGGAATTTTAATATTCATTAGTAAAGGGGGATTTATTTATTATTAGAGTAAGTCTTTAATATATGATAAACATCATGGAATTGGAATTTTTTTCTAATTTAATGAGTAGAAAACCATAAAGGTGATTTTATTTTAGAGATTGAAGATTCGACAATATTGATTTATGAGCTTCCAATATTGGATATTGATGAAATATATGATGGTGATAGATGAACATTATACCATATCAGAATGAATTATTACTCATCATAGTAAATTATGAGGCTTATCTAGGTAAACCCAAACATATAGGTGATATACGATCACATCTATATTGCTGACTATCCCAATGGATGGTTAGATGATTAAAATAATTTGTTCACATATATTTAGAAATTATATTTTTCGATTGTGATACAAAACTAGGTGAGTTTTATATCTCTAAATTTTTATCGAATATGTATATATATAACTAATATGAATCATTATTCGATAGTTTAGTTGTTATTTATAGGGGTGATGATGTCCTTTTTGGTGATCATGTAATGGTGTATGGTCTTCCAGTAATTTAATGGAGAAATCCTATCCACATTGGTCTATTATAGACATTAGATTTCCCCATGTTTATGTGGGTGGATATCTCAATGGCTTTCATCACATTTTCCCACATTCTCAAGGTGAGTGAAATTATATTGGGGATATACAAGTAATCAAATTAAATGACCTTCCTATTAATAAGGTATTTCATAATTTTTGATGTTCTAGAGAGGATGGATGTGGATATGATATTAAGGCCTCCATGGGAATCAAGGACCATAAAAAATCATTTGAATAACTATTTTACCACATGATTCTTATGATGGGTTCAAAAAAGTTTAGGTTATTATATTTTCCAAAGAACCATATTAAACACTCGTAAAAATTCAAATATGATATAAACCATTGATATGATATAATATATTTTTTATATTGGTATTTTGGATTTTAGTAGATAATTGGTAAGGATCTTCTCCTTGGTTTTTTTACTATCATTATAACTATCACTCATCCATATGAATAGTTTTTTTCATGGTGTTTTATAGGGGTCATATCAGATAAATTTTTTTCATGAAAATGCATTGTGAATTGGATGCCCATGGATCATATATGTTGTGTTATATGAGAAAGGTGGATAAAATGATTTTGGTGGGGATAGAGGAGGAAAATTAAAATAATAATTCATATGCTAGTCAATATAGGTGTAAAATGTAGAACATTCATGGATAAAGGAAATTATTGAGGGTTTATATACATCATGGGATTGGTGGTTTGGTGTGGGATAGTAATTTATCAATATTTTATCTTCCCATTTAAATTTTTCATCATGTTAATGAGGTGGTGTGTTGGTTAGTTATTCTCCCATAGTCTGATTATATCCATAATGTTTTTCTACATTTAATGCATCACTAATACCTACACATTAAAAGACAATTAATTAATTACATAGAGTAATATATATTGAACAATGATATATTAGTGGATCAAATAGTGTAAATTAAGATTTATTTGGAAATGGTTCTAAGTAGGGTAATAATTCATTCAAATATTATTCTATAGAAGAAATTTTTCCTAGAGGACAGTAGTACTATATTCAAATAATATTTATGATCTATGTATTTGCAAATATTTTTTTACTGGTTATATATTAATGATTCATATTTTTTATATTATATGATGTTTTATAATATTTTTTATTCAATTTCATTGTTTCTTATTGAATTCATCATTCAATTTTAGTACTATTTCCTTATGAGAGAGTTCATTAATTGTAGATATAAATTTTATTTGCTGTATTGTTATCATTATTTGGGATTATAATTACTTTACAGGTATCTAATTTTTTTTAATGATTTTAATTATGTTTTATGAAAATGGTATTTTTCATAAGGGAGTTCATAGTTTCTTTCCATTTTCAAGATATCATTAGTGTTCTGTAAGTAATGGGTTTCTTATTTTGGAGAATTTGTGAATATGATGTTAACACTTATTTATTTCTGTGAGTTATTTATCAATTTACACTCCCTTCTAGGAGGTGGTTATTTCATTGGGTGTGTTTCTTGGGAAACTCACAGTGACGTTCAATTGTAAATCATAGAGGATTGTATCATGGATTATTGCTGGTCGTATAAAGTATGATCTCTAATGGATTTTCAAATAAATAATAAGGGTTATGGAAATATATATAGGGTCTCTATGGTTGTGTTCATTTAATGTTTTGTTTTGTTTTATTAGTATATTATAAATGGATTGGATTTTTCATTAATTAAAAGTAATTGATCATGTCATGATTAAACTAAGTTATAAAATTTATATAAATAATTGATGATCTTGTAAAGGATATGTGTTTTAGGGTGGCATGGATGTGTTTGGTACTAAAACACCCAAATGTTATTGAATTCAGATTTTAAAAATATGAAAAGGCTACTGAGATTGTATTAGATATACCATTATGATGTTTACTATAGTCATTATTTCCATGACCTCATGCTTCACATTTTTAGTAGAACTCACATCATCATGGTTATATAAAATCTTATATCAACTAAAATAAATGTCAATTAAATCTATGGTTTAATATTTTATTTATTTCTATTGATCGTTATTTTAATATAGGTTTACCTTTGTTCTATATAATCAAAACAAGATGGAAAATAACCTCAAAAAATTTCTATTGAATTATTACTAGATTTAAGGATCCCCTCTATAAATCATTCTTAGTTTCCCCATGACAAAATCCACCTATTCATTGAGGAAACTATGATTTTTTTATTTTCATCAATATATTTTCAAGGTTTGATGGAAGATCATGGTGGTTATATATGGGTGTGTTTTCTATCATGTTTATAGTTTTTATAACTAATTATCAAAATATTGTGTAGTTATTAGTTGAGTCTTCACTGAAATCTTGAGGTTTCAAGGACCACATATTTCATTTAGTTTCATATGTTGAATTAATAGGATATTTTTTTTCAGGTGGACATTATATACTGGAAAAATAAGAATATGAAATGTTTTTATTGGAAATTTTATATGATGGGTTATATTAATTTTTCATTATTGATTTATATTATAGAATTTATTTGTGTTATTTTTTTTATTTGTTATTTTTGGTTTTTTTATAGTTGTGATTAATGTGTAACTCTAATGACTAGATGGTTAAATTACCATACAAAAATGGATAAAAAATTAATTATTGTATCAAAAGTGTTTCCATGTTTTTATGACTAATGCGATTATATTATTGATATATGGGATCTATTAATTTAATTTATTGTAATGGATTAATTATTTTATAAGTGATTTGGTATTGACGTTGATTGTTTTAGGGTAGTATTGTCATTCTTTATTAATGTTATCATCGAGTTCATGATGAATGATTTAAATTTCAGGATTCTTGTTATTGGAATATTATGGGTAGTGGGATTTATTACAGTTTTTCATAGTTTTAATGATAGGATAATTTTTTAGAGGTATGGTGGTTGAGTTGGTATGATAATATTTCAAGTTGATGTGTAATGATATTTTCCATTATTTCATTGAAATGATGAAATATGGTTAATGTTTGAGTTTAATGTTTATAGGATGATGTGAAGGATAATTTCTTATAGTACATTCGTTGAGAAAACCATCATTCCCTTTATCATATACCTATATATCAATCATAATTCTATTCTTGTAATCCTATAGAAATGGAGAATAAGATTGGAGTGTTCTCAGATTCTCAATAGTGGTATTTATATAGTGAAAACCATCATCATGTAAATTAAACGTGAATAATATCGATGTGTTATGCAATAAAAAAATATTCAACATAAAAAATATTATAAAATAACATACTAAATATATGTAAAACCTATTGTCATAAATAATCATGTGGATAATAATAACTAGTTTCGTATGATTGAATTTATAATATTGGACATCATAAACATAGCTTTAATGTTTCATGATAATACATCATACATAAATGCGTATGACCGTCAAAAATAAAAAAACATGATTTTATTATGATACCTACCAATTAATTTATAGTCTATATAGGGCCTCACACATCACATACAAATTTTGACTCGTTAATCAATAGAAATTGGGGATTCATAAGAAATGTAAACATTCATATTGAAAATATTTCCAAAAAATATCAATAATTACAAAAACTAATAAACAAAATCATAATACATCCAAATTGATATGTATAATTTTATACAAAATACAACATCCCCCATAAATCATAATATTCACAAATAAAGTTGGAATTAGATGAATTTACATGAATAAAAGAATCAGAAAATATCAAGAAAAAACATCCTTTTCTCTTTGAAATAAATTATTTAAAAATTCAAAAATTCAAAATATCCAGAAAAAATTTAAATTTTAAAATAAAAATGTAAAATATTAAAGGGTTTTTTAATTTAATGAGTATTTATGATTTCTGGAAATTCTGTACATGCTATTAAAATATATATTACATTCACACTATTGTAAAAAGGAAAAAAATAATCAGATACAAAAAAGGAAAATGAGATTCATTTTATAAAACTTCTATAATAATAAATCATTAAAAATTTATACTTTTAAAAATAATTGTAAATAATAATACACATTTTTAAGACATTTATAGAATGAATGGTCATGGAGGTGAATGTATATTCTACCAAAGAGGGAAATGAATTCGGTTTCCCAAAACAATATTTTTATATTTTGAAATGTTAATTAGAGAAAATTTAAATGATAAATTTTATTTTTATAACTCACTAGAAGTGAAAATATATATTGGGTTTAATATATAATTATGAATGCATAACCGTAAATAATTCTAGATAATTATAATATTAATTATAAAATAGTTACATTGGGTTTGACATCCTTCATATTTATCCAAACCATATATATAAATAATATATAATTTTTATATGAATTATCAAACATTATTCATGTATATAAAAACATATATTGTTGAAATATTACCTATTTTCAACCTTTAATAAGAAATTCAATATTAAAATCACTATATTGCGAAATAACAGTATCGTTTCTATATATTTTTTGGTTCAATATTATTGGACAATGATCAATGATTGAAGTTTTTTTATCTTTAAATAAACCATGATATAAATATCATATAAATTCATTATATTTTCTTCTGTTGTGATCCATTAATGTATGAGGGGAAAATTAATTACACCATTTATAGAGATGGTAAGCATTGTGTACGAGTAAATAATGGTTCCATTTGGTCGATGGATGTAATGAAATAAATGTAAATAATAAATCAACACTATATAATTATTATTATATAATTTATATATAATACTCATTAGATATATCCATATTACCATCTACGTAAAATTAAAATGAAAAATGTATCACATCACTTCATTGAGGCGGTAGTACCTTGGTACACAAGAAGGAAGTTTCCTTTTTCCAAAGCTGTTTAATGAAAAAGGTAGATATGATGTTATATTTTAGAAGTATAATAATTTATGAAAAACCATATAATTAAATAAAATCAACCGTTATATCTATCCTTGAGTTGTGATGATGGAAAATGAATTAATTGGTTTGTATGGATGAACTCCATGCTTCTCACGAGGCATGGTTTCATATCAAGTTTGATGGAATACCGGATTGATATAGGTTTTTCAATTAGTGTAATAAAAAATCAATATATGTCATATACTTGTGTTTTTTTACAATATTTTGTGATAATTTCATCATTTCATTTTATGAAATATAACAAATACTTATGTTTTAAAAAAGCATATCTTCATCGAAGAACATCATTATTTATTATCTAAAGACATAATATGAAGCTTTTATAACTTTGTAATGGTTCTAGGTAATATTATTTATTTGAGAAAGTTTTGTTTTCAAGGAATTTATGGCCAAATATACTAATGCAGTGTGCATTATAAAGGACAGTGGGTACCCTTTATGATTTTTATAGGGGACACACATGGAAATTTCAAAAAATATTATAAATGATAAAGAAGATACCAACAAATTATTTCAAATAGAAATGTATTTTATGGTTGGATATTTTAATGATTGTGTTTGTCCAACCAATAGAAATTTTACATGTTTAATAAGAAAACAATGCCTAATATTTTGGTCCAACATCAAATATACACATTTTAAAATTAACTACAATAATTATTTTTTAATGGTATTACATTTAATTATGAGAATAAAAACCTAGATATATTATAAAATATAATTAATATTATAAAAAATTTTGAATCAATTTTACAAAATTTAATTTAGGGATTTTGAATAATTTAATTTAAAATTAATCATGTAAGTGCAATGGAATGATAATTTTCCATGAAAATGATTTTTTAATTATAATAAGTTTATCTCATAAAAACAATACATAAATGTGACTGAAATGACATAAATTATTTTAATAATAAAATATTTGATCAATTTTTATTTGGAAAACAATTTTATAAAAAATGGGACATTGAAAATTATTTAACCAAAAAGGTGGTGTTCAATAAAAATCATTATTTATGCCTATTCAATAAAAAAAATTCTTTTCAAAAATTTAAAAACAATTTACCATAATATAATAGTTTAAATTAATATTTATAAAATACAATAACAATTTTCAAATATAATATCTTGAATTTGAAATTATATATTTTAAATTATGTGCACATTACACAAAAAACATTTATATAGTAAAATATCATTTTAAACATAAAATTGGATTTATTCTTATCCCATGCTAAAAAATATCAAATTTTTTAGAAATTTTTTTAAAATTATTATATACATATTTTTATTATAACCATCCACAACAACGAATAATTATATTTTCTAGACTAAAAACACATTCATTGGTTCAAAACATTTCATTTAATGTAAAGTAATTTATACTTTTTTCAATTGTAAACTTAGTAACTAATTATATACATGTGTAATCAATATAATTTTCATAATTTATTTATTCATATTGATAAAAACCAATTTATGTTCTTGGTTATAATGATATATTATATTATTGTTCATTTAAACCTTGGATTTTGTGTATTTCAAGATAAAAAATGATTAAATTTAACAAAATATATAATAAAATCATATGATGTTATATACTTTTTTCCTTAAAAATCATATATATTTTTTTTAAAATGTCACCTCATGAGATGATTTGGTTTTTTTATAATTTCACTAGGTTCCCATGTTTCATATCATAACTTATGATTTCTCAAAATGAACCTTCACCATATGTGTCATCAAATTCCTTGAAAATTATTCTGTAGTTTACATAATTTGGATTGGCTATTCATATTATGATAATTCATGTTACAATTATATT
Organism: Viscum album; assembly: GCA_963277665.1. Lineage (NCBI taxonomy): Eukaryota > Viridiplantae > Streptophyta > Magnoliopsida > Santalales > Viscaceae > Viscum > Viscum album. The sequence goes on from OY728155.1 coordinate 1,404,026,717, forward strand.
TCACCATATATGATCATATGTGTTATATTTAGAAGGTGAATCCTTAATAATGGTATTTTGAACACATAATTTACTTTAGTGAGACTTTGTAAAATTACAAAATGGTAACAAATATCTCTAATTCATTCTAGTATTTCAAAATTTCTATTTTACTAAGCGATCATTTTCTCATTCTTAATAAACCATAGAACGTCTTTCCATGGAGATAAAATTCTTGAAACCATGATCATAAATAGGAAATTATAATTCATTAAATTTTATCAACATCAACCTTTATCTAACATTGATCTGCTTTGATGTGGGTTTGAGTATTCAATACTTATATTTTTTCCATCACCAACCTTCAAGGACAACATGATTCCTTTAACCAACATCATCACAATAAGTTGGTATATGAAATAACATTTATTATAATTCTTTATATGGTTCCATATGTATAATTTAATGCTTTATATTATTATAGTAGAACTCAATAAAATGTAAGTATTAATCCAATATATGATAAATAAAAATAGAGAACCACCTAAACATGTCATATAATGTTTGAATTTTAGCAACCTTAACCCTATAATCCTAGAGCGAGTGCCAAAAACCATTACATTGGTAAAATATACAAGTGAAATAATTCTTAAGGTCCAATCATTTTGGTAGTCATTGTAAACAAGATATGTACATCAGCCTAACATTTCATTTGAATACTCAAATTACAACATATTTTTTTCATTCAAAAAAAACATTATCACTTCTATTATATAGCTATATATTTCACATTTTAAAGAAAATGGAATCCTATGGAAAGGAAAAAATTATGGGTGAGATTAGATTTACATTAATGGTTATGTATATCATAATAAATAGCGAATAAATGAGAATAATAAATATGGAAATTTAAATTACATTAAAACCCTACAATGTAGTCTACAAAATATGAAGGAAGTGTAAAAATAATATGGAAATATAGTTAAGACAAACAAATAAAATGTAAATAACTTGACTAACATGATAATATAATGAGAAATTAATATGGAAATATAAATAAATAAAGTAGATTCCATTTAATCAATAATGTGATAATGAAATGACTCCATAGATTTTTTTCATAGTTAAAATATCATGGATAATAACAAATAAATTAATTATATAGGAAATGATTAAATATTTGAAATCATGTTTCACTGGTACATAATTATTTTAATGTTAATACATTCCACTAAATTATTTAAGAAATAATACTATTAAGTCCTTTAAGAGGATAGGTTAGAACATGAATAGTTATTAACACGAGGGGTTTATTTCCAATAGATTTCTTCTCATGAGACTACTAATTCATCAACTAGATTATAATAAATGTTCCCTATTCCATTTCATTCCATTTGATATCATTCCTCACATATCAGATGATTTATTTAATTAATAGGGAAAGTGTCTTATCAAATATCATTATTGAGTAATGGATTTGGATTTATCAATACTTCATAGTCAATGAAATACCATTAATGTAACATCCCAGATAAATAAGGAATAAGACACTCTTCATATTTATTATTTTTTTGTGAATTAAATGTTAATTTTACATTAAAGGATGCCCTATGTTCGATGGCGTTCCCAATACGTGACAACGAGTTTTTTTGAAATCCTACGTAGCACACTAATAATATAATATTATTATTTTAATGGTAGGTAAAACCTAGCCATTGTATTTTCAAGAATGAATAGAGCTAACTAAATTATGATTATACATGTCTGCTAATTTTTTTTAACAAATAAAATTTAGTGGCTTAAAATGTGAATGAATCTGATTTTAAGCATGAAATCTCTAATATTCAGTAAAAGGTCGATTTACCACCTTTTGATGGCGAACCATCATTAAATATAGTTTTGGTCATTTTTATATATTCTATTTAGAAAAAAAATTTCTTCTTTATATTTGGGACATCAAAAATTACTTTGGGATAATTTTTGGTATTTTTCTTATAATGTTCAGTTTTTTAATGAATAGTTAAAAATTATGTTTTTTATTTCAAAACTTCCTTTTAATCTAATTTATTTGTATGGTTAGATTATATTTTTAACTGGTTTTAATGTGTAATTAGATTATACTTTTTTTTATTTAATCCAATGGTTTTAATTAGAATTAATTTTACTTCTAAATTGGACATAACCAAGTGTCAATCTTTTTATAGTTATTGTTTCTTAAAAACATGCTATTTATTTTGACAACAGGAATTAATTTTAAATTATTTAATGAAAATTATATGTTTTGAATTTGTTAAAATAGACATCATTTTTGAATTTTGGAATATCAAATATATCTTAGGATTAATTTCTGGTATTTTTATGAAAAACATTAATTTTTGATGATTAGTGAAACCACTTAGCAGTAGTTAAAAAAACTAAATTTTTCATTTAAATGAAATTTTACCGCTTCTGTGAATTTAATTTCAAAACTATTACATACATGGTTTTTATTATTAAGTAAAATGTGGTTCAATAAGATAAAAATAATTTTTGGTGAGTAGTATCTTTTGACTTTTATTTACCGCGGTTAAAGATAAATAAGGTAATTCAAGTTAAAAAGAATATGATAATAGTATAAAATTACCTTAACACTTGTTCAAACCATATTGGATGAGTCATTGATGACCATGGTCATCTTTTTATTGATTTTGGTACCATATGGAGATACATAAGAGTGATAATGGAAATTTAGATTAATTATTTTAATGTAATGGAAAAAATGACACAAAGAAATTCTTTTAGTAAATTAAATTTTGCATGGGGTTATATAAGTTATATTTTCTATTATAAATATTATTTGGAAATATAAAATTATTTACTACATCATGTAGTTTATTTATAATTTTTACAATAAAAGTATATTAATTTATTTACTAAAAAATAATGATGCATTATATATCTCATTAATAAATGATTTAAATAAATAAGATTATAAATATTAAAATAACTTCTAAAACCTGTCCAATTATTATTGGATAATTTAATTTCGACCATGATTCATCTTATATTCCATTTCAATTAGTTTTGGACCTTTAGAAACCAAATATAATTTTATAATAAAATAATATTTTCACACTTTCCTAAAGAGCCAATCCTCCCCCTTATAAAAGCACACCACTTCTAACCCATTCCTCAAACCTCTCAAGCCTTGTGGCTCGTCCAACCCCTGAAAAAATAATATATCAAGATTACCCTATTCTTCCTAGAATATTTATCTTAGACATAAGGCACTTCAAGAAGTCATTTTTGTTCAAACCAAAAGAAGATACCCAAATAAAAGATAACGGTTTTTCTTAAATTCTTTTGTTTTATTTTGTTTTATTTTAGCTCTAAAACAGCATAAAATATTTTATTCCTTTATTTTATAATAAAAACAGTATCCTAAATAAACTAGGATAATTTTATAGTATTTATTAGAACTACACATACACAAAAAATAATCTAATGGGTGAAAAACATACTGTTTCTATGGATGGAAAACTAACGCCTCACGAAACGATGATTGTTCGATTATCTCCTACCACCTATCATGGTGGCCATTAAGATGGAACAGTGTTTGAATATGATATATTTTATGTTTATATTTTCTTTATTCTCCTTTATTTTACATTTATAGCCTACCATTATGGTTTCCATAATGGGTAAACGCGATAATTTCATTTGGGAAACTGCGGACTACCGCCCCCTCAAAGTGATATGACTCATTAATTCAATATGTGGGCTGTATAAAGGATATAGTTAATGATATTATATAAGATATTATACTGGAATTGTAATATACCTATGTATAATTATGTTTTAATTAAATTAAAATACAAAATAGAAATGAAAGTAGCGTTCATGCCTATGTACGACTTATCGTCTCCATGAATAATGCATTACATTTCTTTTTAGCAAAATGATATGTACTATTATAAATACATATATGTACTGGATATATAAGTGATATATATGATATCTAAATAATGAATATCATTCTGAAGATAATTTACTATTGAGAATGTGGACAACTTGTATTTATCAGGAGTTCATTTTTGACTCAAGTACCAAATATCGACCAAACGATCATTATTAACTTAAATAATTTAATAATAATTAAACATGGTAATAAGTGATATAAAAAAGGTAATAAACTTGAAAAATGTTCTTAATCAAGTAGAAATTAACTTTCGTTTATTATTCAGGAAGAATAAGGAACAAACAAGTCAAGTCAGACAACAAGGTAAGGGATTTTCATCTCACTTTTTATTCCCATGAGATTCATACTATATTTTCCACTATTTTCTTTTGTGTGGTGTATGTACTACCCTCGATTGTATTCATTGTTTAACATACTAAAATTTATAGATATTCACATTGTCATTTTATGATCCTTCTTCCATGGGTTGTATGTTTCGTATGTTACCAAATCAATAAGGTAACCTTTTATCCCAATTTCCATTCCTTGGGATAATCTTCTAATGATTAATTATGTCTTGCTATGATTATGTGTGGAATCAATATTTATTTATTTATGTTGTAATTTCCACTCCCCTTTGTGTGGATGTACTTTTGATACACATAATCACACCATTGATATTTTTTCTAGTCATCGATATGAACTTGATTATAGTAATTTTAACTCAATCATTATTCATTGAGTTAAACATCCAAGTCATTGGTATTGTATTTAGATGAATATGTGTGAATGCCCACTGATTGATTTACACTAAATATCCTATCATATTTAGTGTATTTATATTTTTTACACATAATTATGTCATTGATTTATCCTTAACCAAAGGATATAGTCTTTATAAGGGAATTCATCTCAACTTACATTTCTTTGAGACTTATTTTTTGTTAAGAACCAATTCACATTTATTTGGTTTATATACTATAATTTGACATTTTATATCATGAATCACTTTATTCTCATGATATTATAATGTTATTATTACCTCAATTATTTGTATTCAATAATCTCTCATTTTTTTAAAAACTCTTTAACTAAAATATCGTTTTAAATGTTTTAGAGATTTATTATTCTAAATCAATTTATTTAATGTACATGTTTTAAAATTGGTTTTGAGAGTTTATTTATATGGAAATTAATGTTTCAAAATTATAATTATATTAAAATCTTCAGTGTGTTATGGGACACATTGATTCAAAAATCTATTTTTACATGGTTTATGAAAATGGATTGATTATTTCAATATCTTCAAATTAATTATTATTATTGAAAATGAAATGTTATTAGTGAAATATTTATATTTGCAATATTTTATGTGTTATGATGGTTCTTGGACATTTTATGTGTTGTTACGTGGTAAACCATATGACGGGTGGTGCCATGATAAACCGGGATAGGTGGTTATGTTATAACCTCCAATGCATTGGGTGTGGAAGTCCGCTGAATGTCTATTCCATTTTGTGATATGTGAGGAAGTCAACAATATAGTTATTCCATTTTAGAATTTTTTATGTCTGTAAGAACCCGAATCTTCGTTCATGTATGTTTTCAATTTTTATGTAGTTTTTAAGGAAAATAAATTTTATAGAAATTTCAGAAGTACACACCGTGTACTTTCTGAGTACACGCTGTTTACTCTTCCTCGGCTCAAAGCTGTGTGCTGGCCGTGTCCGGGCCACACACACAGTGTGTAAGGCTGAGGTGGAGGCCGGCTATTTCAGAGTATGGAAAAAATTCAAGTACACGCCATGTACTTAAGAAGTACACGCAGTGTACTTTTTTTCATTAAACAGACTGGGGTCGCCTCTAACCCCTATATTAGTCTTCTTCTTCAGTTTTCGACCGTCCGAGAGTGACCGTACGGCCGGATCTTCGACAAACTTCCGCCTTGCCGTCCGTTCTACAATTCGAGCACAGTCGATTGCATTGGAATCGCGGCGGTGAGTTCTTCCTTGTTCTTTAGCCATGTTTCTTGATTCCTCTTCGTTTCAAAGTTATCACGGGATGAACTTTTTTTACGATTTCTCAGATCTACGTAATTCAAAGAGGTATCTGTCATCGAGGGTCAGGTATATCGATCTCCTTGTATCAAGGTAGGTGGTTTGTGCCTTTCCGTAGAAATTTTATGAATATTATGTGCAAATTCCACCAATACCCTTGAACGGGGTATTGCGTGTTTCCTTTTTTTCCCTTATTGGTTGCCTGCTTTGCTTGATTGATTTAGTAGAGGTTATTTCTTGTGATTAGAGTAATTGTTTTTGTGCTCAGGTTGCTTTTCCATGCTTTTTTTCCCTATTGGTCGTTTTTTCCAGTTGCCATAGCTTGTTCTAGGATAGTGGAACTGTCTCTTTTGATATGTTGTTGAGCCTTAGTTGATAGACAAGTAGTTCTTGAGGTTTACTTGGACGATACACATGTGCTGAGCGTGTTTAGTTATACTCAGGACTGTGGGAACCTATAGTAGTAGACCAAAGGGATAATTGATGGAAGGTATTCTCCAGAGTTTCTTTTAATTACGATGCAAGACTATAGGGGTAATTGACGTTGAGTTCTTCCCCAAAGAGTTTGTAGATCCACAACGTGGGCCACATGGGGAATTGACATTGAGTGCTTCCCTATAGAGCCTTTAGCACGACACGAGACTATATGGGGAATTAACGGTGAGTGCTTCCCCAGAGAGTTGGCTTAATTACGTAGCTGAACCAGAGGGGTGAGACTGTGTGTGCCTCCTAGAGGGTTGCTAGTACTATAGGTTGATCCATATGGGTTAGGCTATGAGAGCTACCCAGAGGGTTACCTGTTTTCTTCTTGTTGCTGGTTTCTTCTTGTGTACTTTATTTTTTAGAACTGTGGATTGTAGCTACTTGTGATTTTCTGTTTACTACTATTTTTTTATTACTGCCATATATTCATTGATTGTTAGGCACAAATCTTTGGGTGATTGCCAACTACGATTGAATCTCATACCCTATTTGGGCCATGCTTTTGGGCCCAAGTAGACTATGTTGCTGCAGGTATAGACAAGGGCAAGTGCCCTTCTACTTCAGGATCTTGATTCCACTAGAGTTGGGAGCATGGGAACAAGCGGTGGCTCGCGATGCTGAGGAGTTTTCTTTGATTTCTTTTGCAATTGGTTTCAATTTTATTTCAGCACGATGTTGTGTTTGCTCATTCCATTGATACTTGTACCTGCTGCAGTATTTTCATCATTATTATATATCTGCATTTCATCCGATGTTTGGTTTCTGTTGTTATGCATGTTAGTTACTACTTCTGCTATTTATTTTTGTTCCCTTATCTTTTATACCTTCCTGAATAAGGGCATAGTATCCCCACTAACTCACCAAGGCCCTCGCTGCTAGTCAGCAGCCTCTGGTGTTCGGGGAAACGCGCTTGAGGTCATGTGGTGAACCGGGTACGGGGAAACAGTGGAGGGGTTTCAGATTTGGGACGTTAAAAAGTGGTATCAGAGGGGTTCTTTTCTCATGCTTTACTTTTTGGAGACTTTAGTTAGGGATAGGATGGATTCGGTACTTGGAATTAAGCTGTGCTCGGGAGTAGCTAGCCCATGTACAGGGAAAATCCATACTACCTCGTTAATTGCAGTTTGTTGGTTTTGAGATTTTATAGTTGATCTGATTTTACCTAGAGTGATTCACATGGCTTGTGCTATTACTGTTTTGAATTTACGGTTCTAATTTTGTCGCAACCCGATGAGATGAGGGTATGCCGTCTCATGCATCTTATAGACACTTGTAGGAATCACATGCCATGAATTCTTGCCATGCCATCTAGGGTGCATTTGCGATTGCATGATGTTGTGATAGGCTCTATGTAGATAATTCATGCTGTTGTGATAGATGCTTGATAAATTCTCTGCTATTATGCTGGAAAACTGTTGTTTTGTTCCTTTCTTAAAAATGAACGCCAAATTTCGGGTTTTTAGGTGTTATGGGCCCTCACGGATCGGAAATTTGCACCTTTTTCCTTGTTTTTTTAGTGGTTCTAGAATTCTGTGCAGTTTCTGAGCTACTTCCTAGAAAAACCTAGAATACACGTCGTTCACTTTTTAGATACACGCCGTGTAGCTTTCAGGCCATGTCACGGACCGTGTGAGAAGAACACGGTGTCCTGGGATTAACTTCGGGAGCACTCCGTGTACCATTGGTACACGTCGTGTGAGTTCGGAGCAGTGTACCCGGCCATGTCACTAACAACACGGGCCGGGGAAGCTCGGGTAGAACACGTAGTGTCCATAGGGAACACGTCGTGTAGTCTTGTCCATGTACTTGGCTGTGTCACGAACAACACGGGCCGACGTTAACTTGCTTTCCACATGCCGTGTTTGTTCAGAACACGCAGTGTAGTCTTGTCCAGGTACCCATCCATGTCACGAACAACACGGGTCGGTGTGAGCTTCATTTTCCACACGATGTGTTGTTCGGAACACGCCGTGTAGTCTTGCCCAGGCACCCAACCATTTCATGAACATCACGGGATGGTGTCACATTCACCTAAAAACTCTGTGTTTGTTTGGAGCATGCCGTGTAAGGTACATCCATGTAGACAGTTGTGTACTCAACAACTCGGACCACCGAAGCCTTGCCTAGGGCACACCGTGTTTGTTTCGAACACGCCGTGTAGTCTCGGGTTGAGGCGGACCCTGTCGGTTAGCCATGTAAGGAGACTCAGGCAGGGGATTAGTTTTCACGTACACACCATGTGTGGGGGTCAACACGCCATGTAGTTTGAAGTGTACACAACTTGTAGTGTGAGAGTACATGCCCATGTCAGTGTTTTTATAAGACACGCCATGTAGTCGTGTTTTGCAATCTTGTGTGTTTTTCTTCCCCTGTTCCCATTTTGTGCTCTTGTGTTATCTATCATTATTTTCGTGATCTATGGTGTGATTTTGATCTTTCATAGATATTCCTCCGAGAGGTCCTCTGGTCGTACGTCTGTCGTCAGGCAGTGATCAGACGCCAGACAGTGCTGATCAGGGACTTTCATTCGATCCCCCAGCCGAGCCAGCCTTGACACCGGTTGTTGTACAAGTTGCAGGCGCTGATGAGTAGTATATGGAAGGTTTCATGAGGATGATGCAGGCCTTCCAGGGAGCACCGACTCCTGCCTCGTCTGTGTCAGACTTGACGTGGGTCTTCCAGCAGGAGCATCCTCCCACGTTCTCGGGGGAGGGAGGACCTCAGGCTGCAGAGTCATAGCTGGAAGCCATGCTGACTATCTTCGAGCATCTGGAGATGCCTCCAGAGAGGAAGGTCAAGCTCGCACCTACATGCTCTGAGACTCCGCCAAGAGGTGGTGGGATGTGATCTCACATGCGGGTCAGCAGCAGGCTATGGCTTGGGAGGAGTTCGAGTGCGTTTTCTACAACTACTTTACCCGGAGACTCTGAGGGCCGATCGAGGCTAGGAGTTCATGACCATAGAGCAGGGTACACTATCTGTCATGCAGTAGTCCTCTCTTTTCACTGAGCTGCAGTGTTTTACACCCTTTCGGGATAGGAGCGTGGTGTTCTTGGCAAGGATGTTTGAGGATTGACTCAGGTGGGAGATCCGCTCGCAGGTGAACATCTTCCGGCTGACTTCCATTACTTCCATCGTCCTAGGCACCGATTTCGGAGCATAATATGAGAGACTCTGGAGTTGCGAGACAAAGTGGTTCCGCTTCTAGAGCTATATTTTTTTTCATATGATAGCAAGAAGTGTCGTAGGGAGCCTACGCGCAGTGATTCGAGAAAGCGAGACGCATCATCAGGAAGTCAGGTGACGTGCTATCAGTGTGGACAGACAGGGCACACGAGGCCGCAGTGCCAGAGGTACCCTGTGGAGTGCCGATCTTGCGGCAAGATGGGTCCCCTTCAGCGTTTCTATCAGGGTTTCTCACCAGAAGCTGGTGACCGGGGTTCTTCCATGACTCCTCGTTCATGAGTAGCCCCACCAGTCTTTCACCAGTTAGGGAACTGAAGTTCTTCAGACCATTCGGGTTGAGGTGGAGGTCGAGGCCATGGTGGTCAGCCACCAGTGCCTCAGCACCAGCATAAATGTTCATATCAGAGTGGTTAGCCAGGGGCGCAAGGTTACGGCATGGGACATTCATTCTCCGTGGAGCAGAATTATCATGAGCAGGATCTCAGACCTTCTATTGTTCGAGGTACGACTTTAGTAGCCTCAGTTTTATCTTCAGCCCTTTTTGATACTGGTGCTACGCATAGTTTTATCTCTGTTGCTGTTGTGGAGAGCCTTGTACTCTGCATATTTTCTTTTGCCAACTCATTGACACTAGAAACACCTTTGGGAATGAGGACATCTAGTATACGCCAGTGTAGAGAGTACCCTCTCGAGGTTTCAGGGTATCACTTTTTATGGGATCTCTATGTCTTAGAGATGACAGGCTATGATGTCATCCTTGGTACGAACTGGTTGATTCCCTTCCGGGCAGTCATCGACTGCTATCGCCGCAGAGTCAGTTTCATTTCACCAGAGGGTGAATCACTCCTTCATAGAGGCGAATGGGGCGTTCGGGCGAGTCGGGCGGGACACGAGCATAATGGTCTAGGAGGAGTGACAGACCAGATTTCTATTCTTTATATGGATGATTAGGGGACTACACAGTTGGACTTTCCTCCAATGGTGGATCACTTCATGGATGTCTTTTCAGATGACTTTTCAGGTTTTCTTCCAGAGCGTGAGGTAGACATCTCTATTGAGCACATGCCAGGAGCGGCACCAGTGTCCATTACTCCCTATAGGATGGCCACACCTATGTTGCAGGAGCTCAAGAAGCAATCGGAGGAGCTACAGGCTAAGGGTTTCATCCGACCCTGTACTTCTTCTTAGGGTTCGCTTATTCTGTTTGCAAAGAAGGCAGACAGTACCCTTCGGCTTTGTGTGGATTATCGTAAGCTGAACCAGTAGACGGTCAAGAACCGATAACCCTTGTCACGGATTGATGAACTTTTCGATCAGCTTTGAGGAGCCAGAGTGTCCTCAAAGATATACTTGAGGTCCAGTTATCAATAGTTACACATGAAACCATCAGATATACCTCTGAGATCCTTCAGGAGTAAGTATGGTCTATACGAGTATACAGTCATGTCATTCGGTCTCACGAACACGCCTATAGTTTTCATGGCACTATTGAACCGAGTGTTCCATCCTTACTTGGAATCATTCTTTGTGGTCTTCGTGGATGAGATCTTGGTGTACTCTCACACTCGACACGACCGTGACACACATATTGAGATCGTTCTGAGTACACTGAGATAGCATAGGCTTTATGCTAAACTCTCGAAGTACCACTTCTGGAAGGATCAAATTCACATCATGGGTCATGTCATCTCAAAGGCAGGGGTATCTGTGGATCCAGAGAAAGTGATAGTTGTAGTTTCTTGGGAGCAGCCGAAGAATGTCTTTGAGGTACGGAGTTTCTTAGGGCTGGATGGATACTACAGACGCTTCATTCAGGACTTTTCGCGCCTAGAAGCACCCTTGAATGTACTGACCAAGAATGGGGTTAAGTTCTCATAGTCAGATTCTTGTGAGTCAGCCTTTCAGGAGCTGAAAGGGAGGTTGACGTCAGCACCGATACTAGTCTTGTAGGAGCCATGAAAGAGCTACACTGTTGACTATGATGCTTCAGGTATCAGGATGGGAGCTGTGCTTATGAAGGGAGATGGAGTCGTTGCGTACGTGTCTCGGTAGTTGAGGCCAAATGAGAGGAACTACCCTATGCACGATCGGGAGTTGGCAGCTATTGTTCATGCCTTGCGCTATTGGAGACACTACCTTCTGGGAGAGAACGTTGTGGTCTACACTGACCACAAGAGTCTCAATTATATCTTCACTCAGTGTGATCTGAATCTGAGGCAGCGCAGGTGGGTCGAGTATCTTCAGTTATTTGATTTCGAGCATGCCTATACGCTGGGAAAGGGAAATGTCGTGGCAGACGCGTTGAGTAGGAGGACTCAGATTCAGGCAGTTCAAGAGGCCAGTAGTGAGTGGCAGCTGATGGATCTGTTCTCTGAGATGAATCTGGAGGTGCATGACTGACGGGGACAGACATTCCTATCTTCTATAGCTGTTACCTCCATGCTACTTGATCGGGTACAAATGAGGCACCTATCAGACTCAGAAGGCTTAGTCCCGCGGGAGAGTGTTTCAAGAGGGGACCCTCTTCCTGGATGGAAAGTGGGTGAGGATGAGATCTTGCGTTTCCAAGGACGTGTATGGGTGCCAATAGACATACGCGAGGAGATGATGTAGGATTTTCATTCCTCAGTTTGTGAAGTTCATCTTGGCATCACCAAGATGTATCGAGACCCTCATCACCAATACTGGTGGCCAGGTATGAAGAAGGATGTTGCTGGTTTTGTCTTGAGACGTTCTACTTGTCAACAGGTGAAGGCAGAGCATCAACGACCAGCATGCCTTTTACAACAGTTACCCATTCCGGAGTGGAAGTGGAACGATGTCACGATGGACTTCATGACCGGGTTGCCGAGGTCACCTCGGGGAAACGATGTTGTATGGGTTGTCATCGACAGACTTACGAAGGTTGCTCACTTCTTGCCGATTAGGGAGACCTTCAGTGTTGATGATCTGAGAGGACTTTACATCAGAGAGATCCTTCTTCTGCATGGAGTTCCGCGCTCTATTGTTTGAGATAGAGATGTGGGCTTTACCTCTCGGTTATGGCAGGGACCTCAGAAGGTCTTGGGTACACAGGTACTTTTGAGTACAGCATACCATCCCCAAACTGATGACCAGTCTGAGCGCACGATCCAGCTGCTTGAGGATATGCTCTGACCTTGCATTATATACTTTGGTTGTTCATGGGAGAAGAATATCCCTCTGGTGGAGTTCTCCTACAACAGTATTTTTCAGGAGACCATTCAGATGGAATTATACGAGGCTTTGTACGGTAGGCCATGTCGATCACCCTTATGCTGGCTGGAGGCAGGAGAGGCAGCTTTGCTGGGACCTCGTCTTGTTCAGGAGACTTCAGAGCAGAAAAAGCTGATTCAGAAGAAGATGCCTACAACACAGTCTCGACAGAAGTATTATGCTGATCAGCGGAGATGACCTCTGGAGTTCAAGGTCGGTGATAATTTTTTCCTATGTGTTGCACCAAGGTTGGGACACAAAAGGATTCGGAGACAGGATAAGCTTTCACCGCGGTACATCGGGCCGTTTTAGGTCATCTAGAGATTGGGGACATTCGCCTATCGGTTGTAGCTACCTCAGAGGTATCAAGACATGCACGACGTCTTCCATGTCTCTCAGCTCCGAAGTTACTTTTCAAAGTCGTCTCATGTCTTTCAGCCCGAGGAAGTCGAGCTTGAAGCGAATGCGTCGTTCGAGGAGCGTCCTATCCGGATTTTCGATAGTAGTACGAAGGTTCTCTGTGGGCGGTCTGTTCCTCTGGTACGAGTTCTATGGCAGAATGGGCGAGTAAAGCATAAGACCTGGGAGAGGGAGGCCGATGTACGATCACAGTGTCTGGAGCTATTTTGGGTTTCTTCTTCACCGCCTTGTTAAGGAAATTTGGGGACGAATTTCTTTAAGGGGTGAAATTTGTAAGAACCCGGATCTTTTTTTAGGTATGTTTTCCCTTTCTCTAGAGTTTTTAAGGAAAATAAATTTTAAGGAAATTTCAGAATTACACGCCGTGTACATTCTGAGTACATACCGTGTACTCTTCCCCGGCTCAAAGTCGTGTGTTGGCAGTGTCCGAGCCACACACATGGTGTGTAAGGCTGAGGTGGAGGCCGGTTATTTCGGAGTATGGAAAAAATTGATGTACACACCGTGTACTTTATTTTTTTCATTAAACAGACTGGGGTCGGGTCTAACCCCCAGATTTGTCTTCTTTATCAGTTTTCGACCATCTGAGAGCGACCGTACGGCCGGATCTTCGAAGAACATCCGCCTCACTGTCCGTTATCCGATTCGAGCATGGTCGATTGCATTGGAATCGCAGCGGTGAGTTCTTCCTTCTACTTGAGCCTTGTTTCTTGATTCCTCCTCGTTTCTAAGTTATCGTGGGATGAATGTTTTGAGCATTTTCTCAGATCTACGTTGTTCTAAGAGGAATCTGTCGTTGAGGTTCATGTATATCGATCTCCTCAGATCGAGGTAGGGGGTTTGTACCTTTCCATAGAAAGTTGATGAATATTATGTGAAAATTCCACCAATACCATTGAACGGGGTATTGCGTGTTTCCTATTTTTCCCTTATTGGTTTCCTCCTTTGCTTGATTGCCTTAGTAGAGGTTATGTCTTGTGATTAGAGTAATTGTTTTTGTGATCAGGTTGCTTTGCCATGCTTTTTTTTCCTATTGGGCATTTTGTCCAATTCCCATACCTTGTTGTAGGATAGTGGAAATATCTATTTTGATATTCTGTTGAGCCTTAGTTGACAGCCAAGTAGTTCTTGAGGTTTACTTGGAAGATACACACGCGCTGAGCATGTTTAGTTATAGTTAGGACTATGGGAACCTAGAGTAGTAGACCAAAGGGAGAATTGATGGAAGGGCTTCTCTAGAGTGTCTTTTAATTAAGATGCAAGACTATAGGGGAAATTGGCATTGAGTGCTTCCCCTGAGAGTCTGTTGATCCACGATGTGGGCCATGGGGGGAATTGACGTTGAGTTCTTCCCTAGAGAGCCTTTAGCACGATACATGACTATAGGGGGAATTGACAGTGAGTGCTTCCCCAGCGAGTCTGCTTAATTACATAGATGAACCAGATGGGTGAGACTCTGTGTGCCTCCTAGAGGGTTGCTAGTACTATAGGTTGAACCATAGGGGTTAAGCTCTGAGAGCTACCCGGATGGCTACCCATTTTCTTCTTGTTGCTGGTTGCTTCTTGTGTACTTTACTTGTTAGAACTGTGGATTGTAGCTGCTTGTGCTTCTCTGTTTACTACTTCTTGTTTTATTACTGCCATATATTCATTGACTTTTAGGCACAAATCTTTGGGTGATTGCATACTGGGATTATATCTCACACCCTATTTGGGCCATGCTTTTGGTCCCAAGAAGACTATGTTGCTGTAGGTATAGACAAGGGAAAGAACCCTTCTACTTCAGGATCTTGATTGCACTAGAGCTGGGGAGCATGGGACCGAGCTGTGCCTCACGATGCTGAGGAGTTTTCTTTAAAATATTTTGCACAAGGTTTCAGTTGTATTTCAGCACGTTGTTGTGTTTCCTGCTTTCCATAGATACTTGTACCTACTGCATTATTGTCATCATTGTTATATATCTGCATTGCTTCCACTGTTTGGTTTTTTTTGTTATGCATGTTGGTTAATGCTTCTGTTGTTTATTATTGTTCCCTTATCTTGTATACATTACCAAATGAGGGCATAGTTTCCCCACCGACTCACCAAGGCCCTCGCTTCTAGTTGGCAGTCTCTGGAATTTGGGGAAACGCGCTTGAGGTCATGTGGCGAACCGGGTATGGGGCACTAGTGGAGGGGCTCTGGATTCAGGACGTTACAAAGTCCCAAGTTACATTTATATGACATATGTTCTTTATATGGGTTTCATGATAATATTTTGGTTAAAAAGGGTAAGTAATGATCTTTTAATCAGTGAAGAGTATTTACTACTTCTTAAAGGTGAAAATTATTACATATGATAAAGTATTCATGGTTTAATTGTTGTTTTGAAAAAACTAGCAGTTTACCTTTATTGTGTATCGCTTACTGAGATTTCTATGCTCATCCCATGTTTTTGAAATGTTTTTCACATGAAATAATGTGGAATAGGTTCAAGGATGGGATCAAGGAAAAGTCAAGCTGTCTTAAACATGGATGTAGACATGATTCTTTTTTTAAGAGTTCTTGTTTTTTGAATTAAATTGAAATTGAGTAGAAGGGGCTATATTTTATTTTTTAAAATGAAATGTAATAGGTATGTTATAATTTTCAGGTACTCTAAAACCGAAAGGATCCACAAGGTGAATTATTCGATTAATTCAATATTATGTAATCTTTTAAGGCTGGGTCCTTATAGTTGGTATTAGAGGCCAGTTTAGATAACTTTTAGAGGATAGGGTGTAATATAAGTATAAGTCACATAACCACAATTGTTAACATAATAGAAATATTCATAGTTATTTTGGAAGTGATAAACGGTTATTACATTTTGGGGTGCAAAATGAAAGGTATCAGATAAACTTTGAGGATAAATTATGTTATGGTTATTTTTGAGGAATTTGCCTATTTTTTTAAAATTTTATCAAATTTTATAGTTTTTGAAAAATGACAATATGCAGACCGTGTGACAACCTGTTGCATCAGAAAAAGCTGCAAGAATCAAACCCACTACCAATGTGATATTGGGATTTATCGCCTACCCCTGGACTACGTGATGTCCCTGGTTAGTATGAGTAATTCTTTTTAGTTAAATTATTTTATTGATCAGTAATATGTTTATTTGGGATTATATGTTTTATGAAATGGACATACTTAGTATAAGAAAATTATTTTTGATTAAGTGATAAATGTTATTTTGGAATACATTCTCTCTTTTGAGAACACTATAAGCAAAACAAAAATAGAATACCTTGGGATTTAAATGGTGATGTAATGGTTGAAATATTATTTTGGAAGAATATATGTTGATTTGGGTTATTTATGGAAATGTTTAACATATCATATAGAATATGTGATTTGGTTAATTACACTTCAGTATGAGAAATTAAGAGTTGTCGATTTTATTTGGACATAAATGTTAAGATTTGCTGTGGTATACTATGTTATAAAATCCTTCTGAGTTTCGGGTTTCAATATTATTACGTACAATTGTATATTGAATGGTCTTTCTTGAAATTTCGGTACTTTTGGTTGAATTTAGGAGATTAATAGTAGTACTTCTTTTTATAATTTATTATCCTTTTGGGAATTATCTTATGCAGTACTAATCAATTTTGGTTTGGATAATTTATAAAGATAGAGGAAATATATGGTTCATATTTGGTGGATCATGTTATTCTCTAATGTTGATTCTAGCACTTTTAAGATGACCAATTCAGTTTGAATACTCATAGTTTGGAGAAAAGATGAGTTTTTGGTAGGAATTTAGTAAAGGATGAAAGTCTACATGATAGGTAATTATGATTAATTATTTTTTTGTTAAGCTGATAAATAAATTACTCAACTTTATAAAAAGTAACATAAAACAAAAACTCTTTCTGTTAACTTTTCCTACTAGGGAATCAAGGACCGTTGAACCCGTAACATGTTTGTGATTTTCTAGTGGTTAACTTTCTCTAAATCATGGTTTCTATCACTCTCCATCAGAACATGACCATTTGTTCTATCTTACATATCAATGTTTATTTATATAGAATCCTAGTATGGGTTATCTCGGGTGACCTTTGTACATCTCTTTCATCCCTTTAAAGTGACAATTATTAGTGACTTTTTCTGATGTGGGACTTTTAATGAAGATTCCAAGCCCAGTTTTTAAATTGCGAGGATGAATTTCTCAAAATGGTGGAAGGATGTAATATCCTAGATAAATGTGGAATAAGACACTTTTCATATTTATTAATATTTGAGAATTAAATATTAATTTTACATTAAATGTTTCTCTATGTTTGATGGCGTACTTGATATGAAACAACGGGTTTCTTCGAAATCTTACGTTTCACACTAATAATATAATAATATTATTTTAATGGTAGTTAAAACCTAGACATTTTATTAGCAGGAATGATTATAACTAACTAAATAATGATTATACATGTTTGTTAAATGTTTTTACATTTATCACATAAAAGTTAGTCGCTTAAAATGTGAATGAATCTAATTTTAAGCATTAATACTCTAATATTCAGTAAAAGGTTGATTTACCACCTTTTGATGGATAACCCTCTTTAAATATATTTTTGGTCATTTTTATATGTTCCATTTGACAAAATAAGATTCTTCTTTAGATTCGAGACATCAAAATTTACTTTGGGTTAATTTTTGGTATTTTTCTGATAATGTTCATTTTTTAATGAATAGTGAAAAATACTGTTTTTTAATTCAAAACTGACTTTTAATCTAATTTATTTATATGGTTAAATAATATTTTTAATTGGTTTTAATGTGTAATTAGAATATATTTTTACCATTTAATCCAATGGTGGTCCTTGAAATTAATTTCACTTTGAACATGGACATAACCAATTTTCAATATTATGATTGTAATTCATTCTTAAAAACATGCTATTTGTTTTGATAACAAGAAATAGTTTTAAATTATTTAATGAAACTACTATTTTTTGGATTTGGTAAAATATATATCATTTTATTATTTGGAATATCAAATATAGCTTCGTCTGACTTTTTGGCATTTTTCTGAAAAGCTTCAATTTTTCTTGAATAGATAAACCACTTAGTAGTAGTTAAACAAAATCTACCTTTTTCATTTAAATTTAATTTTACCTCTTTTGTGAATTCAATTTTAAAAATATGACATACATGGTGGTTACTAGTATGTAATATTTTGTTCAATAAGATGAAAATAATTTTCGGTGAATAGTAAGTTTTGACATTTATTTACCATGATTAAAGTTAAATAAGGTAATTCAAGGTAAAACTTATATGATAATAATACATAATTATTTTAAATCTCGTTTGAGCCTTATTTTATGAGTCATGGACGACCATGGGCATTTTTGGGTCTATTTTGGGACCTCATGTATCCACTTAAAAGTGATAATGACACTTTAGATTAATTAATTTAATTAAAGGAAAAAATGTCAAAAACAAATATCTTTTAGTAAATTAATTTTTACATGGGGTTAGAAAAGTTATCTTTTAAACTATAAATATTTTTTGGAAAGAAAAAAATATTTGATACATCATGGTATTTTTTATTATTTTTAGACAACAAATAAATTAAATTATTTATGACAAAATATTGATGTAGTATATACCTTATTAATAAATGATTTAAATAAATAAGATTATAAATATTAATATAACATCTAAAACCTGTCCAATTCATATTGGATGTTATTTCGACCAATTAGTCATATTAACTATAAATTTAATTAGTTTTTGATCTTTATAAAACGAATATCATTTTACAATAAAATAATATTTCCACACTTTCCTAAAGAGCTCCTCCTCCCCCGTATAAATGGACACAACTTCAATCCCATTCCTCTCACCTCTCAAGCCCCTTGGATTGTACAAACCCTAACCAAATAATCTCTCAAGATACCCCTATTCCTCTTAGAATCCATTCCTTAGGCATAAGGAACTTCAAGAAGTTCTTCTGGTTCAAACCAAAGGAAGTTACCCAAATTAATGGTAACTGGTTTTCTTAAATTCTTTTGTCTTATTTTGTTTTATTTTACATTCCAACCCCCTAAACTCATTTATTCATTTCCTTTATAATAGCACTAGTTTCTTAAATATACTAGTATTTTTTATAATATGGATTCAAACTACACTTACACAAACCACCATCTAATGGGTGAAGAACATACTATTGCTGTGGATGGAAAACTAATACCTCATGAAATGATTATTGTTAGATTATATCATGCCACCTAACATGGGGGCCATTATGATGGAAATTTATTTTTATATGATATGTATTATGTTTATATTTTCTTTATGATTCTGTATTTTACATTTATATCCAACCATTATGGGTTCCATAATGGGTAAACGCGATAATTTCATTTGAGTAAGTGCAGACTACCGCCCCCTCAAAGGGATATGACTCATTAAAGCCGTATGTGGGATGTATAAATGATAATTTTAATGATATTATATGTTATATTATACTTTAATTATAATATACCTATGTATAATTATGTTTTAATTCAATTAAAATACAAAATAGAAATGAAAGTAGTGTTAATGCATACGTACAACTAACCGTCTCCATGAAAGGTGCATTTAATTTCATGTCTCCAAAATGTTATGTACTGTTATAAATACATATATGTACTAGATATAATTTATTTATATGATATCTAAATAATTAATATCATTTTGGAGGTAATGGAAAATTGACCACGTGGACAGCTTGTATTTATAAGGTGTTCATTTTTTACTCAAGTTCCAAATATCAACCAAAAGGTCATTATTAACTTAAATTATGTAATAATGTTTATAACATGGTAATAACTGATACAAAAAGGATAATAAAAATTAAAAATTTTCTTAATCAAGTAGAAATTAACTTTAGTTTATTATTTAGGAAGAACAAGGAACAAACAAGTCAAGTCAAACAACATGGTAAGGGATTTTCATCTCACTTTTTATTCCCATGAGATTCATGATATATTGGCCACTATTTACCTTTGTGTGGTGTATATACTTACAATGATAGTATTCATTGTGTAATATACTTCAATATATAGGCATTTACGTTGTCATATTATGATCCTTCTTTCATGGAATTTATGTTTCGTATCTTACCAAATCAGTAAGGGAACCAATTTACCAAATTTTCATTCCTTGGGTCCATCTTCTAATTATTAATTTTGTCATGATATGATTATGTGTGGAATCACTATTTATATATTTATTTTTTAATTTAAACTCCCATTTCTGTGGATATACTTTTGATACAAATAAACACTCCATTGATATTTTTCCATGTCATCAATATGAAATTGATCAGAGTAATTTTAACTCAATCTTTATTGATTGAGTTAAACATCCAAGTAATTGGTGTTGTTTTTACAAGAATATGTGTGAATATCCTCTAATTGATTTACACTTAATATCTTCTCATATTTAGTGTATTTATATTATTCAACAATAATTTTTTCATTGATTTATCCATACCCAAAGGATACAGTCTTTATAAGGGAATTCATCACAATATACATTCCTTTGAGACTTCTTTGTTATTAAGCGCGAATTCACATTTATTTAGTGTATATACTATACTTTGACATAGTATATCATGAAAACCTTTATTCTCATGATATTATAAAGTTATTATTAACTCAATTATTTGTATTCAAGCATCTCTCATTTTTTTTAAAAGCCTTTAACTAAAATATCGTTTTAATTTTTTTTGTGTTTTATTACTCTAAATATTTCTATTTAATGTCCATGTTTTAAAAATGGTTTTGAGTATTTATTTATATAGAAATTAATTTTTTAAAATTATAATTCCGTTAAATTATTCAAAGTGGTATGGGAAACTTTGATTCAAATGTATAATTTTAAATGGTTTTTGAAAATGGATTGATTATTTCAATATATTGAAATTACTTCTTGTGATTGAAAATGAAATTTTATTAGTGAAATATTTATATTTTCAATATTTTATGTGTTATGATGGTACTTGGACATTTGATGGGTGGTTACATGATAAACCATATGATGGGTGGTGCCATGATAAACCAGGATGGGTGGTTACTTTATAACCACCAATTCATTGGTTATGGAAGTCACCCGTTTGGCAATTCCATTTAGTGATATGTGTGGAAGTCGACCATATAGTTATCAAATTTAAGAATTTTTATGTCCAAAGATACCTTTATATGATATGGGTTATTTATATGGGTTTTATGGAAATATTTTGGTTACAAAATTGTAAGTACTGATCTTTTATTCAGTGAAGAGAATTTACTAATTCATAAATGTGAAATGTATTACTTATGATAATGTATTAATGGTTTAGTTGTTGTTTTGGAAAAAATAACAGTTTTCATTCATTATGTATGCCTTACTAAGATTTTTATTATCATACCATGTATTTGAAATGTTTTTCACAGGACATAATGTGGAATAGGGTCAAGGATGGGATCAAGGAAAAGTCAAGCTATCTTAAACATGGAACGAGACATGCCTCTTTTTTTAAGAGTTCTTATTTTGAGAAAAAATGGAAACTGAGTAGAAGTGTCTAGGTTGAATTTTTTTTAAACTAAATTTAATAGTTATGTCCTAATTCTCCAAAACACTAATACCAAAAAGATCCTCAATGTGAATTATTCGTTTAATTCAATATTATGTAATGTTTTATGGTCCGGTCCTTATAATTAAAATGAAACATATTTTGTAAAAAATAATATAATATAATCCATAAGAATATATATGATGAATAATATATATTTTAAGTTGAATTTTGATATCCATCGATCAAAGGAAAGTGAATATATCAAGGAAACATCTTTCACAACCAAAATGAATCAAGGAAGTAAATGTGAACATATATATTAATCAAAGTGAAAATAAACCATCCATAAAAGTATTAAGGATGGTAAAAATATAATATTTACCAATTAGAGTAAGAATTATATTTTTAGATATCGATAAATTTAAATACCATACTAGGTCTTTAGAAATATTCTTTAGAAAAATCCCATTTTAAATTATAAAAAAAATGAAATTCTTTTTGTTTGAAAATATCATTTAAAAAAATAAAAAATTTGAATTTTTAAAAAAATTAATTTAATTTAAAATATCATTTTAAAAATATAAAATATTATTAAAAACATATGATTTTAAATGATGTCAAGAAATTCCATTTATACCAAACAAGATAAAATATTATTGTCCGTCAACATTTTAAGTAAAAGCCAAACATAAAGTGTTATGGAAAAATCATAAATATTACATTAAAAAATCTAATTTATAAATATGTGAAAATTAATTTAATAAACCATTTTTAAATGATTATAAAAAAATTAAATTAATTTTCAAAAAACATGGTTTTGGATATAATCATATTTCTAGCCGAAGAGTGATATAAAGTCGAATTTTTCAAAACCATATTTCAAAAACATTTTAAGAACCATGGTGTGGGAAAATTTTTTATTAATTGAAAGAGTTAATTCTTAATGAAACAAGAATTAAATTTAAGGTTTTTCTAAGAAAGGGTTATATAATTTTCTTCAACTAATATTCCAAAATAATCAATCTCTATTCGAATTGGATTGTGAAGAAAACCATTAAAATCATCATAACATTCATGTGATAATAAATAAATGAATCAATTATGTGTATCCAATGTAAATACACATCATAAAAGTGTTAATATAACATATTATAATAAAAAATCATGTCATACATAATCTTATAATGAAATCATCAACAAAGTATATGTTTAACGTATTTAGGAGCAGTTGATGTAATAAATACCATACCTTACACATCCTTTCAGATGAGAGTTCTTTATACGATGGTATAGTTGTTCAAAAAATATAATAACTTATTATAGAAAATTAAATATATTTTTGATATCATATACTATCCCTTTATAACATCTTATCAACAATTCATTAATATATATTAATTATTTTCATTGTTCCATATAATATCTCACTTTGGTTTCGAGTATTTTTTGGCCTGCTATTTTTTTATTCCTATAAATAATATAATTATTCAATCATATATGTTGACCTAACCTGTTTTTATAATCTCAATTATGTTTCCATATGCTTCCCAAAAAAATTTATTATTTAAACATAGCATTATTTTAGTTAATGTTTATGTACTTTATACCTCAAAATATAAATAATTTCAAATATGTCTAAATGACAAATCTCTTGTGATATATTTAAGTCATTTGGTTAATTAAATCTGTATATGATTCACTGAATTCTAACACAACTCATTCTGTGAATAGAATTAATAAACAAACACCTAGTCACTGGTACCGAAAGGTCACAGGTATGCAAGTCTATTGCTACAGAAAGGTCACCAGTATGCAAGTCTACCATTACACCAGAGTTACCATTAGAGTAAGTCTACTGGTATGTATAAGTCTACCATTATGAATTCCATCGATACAAGGATGTCACCGCTACTCAAATCTACCGATAGAAGGAGCAACCAGTATAAGAAAAAAGACCTTCCGATAGAATCTCACCGCTACATAGAGACCTACCACTACATAAAGCGACCGGTACATGGAGCTACCGTTACAGAGACAAACAGCTACCGATACATGTCGACAGTTACAAGCATTCTCCTGCTTAAACTTTTATTCTTTATTTAAATTATACTAACGGTCATATTTTGTTAATTTAATGAAACTACTATTAATTAATGAGTCTTTTTGGTATGTCAAGGAACCGTACCTCATACCTGCCATAAAGTAATCATTTCCTCTGCTATGTCTAAAGGAATATAAAGATGATCGAGCTGGAGTGAGAATGATATACACAATAGAGAGGCGACATCCATACATCATCTTAGTTGAATAACACTATACATACACGAGGCCATTCATACAAGAATAAAACACTAGCTAAACCTTAGTCAAGGAGTGAAGAACTACAACGATCTCTTCATACACTCAAGCTGATCAAACTGGACCTCAAAATCAAGGAAGAAAATTACATTCTGTTTTCAAGGAAAAACCCATAGAAGGTCTCAGAAGTATTTATGTTTAATCAAAAGGAGTCCAGATCTGAACTTCAAATAACTAGAGCATTCTAAACTCATATCTACAATCTCCCTGTGATTCTTTTACTTACTTTTTGTGCAGTGTGTGTAATATGTATATTCCGTACAAACACTGACTCTTGTGATAAACTAGAGGATTTCTAAATCCTAATACAAAACTTCTATAACTCTATTGTATCCCACTGTGGATAGTGGTAGAGGTCAAGTAGGACATGGACATCCAATGTTCTATTGTTTTTGTTTCCCCACGAAGAACTGTGGTAGAGTTCAGAGGACCTAGATAGTCTGAGAATAGTTTTAAAACCCAGATCCAAGGTGTTGATCAAGTTTTTATAATCTATTTGAGAGGACTAAGTCTTGTCTTGATACTGAACCTCTTGTTTTAAAACTGCTGTTCTTGTTTATTTGGTTTCAAACTATATATTTTATTCTACTGCTAAGTAATTTAAAAAAAAAATTCTATTTTAATGTATCTCTGATAGTTAAACTATTAAGTTTATTTATTTATTTTAAATAATTTGGTTAGTTTGAAATGTTAATTAATCTTCAGATTAGATTAAATGAGAACTAATCAATCTCTTGAGAACCTAACTGACCCTTTACTATATTAAAAATTCACTACAGTTTAGCTTGTTATTTAATTTTTCAAATTTTTAATAAAAATAAATTCTAACAGGCATTTTTAATTGGAAGATAAATCACCCCCTCTCGAGTACCCACTCCAACCAACATTTGGTATCATAGGTTTGTTTTTTAAATGGAGTTTTAAACACTCTATTTTTCAAGTGTGATTTTAGTTGTATCTTAAATATCATAAATTTCTGTTAGTTCTAAATTTTATCTCTTTAAATATATTTTCTAAAATCTAATTATGGATAATAGACTAGAAGGTGCTGCTACCAATATGCCACCATTCTTTAATAGTGTTAATTATTCCCAATGGAAACTAAAAATGAAAATTCAAATAGAAATAATTGGTATTGATATTTGGAATGCTATTGAGACTCAATTTAAGACTCCAAAAATTGAAAGAACTACTTGGGATGAACCTACTAAAATAGCTTACAATAATAATTTTAATGAAATGAATTATCTGTATTGTTCTTTAGGAGATGAAAAATTTAATCGAATATCTGCTTGCAAAACTGCTTATGAAATCTGGGATACTTTGGCTATTTCACATGATGGAAAAAACAATGATAATGAAATGATATTGAATACCTACACTATTAAGTATGATAATTTTAAAATGAATCATGATGAACCTATTTCTGACATGTATCTCAGGTTCAATGAAAATGTAAATACAATGAGTTCACATGGAAAATCTATTCCTGCAAAAGAGAAAATCATGAGGATACTAAGATTTCTACCTGGAAGACGGAGAGGCATCTCGGTTTCAATTAGAAAATCTTGTGATATTGGTGCTTTACCTGTTAAGGAGTTGATTGGTAAGTTAATGAAGTATGAATAAGAATTGAATGTAATCATGTATGAAGATGATGAACCAAGAGAGAAATCTATAGCTTTCAATAATTCTGCTTCAAAAATTAATGAAAAATTGAAAATTCAAACTGAAAGTGATAGTTCAAGCAGTGAAGAGAGTGAATGGGACATTGATGCAGAGATGGCTCAAATTGCAAGGAGATTCAAGAAATTATTCATGAATAAGGAATTCTTCAGAAAATCAAACTATAAGGGGAAATATGACAACAAAAGTCATTGGAATAAGGAATGGAAAATTTCTGAAAGGAGTGATTAAATTGTCTACTATGAATGCAAGAGACAAGTACATGTAAAATCCAATTGTCCAAAGTTAAAATTCAAGAAGAAATATGACTACAAGGACAATAAGTACAAGAAAGCTATAAAAGCAACTTGGAGTGCTTCAGAAGACAGTTCAGGTGATTCTGATTTTACTAAGGTTGAAAAATCTCAAAAAACTAATATGTGTTTCATGACAGATACATATGAGGTAACATTGGATACTAATGATTTAAATTTATATTATTCTGGAGTTGATTGTGATTCTGAATCTGAAAATATTTCTAGTGAAGAATTATTTGAATATTTTAATATTCTTGAAGAAACCTATAATGAATTGATGGAAAAGTATGAGACCTTTAAGAAACAGCATTCTTTGACTAGATCTATTAAATCTACACTTGATATAGAAAAGGAAAAGAATGATCAATTACATGAGGAAAATACTGAACTAAAATTTTCTAATGAGAAACTTTGAAAGGATTCATAAAAGTTTATAAATGGAATGAATACTCTAGTTAAAAAGCTAGGAAAACAAGTGGAACAAAAATATACCACTAGAATAGGCTATCGGCCTGGACATAGTCAGATTACTAAAAATATATTTATTCTAAAATCTGGACAGAATGCTGCTAGTTCTAGTTCTGGGAAATTATATGCTTCAACTAGTTATTCACATTATTATAGATAAAAAATGTTTATATTTATAAATCTTTTAAATCTATTGATTGTTTGAGACCCATTAGAAAAATATAGGTACCAAAAGTTTTACTTGATATCCTTTCTAGACCCAAGAAAATCTGAGTAACAAAATCATTTTCTATTTAAATATGTCTTGTAGGATACTTTCATGAAGAGTTACCATAAAAAGATATGGTACTTTGAAAAAGGGTGATTAGGAATAATACTGGAGATTAATCATGTTTAAAATGTTTAATCAAGATTGATGGAGGACATGTCACCTTTGGTGATAATTCATAAGGAAATATCATTGGCTTAGGACAGATTGGTTACACTAATTCAGTTTTAAGTTCTAATGTTTTATTATGGACATAAATGTAATTTGTTATGTATTTCTCAGTTGTGTGATGATTGTTTCAATCTAAAATTTGAAAATTATTCTTGTAATGTTTTTAATTCTAAAAATATTTTAGTATTTTCTGCTTTGAGAAATGTAAATGTTTATGGAGTTGATTTGAATTATTTAGTTAAAAAACATTACTTGCTTAAATTATTTTCATAGAGAGTCTTGGTTGTGGTACAGAATATTAGGACATTGAAACAATCATTCAATTAGAAAACAAACTAGGAAGAACATAGTTAGATACCTACCTCAACTAAAATTCCCAAATGACAATGTTTGTAATCCATGTCAAAATGGAAAGTGACATAAAGTTTCTTTTAAATCAAAGAATTAAGTTTCAACTTCTCAACATCTCGAGTTAGTTCACATGGATTTATTTGGACCTTCTAAAGATTCTAGTTTAAATGGGAAGCACTATGTATATGCCTTAGTATATGACTTTTCTAGATACACTTGGGTATAATTTCTTACTCACAAAACTGAAACTTGCTCTTATTTTATGAAATATTCCAAGTCTGTAGAGAACCTTAGTGGACTTAAAATTAAGACCCTGAGAAGTGATCGTGGACGTGAGTTTTAAAATCATGAGTTTGAATCTTACGGCTCACACAATGGCAATAGTCACAATTTCTCTACCTCTAGGACACCTCAACAGAATGGGGTAGTAGGAAGAAGAAATAGAACCCTTCAAGAAATTGCAAGAAATATGCTTAATGAGTATGACCAACCACTTTATTTTTGGGATGAAGCTGTGAATATATCTTGTCATATTATAAATGGAGTCTTGATTAAACATGTTCTTAAGAAGACAACATATGAACTGTGGAATAATAGGAAGCCTAAAGTTAGTTACTTCAGAGTTTTTGGTTGCAAAGTCTTTATTCTAAATACTAAGGATAATATTGAAAATTTTTCTTCTAAATGTGATGGGGGAATCATTATAAGTTACTCTATAACTAGTAAATTCTATAGAGTCATTAATAAAATAAAAAAATGTGTGGAAGAATTTGTTCACATCAAATTTGATGAAACTGATACGCATGAACATATGTCTTCTATAGAAAATCTTGAAGAAGATCTGTCTATTTTGGACCTTAATGATAAAATCAGTGAACCTGTTGTAATGATAACCTGTTCTGGAAATATTCCAGTATCTACTTCGGGTGAACCTGAACATAGAGAAGAACCTGAAATTTCTAGTCCTATATTTACCATATCAACTAGGATTTGAATGAATCAACCTTTAGATGTTGTTGTTGGTAATCATAATAGAGGGACATAGCCTAAAGCTTCTCTAAGAGACCAGGTTCAACATCAAGTCTCTCTTTCAATGTTAGAACCTAAAAATATGAATGATGTGGACAATGATGAATTTAGGGTAATGGCTATAACAGAAGAATTAAATCAATTTGAAAGAAACAATTTCTGGGAATTAGTTGAAAGACCTAAGGACACTTTGACCATAGGCACTAAATGGGGTTTTAGAAACAAAGTTGATGATTAAGAAAATATCATTAGAAACAAAGCAAGGATAGCTGAACAAGGGTATAATCAAGATAAAGGAATAGACTATGAGAAAAACATTTCCCCTGTAGCTATATTAGAAGCTATTAGTGTTGTACTTGCCTTTTCTCTTCATCTAAATTTCAAATTATGTCAAATGGATGTTAAAAGTGATTTTCTAAATTTTTTTATAATTGAATATGTTTTTTTGAACAACCACCTCAATTTACTAATATTCATTTTCAAAATCATGTTTTTAAACATTCTAAATCTTTATATGGTTTAATATAAGCTCCATGAGCATGGTATGATAGACTTAGCAATTTTCTTATTTAAAATGGTTTTTCTAAAGGGATTGCTGATCCAACTCTTTTTATTAAAATAATTTCTAAAGATTTTTTAATATTATAAATCTATGTTAATGAAATTATTTTTTGATCATCAAATAATTATATATGTACTGATTTTTCAAAAATTATGCACAGTAAATTTGAAATGAGTTTAATGGGGAAACTCGAATATTTTTTTGGTTTTAAAATTTTTAAAAATAAAGATGTTATTATTTTAAATAAAAGTAAGTATACAAAATATCTTTTAAAATGTTTTCGTTTGGATAGTAATAAGGGAAGTGAATCACCCATGAGTACCACCTTTAAGTTAGACATTGATGAATCTGGGATACCAGTTGATCAAAAAAAAACTACAGAGGTATGATAGGGAGTCTTCTTGACCTTACTGCTAGTCAACCAGACATTATGTTTAGTGTATTTATGTGTGCATGATTTCATGATAATCCAAAAGAATCTCATTTTCTTTCTGTTAAAAGAATTTTCAAATAACGTAAACATACTTTTAATTTAGGTTTGTTTTATCCAAAATGATAATATTTTGATTTAATAAGTTCTTCGGATGCTGATTTTGCTGGTTGTATGTTGGATAGAAAAATAACACCTGGAACGTGTCATTTAATTGGGAAAATCCTTAGTATCTTCATGTAGTATGAAAAAGAATTCAGTTGCATTGTGTACTGCTGAAGAAGAGTATATAGCTGCAAGTAGTTGTTGTGCACAAATTCTGTGGATGAAATACACTTTGGTAGACTATGGATATGATTTTAAACAAGTTTCAATACATTGTGATAACACCAGTCCAATTAACATCTCAATGAACCCTGTATCTCACTCTAGGACAAAACATTATGATGTAAGGCACCGCTTTTCGAGAGACCATTAACAAAAAGGTGATATTACTCTAGAATTTATAGGTACTCAACATCAATTAACGAACATTTTCAAAATGAATTTAATTTCATAGAAGTTTAGTTACATTAGACACGAGTTAGTAATGATAAACCGTTAGGAATACCTCACCATTAGACAACCTCACCGTTATGAATACCTCAACGTTATAAAACCTCCCCGTTAGGAATACCTCACCATTACACAACGTCACTGTTAGGAATACCTCACCATTAGACAACCTCACCGTTAGGAATACCTCACCGTTAGGAAACCTCATCGTTAGGAATACCTCACCATTAGAAAACCTCACAATTAGGAATACCTCACTGTTAGACAACCTCACCGTTAGGAATACCTCACCATTAGAAAACCTCAACGTTAGGAATACCTCACTATTAGACAACCTCACAGTTGGGATACCTCACCATTACCACTCTCACTTTTAGGGATTACCGTTAAAATTCTCACTGGTATACCATATCACGTTTTTAAGGGAGTAGCATTTTAGTGTTTTAATTTTTTTATTCTTAAATGATATAAAATAAAGTCTAAACCTTACTCAACCCACAGCGAACTATACCTGTTCGGATTCTCATTATCTTGAAAACCCAAACCTTCAGACTTCTCGTAATCCCTAAGTATCTAGTTCTAGAAAAGGCTCGTGTGAAAATACCGACACTCAGTGAAGGAGATGTGCTAAGTGATAAGCAGAAAAAAGTTGATTAAGGAACCAGTGGTAGTGGAACTGTTAAGGAAAGAAGAGATCCTTTCAATCCGCATCTGAAAAAGAGGGAGATAGTGATTGAAAAAGTGAGCTGTGCTTAATGGTTGTTATCTATCAAATCGTTATTCTTGAAGATATTGGAGGAGAAGGGCTGGCTTGAGTTTTTTGTGAATAACCATGCATCGTACTTCCTGGTTTTGGTGAAATAATTTTATTTGCATGTTTGTTTTGAGATGTCATAAGAGGATAATAGAATGATTTTGTTTATGAATAGTAAAGTGATATCATTCCCATCTAGTGAATGGTATGAAAACCTTAGAGTACCTCATGAAGGAGAGTATGGATTTTCATTTAAGTACATACCTATAGTTGGTGATCATTTTGATTATGAAGCTACACTACTTGAGATAAATGGAAATGAAACATCAAGGAAATTGATTGCAGCAGAGATGGAAGGTGAGAACAGATTGTTGTTCAAGTTTATTCAGCATGTGATTAATCCCAAGAGAGGGGATTTTTCCACCCTATGATTTCAAGACATATTCATGATGTATCATTTGAGGCATGGAATGAAGGTCAACCTATGTATACTGTTAATGATTCAAATAGAGGACATGATCTGACCAAAATCCAAGACCAATAATTTTTTTGCAATGTTTCTATCTTTGATGATAAAGGAAAAGAAAATGGTTGAGTCTCAGGATGTGACAGTGGTGGTGAAGGATAATTTTTTCATTTATTGAACAGTATGAATGTTTATGAAAGTGAACTATAATCCATGGAAGAAACAATGGGTAAATGATAATGTAAAGGTATATTAAATATACAGTCTTGTGGACCATCCTTCTAGGCCAATGGATGAGAGGGATTCAGGTCTATGATCTGATGAGGAAATCCAATCCTATAGTGATTCTGAAGAATATGATACCTCTGTTGAGGAATGAGGGGATCCTAATCTTCCACCCAGCCCTACACCTCAAGCTATTTCTTATGGCGAAGCTAGTCGTCCAGCTGCTTTGCCCAGAACAAAACCTGTTTTGGCTGAGGATCATGAGAAGAATACTACTAACACCCCTTTTGATGATGATCTTGAAGATGAAGAAAGACATGTTGGGGAATGATCTGTATCCTAGAGTAAAGATGAGATCTTTGCTCTTAGTTTGAGTCCAGAAATTGGATTTTCTGTTAGGCCTATAGAGGCTAATCTAGTTAAGCCAGCAGACCCTATGCCTGAACCCAAAGAGTATCATGTTGCCCAGATAAATATGGTAGTTAATGATTCTGAGGAGGAAGACAAGACGAATAATGCTATTGAGGAAGAAACTCGAGTTTAGGGGGAGCATCCCTCTAGGCTTTGTCCAGTTTTTGTAGCTCATGGGATTGAAAACTGGGTAGAAGACCCATGTTTTTTAGTACATTGCTTAGATTACCCCAACATTTAGGATGATACACCTATCAGTAGACAACATGTTGATTATAATATCTTCTCTAAGACCTTACCTGATGATCATGGGAGAAAACCTAACTTAGAAGAGTTAAATTCATAGAAAAAGATCAGTTTGAGGAAGAGATAAGAATAACAGAAACCTCGTTGATATCATCCATTTAATCTATTATGTATGAATCTGTGGCTATTATTGTATATGATATAGCACTTGCATTTGTGCTTGAAAATATAGTTACTAAGGATGATCTATAATATTTAAAGGATTAGTTTATGGAGACCTGGACTGCATCTGTTGCAGACTTAAAGTGCTATCTTGCAGAAGAGCTGAGAAAAATGGAAAAATATTTTGAACTCTCTCTTGGATCTGTTGTGTCAACCAATGTGTAAGAGATGGTGATTGAAGTCAAAACCTTCTAGAATAAAATTTCAAGCTTGGTAGAGGATGTTGAATCTCTAAGGAAATCATGTGTCGCTAAAGAGTGTTATATGAGCTTTAAATTTTAGGCAGACAATGACTTGGATTTTGTAAAGACTGTAGTTGGCCAGATGGTATCAGTCTTTGAGGGATTCATGACTTCCATGGAATAGCATTTCAGTACCCAGTACTCTCTTGTGAAAACTCTCATCAGTTGGATAACTAAATCTTTTAAGGAAACAGTAACCTTTACTGTTTCACCTCTGAGTTCTACCAAGACCTCTATGGATATTGATCAAATTCAATATTTGATGAAAGAGGAGCTTGGATCAGCATCAACAAGTGGCTCTGTGGACTCATATTCCCTAACTTAGGTGGTGACTACCACTAGGGATATTGGGAAAATTGTATAGAATTTCATGAGAGAGGCTTCTGCTTCTCAGAAAGAGGTAAAGGATAATGTTGATTCTTATTTTCAGAAAGTGTATACCAAGCATCAGTTGACAAATTATTTCAAGCTTCCTTTGGAAAATCTGAAATAACCTCTTGTAAATAAAGCCTTCGGAGAACAAGTAAGCATGATCAGGGAGCTGACTCCAGCATTGGATATTTATTTAGAAAACAAGGATGAGTTTTGTCTACTATGGAGAGGGGAGGGGGAATTATCATGGAATTTAGGAATTTTTTGTTTCCTTTCTTACATATTAATGCTCATCCTATAATAGTGCCTCTGGATCTACCTACATCTACTAATGGATCATAAGCTTCTGCCTCTGCTTTCCAAATGACCCCAGCTAAAGTTATTCGAAGTCTAAAACATATGATTCCGTAGAGACATATTCCTTACAGATCTGATTCTGTATTTGTTTCTACTCCACCTGTAATCCTTACAGAAGTTCCAAAATATTCATCTCAACCTTTTGAGCCTAATTTAACCTCAGATCCTATAGGAAAATCCAATGTGGACATTCATGAAGTGGATTGAGTTGGTAAAGACGTGTTTGATAGGAATCATATGTATTTCTTGTACTAGTTTTGCATCTTGTACTCTTGATTCATTACTCAATATCACTTTTTTGGAATCTATTTCTTTGTGTTTTACTTTTCCTATATAGTTACTTTATTTCTGTATTTTCTATTCCCCATTTTCCTTGATACATTCTTTTCACCCTTCTTTTTTCTAATCACAAAGGGGGATAAATCCTTTTCTCACAGAGAAAATAGAAATTATCAAATTTGGAGATATCTTTAATAATGAAGAAAAATTATTGAATTTATTTTATCTCTGATATATTTTATTACCTATGATACAATTGAATTTAATACTATTTATCATCTAATTCATTTAAAATCTCACATTTTAAAATGTCATTACTCACAATGAGAAATAAAATCCATTGTATTTTACTCAGATACATTATTACTTATTTTTGAATTATGATATCATAAGTTATGATTATCAAAAGGGGGGATATTATTGACCTCACCTGTTTTAATAATCTCAATTATGATTCCATATGCATCGATAACCCCAAATGATGTTTATTATTAAAAAATTTCATTATTCTTGTTAATGTTTAAGTACTTTAAACCTCAAAATATAAATACATTCAAATATTTCCAATTGATAAATTTCTTTTGATATACTTAAGTCATTCAGGTAATTAAATGTGTATATGATTCACTGTATTCTAACATAAATCATTCTATGAATAGATTGAATAATAAGACACCTAGTCATTGGTACAAAATGATCACCGGTATGCATGTCTACCATTCGAGAAAGGTCACGGGTATGCATGTATACCGTTACACCAGAGCTACTGTTAGAGTAAATCTACCGGTTTGTATAAGTCTACTATTATGGAGTCCACTACTATAAGGAAGTCACCGCTACTCAAGTCTACCAATACAAGGAGCTACTGGTACAAGAAAAAAGAGCTACTGATAAGATCTCACCGCTACACAGATACCTATCACTACATAAAGTGACTGGTACAAGGAGCTACCGTTACAATGAAAAACAGCTACTGATACAAGTCTAATGTAACAAGAATTTTGCTGCTTGAACATTTATGCTTTATTTAAATTATACTAACGGTCATTTTTGGTTAATTTAATGCAACTACGCTTAATTAATGATGCTTTTTGGGATGTCAGGGAACCGTACCTCGTACCTGCCATAAAGTAACCATTTCCTCTGATAGGTCTAATTGAATATAAAGAAGATTGAGCTGTAGTGAGAAAGATATACACAATAGAGAGGCGACATCCATACATCAGCTTACTTCAAGAACACTGGACATACACGAGGCCATTCCTTCAAGAAGATAACAAATATTGAACCTTAGTCAAGGAGTGAATAACTATAACGATCTCTTTATACACTCAAGCTGATCAAACTGAACCTGAAAATGAAGGAAGCAAACGACACTCTGTTTTCAAGACAAAAACCAGAGGACTCCGAAGCATTTCTGTTTAATCAAAAGGAATCCAGATCTGCAATTCAAATCACTAGAGCATTCTAAACTCATATCTACTCTCTCAGTGATTATTTTACTTACTTTTGGAGCATTGCGTGTACTCTGTATATTCCATACTCACACTGACTCTGGTTCTAATCTGGAGGATTTCTAAATCCTCACAAAAAACATTTATAACTCTCTTGTATCCCACTGTGGATAGTGGTATAGGTCAAGTAGAACCTATACAACATGTGTGTTGCTGTTTTTTTCATTAAGAACTGTGGTAGAGGCCAGAGGACTTGGACAGTCTAAGCACTATTGTAAAACCCAGATCTTAGTTGTGGATCAAGTTTTTATAAACTGTATGAGAGGACTAAGTCTCGGCTTGAGACTGAACCTATGATTTTAAATCTGCTTTTCTTGTTTAATTGGTTTTAAACTATTACTTTTATTCTACTTCTAAGTACTTTAAATACAAATCTATTTTAAAGTAACTCTGATAGTTAAACTAACAAGTGTTTGTATTTATTGTAAAGAATTTTGTTAGTTTAAAAAGATAATTAATCATCGGATTAGGTTAAATGAGAACTAATCAATCTCTTGAGAACCTAACCGACTATTTAATATATTACAAATTCACTACAGTTTATCTTGTTATTTAATTTGGGGGATTTTTAATAAAAATCTTTTTTAACTGAAATTTTTATTTGGAACTCAATTCACCCCCCTCTTGAGTATCCACTCTGACCAACAATATAAAAAATTGAAAACATGATATTAATAGCATATATATTCTATATATAGTTAATTATTTTAATACATATAAATTTGTGATAGGAAGTAAAATACACTTTTCATGGAGAATGTATGACATTTATAAGCATGAGAAATATTTCTATTTTGTTGTCATATTGAATGAAATAAATGTAAACTCAATATATATATTACATCTCTAGTACCATATTTATATCATATAAGTGTCTTATTTTAATGAAACTGATCCTTAATACATTCTATGCAAGGTGTGAACAAATCACATTAGTTAGCGAGGCAATAATATGACGTACACACAAGTGATGATATCTTATTCCCAATAACTATAAAGTATGAGTGTTTCTATTATATAATAATTAAATAAGAATAAATAAATCATAAACATTATAACTGTTATATATAAAAAGTATTACCATCTTTTTTCCCAACTTTTAAATGTGTTAATTAAAAAATAAATGACATCTGTTTTTGGGAATATAGTCAGTTGTACACCAAAAAGATGATTTCCTAATAATTTTTATGGATTTTTTATTCTTTTAGGTCTGAAAATTTTCATAAAAACATACCCATATATTTAATATATAGAGTTTTTTAATAATTTTATAATAATAATTTATAGTGGTGAAGAATTAATTATAAAAAAAATGTTTTATAAATTAATTACCTATTCGTCGAGTATATTCATTTGGTTCTCACCAATAGCTAACTAAATTCCTCCTCCCCAATATATACTACTTCCATTATTAGTTCATGTAATTTTGGGTGTTATTTTGGTAGATCATGGCTGATGAAAACTTGTTTGATATTGTCAATGATGGGTTATTAGGATGAATTTTATTAGTTTGTGAGTGGAAAATTGTAGTTTATTTAAAATAGGGAACTACAAAAAAGCATATTTTCTAATTTAAATGGCCCAAATAATGAAAAAAAATACAATAAGGTATGTGTTATAAATAATTAAATAAAATTTGGGTTGGAAGTTTTTCGATATCATTTTACCCATTATGTTTAATGTTTAGTCTCTTGGTAAAAATGTATTTCTCTTAAGTGGTGTAATTAATGTTTTCTTCATTCACTAGTAATATTTTTTAAAATTTATATTTACCTTGTTTTTAATTATAAAATATTTTAATTAAAACATGGATTTAATTTTTATAAATTAAATCCACATAGGTGGGAAAAAACTAAAAAATAATCTGGCAGACGAAATGAGAAAGAAGGGTTTTAATGTGAAATTTATTAGAGATTTAAATCACCTAAATTGGATTAATATATTTATAATATATCTAATTTTATTCTAAATAAAATTTAATATATAATTTTACTTTTTAGATTCTCCATAGGAAAATTATGTTTTCATTAAAAATGCAGTATTTTTCATTATTCAACAAATATTTTACCAATCATAAGATACAAAAATATCTCATTAATATTATTTTGACATTAGTTATTAAAATATTATTTTTATTTTTTCTCATAATATTAATAATTTTCTGAAAATGTATTTTTTAAAATAGTTCTCAATGTAAAAGAAAAAACATCATTCAGAAAAATACCAAATTTTTAAGTATAATTTGGTTTTGTTCTTATCTAATGCATATAAAATATATTTGATTAATTTAAATACAATTTATTGAAAATATAATAAAAAACTCATTAATGTCATTCAATAATAGTAATTTATTTAATTTATAAAGTTATAACACATTTGGGATATAAAAATAGTTTATTATAAAAACATTTTCTTTTATATTCAATTGGTTTTAATATTCATTTATAATTATTTACTTCTACCAAATAATTCATTCATATATTTTTGCTATTATATTCAATCCTATATATAAATACAGGTTTAATGTATATTAGATATCTATGATATTAAATTATAATATTAATTGTATATTTCTCCTTAGTAAAACTCAGTCATGCATGTAGTGCGTGTTATCAGAGAAGCTCACAGTTGTGTATAATGAATGAAATCAATGTATTGAATGAAATTAAAGATATATAATTAATTTAATTAATTTTAATTATTATACCTATCATAACTTCTCAGGATGTTATATTTTTTATGTACTTTTTATTATGTGTCATACATGCCATTAGATTTGATGTACATATTTTAAAAACATTATTGTTAAATTATCCCACATTAGAAAAATTGAATCCTCTCAATTTTAATATGAAACTGGTAATAATGGTTTTTTAATTTTTTTATCAATGTTTTTGAAAATCCCTCATTATAAAATGGTTAATAAAATATCCATTTAATAAGAGTGATAGAGAAGTATGATTTTCACCTGGAATAAAACATGACTAATAATCTATGTAGGAGAACATTGGTGGAGTGAGAAGATATGGAAATAGAGGAAAAATGTAAATATTTATAGTAAGAGATTGATGTAACTTATCAAAAAAAATTAAAAGATCGATTTATTTTAAGGGGATCAAAATAACAAATCTATGATGGAACAAAGTACCCCAATTCATCAAAATATGAATGTACGGGTATAACATTTTAGTTTCAAGATCCTTCTCTTAAAGAGGATGAATTATTTTAATATCTATGAATATAGAGAAATAAAATTTTATAAAATTTTCTATTTTAAATGAATAATCTCATCCATTTTTTTGCATCGATCATATTCCAATGAATCCCTTACTCAAGGAAATCAATATTAAAAAATGATGTTTTATGCATGATGTTCTAAAATGACACATAACAATATCATCGGATTCATTAATGAGTAACATGATGTTTAGTAGATAATAACTAAAATTATCAGTAAAATTTATCTTAGAAAACATGATATTAAACATAACTAATTAAATAATTATTAAACATTAATGTTCATTAAAAATATTCCTAACATTATTTAGAAGGAAGGTAACAAAATAAAACATTATATTCCCTAGAGAAAATAAATAGGTTATTAATTTTCACATTCAAAAAAAGTGAATACCTTCATCTTTTATTCTCATAAAACATTTTAATGACCAAAATTACCATAAACATAATAAAAACATTCATTCATTCCCATTCCATAGGTAAAACATATTTTTTAATATATTCCTTAAATCCAAAAAAATTTAAACTCCACTACTGAGATTATAAACCACTTTGGAAACAAATCAATAACCCATTACCTTGTAGTTATCACTAAAAAATGTATATTATCTATGTCTCTAATATATTTATAACTACATAATTATCAAAAAAATAAGGAACATATTTAGTGTCTCATTTCCATTAATCATGATTTTCCTAGAATTTAAAATCTCCCATAAATGACGTTCCATTCTACCATTCAAGATAATTGTTAAAATCCATAATAAAAATTTGACATAGTAATATATGTTTATATATCATTATATAGAGGAAAAATACATAATTTCAAAAATATTAAAATAACATAATTGTTAAATCCAAACTCAAAAAAATTAATAAATTTGTTTTCTATGATAAGAGTATCAGGTTTAACATGATCCATGAGCATCATTTGAGTATTATTCAGTTTAAACATGGGGAATTTATCTATTTACTTACCTATGTATCTATTTTTAATATACTGTGCATTTGAATCAGTTTTCATTCCCGTAAAATTAAAATAGTGGGGGAGTTTATCTTCACACTTATATGAAACATACAATAATTTTTCGGAATAATTTATGTGTTTCTATCACAATATAACATATAGAATAAACGTTATTCCCTTATTCCATTTATCGATAATTTCTTATTTTTCCTCCTCTTCTATTACATCCCTTTGATTCCATTACACTTGGATTATTCATTCCCTATCTTTCCAGAACACGATATTATGTCCACATATAATGAAACTATTTGGGAATCTATATACCTTAGAAACCTGGGCTTAATTCCATAAAAGGAATGATCGTTAATACTCTTTAGACCACTTGAATAGGTGATATTCTTATTTCTTTTTCCATGAATAATTAATAAATGAAGACATAAACTAGATTACTTCATATCATCATGAAACATAAATTATAATCTATAAATATTTGAGGTTATTCTATAATAATTCCTAATGTCTTTCGTAGATTTTTGTTCTGTTATATATGTTTTCTTAAATATAGTTCTAAACGATACTACTAAACTT
This sequence comes from Viscum album, assembly GCA_963277665.1. Classification (NCBI taxonomy): domain Eukaryota; kingdom Viridiplantae; phylum Streptophyta; class Magnoliopsida; order Santalales; family Viscaceae; genus Viscum; species Viscum album. The sequence continues at coordinate 1,404,066,636 of OY728155.1, forward strand.
CCTCTAAGATAAACAATAGGGACACTAACCAAAGAATCCAGGATGTAGTGATTACTACTATAACATTGTCATAATATAGAAGGATACAAATCGCAAAGTACTAATCATCTTAGTAGTCTTGGTAAACTAGATACATGTTTGAGTCGAACATACATTAGAATAAACAAATTACAACCTAATATTTTTTATTTAGGGAATAAATTTATTCAATATTTTATATCACTAAATATATATCATTATAAACATCAACGATTTCCTTTTAAAAGAAACAAAATAAGAGTGATATCTAATGTTATTTATTGGATAATTAAAGTAGATGAAATAATTAATCAATGAGAATAATCAATTTGGCATGTTAAATAAATAAAAACACATTATATTCCATTAATAAACTAAAAAATTATTGGAAAATTAATATGGTAAGGTAAATAATTGAATGAATTTAATTTTAAATAACATCTATATCATGATAGGATAAAAAATAATTAATATGTTTGGTTAAATAACAAAAAAGTCATTCCATTTAATCAACAAACTACAAATGGCATGCATCCATTTATTTTTTATTTTTAAAATACTCTGGATAATTATAGCTAAATTATTAATGAGTGATATGATTAAATATCAGATTTTTTGTTCCCCATATACATGAAACCATTACCTTCAAGACCTTTCCAAATATATTTTTAAACATAACACTTTCAAGACCTTTCGTAAGAGACTTTACAACATTCTTAGACAAAATGTGAAAGATTTGTCTCAAACTAATTTTGACTCATGATAATGATGATTCATCAACGGTATTACTTTAAATAGTACACAAAACATTTCTTACCTATCCAAATAATTCATCAAATGTTTACTAATCAATTTAATTCATAGACAATGTGTCTTATCAAATATATATATGAGTAAATGATACAGATATACTAACACTTCCCCAGTTAATAAAATAACAATTTATATAAACAACATATTTTAAAATCCTATATGTTTAAATCAATAAAAATATCCATAATAAATAATATGGCTATTACTTGGAAATAAAATTTCTAATTTTTACACGATATTAAATATCTCAATGAGAATTTATTCAATAATTTTTTTTTTCAGTGATATGAATTTCAATAATCTCTTTATTCAAAATTATGATAAAAAATATAGTAAAATAATAAGGATCGTATCAACAATATACATACCCAATGGTAAAATTGTAATGGATTTGTTCATTTATTAATTGTTATTCTATAATAAGATCTTTAAAAATATCCATGAGGAAAATATCATTTACATTTTGGAAAAACATTTGAATATTTTTTATTTAAAAATAAAAATTAAAAACTATATCTTTAGAAAAACTATTTAAAATACTTTTCATTGAATAAAATGTTGAAACGTACAAAATAATCATGAAAACACATGGGTGATCATGATGACTCAAAGTTCTTGTTTATGTTGTATAAGTAAAACTAATATATTCCTTTAACAGTTTAAGTAAATTCAAAACAATTTTTTGAGAAGAACATATTGATTCAAATGAAAAATAAATACAGGGAAAAATGAATGAAAATTATTATATAAAATCTTTTTTAAATAGTTTTAGAAAATATGGGTTTCGGAAAAAAAAATTATGGAAGAGGTCAATGAACTCGAAATGTTTTGAAAACATTTTCAAAAAAATATATAAAAAATGAGTTGAAAATTTATTCTATTAGATGAAATTTATAATTAACTACCAGAGGAAAAGTATATTTAAGGTTTTATAATGAAAAATTATTATAATTTACTTCAAAATATATTCAAGTATAATCAATATTGACTAGAATAAAATTATGAAATAACACTAAAATTAATAAAAATGCTTATGCGAGAGTTAATAAATGAGTGGATCAAGTAAACCCACTATAAATAAATATTAAAAAAATTTGTTATAAAATATAAAATAATAAAAAATCATTACAAACATAATCACATCCTTACTTAATCATGTAAGTATTAGTTTTTCCCAACGAACACAAATTGAGTAATGAAATACATTATCTTACCCTTATGTTGGTTGATCATTATTTAACCTCATATATAGTATTTTATAAAATGTTAAGAAATTATTCCAAAACAATATTTATATATATGATGTCATTTATGATACATTTATATCTTATTATCAACCATTATTTAATTATCATTTATTATTTTCATTTTGTCATTTCATAACTTACATTGCATTTTATGTATGTTTTCACATATAAATTTTTTTCATATTAAATCGATCATGATTTAATCATAAAAAAAATTATCCATGAAATAAATATCATATATATTAATTTTAAATGTATTTATTGAAATACTTTTTAATTGGTGATATGAAATGAAATACACTTTTCATGGCGACGGTAAGTCGTACAGAAACATGAACGCTGCTTCCATTTTATTTTTGTATTGAAATAATTGAATGTAAAGGATATATATATAATATAATTATAGAAATATCTTTTTTTCATAAAATTAATATATTTTTTAAACCAATATTTAATACATTCCTTTTTAATCAAGAACGAATCCCAATGCTTCATGAGGCAGTAGTCCAACGTACAATCACGCAACATAATTGTATTATAAAAAAATGAAAACCATGAAATAAGTATAATATTATTAATAATATGATTAAATAAAATAGAAATATCATAAATATCATATATAAATAGTATTTTCTTCATTAATACAAACCTTTATTAGTGGTAATGGAAAAATGAACGACTTGGGTTAGGGGCGAGGTAATATCTTTTATATATGAATGAATCTTTTGTTAAACATTTAATCAAAGTGTGTATTGTTATAGGTCATAAACATCACATTAAAAAATTATGTATATTTTACATACTTAGGTTATTATATAATAATTATATAATATGAAATAATGTTGTTGGGGAAGAAAAGAAAAGAAAATTTATTTTAGAAAAACATTAACTCCTCTTTGGGTACCTTCTTAGGATTTCACTAATTATTTCCTTAGTTGAATTTGTGAATAATATAAGGCTTCTATGATGATGTTTTTATGATTGGTAGTGGTTTTGGTATGTATATTCTGATCTAATGTGTTTTGAGATGTGTGAGTAATGGGTAGATGCAGAGGTCTTTTACAAGAGGTTGAGTGGAAAACTGTAAATTTTTTAATGTGGGAATTTGACCAAGGATGTTTCAATTTAATGTCGATAAAATATTTAAAACAACTAAATAGAATAATTGATAATGTCAAAATATGATTTTCCAATGGGTTTCATATATTTTTCTATGTAATTTTTTCACATAAGTTTTAATTTTAGTCCATTGGTAAAATTGTTCACCTCTAAATCCTTGTAATTAAAATAAAATTATTTCACTAATAAATTTGGTAAAAATTTAGGTATACATTATTTTAAATTATCAGTTTTAATAACACCCAATATAAAATCCATTTTTAAAAATTGAAACCATATATGTCGAAAAAAAATTAATTTAAAATTAACCTTATAGAATGGTGAGAAAATGGGGTTTTAAAGTGATCATTTTGAAACATATATAATGTTTTTTTATTTGAAATAGATTTAAAAATAAATCACATTTACAAGTATTGAATATTAAATTTAAAATTTATATAATTTTTATTTTAAGTAATTTTGAATAATATTTTAACATTACATTTTATTTAAATTTTATTTTATTTTTCAATTAAAATTATATATTTTTTTCTATTCATAAAAATTGAAGCCTCTTAGAAAAATAACAAAAATGTAACTGAAGAAATTTTTGAAATCAAAATTTATAAAATGATATTTATTTAAAAAAAATTAATTTTATTAAAGTATCAAATTTTATTTTTAAAACATGATCTCTATTAAAAAGCAGCAAAACATTCTTCAACAAAATATACCAATTTATTTGTATAAATTGATTAGATATTATATTATGCATATAAAATATATGGGATGATTTTAATAAAATTTCATTGAATTTATAACATATAAATTTTATTAAGATCATTCAATATATGTAATTAATTTAATTTGTTACAGTAAAACTCCATTGGGGCATAAAATTAGTTTTTTATAAGAACATTTACTTTATATTCAATTTGTTTTTATATTAATTTTGAATTAATTGGCTACAATAGAATTCATAAATATATTTTAATAGTTTATTTAATCCTATTTATAAAATAATGTTTAATTTAATGAGAATATTATATTATAAAATAAGAATATTAATTAAATATTATTGTTTAGAAAAAACAAATATTTTGTGTTGCATATGCTATCAAAGAAAATCATGATTGTGTCTAGCGTAAGCTGACATAGTATGGAATGAGTTTAAGTAATATAATGGATTTAATTTATATAATATAGTAAATAGATCATAAATTCTGTTGATTTTTTATTCCATTATTCCCTTGATCTCTTGTGTCATACAGTCTATCTTTTATGACATTCATATTCTAAAATTTCAGTGTGTTATATGAATGTTCATTGAGATTTTTCATCACATTGATTGGGAGATGAAGTGAATATATGAATCTTAGTATAAGTATGATTATGATGTATTTTGTAGAATTTTTTTTATAAATTTTGTCTTATTATCAGATACAATTGAAAGAGGTGTTCCGTGAAATCTTAAAAAACATAAATTTAAATCCATGCATGTCATTCAACAGGTAAATATTATCTTTTAATGATGAAAATTTCAGATTTGGTGTGGCGATCAAAAATAGCCCATATCAAATAAATATATCAAGGAATATCAATTAATCAAATGATTGGGATCATTCTAATTTCATCTAATTTCCACATAGTAACAGGAAGTGGTTTCATGAGGTTTGTTGTATGTTTTCTATCAAGAACCACCTATTGAAAAACTAAATGTGTTGATATTTAATTAGATAATTTTAAATTTATATGATCCCTCCATAAATTTTCATTCAAATGTATATACAACTTGGCATTACTAGGGTGTATAGTGAGAATTGAGCAATAATAATGATCCTAGAATATCCTATGCATTTTATGTATAGATGGAACACATAGACTCATTCCAAGTATTATAAATCCAATATCAAAAAATATGTTTTCAAATTCTAAATCATTTTCTGTATTAAATATATATTATTAATTTTCATCATTAGGTTGAGAACATTAGACCATTTCTATCAAATGTGTTTTGGAAAAAACTAGAAAAAGGACAAATGTCTCACATTCAATAAAGATTTCAACATCCATATTTACAATATCCATTAACATAGGGTCCTGATCAGTCAAAATTTTGGTTAGAACACCATGATATATCATTCTCAATGTATCGGCTACATACATTTCCTACAAAGGGTGTTAGTGTATAAAGGAATCATAATCCATGATAAGGTACAACCATATCCTTTTTATCATGTTGGGTTATTTCAATGAAAAGATATATTTGAGACTCCCATGTTGTATGTAGTTTGTACATATTTTACCAAAGATATAATTTATCCATATAATCAATGTTAATATTATGGATTCTATCTCGAGATCTTGGTTTTGAATTTATTTCCATTAATCATAAACTTCCCTGATGGATTAGCAATATCAGTTTTCTTATGCATAAGGATACAACCAAGTCCCTTCCATGATGCAATATTATATTTAAAAAATACAGCATTTCCTTATAGTAGAGTGAAAATAAAATATTTCACCAATATAATCATTAATTGTGGATTTTTTTTTTGACAATACATTTACCATAGTAACATACCCCTTTTATGAGTATACATTTTTTACCGATTAGAAAATTTGGAAAATATTAAAATAATAACTGATCATAACCATCCAAACCAATGAAATTTATATCTTGGTTATGTTAATTAATATATAATATTCTCGGATTTCTATTATCATTATAGAAACAACTATGATTCCATCATGGATACAATATGGACTTGAGAATAATTTTTATGACGTTATAATTCTAATTTAAAAAATTAATTATATGACACCTTTCTTCTAAGAGTCTCAAAAGAGACTTTCAAATGATTCTCATAATACTCATATATTTTAGAATACCCCAATATATCATTAATAAATAACAAAATATGATCCTTAATATATTACTAAAACAATCGATTCATTAGACCCATAATAAAAGATGGTGCATTAGATAATATTAATAGAAATATTATAAACTCTTAATGTCCATTATTCATTATAAATGATATATTTTTAATGTATTCCACAATTAATTGAAATTAATGATACCTAAAATAACATTCATTCTATTAAAAATAACAGACTTCATAAAATTGATCGAATAATTTATCTATGTGAGTTAAAGATTTCATTTTCTTTAACATAACAACTTTGATCTACCTTTAATCAATGAAAAACCATATATATTAATCATTTTTCATAGAGAAAAGAACATAGACTCCACAATTACAATAACTAGGGAATGAAAATCACTTATAAAACAATTACTCTAGTTATATCATCAATTCCACAAATCTGAGCGTGGAAATTTCATCATATGTGTTTGATATTCATAATTTTTATAGGATTAAATAAATAAAAAATAATCATCACACATAAGTAGATGTCTTCCAAATCAGATATGAAATAAATGAATGTATTAAAAACAATAGATACATACTCAATTGGAATATTAATTTTTGTGTTTATATAATATGTATTCTATTCTTCATAAAAGTCATCAATTTTATGATCTATATATAATGGATATTGGCATGTATCTAATGATGAAGTATCCCATCTATAGATAAGTAATTCTACATTATCATCATAAATATATATTTCCTTATATTTTTTTCACATATTAACAAAAATATTTAAATATATTAATTACAAAGGATTATATAAAAATCAACCACATCTATAAAAATAATGTCAGGATATATGGAAAGATTATGTTCTATAATTGAATTGATGAACCCATCTTTATTATAGTGAGACATCCACTATCTGTCTTTACTGATGACATCCTACTTAAGAGTCTGAGGAAATTTATAATTTCTATATATAACATGTATGATATAATTTATTATGAATATATGAAATACAATATGAAATTATTATATGTGACGATATGATTAAGGTACCATTTACCATAGCATTAGTAAAATCAACCCCAGATATTGGGATTAGATATTCGTTCCCTTTCTCGTTATCCCTTTCATGGATGAATTCCATTCATACATGGGAGAAATATTTTTCATAGTGCTTTTTATCCTTAAAGATAATGAATTTACCTATAGAGGATTTATTCTTTACCTAGAAATCATGATCCATGTGGCCTTTCCCTACACATTTTATGAAAACCCCTTTTCCTTGAAGAAATGTTGCATGGAGTTTCTATCCACATATATTAAATGTATAAAAAATTACCTATCCAATTTAGATTATTTTTTTACTATTATTATGTTTTATGTATCCCTAAACATATCATGATTTTTATTGAATTCATATGAATTGGAAAAATAGATCATTTCCTTTATAGTTCATGATACTATGTTCTTGTTTGATAAGAAGGCTTGGTAGATTTGTTCTATTCCAAGTATTTTCTTAACTATATGAAGGGAATGATAAATAATAATAATTTTAATAAATATATAGTTTTAATCATGAGTTTTTATAATTGAAATTTTTTATTTCTATAAAACATTTATCATCCTTTTTCACTTAGAATAAATAACATTGTTTCAATATTTTTTCATTAATCTTGAGGTATGCATTCTTTCCATTATGTAATCTTTAAAATCATTGTATTCAATCATAACTAATTCTTACTCATTATATTTTTTTCATGAATTATTTACTACCCCTGATCATTATCAAATGAGATGTGAATAAATACCTTGAAAACATTAATAATTAATTAATTACTTTAATAAGAAATATAATCTATTTGGAACTTATCCAATGATCAATTAAAAATGGATTTGCAGTCATATTAAATAAAGGTGGTTGTTGATGTAGGATGTGTTCTAATGTTTTTATTATAAGATTTTGATATCTATGATTCAAAAATGGGTATGGTTATTTTTTATATCCTATGTTAGCTACCCTAATATTGTAATAATTTTTTTAGAACTTTCTACAACTCCATCTTTAGGTTCATTATATTTCGTATGGTGTAAATCCATATATGTATTAGATGTATTGATAGGGTTCTCATTCATTCTTCTATGTACCATTTTTTGGTAATGGAATACAGTATAATTGATCATGTAAATATGAATCTTAACATATTATTCAAAAACTAGTGATAAACGTAATGTAAATTGAAAATTTTATGAATATGAAATCTCAGTATCATAAACATGGTCTCATTATGAATATTTTCTAACAATAATTTTTTCTATCTATCCAAAAATTTTTGTAATAAATATATGAATCAACCTAATAATATCCCATGGGTGTGTAAAACAATATTTATAGTAAGAGAACAATCATTGCGTACTAGAATGATGGACTAGATACACTAAATCAATCTCTTTTTTAGGTTAGCACCCCAATATCCATTAATTTCGAATCCATGCCCACATGTAGTATCTAGATTGGGAAATATTCCAAGTAAAACCATATAATAAATAAAATAATAATAATAATGTTGTTATCATATACATACACTTATACACAATTTAATTCATAATGATTCATTTCCTAATCTAGGTTTTCATAAATCTTGTGTTGGACGTGTATTGTATCAAAAATACTCTATAAATATTATTGATTTTGATGATCACATATAACATATTTTATTACTAATGTTATTAATTTATGAGTATTTATGGAAATTAGTATTATTTATATTAATTATTTTGGAGTTATATTAATGATTATTATTCTCGTGTTATATTCATCAATGTGTTTGGAATGCTCTTAAGCATATTCTAAAAACACTGTTCATAACGTATGTTGAGGAATATAATTTAAGGAACAAAACAAACATTTTTATTAAATATTTTGATGAATGATCAGCATGTATGGTTAATAAACCATACATTGACAGAAAATTATGGATAATGAACCCTATGTGTGGATGAAACCTTACATTTGACACAGAGAAAATGTATGGTTAAAGAAAACTATGTAAGTATGGAACCTTACATTTGAGATGGAAACATTTGTATCATCAACCATACTTTTCTGATAATCCTTATGTTTTCAATGTTACGTTATGATATTGAATGATATATAGTTTAACCCCACATTTGATCTTTTGTCATTTTGTGAAGGAACCTTACATTTGAATTTTCATCACCAGATATTTTAATTTATGATTTTATCGGAGTTTCATGCAAGGGTATTTGTGGAATATCATGATGATTTAAAAGATCATTTTTGAAAAATTAAAAGCTCATTATGACTGATTAATATAATTTTATTAAGTATAGAAGTTATCTCCTAATCATTACGGAAGATATTACTACTCATAGCTTTCTTATGAATTTGAATCCTTATGATTTATCAAGGGATTTTCTTCGATATGTAATTGAATGACATACTCTCTACTTTATATATTTTGTAGGTGTATTTTTTCTATATATATATGTATGATTAAAATAATAAGACATATTGAGATATATATTGAGTCACATTTTGGGACACATTTTGTGATTCAAACTGTACTCTTGTGAGGATCCTTTACAGACCTACAACAACAATCAAGTAGACTCTATTATCAAAAAAATAGGCTTCAGTTGAGATATATGTGTTTTGAATTTTTATTTGTGGTAAGTATGCTACCTCTATGGATTTTTATATATAATTAAAAGATCTATTGAAAACTATTCACATCATAACTGCTCTTATTTGAAGAGACTATTTTCTAGAAAAGAAGATCCATCTTTCGTCAATTAACATTACAACAGTGAATTTCAACTAGACACTTTATCAATCTATATCTTTTTACTAAGTGTTGCAACAACTTATACTTAGTTATGGGGGAGTATCAGCTTCTCGATCTATGTTCTGGTTTTTTTGTCCTCTATTCAAGAGCTTGAAGCCTCTATTTTTAGAACTTTTTTAAATGTGTCAACTGCAATATACTATGTTTTGTATTGGTCCTATGACATGAGGACCTCAATATTTAAATTCCCCAACAAAACATATAGAGTAATTGGGGGAGTGGACTAGGGGGTCTTTATGCCTCTAACTATTATAAACATCTCTTTTATGTATTTCAATTTTTATCCTCTGATCATACTTTCATACATAAGATAAAAATTTCATGTCCTCATAATCATTAGTATAAATAAAATGGATTATTTTTGAATGATTATGAAAATACAAAATACATCCCCCACAAGACAATATTTGTATATTCTGACCTAAAAATTGGAATCATATGAGATATTATGGAAAAATATACAACGAAAAAGTATAAGGTCTATTAGAATATGGAAATGGCTGATTAGAGGGAATGAAGGTCAATGGGTCATTATATTTATTTCAATGGTGAAAACTATGGTTGCTGGAAACCTCGAATGATTGTATATTTTAATAGTCGTGGATTCAACGTCTACTTTAGGATCATTACCCCTTATATATTTCCTAAAAATCCAACAACATGGATTGCATCTACAGAGGATGAGTATGACACAAATTCTAATGATATGAATTCTATTATCTGTGGTCTTGGACTCGATGAATTAAACCATATTTAAAAATTAACAAATACTTATGAAATTTTGCAATCCATTGCAGTTTCTTATAATGGAGTTGACAATTCAAGAAAAATGAGGTTTGAAATAGAAAAAACTAAAATTTTATACATTCATAATGTTTGATGGAGAAAGTATAACTCAGATGAATGGAAGGATTACAGAAATTTTTAATAATATTACATCATTAGGTGATTCTAAAAATTAATTAGATCAAGATTTAAATGAACAAAGAGTTCTACCTACTAAATTGAAAGGTATATCAATTGTAATATGACAATCATCACCTATTAAAAATCCATAAATGATAGAATTAATTGGAACAATAATTATGTATGCACCTGAAAAAAATATGAATCTAATGATAATAAAATCTTATTAAAAATTGATAAAATGTATCTAATGGTTTTATATCGAATGCAATGAAAGAGAGTAAATAAAAAAATTAGAGAATAAAGGAATTAAGATACAACTAATTCTGAAATGGAATTGGATCAATTATATAGTATGTTTAGAAATTTTTATAAGAAGAAAGTAGGATTCAAAAATCCCTTCAAGAGGGATGAGAAAGACTCAAGGGAAGATTGCTAATATGAATGAAAGAAATTATTTCATATAAGACCATATTTTCCTCATCTAAAATGTGAAAATTGAAAGACAGAAAAGACATATCATATTAATGTTGATTATGGACATAAAGGAAAAATATAAATGAATGATACATGGTGTGTTTCTATTGACTTCATCATATCTTAGAAATCTTATTCAAAAAAAGAAGAATCAAATATAAACGAATATTTGTGGTTCTTGGAAGAAGAAGATAAGTTACAAACTTACTATTCATCTAAATCTATTTTAGTTTCTGATTCAAATTATTCAAATAAAAAATTGTATTCCTACTAAAAAATTATAGAAGGAAAATATGACTCCTTATTGAATAAACACAAATCATTAATGAATATTTCAAATGTTATTTTAGGTGACATAGATTCCTCACTAAAACAACATCTTCAGTTAATTGAAAAATTTTACTCATTTACCACAAACTATACTGATAAAGAAAATATGATTAAAGAATTATAAGATGAAGTAGAAAAATATAAAAGTACTTCTATTTTATTTGATAAAGGAGAAAATATTCATGAATTAAATTCTTTATAAAACATTCACATGGAAGGAAATATTTTGTGTAGGAAGTAAAGGTGATAAATCTAAACAATATAAGATTTATTTTTTTTCCTAACACAAAAATTTTCACTTTTCATTTTTGTGGAAAAGAATGATTAATAAAAAACATTGTATTTATTAAATCCTCAAAATATTTGGAATTAAAAAGGATTTCATTTTCAATAGATTATCTAAAGCAAATGACATGAGTTATGGAAAAACAAAGAAGATATTAATTCCAGGTCATTGTTAGCTAACACTGCTAGACCAAAGATAATATGGGTACCCTGAAAACTCTTGTTTAAATTGAATTTACATGAAACATGTAATAAGAAAAGAAAAAATATATGGTAAATTGACAGTGGATTCTCTAGGCATACAATTCGAAACTCATCAAACATCAATACACTAACTCAAATAGTTGGTGTTCTAGTCACCTTTGGTGATAATTTGATAAAAATATATTTAGACATCAAACTATTGGAGATCCAAAAAATTTCTCAATAAAAAATTTATTATATGTACAAGGTCTGAAGCATAAGTTAATAAGTATCTCCCAACTCTATAATGATGAATTGTTTTTTGTATTTTTCTGTAAATTCATACTTTGTATTTAAAGATAAATGTTTTAAGTTTAGATCACCTAGAAATGATAATGTTTATACTTTGGATTTAAATTCCATGTGTAAATTGAATTTGAATTGTTTAAATTCTAAGTAAAATGGTTCAGGGATATAGAATAGGAGGCTTGGTCATTTTAATAATTATTCCTTACATAAATTTTCATGAAAACCATTAGTTTCTCATTTACCAAGTCTTGAGTTGGATAGTGAAAGAGTTTTGGATGCATGCCAAATTGGAAAGAAATTGGAATCATCCTTTGTATCTATTAATACAATTTATACATCAAAATCTCTAGAACTTATCCACATCGATCTGTTTGAACCATCAATTGTAGCATATCTGGCTGGAAAATTGTATGTATATGTTTTAGTTGATGACAACTCTAGATATACATGGGTCTATTTTCTAAATTTTAAAAGTGAATTTTTTACTATTTTTGATATTTATTGTAAATTTTTTAAAATTGAAAAACGATTCAAGATAAGTTCATTTAGATGTGATCATGGTAGAGAATTTGAAAATTAGGATTTCAGTTCCTTGTTTACAAATATGGATATTAAACACACATTTTCCTCACCTAGAACACCTCAACAAAATGGAAGTGTTGAAAGAAGAAATAAAAATATTCAAGAAATTTCTTAGACTATGTTGAATGAATACATTCTACCTACCTATATATGGGTCGAAATTGTAAGAAGAATCTATTATAGCATGAATAGTGTTTTAATTGGGCATGTTTTTTCAAAAACAGCTTATGAACTTTGGAATAACATAAAACCTATGGTAATGTACTTTAATGATTTTGGATGAAAGGTGTATATCATGAACACCAATGATAGTCTTGGAAATTTTTATGAAAAAGCTGATGAAGAAATAGTTTAAGGATATTTTGTTACCTCTAAATAATATAGAGTGTTTAATAAAAATTCAATTATTGTTAAAGAATCAGTTCATGTGAAGTTTGAAAAAGGTGACCAATTTATTAAAGAGAAATATCAAACTGATAAAATTACTAACTCCTTTGAGAACTTGAGACATGAAAAGATGATTTTTTTTGAAATTCACTTATATAAAATTCAATTTAGTTCTGAATAACATGATACTGATGATCATAAAATTGGATTAAAAAGAAAATCTAGACCCCTAAATAATGATCCTTTAGTTACTATTATTGGAGACCTAGACATAGGATTAAGATATAGATAAAATACAGGAATCCTTGTGGAATTCTATGTCTTTCTATCTCAACTAGAACCTAAATAATTTGAAGATTCCATAGAAGATGGGAGATGGATGTTAGTAATACATGATGTGAAAACCCAACTAAAAAGGAATGAAGTTTGAGAATTAGTTGAAGGACCATAAATTTATCCATTCATTAAAACTAAGTGGGTCTTTAAGAATAAACAAGATAATCAAGGGATTATAACTAGAAACAAAGACAAATTAGTAGCTAAAGTATATAATTTGATGAAGGTATATATTATGATGAGACCTTTTTCCATGTTGTAAGATTATAAGAAATTAAAATTATTTTATCTTATGCATCTCATATGAATTTTATATTATATCATACATATGTTAAATATTCATTTTTAAATGGATATTTAATAGAGGGAGTTTGGTTGAACAACTTCCTGGTTTTGAAAATTCTGAAAAACCATATTCTGTTTTAAACATATTAAATCTCTCTCTGCTGTAAAACAAGCACCTATAGCTTGGTATGATAGATTAAGTTATTTTATTTTCAAAAATGGATTTACTGTTACATTGGCAGATCTAAATATTTTTTTAATAAAACCATTTCTTTTAATATATTATAAGTTCAAATATATGTTGATGATGTTATTTTTGGTTCTTCCAATGAATAAATTTTTAAGGATTTTTCAGAACACATGAAAAAATACGAAACGAGTACGATCGTAGAATTGAACTTATTTTTAAGATATCAAATTTATGAAAAATTTTATGGTAATATTTAAATCCGAATTAACCATATTAGTGATTTATTGAAAAATATTTGTCTTGAAAATAGAACGATATATACAAGTCCCATTTGTACCAATATAAAACTTGATTTAGATGAAGCTAGAAAACCAGTGGACAAAAAGTTATGTAGTTTTATGATTGGTATTTTATCATATATTACTTCTAGAATACCTGCAATTATATTTATTGTATTCTTAGGTAGTTGATTTCAAAAAAATTCTATACAATATCATCTTATTTCTATCAATATGAATTGTCGATATTTAAAGTGAACAATTTTTCAATATCTTTGTGACCCAAAAGATTTTAAATTTGTATCAATATATTATTTAGATGCTGATTTTGGAGGTTGTAGTTTACATAGAAAAACTACCTATGGAACCTGTTAGTTTTTAGAAAAATATTTATTATCTTGGTCATCTATGAAACAAGGACTCTCTGGGGCCCCTTGCTCTTGGGAGCACCGTAGGGTTGGGCCACGTTGTGCGGAGGCAATGATGGGGGGTCTGGTGGTGGGGGTTGTTTTGGAAAGTGGCAGGTCCAAGGCGGGAGGATCTCGTCCAGGAGTCGCAGCAGTGGTTGGATCATCATAGATGGGAGAGGCTTCGGCGGCTTAGGATGTCTTCAGCATGAATCCCTTCCAGTGTGGTTGCATCGTCTCTTTACATACAACATCGGTGTTTCGATCATGACATTAGTGGTGGAGAGGGGTGACATTATCGAGATATCTCTAATCAATCTCGTGTCACTCCGGTATGTAATCCCACGGTAACCCTTGATTTTATTCTTACCGATTAATGGATTTGATATTTGTGAAAGCTGATCTGGATCCATGCTGAATAAAGATGTGTAATGTTTATTTGGTGAGTGATGTAGTTTCTCTCATTTGAAGCTTCTACATAGATAAATATGATTTACAAGAGTGTTTCGAATTACCCCATCTTTTCTTTCTCCTCCCTCTCCACTCTAGTTCAACTGGATCCATTTATTTGGTTGTTCACTAGCATTTCGTGGATTTCTCTTGCTCCCACCATTGCACTTATCATCTGATCCTTCGTGATAACCTCCATCTTGGAATGACATGAAGACTCTCTGGTGGTTTGGTATTGTGTTGGTGTGTAGTTTGGAGGATTTACATTGACCCTTTTGACCTCCTCTACTCTTGCAACCCTTCCCCTTATGACTAATCTCAGTCGGCTCAGTATGAGACTGTTGGTGGTGGTTTTGGGATTGTGTTGTTCGGTGAGTTTCAGTGTTCAGGGATTGAATTGGTTGGTGATGACTACTGCCGTAAAATATAGTTAAATAAGATGGTCCAGGGAAATGATTATCTATAGTTTCTTCCAGGTGATGACGATGTGTGATACTGTACTTTATTGGCATTCTGATGGTGTTACACTTGATTTTTTCGTTTGTGCTGGCTCTCTGTTGATGTTTTTTACAGGTTAATGGTGGTGTCCTCCACATGGATCACTATGGAGGTTTTGATGCTCCCACATTTCTCTGATTTCTTGATCCACTACCCTTTTTAGGTCAGTTGTGTGTGTTGGTTTCAGTGGAGGTTTTTGGATTTGTTTGTTTAAGCGGTAGGGTTTTCCAGGTAGCTTTGTCTTGTGGATCTTCTAGCATGAGGTGTTTCATTTTGGTGTTCTACAGTGTTTCTGATGGACTCTAGTGGTGGCATGACACCGGTGGTCGGTTCTCTCTAGAAACTGGTATGATTATAGGATATCGATGGAATTGGTGTGGAAATAATTACAGTGATGATGGCGGTGAATCACAATGGCAGGAGATGTGATGACATACAGTAGGCGGGTGGGTTGAGTTATCATCGGTGATGGTTCTAGGTGTGTTCAGTCTTTGAATTTTGAATTGTTTTGGTTATCATTCATCTTTTCCATTTATTTAAGAACTATTTATGAATTTTAAATTTCAAATTGTATTGTGAAATCGGGGTCCATTGTGTCTGTTTGTTAATGTATGGTTACCTCTAACCATTAAACAGTATATTTGGAAAGTAAAAAAATGATTTGGATGGTCATGTATGAATCCACACTCAGTTTCCCTGTCAACATCTGAGGTTAATTTTGTATCTGCAGACAGTTGTTGTGCACAATTATTGTGGATTAAAAACACACTAATGGAGTTTGGTTTAAATTATAATAGTATACCTATTTTAGGTGATAATATATGTGCTATACATATTTTTAAAAATCCCATATGTCATTCACAAACTATGAATATTTATATTAGAAATCATTTTTTAATAGATCATGTTCATCAAAAGGATATATCTTTAGAATATTTAAATACTGAATATCAAGTAGCTGATATTTATGTTGAACCACTTCCCGCTGTATGTTTTGACATTATTAAGGGGGTATAGTTTTACTAAACATTTAAATTAAATTTGAAATATTTTTTATTTTTTATTTTTAAATATTTTTCCTATTTATTTATTTATTTATTTATTCGATATTTGTAATGTTAAAATTATTAACTGATTAATTTAAATATTATTTGTTTAAATATATTTTTCTCTCTATATGCTTTAGTTGATTTATTTTATTTTATATTTCTTCATGTAATGTGTTTTAAAAAAAATAAAAAATTATATTACATATTGACACGAGAAACAAGGAACTATTAGAAACATTTCGAATACCTCATATTTTCATCTCTCAAAAAATTTCCAACACTAAAACCATATTTTTTCTTTCATCTACCTTCCCTTAACTATGTTTTCTTTTGAAACTATAGAACCCAATAACATAAAGTATTTTTTTCTCTCCAAAATGTCAAAAAATAATTAGAAGAGAAGACTGTGAATTCAGTGACCTAAAGAATAAAAAATTTCCATGAAGAAAGATTCTACACGGTAACGTAGTTAATTTCTAATGGATTTATCAGACCAATATGCTTCTGAAAAATGTCTAGATTTTCACAGATGGGAATATGTGTTCAATGATTTGAACATAGAGTTCCATTATGAGGTAGAACTGAAAATTTTCTTTAACAATGTTCGGTTTAGTTTTGTTGATTATGAAGATACAGTTTTTGAAAGAATATACGATAATGGTTTTTTTGCTTCACTGATTGAAATTTCACAAATATGAAACATTCCTCAAGAGGGGCATATTAATTTAAATCTATAGTGTATAAATAATATGGAACATATGCTTAATGATATTATGTATTTTCTGTTTCGTTCAAAAAAAAGTAGGGAATGTTTTTCAAGGATCTCAAGGAAGACAAGAAAATATTATTTACATTTATTTAAATCGTAATTTCTCCTAGAATTGTTGATATAAATAAAATTATATCCAAACATGTTTATCATGGTTTTATTTTTATGTGAAATAATGAATAATTTACTAAGTTATATGTTCATATATTTATGTGATTGTTTCTAACTAGATGCTATGATGAATTTTGTATCCTTAGTGAGGTATAGTCCCTCAAATTTTGTTAAAGAATAGAATGATTTTTCTAATAGATTGATGAATCAAATTTTATAATTAAAATTTATTCAATGCAGGAACATTAAGGAAGTTATCTTTTTACTAGGATACAGTCAAAGGAAAACTGTTACGGCTTGGTGTAGACGGCCAACCAAGATTAGAATATTTTTCTCAGGTAGAGGAATATGCAATTAAGAATGATGTAATTGGTGAGACCCGAGTTGATAGACCTTCCAAACCAACCCAATGAACATTTATAATTGTTGAATAATAAGATGACTAAGTGGTTGTTCAAGAAGAATCAGTTTTAAAACCATGTAATAGAGTAGATCAAACTGCTAAAGAACCAGTATTGGCTTTAGGTGAGGCTACCAGGTCAGTAAATTTAGAAGATACTTTTCTTGATAAGGATCACCAGGTTGAAAGCCTGATATGAGATCTGTAGAATGTTGATTTTCAAGTCATACAAGAGTAAGAAACAACTATTCAAGAAGAGAAATATTTGATCAGATATGAAAATTTGGTTATAGAAATTATTGAGAATTTAATTTTCACTATTTTTTATAATGTGGATGAGAAGCCATAATTTTCAACTTATGAAAAAATCGATTTTCATGATAGTTTGTCGTGTTCAAGGGAATAATGAATGGAAAACCAATAGATAAGTCTGTCAAAAATTCCTCTTCATGATCGTTATCAATTGTGGTAGTTGGTCAGTCACAACATTCATAGGAAGAGACAACTTATTTAGCAATAAATCTGGTTGAGGAACTTGTAATTCAGTTTAGTAAGTCTCATGAAGATAATTTCTATATTCATAAAGAGTTTTATGTTCAATTAAAAATTTATAGGATCATAAAGAAAATTATGATTCCAAGAAGTAATTTGATGCTTTCATGAGAGATATGTTGAATTATGTTGGAAAGATAAAGTATAAAGTTTCTTCAAAGTCAAAAATTGCTGACTTAAAGTGGTATTTGGGGAGTAAATTTGAATCAATCAATAGTAGTGTTGGTCAGTCTAGTACATATACCACTGCTCCTACTACCAGTCCAGACCTGATTCGAATATTTCAGGAAATCACCTCTATCTTGGTAGATATAAATGTTCATCTTTAAAATCACCAGGGAAATAGTGATCTTATGTATGTTCTGTTAGAAAATCATAAATCTATAGTTGACTAACAGACATAGATGGAACTAGGAATCAAATTTCTTCCAGAAATATTCACAAATATGATTGACCATTTTATACAGTAAGTGTAGAGTTCGCATGAATGTATGAAAGCCAATATGTTTGATAATTTTTACATCAGTCAAGATTCTTGAGTTGTGATTATGCATTTGGGGGATAGTATTATGAAGAAGATAAGGTTACATTTGGGAGAGTTGAACGAAATGTTGGATGCTGCTCAAAATCCATAGAACCTTAACCGAGCCTACTCCTACACAATCATTAGTACCCTAACCATTTTAGTTGACTAAACTTGTATCCTAGTAATATTTATTGTTATGTATATATAGTTATGGATCCATAAAATATCCTAATTTATTATTTTGTGTGAATTAAATCATATTGTTTTATGTATATTTCTCAATCCAAAAATCGTGTCTAATTTATTTAAACAGATTATAATAACATTCACTTTGAGATATATTGAAAATTAAATGTGTTTTATTAGTTTTCTATTATTTATTTTTGATCTCGCCAAAGGGGGAGAAATTTGGATAAACACATCATTTATTTTTATCAAAATAATTCAATAAAATAGAATTTCAAATTACCTTCTTTTATTTAATTACTAAATGCTATATATTGTTCTTATATTTATATATTTTGTTATTATTAAAATAGGGATGATTTTTTTGGCATGTATTGTCTCAACAATACTCTATAAATTTTATTGATTTTGATGCTCACAAATACCCTTGTTTATTTTACAAATGATATTACTTTATTTATATTTCAAGAAATTAATATTTTTTTACATACTTTGGAATTATAATCAAGGGTATTATTCATGTGGTATATTCTTCAAAGTGTTCAGAATGATCTTATGTATATTCTTGAGACATTGTTTATATTATACGTTGATGAACATCACGTAAGGAACAAACCCTACATTTTTATTAAAAATTATGCTGAAATATCAGTGCATATTGTTAATCAAACCTACATTGACATATACGTATCATTAAATAAACCTACATATGGATCAAACCATGCGTTTGAGAAAGGGAAGAATTATGGTTAAAGAACCCTATGTATGTATGGAACCTTACGTTTGAGAAGGAAACATATGAATCATCAACCATAATTTTATGATCAGACATACTCTGTAAATATTACGTTCCGAGATTGAACACTATGTAGTTGAACCCTACATTTGGTATTTTGTCATTTCTTGAAGGAGCCTTATGTTTTAATTTTCAGCAATAGAGTTTTGAATTTTAAATTTTATTAGTGTTTCCTTCAACAGTATTTGATTCAAATAATCATATTATGTAGAGAAATTGTCTCATGTTATTAAGGGACATTATTTCTACTTCGATTTTTCTCAAGAATTTGTATTTTTACAATTTATTAGGAAATTTTTGTGCATCTAGAATTGAAAGACATGTTATCTTCTTTATTTATTCTATTGGTGTATTTGTTCAATATATGTGTGTATGATTCAATAAATAATACATATTGACATATTGATTAATCCATATATTACGACACATATTTAAAATTGATACTACATTATTGTGGAGATCTTTTATAGATATACTACAACAATCGATCATAATCTATTTTCTACAAATGAGGATATAGTAGAGATATATGTGTATAGAATTTAGTATTTTTGGTAAGTCTGTTGCTACTTTCCATTGTTTTATTTATTTCAATGATATATTGAAACTGGATCGCTTCATAATATCTCTTTCTAGAAGAATATATTTTCTTAATAAGAAATTCCATCTATCGTCATTTGTTTTTACATTTGTGAAGTTAAACCAAAACCTTTCTAATGAAATATATTTTTACGGAGAGTTTTATCCTCTCGTTCTCAGTTGTAGTGGAGTATTAGCTTCTTGATCTAAATTGTGGTTATTCATGTCACAATTAAATAACATGAAGGCTCTATATTTAGCCTTATTTTTAAATGTTTCAACTACATTATTTCAGTTGTGGACTGGTCTTATGATATGAGGACCTGATTAGTGAAATTCACCAAACTCATAGGTAAATTAATTGGTGGAGTGGAGTATAGGATATTTATTCCCCAAAACAACATAATAGTCATGTTCTATATTTCGGTTTTTATCCCCTTCTCATACTTTCATACATAATATAAACATTTCTTATCTTCATAATAATAATTAATCATCAAAAGGCACAATTGTGAATAATTTTGAAAAGACACAATTCACC
The DNA here is from genome assembly GCA_963277665.1 of Viscum album. NCBI lineage: Eukaryota > Viridiplantae > Streptophyta > Magnoliopsida > Santalales > Viscaceae > Viscum > Viscum album. Next base: position 1,404,087,978 of record OY728155.1, read on the forward strand.
CCCCTCTTATGTATGTTTTTATATTCCAACATAACAACTAGCCCCCATGAAATCTATGAATCATGAATATGATTAAAACTGGATTGATCCCACCCATGTATCCTAGATTCATTAGATTCTTTATTGTATTGGTACTATAAATAAGGAATCATTTCTTAAAGGATTGAAAAATTATGTAGTCCATGAAAACTAAATTCACACATGATTCCAACATTATAAATGGAAAAAATATTACATTGAATTTAACTTGAGATCAATATTATTCTCCTTATCATATCCCCTCATATCAGCTATAATAAATATCATGGGAAAATAAGGAAATGAATCATAATCAAGGGGATTATTAAATTCTTGGTAAGGGTATTCTTATTGCTTAAGCTAGCATAAATTAAATAAATGACGAATAATATGGAAAAAATTAAATAATGAAATATATCACATGACAAATACCATAAATGAGAAGATTAAATACCTGGATAACATAATAACATAAATACTCACATTTATTGTAATAAATAGTATTATAATTTTTAAATGAATTGTGAAATACATCATAATCACACCTTGACGGTCTCATGCAAAGCCATCACACAAAATTGGTAAATTCATAGAAAAATACATAATCTAGTTGGTCTCATGAGACCCACTGATGACTCTAGTTGATATATCATGTCATTTTCATGAAATAATAATTCCATTGAATTCAACATATGAAAGGGGTGAAACTAAATCAATATAAACATTATTATTTAAAACCAATCATAAGAAATGTTAATAATTTAACAAATAATATAACAAAACCACAAAAAATTGAAAGTAATATATAAAATAGTATCAAAATAGTACATCCCTAGTAAAGTATAATATTCTCCATATAATTTTGAAATAGATAAATATTAATTAAAAATATAAATTGATTATTTCTAAAGGAAAAATACCCATTCCACATTGAAATATCCTAGGTGATGTAAAAAAATAAATCCCAAACAATAAGGAAAAACATTCATTTGAAATTAAACATTTAAATATAATTTGGATAAATAAGTGAAATGAGTTCTCATTTTAGTGGATAATTTCACACATGACATTAAAATAATAATTCCTTTCAAAATGTCATAAAAATATTAAAAAGATCCTTATTTAGAAAATTAAAATAATTTTCATTCTAAATTATTTTTGAAAATGTAAAACCCGATTAATAATTAAACTATAAATCATACGAAAATATTGATAAAATTTTATTAATGTTTTTTAAATCATGTATATGGAATATAATTTTATTTCAATTCAATATACAAATAATTTTTATCCTCCCTCACAAATTATTTTCATCTCCTGAGTTTTAAAATAATGGAAATTGAAAGGAAAAATGGAAATTTATATAATTAAACATATAATAATAAAATACAGTGACTTTAATATATAATTTTAAACTAATTATCTTAGTCGGAACGTAGTCATAATTTTCGGAACCAGGTTCTTCAAAGCATGATTTGGTGTATGGTTTGTGTTTGTTGTCAATCCTCAGTGGAAGTTCAGGGTGTGTACCAACAAAGCGATCATACCGTTCAAGCAGAAAACAGTAGTGAAGGTGGCGCTGTTTCCCAGTGTTTGCCAAATTTTTGGGCCTAAAAATCGGCCAATAAAGTAAAGTGTTTTTGGCAAAGGTACTTGCGCGTCGTGCTCTTGGAGGATAAAAGACTTGCGCGCCATATGTTTTTGAGGATCAGAACATCAAAATTTGGCTAAGGAAAGAATGTCGCGCAAGTGTTGGTTAGGTCGCGCAAGTGAGTTGCGCGACAGAGTTTATTGAAGACAAGACTTGCGCGCCGTCGAGGGACTTGCGCGCCGCCGCGCAGGGGGTCCAGTTTGCCTATAAATACTGGACCACCCCTCCTCATTTCGAACGAAGTTCAAGGCCAAGAGATTGTTCGAGCTCTCTTCGCGCAGGTGGTTGAGTCGTGCAGGTGGTTGTTTTGTCGCGCAAGTAGAGCTTGCGCGCCGGTTTTTGGCTGTCCGCCCAAGGTGGTTTGGAAGAGAAAGGAAGTGGACCGCGCAAGTTTGTAGTTGGGGAAGGAAGAGTCGCGCATGTGTGTTGATGACACTTGCGCGCCAGTTTGGACTTGCGCGCCGTAGTGGGACTTGCGCGACTGTCTTGGAGAGGCGCGCCTGGTTTTGCTGAAGCCCACCGGCGTGTTTGGAGCTGCACGAAAGCCGAGAGACTACTCGGTACATTCGAGGAAAAGTGATATTCTTCTTCTGGTGAGAATCAGACTTCAATAGAGCATCTACATACAACAAAGGATGAACTCTTATGCAAATGAAGAAGAGACCCTCACGTCTATAAACTGAGTGGGACTTCACCAACGGCAGTGAGCCAGGGGGAGTCAACGGGAGTGACCCGAGGGAAGTAGTGAACTATCCCTGAATCTTTGTAAAGGCAGTGAGCCTGGGACAGAGTGACTGTACCCGAACTTTTGTAATCTACAGCTTGTAAAGCATAGTGGATTTTGGTACGACTGACAACCCGTCGGCGTATTCTCCTTGGACGTAGCCCTTAGTGGTGAACCAAGTAAAAATGGATGTGACTTCTCTGTGCTTGTGAATGTTTTCTTTCTGATCATAATCTTCATACAGGTTCAACAAGTTCCTACCAACGTGGGAACAAGATCCATCACATTAAAAGAAAAAGTGGTCACCCTGATTCACCCCTCCCCTCTCAGGGTGTCCCGGGGTCCTTCAAGTGGTATCAGAGGGTAAAGGTTGCTGGTGTTGAATCTGACCTTCTTCGTCATGGAAAACGCCGTCAATGTCAGGGGAGTCCCTCACTTCGATGGAAGCAATTTCCAGATCTGGAAGAACAGAATGAGATCTCATCTAAGATCTCTTGGAATGGAAGTTATTTTTTCTACTGTGCAAGGAATACATGTCACTGATCCAACAGGTCTGGCTATGACTGAAACAGACAGGAAACTTCTTGATGCAGATGCTAAAGCACATAATGCTCTCACTGCAGCCCTTTCTGATCAGATTTACCTGAAGGTGATGAACTGCACCTCAGCAAAATCTATGTGGGATAAACTTGAGAATATTTATGAAGGTGATAGCAAAGTGAAGGAGGCGAAACTACAAGTGCTACACAATCGGTTTGATGATCTGAAGATGCATCCAGACGAGAATGCAGACTCTTTCTTCAATCGAATTACTGAAGTGGTTGGAGCAATTCGGGGTTTAGGCGAAGAAATCAAAGACATTGATATTGTAAAGAAAATATTAAGAAGACTTCCATCTCTGTATAATGCGAAGGTGTCAGCTCTTGAGGAAAGAGATCTTTCCAAACTTTCTCTAGATGACTTACTGAGCAGTTTGGTAGCATATGAAATGAGAGTCAAACCAGAAGATGTTACGACTCGGGTGAGCAAGGAAATGGCATTCAAGGCCATGGATAAATTGAAAATCTCAAAGGATAGTAGCGGTGATGATGACGAAGAGAAAGAAATTCTTTCTCTCATTGCAAAGAAGTTCCAGATGGGGAAAGGGAAATTCAAAGGGAAGTTACCTCTCGCATGTTTCTGTTGTGGAAAAGTTGGGCATATTGCCTCTCAGTGCTTGAAGAATATCAATGATGATGACAGTGAAGATGAAAACTTCAAGAAGCCTCAAAGAAGGTTCTTCAAAAAGGGAGAATTCAAATCTGGTAAGAAAATGCAAAGGAAGAGTTTTGTCTGTGAAGAGGAAGAAGATGACAATGAATTCTGTGATGAAGAAGAACCAGAATTCAAAACTGGGAACCATGCTTCTATGATGGCCACTGTTGAAAATTCAGAAGATACTGATGGTGAAAAACAACTGAGAACTTGTGTAGATCCTGAGGTGCAACTTAAGGATGCAGTTAGTAAGCTTAAGATTAAATGTAAGAGCTGCAATAAGTGGAAATCAATTGTAGAAGAATCAACTGAATATGTTGATCAACTTGAAGCTGAAATTGAACGACTGGAAGAATTTGTGAAGGTACGGTCTAAAATAATTGAAAGCAATGATGATGCAGTTGATCTGAAGCTAAGAATTGAAGAGCATGCAAAGGTCATCAATGACCTCACATCCAGACTGGATGAAAAATCCAAGACTGTTGAGGGTCTTGAGGAGGAAGTAGTTACTCTAAAGAGTAAAATGGAGACAGAATCAGTTCCAAAAGAATCGAGGAAGAAAATACAGTTCGGAAGATTCTCAGATGCAGAATTACTTGCAAGAGCCACGTGTGGTTCAGATGGGGTTGGAAAAATCTTGAGTGATCAAAGACCCGCTTGCATGGGAAAGAGTGGAATTGGCTGTGAGGCTGAGTCATCAACTGCTGGAAGTGAAAAGATCCAAAAAAAGGATAATATGAAAGTTGAACATGTTGAAATGTTACCTAGGGTGCTGAAAAAGGAACCCTCAATCCAAACTAGAAGGAGACCTGAAAATTATCCTCAAACTTTCAAAAATGGCAGCCAGTCTTACTATTCTCCCAAGGAAGAAGCTATAAGGAGAAATTCAAGTGAGAAGACATTTTTTCTCATGAAGTGTCAGTTCTGTGGCTATCTGGGCCATACCATGTCTTATTGTGAAGAGGCAAGAAGCTATCTGAATGGAGAAGATATAGATGCTCAACAAAGGAGAACAATTTCATATCCTAATTCTTATAGAAGAAATAATTTCTATGGATATTGTTTTCGTTGTTCTAACTTTGGTCATAAGGCCATTAATTGCAGGCAGAGAAGGGAAATTGACACCTCATACAGAAGTTTCAGACAAGTCAAGTCTCGTCAGCAAGACAATGTTGCTCTTTCAAACAGGTTCTCACCTCTTAAAGAAGACTTTGACTATGAAGAACCTGGGTATGCGGAAGAGATAGTTGAAAGGCCGTCAGTTCTATATACTCAATCTAATGTCTCATGGAAGGAAAGGAGGAAGATTGAGAAATCAAACCTTGCAGAGGTAGCCCTCAAAGCTACAAAGAACAACAGTACCTGGATTCTAGATAGCGGTTGTTCATCTCATATGACGGGTAATGCCGGCCTACTAACGAATATCATAAAGAATGTCGATGGTACAGTAAGATTTGGTAATGATGGGGCTCTGAAAATCAAAGGGAGTGGAAGTACCCAATTAGCTAATGGAGAACTAAAGAAGACTGAAGTCCTTTACGTAGATGGCCTACGCCATAATCTCCTTAGCGTGAGTCAACTCTGTGACTCAGGACTTATAGTTACTTTTAATCAGAAAGGCTACACCATCAAGGGAAAAACCGGCAATTCACTTATGAAAGGATGCAGAACAGAAGGCAACTTGTATCAGGTTGATGGTGAAGAAAATGTATGTTACATGACTGTTGAAGAAGAAAACAATTTGTGGCATCGGATATTGGGACACATCAATCAACAAGACATGGAGAAAATATCAAAATTGAGAATTGTCATGGACATCCCCAACCTGAAGCGTGAGCGTGAAAAATCCTGTGATGCTTGTATTCGTGGGAAGCTGGTCTGCAGTTCATATCGGCCAAAGAAGAAAAAGGCATCTTACCTTCTTGATCTGATTCATACAGATGTTTGTGGTCCAATAAATGTTGCAGGAACACATGGAGAAAGGTACTTTGTCCTTTTTATTGATGATTACAGTAGAATGGCATGTGTGATGGTCATTCACAAGAAAAGACAAGTCCTTGACTGCATGAAAACATATCGGCGAATCGCCGAGAATGATACCGGACGAACAATCAAAGTGTTGCGATCTGACAATGGAGGAGAATACACGTCCATTGAATTTGAGAATTATCTAGAGAAGCATGGGATACAACATGAGTTAGCTGCTGTGAGAACTCCACAACAAAATGGAGTTGTTGAACGTAGGAATCGACAGGTGAACAACATGGCACGAACTATGCTGATTGAGAGTCGTATTCCATGACATTACTGGAAAGAGGTTGTTCAAGCTGCAGTGTACATTCAGAATCGAACAGGACTTTATATGGGTGAGACGAAGACACCATATGAATTGTGGCATGGACGGAAGCCGTCTCTAAAATAATTTCGTGTCTTTGGAAGTAAATGCTTCATCAGGAACAAAGAAGGAAATCAAGGGAAATATGGCAACAATGCAGATGAAGGAATTTTCCTTGGTTACTCAATGAACAGCAAAGCCTACAAATGTTTCAACAAGCGTTTGTGAAGGATTGTGGAAAGCAATGATGTTAAGATAATTGAAGAGAAAACCACAAATGCTTCACGAACGTCATATGCTGATGTGATAGAAAGTCATGAAGAATGTGGACATGAAGAAACTACAAATGCAGAAATAGAGGAAGCTGTTCAAAACACTCCTCAATCACATAATGATGTTGACTCAGAAGAAGAATCTGAAAAAGAAACTATGGCTGAAGAGAATACTATTGAATCTCATAGGAGAAATCGAAGAGCTGAGATTGATCCATCCAACATAATTGGGGATAGGAGTGCACCCACTCAAACCAGAAGGATGAGGAATACCACGCAATCTGCATTTCTATCAGTTGTAGAGCCATCCTCATTCGAAGAAGCTGCAAAAGATGAATCTTGGGTGAAAGCCATGAATGATGAATTAGATCAGATTGATAAGAATCAGACATGGGATCTTGTCCAGAGACCCGAAGGTCACAATGTGATTGGTACCAAATAGATCTTTAAAAATAAGTTTGATGAGCATGGAAGTGTCATCAGAAACAAGGCGCGACTGGTATGTAAAGGATACTCTCAGATTGAAGGCATTGATGTTGAAGAAACCTTTGCTCCAGTGGCTAGACTGGAGTCAATCAGGCTTTTCCTTGCCATGGCACTCCAAAGAGGATATAAAGTATATTAAATGGATGTCAAGACAGCATTCTTGAATGGTGTACTCGAAGAAGAAGTCTACATTGAACAACCAGTGGGCTTTGTCTTGGGTACCGATGAAACAAAGGTCTGCAAACTAAAGAAAGCTCTATATGGTTTGAAGCAGGCACCACGGGCGTGGTACTCACGACTAGATTCATATCTCAAGAAGTTGGAATTCAAAAGAGGAGGAGTTGATCACAATATCTATGTGAAGAATTCTCCAAAAGATCAATTCATGGTTCTTGTCTACGTTGATGATATCATATTTGGTGGCAGTAGGAAGAAATCAGTGGATGAATTTGCCAAACACATGAAATCAGAATTTGAAATGTCTATGATTGGGGAGCTCACATATTTCTTGGGGCTGCAAGTGATTCAAAAGAAGGAATACACATTCATTTCTCAAGAAAAATATGCAAGAGAGCTGCTGAAAAAGTTCAATATGCAAGACTCCAAACCAATGTCAACTCTGATTGCGGTTGGAACTAAACTTGGAAAGCATGAGGATGGGAACTCTGTTGATCCCACCATGTACAGGAGGATCATTGGAAGCCTACTGTACCTGACAGCGACAAGGCCAGATATTGTCTTTGCAACATGTCTTGCGGCCCGCTTTCAGAGTAATCCAAAGGAGGAACATATAGCAGCAGTAAAAAGAATCATGAGGTACATTCAAGGTACACATAACTTCGGGTTATTTTTTGCTGCAGGCAGGGACAGTGAATTATCAGCATTCTCTGATGCTGACTGGGCTGGTGATGTCATAGATAGAAAGTCCACTAGTGGTGGAGCTTTCTATATTGGGCAGAAATGTGTTGGCTGGTTGAGCAAGAAACAAGAAAGTACTTCTCTTAGTACTGCTGGAGCTGAATATATATCCTCCACAAAATCATGCACTCAACTTCTTTGGATGAAGCAGCAGCTAACAGATATTGGTGATAAGGTGCAGCAACCAATGGTGATTTATTGTGATAACAAAAGTGCAATTGATCTTACGAAGAATCCGGTTCAGCATTCTCGTCCAAAACATATTGAAATACGGTATCATTTTATCAAAGAAAATGTTGAACAAGGCGTGATTAAAATGGATCATGTTGGAACTAATGAGCAAGTGGCTGATATCCTAACCAAGCCATTGTCCGCGGCTGTGTTCGAGAAGCATCGGTTGAACCTCGGTGTTCGACCACCTCCTACTGCATAAGGAGGCTCTGGAAGTCCCCTCTCCCCGTTTGTTTTAACTGTTTTCTTCTGCTTATGGCTGTGATGCAGGTTTATGGGGGAGATACTATCCAGGGGGAGTATGGCTTGAGCTGAACGTTGATCAAACTTTTCGGTCTTTGGTTTTATTGTCAATGGGGGAGAAAGGAATAAATTCAAGGCAAGAAAGGCAAGAAATTCTTCTGTGATGAGAAGTGTAAGATTGTGATGAGAAGTTTAATAAGGATAACATCAGGCGTCATGGAGAATTTCAAAACACTAAGACCCAATTCAAGCTTTCTCTCTTGTTTTCTACACCGAGCATTGCTCACGTAGACTTAGAGTGTTGGCTGAGTTGATTCTTGCGTTTTGGATTTTCTCATGGTTGGAGATCTATTGAATTTATTCTGATTGCCAACAAACCCAAAGGGGGAGATTGTTGGAACTAGGTTCTTCAAAGCATGATTTGGTGTATGGTTTGTGTTTGTTGTCAATCCTCAGTGGAAGTTCAGGGTGTGTACCAACAAAGCGATCATACCGTTCAAGCAGAAAACAGTAGTGAAGGTGGCGCTGTTTCCCAGTGTTTGCCAAATTTTTGGGCCTAAAAATCGGCCAATAAAGTAAAGTGTTTTTGGCAAAGGTACTTGCGCGCCGTGCTCTTGGAGGATAAAAGACTTGCGCGCCATATGTTTTTGAGGATCAGAACATCAAAATTTGGCTATGGAAAGAATGTCGCGCAAGTGTTGGTTAGGTCGCGCAAGTGAGTTGCGCGACAGAGTTTATTGAAGACAAGACTTGCGCGCCGTCGAGGGACTTGCGCGCCGCCGCGCAGGGGGTCCAGTTTGCCTATAAATACTGGACCACCCCTCCTCATTTCGAACGAAGTTCAAGGCCGAGAGATTGTTCGAGCTCTCGTCGCGCAGGTGGTTGAGTCGCGCAGGTGGTTGTTTTGTCGCGCAAGTAGAGCTTGCGCGCCGGTTTTTGGCTGTCCGCCCAAGGTGTTTTGGAAGAGAAAGGAAGTGGACCGTGCAAGTTTGTAGTTGGGGAAGGAAGAGTCGCGCATGTGTGTTGATGACACTTGCGCGCCAGTTTGGACTTGCGCGCCGCAGTGGGACTTGCGCGACTGTCTTGGAGAGGCGCGCCTGGTTTTGCTGAAGCCCACCGGCGTGTTTGGAGCTACACGAAAGCCGAGAGACTACTCGGTACATTCGAGGAAAAGTGATATTCTTCTTCTGGTGAGAATCGTACTTCAATAGAGCATCTACATACAACAAAGGATTCACTCTTATGCAAATGAAGAAGAGACCCTCACGTCTATAAACTGAGTGGGACTTCACCAACGGTAGTGAGCCAGGGGGAGTCAACAGGAGTGACCCGAGGGAAGTAGTGAGCTATCCCTGAATCTTTGTAAAGGCAGTGAGCCTGGGACAGAGTGACTGTACCCGAACTTTTGTAATCTACAGCTTTTGAAGCATAGTGGATTTTGGTACGACCGACAACCCGTCGGCGTATGCTCCTTGGACGTAGCCCTTAGTGGTGAACCAAGTAAAAATGGCTGTGTCTTCTCTGTGCTTGTGAATGTTTTCTTTCTGATCATAATCTTCATACAGGTTCAACAAGTTCCTACAAACGTGGGAACAAGATCCATCACATTAAAAGGAAAAGTGGTCACCCTGATTCACCCCTCCCCTCTCAGGGTGTCCCGGGGTCCTTCAATAATCAATCCCAAATAGTGATTGGATTGTGAGATAAACAAAAACCTCATGGTTGACATCCATCATATGTGTTTGAACCCCCATTAAAATAGATATATATTTATTATAAATATATAATATAATTATAATCATATATAACATACCACATATCTTTTAAATATGACCATATACCACCATTTTATTAATTATTATTTATTTAAGTCACTATAACATGTGAAAAATGATTCGTTTTTCATGAAATTTATTGTTCGATAGTTTTTATACCTATTTTTTCATAGATCAATCATTTAATTTTTTTTAATAATTATATAATTGTAATATTTATTAATTATATTTTTTCATATACTAATTACTAATACTTAGAGATAGAAAAATGGATTACACTATTCACAAAGATGGTATGTTGTTTGTATACATGGACACTATTTACATATGATCAATAAATGGATCAAATTAATGTTAAAAAATATTTCATATTTCCGTAATAGTTAATATATCATATATATAATATATATATTTAGTTATTAAATATATTTTTATTCATTTTCATTTCAATATAAATTAAAAAATGAATCACATCGATTCGTTGAAATGGTATTCCACACGTACTCCTGGTAGATATTTTTGTTTCCATTGAATTTAAAGGAAAAAAGGTACATCTGATAATAAAATTAAATAAGTATACTTATTTAATTTATATCATATATAAATATATATATATTTATTAAATTCATCTTTATATAAATATATCATTGGTGGTGATGGAAAATGAATAAATAAATTATCTTGAAGGTAGATCATCCAACACAAGATCAATGGTTTCATTTCCCATTTGGTGAACGATGGGATAAACACAGGTTATGAAATTATCATTATAATATCATACTATATTTAATATTTTACTACTATTTTTTTCATATTAGTTGTAGAATATCTTATAGTGGTAAGAATTAAATAAAATGAAGAATCGTGGGTATGAAATATATGTCACAATCGGAGAACCTGTTAAGTCTTATACTTGAAGACTTCCAAGCATTATTTTGTAAAACAAATTTCCATTTTATGTGGGGAGGGATGTAATAAGGTATATTTTATTGTTTTGGATGAATAAAAATTATCAATATGTGTGTAGAGGAAAGGAGGGGGTTTCATTTAAATGTTTGATATGGGGACCTCAAGGTAATATCTTCAAATAATACCAAATGAAAATTTTATTCCATAAAAAATGATTAAAATGAATATAAATTAAAATATGGGGTAGTATATGGTCTAAATATTTCAACAAATAGTATTCTCACATGGTTAATTTAAATATTAACCATATTTTTTGGCTTAACCCCATGGAAATCTTGTTTAATCCTTACATGTTTTAATTAATTATTAATGTATTTAATATTCATTGTGACCATTCATTAAATGTAAAATATTAACTAAATTAAATTATGATGAATAAAAATATTTATCTATTTTAAAAAATTAAATTCACATATTTGGTTGATTGTAATCTGAAATTTATATTACAAGCTTGACAAAAGTGGTTTTCCATAGAAATATTATTCATATGAATAAAGTGTCTTTATATCAAAAATTATCATTAATATTATTCCACTTATTAAATTGTGTAAATAATAATATAATTTTAAAAAAATTTCCTTTTAAAAAACCTATAAAAATTTATTATTCTATATTCTTTTAATGAAATTGATGTTTTCAATAAAATTCTATATTTTTAACTATTCATCTAAAAATTAATCTATTTAGAAAATTCATGAATATTCTCCATTAGAAAATTTTGAAATGATGATTTAAAAAATAATTTAAATTTATTGAATATTTTTAAAAAAAAATAGGAAACAATACATATGAAACATCCTTCCACTTCTCATTGGCTTGAGATAGTACAAGGGAGTTAGTTGGCCTTATGAAACATCCCCAAGATGCCAAATGCTCTAAATAAATGCTGATGGGATTCAATATAAGTTGGGGTGATTTTACCTTTAAGATTAATCCAATAACCATAAAATTTGTACCCAAACAACAAAAATATGACACATTATAATAATTAATGTCAACTCAATATTTCATTTATCAAGACCACACTAAAATCAAGTGACACAATTGAAGACTACAACATCAAAGTAAATAGTGGAAGAAAAATTAATAACTCTCTAATATTACCCTATTACTCTAAGATACACATATCCCATGATATAACATCACCATCAAACCATGTATCATGAACTAGTGCTAATGTTGTGTGATACTTTAACTATTCACAAGTCCTATTAGAAGACAACTTCAAAATAACTAAACTTCCAATGCAGGATTAGTACTAAAACTCAGTCGGTTTTCCGCAATGGATTCACGACTCCGACCAGTATTATATAATATACTAGAAAAATTTTTATAAATCAATATATAAAAACAATTTATAAAACAGTTTATATCAAAATATAACTTAAATCCATTTTAAAGATTTCTCTATGGAATGCACATAAACAAATATACGTGAAACCATAACCCCTTCCATTCAAAACAACTATACAAGAAACCATAAATGAAATCCATGGAACTATATATAATTGTGATTAGTAAGTCATACTTCCAACAATCCATCAATAATGGACCACATTAATGGGGGTAACTTATGCCCTTATCCACCCAAATATTTGGATAATGGGTACTTCACACCCTTATCTGCCCTAGTGAATATAAATAATTTCTACAAAACCATGCCATCTCATTCCAAATCCCTTTCAGTTCAAAACATTTAAATGAAAAATATTTATATTTATTGGAAACATTTTTTTCATTCATCAAAACCAAAAAAAAATTTTGGAATCAATTTTTTAAAATCAAGTAATCAAAACCACACTCCAACAACACACCAATCATCCAAATTTTCGAAAATAACTTCTAAAGTATTTTTAAAATACAATTATATAGTGAATAAAAAATCAAATTCAATTAAATTAATCAATTTGAAACTAATACATCATTTTAAAAAATAGAGTACTTGATACTGAATCAAGAATCCATGAGTATTTTTGGTGAAAACAATAAATTGTATGAAAAATGTCACCGAACTGGGTTGAATCTCCGTGAACCTGCTTTAGATATCCTCCCCAATCATTAACATGACTAGATATACACAAATTTGGAATGAATAACCTTATATATGTCCACAATGGGGATATATCATTTAAAACAAGTGGAAGGGGGAAGAATATCTAACAGAACACATCAAGAACAATAAAGAAAGAAGCCTTACCATAATAATCGAGCTTCAAAGAAACATGGGATGTCTCTTAACTACCTCCAAATCTCTTGGGGGAGGTTCTCCAACCTTTGTGAAAATAAAATACATATTTTAGGCTAGTTTGGGGGAAAATGAGCCACTTAGAGGTAAAAACAATTTAGATCCATAATTTAATGATCCAACATTGCCATATACTTGGTTTAGTCACATTTTTAGATAAATTGTGCACGAATCATGATCCTACATATACATTAAGGGATAAAAAGTGTGGCTTCCTCCCATTGTCTCCAAACCACACACCAACCATACCGATGATTAATGTCCAATAATATAACCACACTACATTTGTTCTCATAGGCTTCCATAGAGTTTGGAAAAACTTTTCACATCCCATGATCCCTACCTTTTTCCCCAGCCTAACAATACCCGGTTTCTATTAAGTGTTTCATGGTTTCCCACAACCATGATCCATCCATGCAAAAATAGGAAATTCCCAAAAAACTCGAAACAAATCATTCAAAAATATCCTGAACATCCACTTATAAATTATATACTGTAAAATAATTAAAAATTGGTTAAATAAGAGAAACAATGGGTGATACATTATTTTTACTATTGGACATTATGTCTTCAGAAAGTATGAAGCCATCTATTCCTGACAATATTTCCAGCCACATATCTTTCATTTTCTTACCACATTCCCATGTTTATTCCAGAATCTAACCATGATTCCCCAAAACCTATAATAAGTAGATGATTTTTAATTCATGACTTTATTTTTCTTATCCACAAACTGTATATGCATATATACTAATGATGAATTTGTATCTAGGTCAGTGTGATCCCATATGATTTATTGGTCATAATCAAGTTGTTACCTTTTCATCTATGATACATGGAAGACATTGTAACCCGAACTCCAATTTTGTGGTTATTACAGCCAATATTCTACCCCTCCAACCCATTCTAGTATCTCTAACAGGTCTATGTATCAATTATATAACTTACCCATCTTCCCAAAACAATGATGTTAATGAATTTAAAGGATTATCAATAACACATGACCACAAACAACGAATGACAAAAACTATCGATTATGATCTGCATATTATTTTCTACACGTATGTGCCTTTTCTATTATCATTTTGATCAACTGAATATTCTTTTTTGGTTTACTAGACAATTCATTGATGATCCAGAGAAGTCTTGGAAATTTCTTACCAAAAAAATGTGTGGAAACAAAAGTTTTCCCATAAAATTCCTCAAATATGTCCATATTTATTGAGGGCCTGGTAGATGTTGTTATATGAGTAGTACTCTATAGACAAATTATTTTTCCATGATCCACCAAAATCCATTATAGAAGCCTACAATATGTCTTCTATTTTTTCTATCATTCTTTCCAATTTCCCGTTTGTGTGAGGAAATATATCATATTCATAGTCAACCGATCCCCAAGGGATTTCAGTAAGGATTTCCAAATATGGGATTTAAACATCATATATCTCCCTTACATGATCAAATGTTGTATTCTATGCCTCTTGACCACTTATTTGATATAGATTTTTGATATATCCTCTGCCATTGAGTTTTAGGATTTGAGATGAAATGGGAGGACAAGGTAAGTTGATCCATATCCCCCATACGGAATCATGTTTCTAAACTATTCTTTGGAGACCTATAAAAAACCATGGATATCATCTACCATTTCACACTAGGGTAGGTAAATACTATTACATACCTACTAGTCCTTGATATTATAACATAACTTGCTGACATTTTATGTATCTACAAACAAATTCAACCACATTCTTTTTCATGCAGATCTACAAAAATTACTACCTCAATGTCATGAATATCTTATGTATTCTAGGATGGATATCCAATCTCAAATTGTGGTAAGAATGAAGATATTGTCCATAATATGTCATAGGTACAACCATACGATCTTGAAACTACAAAAGTGGAATATAATCTATCACCAGCCCTAAATGTTCTCCCCGCTATTGATTTTTGACCTCACAGTAACACATTATTCATCGTATATTTGTGCCTCTTTAACCAACATTACCAAATTAGGAAAAAAATATAATTGGAAATAAAACTGCAACATCACCTCTGTCTTCACATTCCACATGCATGTCATTTCTGTCACAAATTAACTGCGAATCATTTTAAGCCTCTTTCTATAACCAACTGTACATATTTATACATAATGCATTAGCCACCGAATTTCTTCTACCCAGTTTATATGTCATGTCAATGTTGAACATTTTTAGTTACTCCATCAATATTCTCTATCTCAGATTAAAATCCCTTTTCTAGTAAATATTTATAATGCTCTTATGATATTTCAACATAATAACTTTCTCACTAAATAGAAAATGATGCTAATTTTATATGTATGGGAAAACTGTAGCTAAATTAAAATTATGTGTTTGGAAGTTATCGCCCTGAAATATTAACTTTCATCATCCATAGTAAACATGTTGTCTCCTTACATGAGAAAAAAACCCAACCTATATCCTAATGCATCGCAATACTGCACATACACTCTTTTTGATTCCAGAAAAATCATGATCGGTTTGGATATAAAGAAAACCATTATCTCTAGAAAATATTTATGGAATTACTCACTCCATTTTAAAGGAGAATTCATCATTTTTCAAATCTTCCATTGGTGATGTTATCCATAAAATTTCATGCACAAAGCAATGGTAATAGACACCTAGGCAATGTCAACCTCGTATCTCAAAGGCTTTCATTGATAGTTTCCAAGAGATAAATTATTCTCTATTTTCAATATGCATTGAAACTCCACTATCAGAAATTACAAGACCATGAAATTATACTTATTTAATCAAAAAAATATACTTTGATTGGTTGGCATACATGCAAGTGTCTCTTGAGTTTCCGAAACTGTTTCCATGTGTTTCTCATTCTCATCCAATGTCCTTGAATACATCAATATGCTATCCACAACCACCACTAAAAATTAAACTAGATATCATTGAAATATATGATTCATCAGTTTTATAATGACTGAATAATCATTCGTAAGACTAAAAGGAATTACTAAATATTCATAATGTTCATATCTACTTCTGAATGATTTATTTGTAATATCCTTCTCATAAACTCAGAATTGGTGATATCCATATCACAGGTCAATTTTTGGAGAACCACTGATCTCCCCTCAATTGATAGAATAGTTCATCAATTTGTGGAAGTGTATACTTGTTCTTTATCGTAACTTGGTTATGCTTATGAAAATCCACACACAACCATAGAGTTCCATCAACTGTATTCACGATCAAGACAAGTGGTGCCCATGAAGACATGCTCGGCCAAATGAAACCATTTCTTTCTATATCTTTCAATTTTATTTTTAGTACCATTAAATATTCTAGTTCTATTTCATAAGAAAAAATTGATATGGGACTTCTCCCCAGGAGAGATCGATTGTAAAATCCGCTTCTCTTACCAGTGGTAACCCATATAAATATTTGTAAAATACTTCTAGAAACATATCCACCACTATTGAAAAACTACTATTATTGATCACTTCCATTGACTTCATTGTCAATGCTGCTAACTGGTAAGGGATTGTTCCCACTACCAGTTCCAACAAACCAATTTACCAAGTTTCATATTCCTTTCTCCTTTAATGATATGCTCGAAACCATCTTAAGTATCAAAAATAGTTATTCCACTATAACATTCAACACGACCCTTGAATGTTCTTGAAAAAAAACATACCTAGAATTAAATCATAGAAAACATTTTCTAATAAAGACAAATCCCATTTTATCTTTCCTCTATAAAAAAGAATAGAACATTCCCTACACTGAGAGGCCCAAAATTCTTTTTCCCCAAGATGATTTTGATGTTTTATCAGAGAAGGAATCGTCTCATGTTTTAAACATTGAAAATCAGTACCATGAAAATAAATGAAGGAATAGAAATCTACAATATGAAACAAAACTAACATAAGTGTAGAATTAATGAGAATCATTCCTCTCAACATAGGTGGTCCAATCTCATCATCTACAATCACTTTCTCATATCTATATAATTTTTTCTTTGATGTACTTTTCTCATTGTTTCCCTATTGATAATTCTATTCATAATGAGTCGTAGTATTCATATAATCACCATGGATATCCATTTTTTACTGATGTGATTGTTTCTATTTTCCTTTACACATCAAAGAAACCTTTAACTGTGATACTTGAGAAGTTTCCAGAGAAACTGACCATGAAGAACTACGAAAACAGCACAGAAGATTCCCCATCTGGATGTAGTTGTGTAATTCTATAGGATGTGTCATACACTCTAATTTTTTTGGTCTAGCGAACAACATTTGAAATATCCTAATTTTATCTTGTGTTGTGGAGGAGGTTTCACTAATCCATCTATGTAATTCTCATTCACACACTAATTATTGATGTTTTTTCCCTATTATTATTTATCCCACCATTAGAGTTCCCACCATTTCTCATTAGTACCAACATAAATCCTCCTCCCAAATATCCAGAGATTTATCTTTCAACCAGAATCACTTTATTCATCATTTATGTATTGTATGTAATGCAGAGAATTGTTATCTTCGAGCCAATATTTGTCCATGGCCCCGATTTGAAGACGCATGCTTTCAAGGATGCCCTAGAGATATACCTGGTTGAAAATAATAATAATTTAATTTATTTATCGACATACTTAGTGATATATATATATTTTTCCTATATAAAGATAAAAAAAAATACATCATTATCTAAATCTTGAATGTGTAAGGTAATATTTTTTTGATCAATTCATCAAAAACCTCAAAACTGGGGAATTAAAATTCATTAACCTACACCACAAGATCCCACCACTATAGTGAAAGATCCTCATGCATATATGTCACCATTTTAACTCTATGATTTGATGGTGTACTGATGAAATAAAACATATGATTCATCTTGTTTCACCAAAACATTACCTTTTCGAGTTAAGAATCACCCCAATAGATGGGTGGATTGTACATCTAATACTAGAATAAATGATCCACATTCCATCACCCACCCTTCCAATTACCTATGTATATAGCGTGAAACTGTAGGATGATACATTGAACCAGCTCTTGGTTCATATTTTTCTCAAGTGAAACAACATTCTATACATATTCTTACGATTGGATTCTATGATGCATACATGTTACCATTTTCTAAAAAACAACAAACATCGTATGTATCACTCAATTTTAAATAGAAGCATAAAAATTTCAAATTATACCATATAAAACATTAAAAAATATGTTTCCCAAATCTACATTTTCAACATCCAATTTTTTTAAAACATTTATAATTTTTCCTTGAAAAAGAAACCATTTATAAAATGTGTTCATCATGATTTTTTTTCTAAAAAATCATTTGTAAATAAATTCATTTTTTTAGTCCTCACTTTTTAGAAAACAAAAATCATTACATAATATGATGCATGAACTCATATAGGGAATTGATTCCTCTAATACATGGAAATAACACCTCATTGACTAATCCCATGAAAATGTGATTTCAAAATCCTATAAGTTTATTTAAAACTCTTGTGTACCTAACTCCCAGGTAACATTACATTCAACATAATATGGTTAGATATGTAATTTTATGCTTTAAATTTCAAGTCCCAACTATCCTATTCCTTTTTATGATCTTTTCCCAATGAATATAAATGGATGGAATTCAACTACAAGACTGATAAAAGTGATGACTAATCATTCCAGTAGAAAAAGGAAATCATTATATCAATTATTGGAAACTGCCTATTAGAATGAGAAAAAGTAATACCAGTTATAGCTTCATGTCCCATCTTATTCTCTTGAGAGGGAGGAAAGGAATTACAATGACTAAAGAGACATCTTCAAGATGTTAATGTCCAGAAATAAATTATGAAGATCTTTTATACATGTGGGGGATGATTTTAACTTTATAAATAAAACCACTGACCAAAAAAATGTATCCAAACATCCAATATATGATGTGTGATAATAGTGAAAGAATAATCAACATTTCATTGTTAAAAATCATACTAAAATAAATTTCTACAATTGAAGATTATTATATCAATGTAAATAGTGGAATATAAACTAATAACACTCCAAGATGACCCCAAGAATCCAAGATCCACAATCCTTATACTCAAACTTCACTAAACTACCCAAGAATCATGATGTAGTGCTCATGACATGTGATAATTTACATTTTCCCATGTCCTCATAGATTATATATTCAAAATATCCAAACTCTAAAAAATGGGTTGATTACTAAAACTCTGTAGATTTATCCAATTACTTCCCTATTCAACCAACTAGGATAAAAAATGTTTGAAAAATTTATATAAAATAGATTATATAAAATAGTTTCTGTAATAGTGTATATCAAATTATAAAATAAATCCTTAATAAAAATATTTCCAAGGGAATCCCATAATTTATTCATTAAATCATCTCACATTCCAAATTTTCAAGATCCCTTCATTTATAGACAACCATACATACAACCATGCATGGAATCAAGGTACCATCCAATAATCATGAGTGGTGATACAACCTTAAAATAATCCATCACATAGTCATCCACTATAATAGGGGTAATTAATTCCCTAATTTATTTTATAATTTTTATGGGGGTACTTCACACCCATTATACATACCAATACATATGAAAAAATACCACCAAACCATGCTAACCCATGAAAAATATATGTGTGTTCAAAAAATTCCATCAGAATAAAATTACATTAATTGAAAACCATTTTTCCATGATGAAAAAACAACAACCATTTTAAAATTTTCATTTTAAAGTCATGTTATCAAAAACACCTTTAAAAAACACATGAATTATGAAAATTTACTCAAATAACATCTCTAGAACTTTCAACAACTATTTTATAGTTAATAAAAAATCAATTTAAATCATAGAAATAAATTTTAACTGAAGAATTAATTTTTTAATCTATAGGAGTTCAGATTGAAGCCACCTTCCTTTACTGTTTTGGAGAAAATGATAAACAACCTGTAAAATGTCACAAAACCAGACTGAATCTAAAAAAACAACCATAGATCTGCACCTTTGTCATAAAAAGGATAAGATGTAAACATATTTGAAATATATAAAATTAAATATACCCACAACATGTTTAGATATTAGAAAATGAATGCAAGGGTGATGTAGGTATAATAAAAAACAGCAAGAACGACAAAAAATGGCTTACCATAAGAATCGAGAATCAACTGACCAATGGATGGAATCAGATCACTTCTCAATTACTTTGCAGTGTTTCTACATCCATTTAGAGAGAAAAATCCTTAGTTATGGCCGTTTTGGAGAAAAAAGAGGAACATAGTGGTAATAAAATGTTAAATACACAATTTTAGGATCTAACAATAATCCAGGCATGGCTTAGTCGCACAGTTAGATAAACCATGTGCTATATGTGCTTTTACAAAAACATTAAGGGAGATCATGTAAGGATTCCTTGCATTGTCGCCAAATTATGCATCAACCATACCAAATCTACACTACCAAAAATATCACCAAAGTACATGGTTCTTCCTAGGTTTCCACTTGGTTTGGAATAACCGTGCATACTCGTACACCCTCCCTTTTTTCCATGCCTTGTCGTGCATAGTTTTCTTCTTTTGTTGCACGATTTCCACAAACATTGCACCACCCATACACCTGTAGGAAATCCCCAAAGACTCAAACCATTATCCAAACTATACTCAACTTATCCAGTATACTATATATAATTAAAAATAATAATAAAAGGGTTAAATACTAGATATCTGGGGTGTTACAACATATTAAAATTAGTGTGATGAATGTTAAAAAATTGTTTTCTAGAAAAATATTTATTTTAATTATGAAACTAGATTTATTCATACATCGTTCCTATGAAAAATATTTCATTAATTAATTTTTTTTAATGAATATATAATATATAAATTTTATTTACATCACTCATCAATATTGGTTCATTAAATTTAATAAAATAAAAACACATTGTGTGTATATGAACATTCAATTTAATTAAGAATGACTTTTTTCTATTTTTAACCAGTAAATTTAGATTATACATATGTTAACAATATAATTATAGTAATTTATTTGTCATTATTTATACACACCAATTTAGAAGATATGTTACAATGGTATATTATATCCTGATTCATTAAAGAAAAAACATTATTTGTATCACTATCTATTACCAATATTAAATTGAAATAAATATTACATAAAATATTGTGGTGTCAAATATATAAAACTATTAATTAGGAATCGAGATGTACCGTAGTTGTGAGATATGGAAAATATAATCTCTTATTATAGATATGTGGTTTGAGTGAATACAATAAAATATCTTTTGGTATTTTATTTTGGTTATTTGTCCCTATATGAAATTATTGATTCGTTGTGTATTATTCTATTTAACAGAATGAGATTATTGGTGGTTTCCTATTAAATAAGTTTTATAATTATTTTTTTTAATTTAACCCGTATTTTTATAAATATATTAAATTATGATCATTAAAAAATATATCAATCAATTTATCATGTTTCTAAGAGTAACATGCTATTGGGGTTGGAAAAATATAGGTTCTGGTTGGTAGCTGTTGTTGGAGTAATTGCATTCGGAGTTATTTTGGTATCTTAATTTCGATATCGGAACCTATATATCGATCATGTATATTTGTGTATTATTTAATTTAAGATATTTAGTATACATGTGTTTTTCTTTTATATGTTATCATTTAATTTTTTAGGGTAGTTCCTCCTATATTTATGTTGTTAAACCACATGTGGTAGTCTCCAATCAGTGCCCTATTAGAGGTGGGATTCTATAGTCAGTCTCTTAATCCTCTATAACCTAGATGAGTCCCCAAAGAGTGTGGGTATTATTAATTTATCATCCCCATATCATTAATTAGAATCTTTTACAATTTTTTGTTATTTTATAAATAATTTATATCAAAACAAATTCATTTATATTGATTTATTGGTTTATTTTTGTAATATACATTTATAAATAACTATTTAATTATAAAATTAACTTTTTGATAATTATATAATTATGTTAGTAAATAATTAACCCTAAAATTAACTTTAATCCTTAATTCATCTATACATTATCAATCTAAATATTTAAAACAATCATTATTTAATTGTTCTAATCTTTCCCCAACGAGGGTTCTTCATTAATAGTAATTTTCAAATTATTATTGATATGAAAGAAATATATATTACATTAATAAGTATTATATATCATTTTCCCTCTTTTCATTCTAGAAATCTTCCATTGGGTTCAATGATATTTTATATCATTTTTTGATAAATATATATTAATATATTTTGAATTAAACATAATCTAAAATGATTATGATAAAAGGATGATTTAGTAAAATTTTCATCGAAAATATAAAAAAAATATAAAATAAAAATTTAATGTAAACAAAATCAATGAAATAATACATTAACAATGGAAAATTGAAATTATATTGTCATTTATATTCTTTTAAAATGATTATTAAAAAATCATATTTATATATGGCATTTATTAGATGTTGTAACATCGATATTTTATAACATTTTAATAAAATTCATTTAATTAATTATTAACTTATTCATTCAATATATTTAATTCCATTAAAATTCATTCATTTTTCTAAAAACACATAAATGAGTTAATGTGGAATCCATAAAAAACCCTCTTTTACCTGATTTTAACCCAATAGAAAACAATTCGAATGAATTAAATATATAATTTTAATTCAAAAACCAAAATAAGATATCCAATAATATCAAAAAATTGATTCCTTATAATGTTCCAAAAAATGAATAATATATATCACTAACTTTTTTTGAAACTATTCTATACAAATTAAATATATTTTTAAAAAATAAAACATGAAATATATTAAAATAATATATATAACTTAAATAAAAAATTTTATGACATAAAATAATATTCTTGTTACATGGAATATAATAATATAATAATATATTTTTCAAAAAAAATCATACCACTTTATCCTCATAATTAATATATATATCTCAATATCTATAAAATCAAATACTAAATTATAGAAAATATGAAAAAACATTTTCTTATTTTTATGTGATGAATTGACTATTTTCATGTATAATTCAACCATGTATAATTCCATATTATATCAATGAAACACCCATAATACTATAATATAAATACTAACAAATAGTATATATGTTGATCGAGATGTTATAGAATGTCATTTGTTATGATCAAAACTACTTCATGATAGATATTTTTTTATGTGTTCTGTTGGGTGGATAGCTGCTAATTAATTGGTGATTTTTAGTGAACACAATACTAGTGAACAACTTTTGACATCATTGTAATATATTGGTGTTTAAATGTGATATTAGGGATATGTGATGATGTGTTATGATGGATACGAGGTGGTTTAGATTATTAAGTAGTGATGTTGTTTAGAATCGATGTGTTTTTATGGATTTCTTTTTTTTTTAGATTTTTATAGATATTTTATATATTCCTCAAATTCAGGAGTAAATATATGTCATTCACATAGATTCATGAGAAAACAAGAAAGGAATATTATGATAATATTAAATGACCACCCCAATTATTTAATTTTTTCATTAAATAGATTGGGCCAGTGATTTTGGTATTCTATCTTTTCTCTTAACACATGTTATGTAATGAATATTAAAGATTCAATTATACTACCCAGATGGAATCAATGAGTTCTATGAATTTATTTTTATTTTTATACCTGGGTTTTGGTAACTTGTAGAATTCATATATAAATACATATATAAGAAATTCATTTCTATTTATAATAGAAAACTCCATACTGTTGTGAACAATATAATTCATTCACACCAAAAATAGTTGAATAATATATATTAATGCATATAATGTCATTCAATAAATGATATAAATTTAAAATAAACCACAAATATCGCAATTTCCCTATACCACAAGTAATTTATAACAAAGATATCCACTACAAACAAGTCTACTGAAAAAAGATTCAGGGTTATTAAAAACCATCAATAACTATATCATATCAATATAAAATAATGATAATTTGGTATTTGAGTGATAATATATTTACAACTTATAGGATCCTCCACAAAATTATATTTTGTCGAAGTGAATAACTCTAATAATAAATTTTATTATTGATTTTGAAAAAATAAATCAACATCCACGTAATAGTCATTAGTAATCGAAACAGTTATATTCCATACCATATAGCCACATATAATTCCAATCCATATCATATACCTCATCACATTTAATGATATATAGCCATAATTTTAATAACCACCATCAAATAACAACCATCAACATCATATTTTTTCATCCATATAGATCAAATAATATTATCACCCATTCCATATATATATCCACCAATAGGATACTCACTATATATCTCCATGTCCTGGTAGTTAGACCATCACATGGAATATTATTTATATCCATATCACCATGTAATTTTTCACCTATAAGGAATTTGTTTTATGGTCTTGTCATTGATTTTTTTTACCACAAAAAATAACCCACTACATATCAGCATCATTTGGCTACAAAATATCAATCGTCATCAAGGATAACTAGTTTTTAATGTATTTATCCTCTATGAGCCTCCCCACAATAACATGAATCATCTTTGGATATTGAAAATCTCTAGGACACTTGTTTCATCACTATGTGTGGAGACTCATGAAATCTACCATCCTTAAACTACAACATGAGCACCACACATCCAATATAAAATATGGTTTTCTATATCATTCACCCCATTATCACTATCATCCTCACCAAAACTATCATCATTGTCATCATTAACACATATCAAACACTACTACCAAATAAACTTTAAAAACATCATTATCATAACAAAATATTAAATATTTATTATAACTACCAATATTAATTTATTCTCCCAAATAATTTATAAAAAATAAACAAGACAACATAATAAAATAATAGTACATATATATTCCACACAGTAACATAAGTATATAGAATTCAGAATCATAGGGATAATATTATAAAGTCACATGCATTCCTCATTTTATATCCTTACTCAACGTTGAAAATATAATCAGATATGAAGCATGTATCCTGAAAAACATTTTAATAAATCCAAACAATCCACCACAATGGATCTCATTTGTAACTCTATCCATCAAAATTAGAATGATTATATGGGATTTTTACTGGATAAAATTTCACCAACAACTATCAACACATCTTATAAGAATCGATCTTCACGTAATGTACTAGAAGTTGAGTGAACTGCGACATATATGCTATAGCCTTCCATGAATATCATATACACATCATTCCCCAAATCAAAAACATATCACCATATTTTTATAGTATTTAGTTCATCTCCTATCCCACTACTGAATTTACTATTACAAAATTACAAACTACATCCCTCTCACCTCATAACATGTTATATAAAATATTTTGTTATTTTTGAGCCTAAATTTAAATAATGATAAAGTAAAATGTTTCATTAATTTATAAAATATCTGAATATATTTTTTTAAGAATTTTTTTTCATATATTACAATCATGAATAGTCTATTTAACTGATTCCAATTTGTTTATAAGCACAAATTAAGTTATTTTACTTTTTATGATACATAATTTAATTTATTAATGATACTATAAATCCAATATTTTTAATGTATTCTTAAAATTAAATAAATATAAATAATAATATAAATCATTGTTCATCCATCTCATTAAATGAAATCAATAATTTATCAATTTCATTAATTAATTATTATTACATAATTTCTATCATGTCAATTATTCATCATAAATAATTTATTTGATCAATTATTTTTTATTAATTATTAAAAATACTATTTAACATATATATTTTTGGATAATAAAAATTATTATTTAATTCAAAGCATTATAAAGAATTCATAGATGTCAATTCTAATAACTATATATCGTAAAAAACTTCATGTCTGTTTATGTTTACAACAGAGTATTCTTTTAAATTATAATATTCATTCATATATTTTTGTTACCTAACTAACCAAACATTCTCAAATGGTTTCTCCCTTGCCGATATATAATTAATTTATAGTCTAAAATTAAATTATCATTACAACTTGTTTTCAATTTATAGTAATACGATATCTCTATTATTTTAACCATTTTAAATCCCCTCTCCATCAAATTAATTTTCTAAACAAAATCTCTTGAAAAACTGCATAATATACACCTAAAATTCATTTCATAAAATATATACAATATCCACCGTATATATCATTTAATATTCTTTCTAATTTACAAAAACAAAATTAATCATACAATTGTTTTTAAAATAAAATAACACATATAAAATAATTGATAGAAATATATTAATTTTTATTTATTTCAAACATCAACATAAATTTATAAATTTTCCAAAATTAAAATATATTTTTCAAATTATCATGGTGGGATAAAAATTATATTTAAATTTTAATAAAATCATCCAAAAATCATTCAATGATATTTAAAATTAATAATAATCATCTGTGGGAATCAAATAATATAATCTTTCAAAACGTCCATAATTAAAATTTAAAGGTATCTAAATTAGAAAAAACATTAAATAATTTAAAAATTAAATTTCAACATCCATAATTATTAAATATTGTATGATCCAAATAACATTTTCATTCAATACTCATCATTAAAATAAAGATCTGTAATAAAATATAATAAAGTAAAATTAAAAACACGGAATAATTCCAAATATGAATCTATAATTCCTCCCATGAAGATATTTCATGTACAACATTAAAACATAAATGATATCAAAAATAAGGTAATGGATAACATTTAAAAATATATCTTTTTCTGATTCTTAAATTCAATGATATACTCCAAAATTTATAAATCATCCATGATATAGTATTTGATTATATTATCAAAAAACAAGAAATCCTGATAATGTATCTAGTGTTGAGACAGAGGCAACACATTATAAAAACAATTGAAAAAACGTTTTGGTTATAACTAATATTCTACTTGCATAACTCAATTTTGGTCATAGTATTTCTACTAGATCTGAGAATCAAAATGGATCACTTTTCAAAGGTGAATTTTCATTTCTATGTATTTTATTTTAATAACACATGACATCCAACCACAAGCCCAATAATTCTTTTCTTTAAATTTATATTGTATTTTTATCAACTATCCATTTTTATCATGTGATATCAAATGAATTAAACATGTTTTATTATAATTATCTAAATTTATATGCTAAAAAATGTATACATATCATGCTGAATAAAATTAAGAAATGAAGGAAATGGTTTATCATTTAATCCATTAGTTTTTCTCAAGATAATTAATTAATGATATATATTACTATAATAAAATTATTATTTATAGAAATAATCAACCATTTAACCACAAAAATATAAAATGCATGAATTTAACATATCCTTCAATATCAAAACAGATTTCATGTTTCATAATCGATATGTGGGTGTTATGTAGTACTATGGAATAAATGGGTAAAATAAATTACATGATTAATGCCATCATAAATATTTTCACTTACCATAATGATTTTATAAAATCCTCATTAGGAAAAAATGAATCATCAGTAACTTAATCACAAAAATATTTTAAAAAATATTATATTGGTAAAAATTTATTAATCGGTAATAAATTAGTTCACATCATCTATAAATCCCTATCCCAAAAAATGATATCAAATCCATTATTTCATTGAGGAAAACTAATAGTTATCTATATAAATTTTTTCGTTCTTCTATATATTCATTTATGAACGATGTAACAACACTAATAGAACATGATAATACCCATTGACCATGAATAATATACATATTTACTTATAAACAATCCTTAATAATTTCTTCAATACCAAGACATTTTTTATGAATATGATCATGAAATTAAAAAATAACCATGATTTATATCATCTCTCTTATACCATAAAGGATGTATAATGTAATTTCCCTCCGCTAGTATAAATAAATGTTGCTGGTATTTTAAAATTATTTTTTTATAAATTTTTTTGAAAAGGTATACATGACTATTATTCATATAAATGATATGAAAATACCATTAATGATAGGTTTTATGCAATATTTATTTTATAATTGATTTAATGAAATTGGATATCATATTATTTATATAGTAAAAAACATTAAAATCCTTATTCTAAAGTAAGTTAACTAATTAAATATGTTAAACTTTATCCTTCTCATCACATGAAAGATATTTTTTATTATATTAATAGATTATAAAATTTATTTTCGAGAATATACCTTCAAATATACAACTTAGTAAAAAATATTCAATAACATTCATAAAATTTTATTATATATAATTATATATTTTAATTTCTATCATCCATTATGATTAAAATGAATCCCCCTTTAATAGAATATTTATACCATAAATTCCCAATGTTATATATAATTATAATAGTTTTTCCTAATTTTGTTACTGATCATTGTTATTCTTTATAAATATATTAATCTCGATGAAATTTCATTTGGTAGGATGACATCATTGGATCTGGTAGAAATGATAAATATTCAACATGAATTTCACAAATAAAATGACAAAACTCTTTCTAATTTCATCCATTCATTGAAAATTAATAATAATAAATAATATTTATATTTATATAACAACATTATATATAATAATTAATGTTTAATCTTTGTATCACATTTTATTTATTTCATTTATTTACTATACTTTTCTAGTTTATTAATTTTTAATTTTCTTCAATGCGAATAATATAGATTGAAATATTTAAAAACAAGGAAAAATCTATATAGGTTATTTTAGTATATTTTTTCTATTTATATCTATATTAACAATTACACAAATAACAATCACTATATATTACGTTTGATGTTATCTCAAATAATAGAAAAACTAGAAAATTATCTTTAATATTTTTTATATAAATAATCTAAATTTTAGGTTACTTTGGAAATTAGTTATCATAATTACAAATAAATATTTATATATATAATGTTAGGTAATGAAATAATCAATTTTATATGTAATACTCAATTTTGGTTGTAAAACAATCAATTTAATTATCTTAATAATTATGTGAAATAATTATTTTGATATCATTTTATACAACATATATAAGAAATAAATACAAGATCAGATGAATTAAGTTGGATTGATAAAATTGGAATTAAAACAATTTTTTTAAAAATGTAGTATGCTAATTGTTATCTAAAAATAATTCTATATATTGAGAGTTATGGTAACTTGAAACCACCACTAACAATATATTGATTATCGAAAAAAATATGTAATGTACTATTTAGTATATTAATATATTATTTTGTTTACCTTAAATAAATATCATGTTTTAACCTGTATTAATAATAAAAATAAATTATTTTATAGAACAAATAATTAAAAATAATATACCAATATTTATATCCCGAAATTGAACCAAAAAACCACTTACATTCAATACACAATAAATATCTCATATGCAATAAAATATATCATTCCCTTTTAAAATTAAGAATATAAATATTATTAAATTAATAACCACAAATAATATATATCCCTGAACTAATAATCATTCCATCCATATCGAAACAATTAAATTTTCCTTAAATGGATTTACAACCCTCGGGACATCAATATTTCAACCATTAATTAGCTATCCAAAATCATGCATAATGAAATTATATATCCATTACAAAGTGTTTATCAAATAATAGATAGATCAATGTAATATCTCTATAATGTTTTATATCCATATATATTGATATTTTTGTACTTAAATTTATAAAATTTCATTCATAATAACTATATAACTATTAGTGGATTTGGTATTAATCCACAAGGAAGGTAATTATCAGTGCATACTATAGAAAAAATAAAAAAAATTAAATAACACACAATCAAGAACAAGATTTCAATAGAAATCATTACGATTTATAGGGAAAAACATTTGAATTAGATAATGAATTAAATGAGATGAAAACATAATAGATGTCTGCCGATATGCAAGTATAAAACATGGAAACATGCATTGTGGTAGAATTTCTATTATCTATTAAATTTGATTGTCTTAATTTTTAAATATCTAATTATGTATTATTATCATAAATATGTATATAATATAGACTATTAGGGATATTGAAAAAATAGATTCATCTTATGTCCCTCGCTATTATGATTCCATTCAATTATAATGTATATAAATGAAGATTTATATTGAAATGATAATATTCAAAATATGAACAAAATAACATAATCAATATAATTTCCCCACTAAAGGTATATTTTGACATCATTTTAAATAAAAAATATATTTTTATTCAAGTCATGAAGGGTAATAATGAAAAAGACATGCAATATTCCCCATCTCTCCCTGTTGATCTTTATATTCTTCCATGTTGCTTCTCGTACCCTAGAATACATCACCTCTACTCATTATTATTTTATGCTATAAAAAATCATACATTCACTTTTCCTCTAAACATGTTCTTTTTCCATTTTATTTTATTTATAAATTTTAGAATTACATTCAATTTCAAAACTCAATAGATCCTATCTGTGAGATTATTTCTACAAAGGTAATCCATTATAATTCATAAAACCCCATATTTTGAATTGGTCAAAATGTAGTTAAGGGAGTCAACAAACCCACATGTTCCATCCCATGATAGAAATAAAAATGAATTTTTATTCTCTCCAATATGAATAAACCATTATAGAATTTTAAAACAATCCTGGGGAACATATGGAATACCATAATAATCTCAAAAAACCTAGTTGAAGCTAACATTATTATATAAATTAGGGATGCAATATTTAAAATCATTTTTTTAATATTAACATATCACTTATTCGATACAGAGGTTAAATCATTGATGTATAGTCCTTAGATGAATAAGTATAATCAACCTAATGTTGGATTATAGGTATTTTTCCGTGACACTAATTAGAAAACATGTAATTTAGGTTCAACCGTAATTCATGATTATGAAAACAACCTGAAAATTTCATTTAATAACTACTTCAAAAACGTGGAATGTGTCAAAAATTGAATTTAGAGCTATTGAATTGGGGATTGAAAAGTTTCATATATCCTCAAAAAGTAAATTCCATGATATTAATCCATAAAACAAATTTTCAGTATCATTATTGGGAAACAATTCACTCAAATAATAACACATGTAGGATTTTATCATTTTCTAATGAATTTAAATGAATGAAAAATTATGATATTTCATATCCATTAATGATCTCAGACATTCCTTTATAAAAATTCAACAAATAAAACCAAAATCATCATTATTACTCCTTCATGGGAAATATTCCCCTTTTAAAATTTGATAATCGACAAAAGTCTCAAGCCCATGTTTTTTAATATGATATGGGATTACTATAATCCCTAAAAAAATTAATAATTAATCATGTCATTTCTATCATAGAATGAATTTAATTAATTTTTGATGAGTTCAGAATACATGTTAATAATAGTAAAGACTAATGCAAATTCAATCCCTCATCTTCCATAATCATTTTCTCCATGATCATTTCCCATCGATCCATAAATGTTTTTTAAAATTCCATGATACTTTGTCAAAAACATTTTATCATGATCACCTTATATGTCGATCAGCCTCATCAACATTGGTTTTCAGACATTCTTCATCAGACTCAGGTTCAAGTTTTCATGATGTAGAGCATGAAACAGTTGAATGGAAATTTACAGAAGGTCAATAAAATTCTCCTACCTTGTGGAAGATCATATTTTATTAGTTATGGTTAATTTTAGTAGGAATTTTATATGAATTTTAAGAATAAGAAAAATAAATAAATTTCCACTAAATTATTAATACAATATCTTGCATCATCACATACTATTAATAGATCATTATAACAGTCAACAACCCTTCCTCTCAAATTCTCAGGGTTATGCCTATGGTAGTTCAGTTTATTAATTGACAATTTCATATATGGACCACTCAATAAAAATTAAGAATATAGTAAATTCTTTTATAAATCACATTCTTATAGTCCCAATGATCATTTCATATTATATTTTTAGATAATTTGTATATAATTCATGAATTCAAAACCAAAATAATTAAATGTGGGAAATACTAAAATAGTATCCATTTCATTCATACTAAAAATTTAATAAATAAAATTTTAAAAAAATTCATAAATAATCCTCAAAAAATTCAACTTGGATTCTTCTTTTATCATACCCATCCATAAACCCTATGAAATATATTTTAAAATTTGGATGATCACAAAATAATAGTAAGGGATATAAATATAATGAAATAAACCATTAGTCCAAAAATAAATATAAGTATATGAAATCTTGTCCACGAATACATACTTATCACCCATAAATATAGTATCCATACATGTAATAAAACATGATATTTCCATAAAAATATAAAAATAAATAAATAAAACATATATGTAAAATTGTTAATTTCATACTTAATATTGTAACCCTCACAAATACCTTATGATTTGTAATGGTCATATAGAACCTAGATTGTAAACCTCATTACTACATTAGGGTGTAACCATCATAGTTACACATGGAGTAACAATATAGCTGACCTCCGAAATAAACAGACCCAGTGAATTATAGAGAGATATAGGTCCAAAAATTCATCATAAACAATGGTACGTGACTTTAACATATTCATTAAACATGATTTCTTACATAAAATTTCTTTTCAATGTTGGAAAAATATAATTTAAAAGTGTATTTAAAAAAACACTTATAAAAATCAAATTACTGATGAAAGTTTTAATCAAATTAATGGAATATTTATATTCATTATATATACACATAATATAACACAATATAACTAAAAACATTTCGAAAATAATATTATCCTAAAAAAATCAAGGGAGAATAAATTTAATCCCAAGAATGGAAACTGGGTTACGAATTCCCTTACCTCAAGTTCATCTTACTTAAAACATTTAAAAACTTAATGTTTAATGGTTTTAAGAGTATTATAAATTTATTACAGAACTATACTCAAGTTTATAATATGTACATGATCTTGTTATGACATTTTCTACCAATTTATTAACAATATTATGTTATTTCAATTATTTCACTATATTTTTTTCATGGATTCCTTGATCGTTTCGTTGTGAGTTTTTATTTTCAAATGAAAATAAAACTCAAGAAGTGATAAACTATATATATTATGTTTTTAAAAAAATTATAACTGAACTTAAACTTCCTATTATTTCGGTATTATGAAATGATAACTCATCATCCGCAAATATGGTGAATTGACACACCACTGATGATGATTACATTTTTAAGAATAAAAGACTAAAATCATATATTAAAGTATGAGTATACCATTTATCATAATAAAATCCTATTTTATATATGATTTTGGAATTGTAATGAATCAGTGTATTTGAGGAAGACAAAGGTAGAAGAGCTGAACAATTTTATAGCAGAGAAGAAGGAATTATACCCTATGAAAATTTCCCCTTGAGAACCACCTTCAGGATCTTTGAAGTAATATTTTTGTGAAAATAGAAGAACATGATTGTGTAAAAGGATAGAGATGAGGGAATTTCGTAGTGTATCTTATATTAAGAAGGATCATGGTGATGAAAATTTGTGAAGGAATAATCCTCCTTTTATAGTTGAGGTTAGGGGTAATTTAGGAATTAATTATAATATTAAAATATATTAATTCTAATATAGGGTAAAATAATTTAAATATGGAGAAAAAGCATCAGATATCGCATTGTAGGCCAAATATTTTTATATTTGATCTTTTTCAAAAAAAAATTGTTTTATATGTTTTAATTAAATATTATTTTCATGAAAAATTATTTTTTAAAATTTATCACTATTCATAACTTTTGAAATTAAATTCATCAAAACATTAATTCAATTTCAAATAAAAAAATTATTATATATTATACTCATCTTATTAATCTATAAATTTATCAATTGTCAAAAAAATGTAAAATTATATTTACTTTGTTATTTATAACATCAGAAAATTTATTTATTCATTAATGAAATAATTACTACATCATAATTGTTTGAGAAATTAAGGTAACTATTTGTTCCCTAGGAATTAAGAAAATCAATAAAAAATATAATATCAATATATTTCCATATATTATTCTAGTTCAAAAAATAATTCATGAAAACATCTTATCAAAATATTATACATACTAAAATTTATATTGTGAACAACTTGAATTATGTTTAAATAAAATATTATCAAGGGATTAAAGAGATTAATGTTGGTAAAAAATGTCTCAGATTCAAATAAGAACATGATAATTGTTTTCAATTTTTTATATTCAAATCTGTAACAAAAATTGGGGTCATTTTATAATTATTATAATTTTAATAAAAACATTTCATTTAATTTTTATGTGCTTCTAAAAGCACTACATTAAATTTTCACAAGAAGTATTGCCAATTATTTCATATATAAAAATTAAAAATAAATTACCACCATGAAAGAAATAATTGGTTTCAAAATTCACATTTATATTCGTTCATTAATTAAATTTAATTATATCCATGTACTGAAAACTTCATTAATTTGTTATACTATATTTTCTTTGATAATAACACTATAAATGGATAAAGGTCATCCAAGTGGCTACAAAATGTCCTAAAATAGACCCAATGATGCTTTTGGTTGAACTACACTAATCCAATCATATTAGGAAAACTGTTATTGTAATTTTATTTTATTATAATATTATTTTTACCATTAATTTCCCAATTTACCATTAACCATGATATATAAAATAATAAACTAAATTTTCAACAAAAATTTATCTGATCTTATTAAAACATAATATTCATAATTATAAAAATATTGTATGAAAATTTTTAAAAATTCATTTATCATAATTTGTTATAATTAATTTTAAAAAATATCTTATTTATGTATTAAAAAAATGGGTTTTCAGATTAAAAATTTTCAAATGTTCATGAAGTCAGTATGTCAAATTTCAATGTAAAATTGATTCCAATGACCTATGTTATATTAAATAATAATATATAAATAATTATTCATTGAAACTAATTAAATTTTTTATCTATATATTTTTTTTTCTAAAAATAAAATTTGAACTAAAATGTAGACGTATTAAAAATACATTAAAGATTGAACATTTTTCAAAAATTATAAAAACATCATTAAAAGATAATTGCAATATGATGTATTCAAAAATGAAATTTGTTTCATCAATTTAAAAATAAATAATTTTAAAATAATTTTTTTAATAAATAACCCTATAATAAATTAATTTTTAAGAAATAGTTATGATAATGAAAATAAATATATAATTTTTTAATACTAATAAATATATAAAATCTTAATTATTTTTTTACTTGGGTTTTTACATTTCATCAATTTGTCTTTTGTAAGAGATTTAGATGTATGGAATTCTTAATATAGGATGGATT
This sequence comes from Viscum album, assembly GCA_963277665.1. Taxonomy (NCBI): domain Eukaryota; kingdom Viridiplantae; phylum Streptophyta; class Magnoliopsida; order Santalales; family Viscaceae; genus Viscum; species Viscum album. Next base: position 1,404,123,582 of record OY728155.1, read on the forward strand.
TTTTTGTTTTATTTAGTCACATACTTTTTAATATTTTAGCTACCTCGTGGTAGTTAGGTTAAGTGGCCATCAATTAGTATAAAAATTTTGAATCTCTATTTCAATATAATAAATGTCCTTAATGATATATAAATTAATAATAAAAACAAAATTACAAAAAATTAATGGATTTATTTTTATAGATTATAATAATCGAGTAGATTTTCAAAAACCTGAACCTTTAGACATGAAATTATTATATATTTCAATTAAACACCAATAAAGAGAAAATAAATTCATTTATGTTTTTTTAAATTATAACACAAATAATTGTAGAGAATAGAACACAAATTACACATTATTTTTCCATTATTTTGATACAAAATACATGAAATTTATTTTTCAAAACATTACAATTTTCATAATTATTTTGGAATAATACAAAAATATAAATTATAAAACGATTGGATTAACCACATCATTATGTTTTTTGACACAAAATTATTTTTTTATAAAAGGAATGGATGTTAATTACAAAAAAAATTAATGAATTTGGCCCCAAAATCATAACATTAATGAAAATATCAATGGATTTTTTATTCAAATCAAATTTATTTAATATTCAATAATAATCTAGTAAAAAATACATTTTGAAATTAAACACTCCTCAAATTTCAAAAATATATTTGGATAATGTACATAAATAATATCCACATCATATTCTTAAACACATAACATATTTATTATCCATAAGGAATCATGTTTTACAACTTCTTTTGTAGAATATATATAATAAGGGTAAAAAATGAATTTCCATTGAGAATAAATTTTCAATGAGTTTAATCCACATAAAATAATTTAAGTAGAAAATGGAATGAACTATTTTAAATTGTTGATTTAGTCAATGGTTTGTATTTTTTAAAAATCAATAGTATTTAATATTTTTTCAAGAGTTAAAAAACAATACATTTCTTTTAAATAAATTTATATAGGCTAGTTACACATAATTAGGAATCTATAATAAATATAAAATCAATATACTGAGAATGAGATAGTAATTAGAACGAAAAAATTAATAACACATCCAGATTTAAGTGAATATTTAATAATGATCTGATCATATATTTGGTATTAACTTCCATAGGAAATTTTAATTAATACCAAAAAAAGTTTAAAACAAAATAACAAAATATTAAAACCAATTATAATCTTGAATACCTCTCATTATGTATAACCAAAAATCCATATGATAGAAAATAAATTTTTCAACCAAATGAATATCATGATAAAGTAGAAAATGTTACTTATAATATTTTAGAAATCAGATCTCACATAATATAAAAATTATGACAAACTAAATAAGAAAATTAATGCTTGAGGATAATGAAATTATTAAATTTGGTGATTGTTTTTTGATGTTTTATGAATTAAATAATAGTTCAATACATATATGTCTCATCCACCACACATAAAAACAATCATTTTCCACAATGAGAAATCCTAAATTAAGTGATACGTTCCAAAAAAAATTTATTCAAAATGAATCAAAATTGATTAATGCCTATTTTTTTTTTGAATTTTTAAAATTCATTTAAAATAGAATTTGGAATAAATTTAAAATTTCTAATTAATATAGTTTTTAATATTATAATGCATTTTTTCCATAGATAAAATAATTTTCTTTTTTCTCAATAAAAATCAATTTGTACATTATTTACAATTTAAAACGACATATTCAAAAAATTAAAACCACAATAAACATAAAAAGGGGAAAATGTTCCCCCACACATAGTATTATATAATTACAAAAACAACCTTTTTAAAACTGTCAGTGAATTATTCAAGAAGACTTTGAATTTTTTTTAATAAATAATGAAAAATAAGACTCACATTATAGTGTTTCATTAACCAATATAGTTTATTCATACTCTCATCATATAATTATCTTGATGTAACATCCTCTAGTAAATTATTTTTAAATATTTTAAAATATAATAATGAACATGGGATTGATGAATATTGATTTCAATATTGAACACAACTGTAGATAATGTTTATGGAATTTTATCCGTATTTTTTGGATAAAGATTACGATTTATAATGGGATTTATTGGAATTTTAATTATAGTGTTTAAATTTTTTTCATTTGGTGTATATAAAATATTCTAATACTTCTTATAGATTAGTTGAGAAAAAGTGAAATCATAGAATATATGAAAAATATTTATTTTTAGTCAAATTAAATAAAAACATACAGAATTACCATTGGTTGACTCCCATGATATACTATGTTTATTTTTCTTTCCTAAACACAATGAATTATCAATATTTAATTATATAGAAACTAGAGGGTTCATTTTAAAACACTTTAATGTAATTTTATATTTATGAACACTAACAAGGAATAAATTGTTTTCATCTACTAATGGCTTCAAAACATCGTCGAATATTTCTCTAAGGATGGTGAAATTTCCATACAACATATATTTATGAGTTTGTGGAAATTGTATACATCTATAACTGAAAATAAAGTCATTTTCACATTGAAATGGCCCAGACCCACCTGGTTCATTACTTTTCCAAAACATGGCTCTACTGGTTACGGTGGCAACGTAACGGTCGCACACTGGTCATGGTGGCAGCGTAAGGGTGACACCATGACTGTGGAACTGTGAGGGTGGCACTGTGACGGTTGCACTAGTGGCACCGTGACAGTGGCACCATGAGGGTGGCAGTGTGATGGTGGAACTATGAGGGTGCCACCATGACGGTGGCACCGTGAGAGTGACATCGTGACGGTGGCACCGTGAGGGTGAGATCGTGACGGTGGCAATGTGCCCTCACTGAGTGGACTTCATTCTTTTCAAATTCCCGACATTTTCCGCTCCAACAACATATATTTTGATGTAAAAATGATTTAATTCTCTCTTTCAATGAAATTTAAATCCCATAAATTATATCTAAAATCCCCCAAGAGTCGGGAAACCCTTATATTACCAAAACATTTGGTTTTTCCTTATTCTCATGCCCTTCCCCATACCTTCCAGCTCTGCCCTTATTACGTATTTCTTTATGGTTAAAGAAAATTTTTTAACGCATAGTCGTTATGAACACCCCTTCGAGGAGAATTGTTAAATGACAATTAATTTCATCATGTGAAATTAACCAACTGCGTGGGGAACCACGATCCAAATATTAAGCCGTTCAAATTTCCATATCCTGTAACAACGGGATCTCATTCTTATATCGCACGAGAATTCCTTATTCTTCTTCCTCTTGGCTGGTCTCCTTTTCTTCCTGGTGTATTTGGAGTTCCCCTTCGTGAGGGAAGTGGTGCACCTATGCCGGAGCCTTTCTGCTCACCCTTGGAGTCCCCGATGTTCCTCCATTGCAAGTCACACATCCCCAGTTCATGGAGAATGGAGAATAACATTGATCCTTGATCAACCAATTAGGGATTTACCTTCGTCTCTCCATACTGTGTATAATGCAGGGTGGGTAAGCTAATGATTCTGAGGGGATGGATGAAACTGAACCATAACAAAGATAATAAACAGACGGTTAAATAATGATGTGGTGTGTGTGAAAATTATGATGTACTATTTTATAATTTCTATATGTTGTGAACTTTATGGTCTTATGATCAATGAAGATCATGGTCGTTTGTGGTCTATCCTTGCGCACTAATGAACCCTTGTATCCTGTGATGATTATATAACTGTAACATGGAAATTGGTTAATCACCTAAACTCGGTTGGTTAAATGTATACCCAGTGAACATCAATCCTTGTGGGGTCACCCTGGTTAACAAACATAAATAAGAACCTAATTAATGATGTGATTGAACCTGAGAGTTTTCCAAATCAGTTTTGGTAGTTGGTGTGTTGTTCTGTTTGAGGCTTATTGGGTGATGTGGATAGGGATGGGATCCTCTATTGTGGCACAGTTGTTGGTTCTGAATCTGAAGCTGTGTGGGGCTGTATCTCGAGGCTTGGTTTGGTTCCATTACATTAGGGGATATCATTGATCCCTTTGTTGTTGTGACTTCACAATAGAACTTGGTGTGAATGCTTAAATTGATGTTTGGATATTTCTCTTTCTATGTCTTCTAGTTATGCCAGTTAGTTTACCAGTAGTGAAAAATTCACCTAAATTGAATCATTTGAACAAGAAATGAAAAGTGGGTTAAATGGGGAATTGTTTATGAGAATGATTTGTGACAAGGACATGAGTGTTGTGCCTTTCATTTATGAATGAATAGTAACATGGGTGTTTTTAATGAAGTTGGATTTGGAAACCCTAGGTTTGGATGAGTTCTTGTTACTTATACATATAATTGTAGTTCTTATGTTTCTTATTCGCGCCCCACCCATGTTGAGCACTTAGTTCCGAACACCCCCATTTCATGAGGGAGGGTGTTTTTCCCAACACTCCTATGAGTAGCTGGTTATTATCTCCTTTTCTACTCCCTTTCCTTACTATCCCAAGACTCTTCGGGCAGGCTATGATGGCCTGAGGTCCATTATAGCCCAAGATTCTTTGGCCAGGGCAATTTTGGTGGTTTCCCAGGTGTGTGCGGGCTGGTTTTTTCCCATGTGTCTTTAGGATAAGGCCTAGGTATCTTAGGGCATGGTAGTAGTTGTTCTAGCCTAGGGTTAGAGGGCATGGTTTCATGTGGTTGTTGTGGACCAAGTTTTTGTGGTAGGGATGTGTGGTAGTGATGGCCCAGGTGTGTGTGGGCGGGGAGTGGCAGTGAGACCGCAGTGAGAATGGAGGGAGAGGTTCGATGCATGGGATGTCTTCAATAACCAATGGGAATGTGGCGTGGGGTACCCAAATATCGATGTTCTATTACTATACATTACTTAAATTGCATTATTTGGGGAGTGTGACTTGGAGAGGATTGGGTGGATAGTTTTCCTTTTTAGGTGCTTTAGTTATCCCTTTTCTCACAGGTCATTAGAATTCCTCCCCACTTGTGCGTGAGTGTTTTTGGTTATCACTACTAAGTATACAGGTATGCTCACCCTACATATATAAAACTGTTTTTAGGTTTCCAGGAGGACATAAGGGATCATGTAGTGTCATACTAGTTCAGTCATTGGGACAATTGTTTTTGCTGTTTTTATTTCTTTTGGTACTAATTTTTGGGGTTTTTATTTACATTTGAATCATTTACTTTCGTAAAATTTATATTGGAATGGTTTTCTTTGGATGTACTTTTAACCCCCAGTTTTTGGTTTTGTTGGGATTTACTATCTTATCTCCCAATCCTATTAAATAAAAAGGTTAATGACTTTCATCTTGTGTGTGATTCTATACCCTTGGTGCTGGTCACCAATCTGAGACCTATTGAAGGCAGGTCTTACGGGTCATTATCTATCCTTTAACATTAAGAAGGAAGATTCTGGAAATTTGTTGTCCCTTCCCTCATAATGTTGAAGATGGGTCATGACAGAATGGTATCAGAGGTAGAAGGTTGACAGATATGATTGAGTTTGGAGTTAGGCAAAGTGAATATTTCATGGGATGGTAGGGAAACAGTGTTGGAAAATCCTGATGCGTGAAATAAGATTGGAAAGACCTGCTAGGACACGAGATTTTAGGGTCCCCTCATGATCTGATGTAAGGAATCTGGTCCTACTAAATGACCAAGAGAGGCTAAACTGGTTGCGGGGTCGAAACCATAAGGAAGGCACATGCATCATATTGACTTTTGTTCTTATGTTTCATGGGTATTTTGGGGATTTAAAATGAATAAGAAGTCTATGAAAATTTATGAACAATATTCTGCACTACTCGGGCTTAGGCATTCCATGTTTAACTTGCAGCTATGGCACCTGGGATATGACCACAATTAGTGAGTGTGATCGTGGCCCAGGATGTTGACTTGGCTGATCGATAGACGGATGACCGAGAGGAGGAGGATGATCTGTGGTAGAAGACGCTTCGTGCCTTTCAGTGGTAGACCCTCAGGAAGTTTGAGGGAAGCATCTCTGACGTAGAGGCAGATAGCTGGTCATAGCTTTCAACTTGATCTAGGCTCCGATAAAGTACTGGGTTTTTCTGGCTATAAGCCAGATGTGGGGAGCAGCGCATCAGTGGTGGATGCTCTATCTCGGGCGGAAGACGTAGGCTGAGGTTACGTGGGATTACTTCGCGAAAGAGTTCCGGGCAGAATTCCTCTCATCCACGATGAAGGCTGAGAAGAGGCACGAGCTACTCTACCTCTAGCAAGGGAGCATGTCAGTGAGATAGTTAGGGATCATGTTCAAGGATCTCCTCCACTTTTCTTCAGACCTCTTTCCAGATGAGGAGTCACAGGTGAGATATTTGGAGGAGGCACTTCAATCTTCCCTTTAGTATGTTGTTACTTCCTTCACCCTACCGAAGTACATGGAGGTACAGAAGAAGGCTGAAGTAGTTGAGAGGATGCACACACTGGGATGTGTATCATGAGAGGTAATCTAGTTAGGCTCGTTGAAGGGGAAAGCGGTCAGCAGCAGACCTCCAGTATCCGGGCCCTCTAGGTTTTGACCAGTAGGAAGCAGGCCTCAGTAGTTCTAGTCCCGATCTCCATGACCTCGCTCCTTCCTTTCAGGCCCAGGACCGAGGTTCTTTATATGTGGAAGTCATGGGAACCTTTGGAATCAGTTCCTAGATAGAGTTCATTATAGTGGGGGTGGCCAGGTTCAACACCCACCTCAACAACATCAGTTTCCAGCTTGACCCTTTTCAGCAGCAGGTGCAGGGGATGCCAGCTCCCGCTTCACCGAGGGCAGACATTGCAGGAGGAGGCCGACCTCAGGGCGCTTCTCTGGGACCTAAACCAGGGAGTGGTCGGGGAGGTGTCCGAAAAAAGTGGAGGAAGGGAACTAGGTGTGGACCGTTACACAACGCAGAGGTAGTGGTTCCAGCATGGTCGGAAGTCGTTTGAGGTACAATAAGCCTGTCTAGTACTCTTGAAAATGCATTGTTCGATACAGAAGCTTCACACTCCTTTGTTCCACCCAGTCTGGCATGTGCTCTCTGTCAAAATGATGAGAGACATCCAGTGCCCCTGGTGTTGAGTACACCAGTCAGAGGTCAGACTGACTTGTTTTATGTTTGTTGAGGGTGTATACTGATAATATGGCCACAATAGTCGATCGGGGATCTTCTACTATTTCAGATACATCCATACGATTTCATCCTAGGAATTGACTGTCTGTTCTTGGTATGTTCCATTATTGACTGCTTTCGAATAAGGATAGTTTTTTTCATATTTGGGTGGCCGACGTGTAACCTTCATCGGCGATTGGGGGTTTCCAGAAAATCAGCAGGTGAGAGGAGCCCCTCCTTTCCTTGTTAGCGAAACAATTAGTGGATTCAGTGGATGCAGAAATGGTGGAATCCCGAGGGATCGTTAGTGAGTTTATGGACATCATCCTTGATGAGTTGGCGATGCTACCCCCTTGACTTGCTTTTGACTTTGGGACAGACATGCATCCTGGTGGTTGTCCGATTTTGATGGATCCCTACCAGATGGCACCTTCTCAGTTGTGGGAGTTGCAGATTCAAATTAAAGATCTGATGAAGAAGGGTTTTGTTCGACCATGTGTGTCACATTGTGGTGCTTCAGTCTTATCTGCATAGAAGGCAGATGGTGGTCGGTGGCTGTGCATAGACTAAAGGAGATTGAATCAGGTGACAGTCAAGAATCTCTACACTCTTCCATGGATAGATGATCTCTTTGACCAGCTGAGGGGAGCAGGTTGGTTCTATAAGATCTATATGTGGTTTGGATATCACCAATTGTGGGTGAAGGAGGGAGATATCTCAAAGACTGCCTTCAGGTGTAGGTATCGACACTTTGAGTTTGTAGTCATGCAATTCGGTGTTACAGATGCACTAGCTGTGTTCATGGGACTCATGAACTCTATCTTCTGGGAATACCTGGATTGGTTCGTAGTCATGTTTATTGACGACATCCTGATCTACTTAAGATTAGAGGAGGATCATGTTGAGAACTTGAGAACGGTTTTATAGGTCCTCTGATAGCACCAACTCTATGGGATGTTTTCCAAGTGCATGTTCTGGACGCAAGAAGTGCACTTCATTGGGAACGTGGTGTCCAATCAGGGAATAACAGTGAACCCATTGATGGTCGAGGCGGTTGTTTCATGGGAAGCACCCAAGAACGTGGCAGAGGTTCGTAGTTTCCTTGGAGTGGCAGGTTACTACTGAAGGTTCGTACCCAACTTCTCTTGAGTTGAAACACCTTTGACAACTTTGACATAGAAGGGAAATTCTTTTTTATGGGATGGGCAGTGCGAAGAAACCTTTATCTATCCGAAGGAGAAGTTGGTAAGTGCCCTAGTGCTGAGGTTTCCATGAGAAGGGGCGGCGTATGAGGTGTTCTGTGATTCTTAAGGACAAGGCCTCATGTCTGTGCCGATGCAACGACAATGGGTGATCTCTTATGGGTCTAGATAGTTACGTCCCCATGAGCGTAATTATGCCACCCAAGATCTTGAGCATGCGGCGGTCGTGTTCACACTGAAGTTGTGGAGGCATTACCTCATCCGGGAGAGCTTCTTGGTCATCACGGATCATAAAAGCTTGAAGTATATCTTCTCCCAGTGGGACCGGAACTTACGGCAGCGAAGGTGGCGGGAGTTCCTTCAGGACCATGACTTCAAAATTTCTTACACCTCAGGGAAATGGAATGTGGAGGATTATTCCTTGAGCATAAAGTCACAGAAGGATGTGATTCAAGAGTCGGTAGATTCATGGAAGGCAATGGGGGAGTTTGCTTCCCTGCACCTAGATGTAAGGGAGGTTGATGGTAGAGGTTTTCTATTTCAGATAACATTGAAATCCTCTCTCCTATGGCAGGTGGAGGATTCTATGTGGGGAGACATAGAGAGTGAAGTAATTCTTGACCGGGTTAACGAAGGCGATTCTCCGAAAGGGTGGATGAAGGATGATCCAAATCAGATGCTTTTCGAGGGAAGTTGTTTATTCTAAAGGCAATGCACGAGAGATTTCTTGGTGAGTTCCACAACTCACCCATGGCTATATACACATGATCTTCCAAAATGTACAAGGGTCTGAGTAGTCAGTTTTGGTGTCCCGGGGTAATGCGGGCGGTGACAGAGTTTGTGGCCAGGTGCCTAGTCTGTCAGTAGGTGAAGGCTTAACAAAGTGTTCTAGGAGGTTTTTTTAGCCTTTATATGTCCCCGAGTGGAAGTGGGATTTCATATAGATGGATTTCGTCACAAGGTTACCCATGGTTCAAGGAGTCTGCGATGCTATCTAGGTAGTGGTGGATTATTTGAAAAAATCGGTTCACTTTCTGGAGATCAAGGAGTCGAGTGCAGTGGATGCCTTAGCATGGAGGTAAATGGATGTCATGGTGCAGTTGCATGGGGTTCTAAGTTCCATAGACATGGATAGGGATGCACGGTTCACCTCACGAGTCTGGAGAGGATTGCATCATGATTTTGGCACCCAGCTACATCTTAGCACTACTTTCCACCCTCAGACAGATGGACAGATAGAGTGCACATAACGCCCCAGGTAAATAAAGAATATTCCATTTTCATATTTATCATTATTTTTGAATAAAATATTAATATTACATTAAAGGGAATGCTATGCTTGAGGGCGTACCCAATATGCAACAATGAGTTTCTTTGAAATCTTACATTGCACTTTAATAATAAAATAATATTATTTTAAAAGGTAGTTAACGCCTAATGGTTATAATGGCGGGAATAAGAAGAACTAACTAAAAAATTATTATATATTTTTGTCAAATAGTTTTACTTTTATCCAATAAATGTTGGGGGCTTAAAATTCAAATGAATCCAATTTTAATTATAAATATTCTAATATTTTTTAAAAGGTCGATTAACCGCCTTTTGATGGAGAAACCTTTTTAAATATACTTTTTACAATTTTATATGTTGTATTTGACAAAATAAAATCCATTTTTATAATCTGGACATCAAAATTTTCTTTGTGTAAAATTTGGTTATTTTTCCAATAAATATCATTTTTATGGAAAATGTTGCATTTAAATTCAAAACCTCCTTTTAATCTGATTTATTTTTATGGATAGATTATATTTTAATTTATATTAAAGTGTATTTAGAATAGATTTTTAACATTTAATCTAATGGCAGTCATTGGAATTAATTTCACTTTGAAATTGGACTTAAACTAGTGTCAATCTTTTAATAGATTTTATTTCTTAAAAACACGCTATTTGTTTTGACAGTGGGAATTAATTATTAAATTAATTAATGCAACATATATGTTTTGAATTTTTTAAAAATAGACATCATTTTTGAATTCAGGATATCAAATATAGCATATGGTGAATTTTTGGTATTTTTCTGAAAAACTTCAATTTTGATGAATAGTGAAACCACCTAAGTGGTAGTTTAAAAACTGATTTTTCATTTAAATGAAACTTTACCACTTCTGTGATTTGAATTTCAAAAATACTACATACATGGTTTCCATTATGATTTAAAATTTGGTTCAATGGGATTAAAATAATTTTTTTGTGAATAGTAACTTTTAAGTTTTTAATTGCGATTAGAGGTAATTAGTGTAATTTAAAGTAAAAATAATGTTTTAATAATATGAAATGACCTAGACACATGTCCTACCCTCATTTTATGTGTCATTTCCGACCAAGACAATTCATGGGTCAACATGGGGACCCCATGGAGCCACTTTGGTAGCAAAATGACTTAAATAACTTTTTATTTAAAGTTAAAATAAATATGTCACAAACATGAGTTATTTTACTAAAACAATTTTTTAAATGGGGTTATAAAAGTAAAATTTTTTACTATAAATATTCATTAGAAATCTAAAAAGATTTCCTACATCATGATATTTTTTTATAATTTTTATACATTAAATAAATTTATTTATTTATGACACCATGATGATGCAGCAATTACCTCATTAATAAAGGATTTAAATAAAATGAAAATATAATGATAAAACTATAACATAAACTTGTCTAAGACCTATTGGATGAGTATATTTCGAACCCTTAACACCTTATCCTCGAAATAAATAAACGTGGGAACTTTAAAACCCGAAACTCATTTGAAAATAAAGTAACATTTTGTAACTTTCCAAGAGTGCCCCTCCTATCCTCTTATAAAAGGCCCCCACCTCTACCAAATTAACCACACCTCTCAAGCCTTTGTATCATCCAACCCCTGCTCATTTTGTCTCTCCACATCCCTCTTTTACTCCTAGAAACCTCACTTTTGGCAGAAGAATTCCCAAGGAAGCCATTGATCTCAAATCAAAGAGAGATACCAGATTTTAAGGTAATGTCTTCACTTGTGTTCTTTTGTTTTATTTTTCTTCTCCAAACACCGAAACTCTATTTATTCATTTATTTGGTAACAAATACAGTATCTTCAATATACTATGATGTTTTAGTAAAAATGATTCGAGATATACATTCACACACCTCCGTCTAATGGTTAAAGAACATACTGTTTCTCTGGATGGCGAATTATTGCCTCACGAAACAATGATTGTTCAATATTCCTTTAACACCATCAAAGGTTGCCATTAAGATGTCACTATATTTATATATGATATATAATATGTTTATGTTTTCCTTAAGCTTCTGTATTTTTCATTTATGGCATTCCTTAATGGTTTCCATTATGGGTAAACGCAATATCTTCATTTTAGGAAGTGCGGAATACCGCCCCCTCAAAGTGATTTGATTCGTTAATGCCATATTTGGGATGTATAAAGGATGTAATTAATGGCATTACATATGAACGGTACATTTCATTTCTTATCTCCAAATGTTATGTAATATTATAAGTACATATATATAATGGATATATATGTAATATATGACATATAAATTATGCATATCATTCTGGAATTATAATATACATATCTTTCATTTTTTTTTAATTCCATTAATATGACAAAAAATGAAATTAGCGTTAATGCGTACGTACGGCCTACCGTCTCCATGAATGGTGCTTTTAATTTTTTTATCTACAAATTCTATGGAATAGTATAAAATGAATATATAATGGATATATATGATATTTAAAACATAAATACTATTTTGGATATGATGTACCTATAACTACATGGAAAATACTTTTCCAACAAGTTCAATTTTTACTCATGTACTGAACATCGACCAAAACGTCTGATATGAACTCACTTTATTAACCAATTTTTATAACATTATAATATGTAATATGAACTGAATAAAAATATTTAAAGGAGTTCCTTAAGAAATTATAAATTGGCCAAATTTTATTATTCGGGAGATTAAAGAACGGTCGAGTCATGTCAGACACGAGGTAAGGGATCCTACCCCTCTCTTTCCTTTTAAGTACACTCTTTTATGTCATTCCTTTTAAGATCATCTTTCTTATGATTGGGATGTTATTTTATATAACTCTTACTGTAATTTTTTTATGTTCATATGTTGAGAGACCCAATTCTATCTCATCAATCCATTTTGGATGTTTTGAGTGGCGTCGTTAGGCTGCTGAATTTTTGTAAGGGATCCCACCTCTCTATTTCTTTTCAAGTACTCTCTTTTATGTCATTTATTTTATGCTCCATGTTCTTATGTTGGAGGATATTCTTTTATATTCCTCTTTCTATAATTTTTATGTTAATTTGATGAGAGACCCTATTTTATCTCATCAATCCATTTTTGGATGTTTTATGTGGCGTCGTTAGGCTGCCGAATTTTCATAAGGGGATTTTCATCTCACTATTTTATTCCTGTGAGATTCATGCTACATTGGCTACTATTTCCTATTGTGTGGTGTATGTACTGACCATTATTTTACTATTTTTATAATATACTATCATTTATGGGTAGTAACATCTTCATTGTGTGACCCTTATTTCATGGGGTGTACGTTTCAAAAATTGGCCAAATCAGTAAGGGAACCTTTCACCCTCCTCTTTTTAAAAGACTTCTTTTGTTATGTCTTTTAATTTACAAATTTTTATGTTGGGATATGCTCTTATATATCCTTTTTGACTTAAATTTTATGTCCAAGTGATGAGATACCATTTTCTCTCTCATTAAGTAATTTTATGAATTTTAAAGTGACGCTGTTAGGCTGTTGAATTTTACCAAGGGAACTTCTTAACCCAATTTCGATTTCTTTGGGTTCAACATGTAGTTATTGAATATGTTATCCTTTGAATATGTGTGAATGACCTTTGATTGTTTTTCACTTATTACCCACTTATATTGGTTGTATTTATATTTGACACACATAATTATGAGATTGATTTATCCTTAATTTAAGGATACCTACTTTATAAGGGATTTCATCTCATTTTACATTTCTAAAAAGACCTCATTGTTGTTATGCACCAATTCACTCTTATATGGTGTATATATTGTCCCATGGAATATTATATCATGAATCCCTTTATTCTCATGATATTATAATGTTTTGATTAAATGTTATTCCTCAATTATGGTATTCAAGTGTCTCTCATTTTGTTAAAGACCCTTTAACTAAAATATCATTTTAAATGTTTTAATGATTTATTCTTATAAATATTTCTCATTAATATCCATGTTTTAAAAATGATTTTAAGGATTTAATTATATGGATATTAATGGTTTAAAATGTTAAAAACTTCAAAGTGGTTTGGGACACATTGATTCAAAAATCTCTTTATTAAATGTTTTAAATGGTTTTGAAAATGGTTTTTAGAATGGATTCATTATCTTAAAATGTTATATTTTTATTGGAATGTGGGAATGATATCTTTCCATTATGCTTAAGTTATGTGCTATGATTATGTTATGGTTCTTGGACATTGTTTATGAAGACAGTTGGTTCCGTGATAAACTAAGGGCAGGTGAGCCCGATATAGCTCTCCAATGCATTGGGTAATGCGAAAGATTTAAAAGTTAAGGTTTCTCCGAAGAGATTTAGGGAATATACTATGATGGGTATTCCAAACGTAACCAAGATGGTTAATCCCTACATAAGAATGTAATGAATGCCTCATGTTACCTTTATGTCTTATGATTTCTATGATTTATTCATGATTTGATGAGGTATGTTAAAGTGCTTATGTTTTTTGGGTAAAGTATGATTTCATTATTATGTATATATGTACCCATGTTACCTTTCTATATTTTTATATCCCTTACTGAGCTTTTAATGCTCATCCCATGTTTTTGAAATGTTTTTCATAGGTTAAGGGAAAAGTATATGATGTGATGATAGTGTTAAGGAAGTGTCACGAAAGAATCCATGTTTTATTTTAAATATTTTTCCGTTGATGGAAAAAATTAATATTATCCTTTATGTATCAACTTTGTTTAAATGTTGAATGTAAAGAAAGTTTTATGATATAATTCTCTAAAACTCTAAACCTGAAAAGATCCTCAATGTGTAATATTGTAATAACTCAATATTAAGTAAGGTTTAAGGATGGGGCCTTATAGTTGGTATCAGTGGTCTGTTTAGATAACTTTAGAGGTTAGAGTGTTGTTTAAGAAAAAGTGAGAAGTTGTGTATAACCACAATGGTTAGTATATTAGATGGAGTCATCGTTTGTTTTTTGAAAGTTATAATGAGTTTGAGATAACTTGGATAAGTATATCTTGGTGTTCATCTTACTCTTTTTATATGATGATTTTACTGATATACTCACATTGAACTTTTTGGTTTTAGTAAATGGCTGGATCTAGCAGGCACCAAAGTAACAGTGCATCTGAAGAAAACTGTCACAGTTTTATAAAAGAACAACTGAATGATATGGGAGCTGCAATGAGAACTCTTGTGATTATCCTCAACCAACTATCAAGGAGTCATGATCAACCACTTGAACCTTGGAATGTTCTGCAATGCATCATGTATGAGATGACCAATCGATGTGGAAGTTCAGGTAATAATTATAAAGGTAACCATTAGGGATTATATGATCCTTACTTTTTAGGTAAATATGGGTTACCCTATGATATGATGGAAAATGAAAGGCATGAGATAAAATTGAGGTTAAAATATGATATGATTATTTTTGAAGATTTTATCTCATTTTGGGGAATGTTTTAAGAATTATATAGTTTTTGAAAAGGGACAACACGCAGACCGTGTGATAATCCGTCGTGTCGGACAAAGCTGCGGGAATCGAACCCACAACCAAAGTGCGACTGGTATTTATTGCCTACCACTGGACTACGTGAAGTACCTAGTTAGTTTGACTAATTTTTTTTAGTTAGATGATTTTAGGAATCAAGAGTAAGTTTATTTTGGGTTATCTATAGAAATTATTATCCTATCATGGAGGATATGTGATTAGGTTAATTACTTTTAAATATGAGACTTTTAGAGCAACTAATGTTATTTGGAGATAATGTTAATTTGTACCTTGGAAGACTATGTGACTAAATCCTTCAAATATTTGGGTTTCAATCTTAGTTTGGTTTACTTTGAATAATTTTATGGACAAATTGTTTATTGAATGGTCCTCGTTGAACATTGGGTTTTGTTGGACAAATTTTGGAGATTAAGAATAGATTTTCTTTTTATAAAGGGTTACATTTTTCTAGATTATCTGATCTTGTTCTAACAATTTTGGTTTTGGTAATGGTATAAAGACATAAGATATATATAGTTCTTTTTTGTGATTAGGTGATTCTATAGAAGTTGATTAAAGCTCTCTTAATGTAAAAAGTCATCCTAAATACTCATCTTTTGTAGAAAATATGAGTTCGTGTATGAAATCTAGGAAAAGCTGAAAGTCAACATGAAAAATAAGTATGTTTCCTTATGTTTTAGTTTAACTCAAAAATAAATTCCTCAATGAAAAGTAACTTAAAAAAATGTTTTCCGTTAACTTTTCCTACTGGGGAATCCAATACCGTTTAACCCATCACAAGTTTGTGATTTTCTTATGGTTAACATTCTCCTAGACATGTTTACTATCACTCTCCCTCAGAACATGACCCTTTGTTTTTTCCTCCACATCCATGTTTTCCTACATGGAGTACTAGTATGGCTTAACTCGAGAGACCTTTCTACTTCTATCCAATTCTTTTAAAGTGATAGTTTTACTGACTCTTGTTCTGATGTGGGATTTTCAATGAAGCTTCCAACCCCAATTTTAAAATTGCGAGGATGCAATTACCAAAAGGGGGGAAGGATGTAACACCCCAGGTAAATAAAGAATATGACATTTTCATATTTATCCATATTTTTGAATAAAATATAAATATTACTTTAAAGGGAATTCTATGCTCGAGGGCGTACCCAATACGCAACAACGAGTTTCTTTGAAATCATACGTTGCACTCTAATAATAAAATAATATTATTTTAAAAGGTAGTTAATGCATAGCTATTATAATGGCGGAAATAAGTGGAACTAACTAAAAAATGATTATATATTTTTGTCAAATATTTTTACTTTTATTCAATAAATGTTGGAGGATTAAAATGCAAATGAATCCAATTTTAAGCATAAATCTTCTAATATTTTTTAAATGGTCGATTAACCGCCTTTTGATGGACAACCTTTTTTAAATATACTTTTGACAATTTTATATGTTATATTTTTTAAAATAAAATCCTTTTTTAGAATCTGGACATCAAAAATTACATTGTGTAAACTTTTGTTATTATTCCAATAAGGATCATTTTTATTGAAAATGTTGAATTTTAATTCAAAACCTCCTTTTAATCTGATTTATTTATATGGATATATTATATTTTAATTTATATTAAAGTGTATTTAGAATATATTTTTACCATTTAATCTAATGGAGATCATTGGAATTAATTTCACTTTGAAATTGGACTTAAACTAGTGTCAATCTTTTAATAGATATTGTTTCTTAAAAACACGCTATTTGTTTTTAAAGAAGGAATTAATTATTAAATTAATTAATGCAACATATATGTTTTGAATTTTTTAAATATAGACATCATTTTTCAATTCGGAATATCAAATATAGCTTAGGGTGAATTTTTGGTATTTTTCTGAAAAACTTCAATTTTTTATGAATAGTGAAACCACTAAGTGGTAGTTTAAAAATTGATTTTTCGTTTAAATGAAACTTTACCACTTCTCTGATTTGAATTTCAAAAATCTAACATACATGGTTGTCATTAGAATGTAAAATGTGGTTCAATGGGATTAAAATAATTTTTTGTGAATAGTAACTTTTATGTTTTTAATCACGATTAGAGGTAATTAGTGTAATTTAAGGTAAAAATAATATTTTAATAATATTAAATGACCTAGAAACATGTCTTAGCCTCATTGGATGAGTCATGTCCGACCAAGACAATCCATGAGTCAAATTAGGGCCCCCATGGAGCCACTTTGGTAGGAAAATGACCTAAATAACTTTTTATTTAAAGTTGAAATAAAAATGTCACAAACATGAGTTGTTTTACTAAAAAAAAAATTTAAATGGGGTTATACAAGTCATATTTTTTACTATCAATATTCATTATAAATCTAAAAATATTTCCTACGTCATGATATTTTTTTATAATTTTTATACATAAAATAAATTAATTTATTTATGACACCATGATGATGCAGCAATTACCTCATTAATAAAGGATTTAAATAAAATTAAAAGATAACGTTAAAACTATAACTTAAACTTGTAAAAGACCTATTTGATGAGTATATTTTGAAAACTTAGCACCGTATCCTCAAAATAAATCAATGTGGGACCTTTAAAATCCGAAACTCATTTGAAAATAAAGTAATATTCTTTAACATTCCAAGAGTGACCCTCCTCTCCTCTTATAAAAGGCCCCCACCTCTACCACATTACCCAAACCTCTCAAGCCTTTTGATCAGCCAACACCTTCTCATTTTGTCCCTCTACATCCCTCTCTTACTCCTAGAAGCCTCACTTTTCACAGAAGTCTTCCCAAGGAAGTCTTTGAGATCAAATCAAAGAGAGATACCTAATTTGAAGGTAATGTCTTCACTTGTGTTCTTTTGTTTTATTTTGCTTCTCCAACCCCCTAAAATATTTTTATTCATTTCTTTTGTAAGAACTCCAGTATCTTCAATATACTAGGATGTTGTTATAAGAATTATTCAATCTACACATTCACACACCTCCGTCTAATGGTTAAAGAACATATTGTTTCTGTGGATGGCGAATTACTGCCTCCCGAAATGATGATTGTTCAATATTCTTTTAACACCTTAAAAGGTGGCCATTAACATGTCACTATATTTATATATGATATATAATATGTTTATGTTTTCCTTAAGCTTTTGTATTTTACATTTATGGCATACCTTTATGGTTTCCATTATGGGTAAACGCGATATCTTTATTTTAGGAAGTGCGGACTACCACCCCCTGAAAGTGATTTGATTCGTTAATGCCATATTTGGGACGTATAAAGCATGGAATTAATGATATTACATATGATATCCTAATGGAATTATAATATACCTTTATATCATTATTATTTCATTCCATTTAATACAAAAAAAGAAATGAAAGTAGCGTTCATGCGTACGTACGGCTTACCGTCTCCATGAACGGTACATTTCATTTCTTATCTCCAAATGTTATGCAATATTATAAGTACATATATATAATGGATATATATGTAATATATTACATCTAAATTATGTATATCATTCTTGAATTATAATATACATATCTCTTATTTTGTTTTAATTCCATTAATATGACAAAAAATGAAAGTAGCGTTCATGCGTACGTACGGCCTACCGTCTCCATGAACGGTGCTTTTAATTTTTTTATCTCCAAATGCTATGGAATAGTATAAAATGAATATATAATGGATATATATGATATTTCAAACATAAATACTATTCTGGATATGATTTACCTATAACTACATGGAAATTTATTTTCCAACAAGTTTAATTTTTACTCATGTACCGAACATCGACCAAAACGTCTGATATGAACTCAATTTATTAACTAATTATTAGAACATTATAATATGTGATATGAACTGAATAATAAACTTTAAATTAGGTCCTTAATAATTTATAAATTGAAAAAAATTTATTAATCAGGAGATTAAAGAACGATCGATTCATGTCAGACACGCGGTAAGGGATCCTACCCCTCTCTTTCTGTTTAAGTACACTCTTTTATGTCATTACTTTTAAGATCATCTTTATTATGAATGGGATGTTATTTTATATTAATCTTACTGTACTTTTTTTATGTTCATATGATGAGAGACCCTATTATCTCTCATGAATCCATTATGGATGTTTTGAGTGGCGCCGTTAGGCTATTGAATTTTCGTAAGGGATCCCACCTCTCTATTTCATTTCAAGTACTGTCTTTTATGTCATTTCTTTTATTCTCCATGTTCTTATGTTAGAGGATGTTATTTTATATTACTCTCTATGAAATTTTTATTTTAATGTGATGAGACACCCTATTTGATCTCATCAATCCATTTTTAGAAGTTTTATGTTGCGCCGTTAGGCTGTAGAGTTTTCATAAGGGGATTTTCATCTCACTTTTTTATTCCTGTGAGATTCATGCTACATTGGCCACTATTTCCTTTTTTTGGTGTATTTAATGCCCATTATTTTACTATTTGTATAATATACTCTCATTTATGGGTATTAACATCTTCATTTTATGACCCTTATTTCATGGGGTGTACATTTCGAAAGTTGTCCAAATCAGTAAGGGAACCTTTCACTCTCCACTTTTTAAAAAACTTATTTTGTTATGTCTTTTAATTTACATATTTTTTTGTTGGGATATATTCTTCTATATACTTGTTGATTTACAATTTATTTAAAAGTTATGAGATACCATTTTCCCTCTCATCAACTAATTTTATGAATTTTAAAGTGACGTCGTTAGGCTGTCGAATTTTACCAAGGGAACTTCTTAACCCAATTTCGATTTCTTTGGGTCCAACATGTAGTTATTGAATATGTCATCCTTTGAATATGTCTGAATGACCTATGATTTTTTTACACTTAATACAAACTTATATTGGATGTATTTATATTTGAAACACATAATTATGAGATTTATTTATTCTTAATTTAAGGATACCTTCTATATAAGGGATTTCATCTCATTTTACATTTATAATGAGACTTCATTGTTGTTATGCACCCATTCACTCTTATATGGTGTATATACTATCCCTTGGAATATTATATCATGAATAAATTTATTCTCATGATATTATAAATTTTTGAATAAATGTTATTTCTCAATTATGGTATTCAAGAGTCTCTCATTTTGTTAAAAACCCTTTAACTAAAATATCATTTTAAATGTTTTAATGATTTATTATTATAAATATTTCTCATTAATATCCATGTTTTAAAAATGGTTTTAAGGATTTAATTATATGGGTATTAATGGTTTAAAATGTTAAAAACGTCAAAGTGGCATGGGACACTTTTATTCAAAAATCTCTTTATTAAATGTTTTAAATGGTTCTGAAAATCATTTTTAAAACGGATTCATTATCTTAAAATGTTATATTGTTATTGAAATGTGGAAATGTTGTCTTTCCTTTATGCTTAAGTTCTGTGTTGTGATTATGTTATGGTTCTTGGGAATTGTTTATGAAGACGGGTGGTTCCATGATAAACTAAGGGCGGGTGATCCCAATATAGCTCTCCAATGCATTGGGTAACGCGACTGAGTTAAACATTAAGGTTTCTCTGAAGAGATTTAGGGAATATACTGTGATGGGTATTCCAAATGTAACCAAGAGGGTTACTCCCTAGGTAAGAATGTTATGAATGACTCAAGTTACCTTTATGTCTTATGATTTCTATGATTTATTCATGATTTGATGAGGTATGTTAAAGTGCTTATGTTTTATGGGTAAAGTATGATTTCATTCTTATGTATATATGTACTCATGTTTCCTTTCCATATTGTTATATCCCTTACTGAGTTTTTTATGCTCATCAAAAGTTTTTGAAATTTTTTTCATAGGTCAAGGGAAAGGTACATGATGTGATGATAGTGTCAAGGAAGTGCCAAGAAAGAATCCATGTTTTATTTTAAATATGTTTCCGTTGATGGGAAAAATGAATATTATCCTTTATATATCCACTTTTTTTAAATGTGGAATGTAATGAAAGTTTTATGAACTAATTCTATAAAACTCTAAACCTGAAAAGATCCTCAATGTGTAATATTGTAATAACTCAAGATTACGTAAGGTTTAAGGCTGGGGCCTTATAGTGCACCATCCAGACAGTGTAGGATATGCTACGGGCATGTGTTCTGGACTCTGGGGATCGTGGGAACAAAACTTGACTCTGGTGGAGTTTTCCAACATCAATAGCTATCAATCTACCATTGGCATGGCTCTGTTCAAGGCATTGTATGAGAGGTTGTGTCACTCACCCATGTGTTGGACCGAGGTCAGGGAGGCAGGTGTTCTGGGCCCAGAGGTGGTGCAGAGCTGGATGGAGAAGGTTTAGCTTATACGAGAGAGGATGAAGGTGGTACAGGACTTACAGAAGTCATATGCTGATAATAGGAGGATATCCTTGGAGTTAGAGGTCAGGGACCATGTGTTCTTTAAGGTCACCCATCAGAGTGGACAACGAAGGTTTGGTAGGGGGATTAAGCTTTCTCCCAGGTTCGTCATACCGTTCGAAGTGCTGCGGTGGGTCAGTGAAGTGGCTTATCAGCTAGCACTAGCACCGCCACTACTGAGACTACACAATGTATTTCTTGTGTCTCAGCTCTGACTATATATAAACGAAAATTCAAACATTCTTGAATGGGGGGAGATGGATATCGAGGACGACGTGACTTTTGTGGAACGATCAAAGAGTATCATGGATATTGAAGAGAATGTGCTCTGTGGATGGACCATTCCATTGGTTCGTGTGTTGAAGAGACATGATGGGCTTGAGGAAAGTACTTGGGAATGGGAGATAAAGATGCACGACAAATATCCAGAGCTGTTTTGAGTTTTTTTCTGGTTTGTTTGTAATTTTATGTGATGGAACTCTTTACCTTGTTAATTGTGGAACGTGTTTTTTACCTTATTCTATGGATGTGTGTGAAGAGTCCTGACTATGGGGAGGGGAGGACCCAATCCCTAATCAAAACGCATTATGTTAGATGCGATTATTCCCTTGCGGGAGAGTCAATGCCACCCAAAGAGGATAGTATCTTGACATGGAGGAAAAAACTCCCTAACCGATATGACTAGACAACATGACCCTTAAATGTTGCAAGGTTTCTTGAGGGATATGTGTTCCTAGAGGTCGATGAGGTTCACTCCTGAGAGTTATCTTTCGAGGTGGTTGTTTGGACCCCCCCCCCCCTCTTTTCTTCAGGTCTAGTTTTGATTCTCGTGGGCAAGAATAGTTTGAGAGGTATCTAATGTAATGGACCGGACCCACCTGGTCCATTGAATTTCCAAAACATGGCTCCACCGGTTATAGTGTCACCGTGACGGTCACATACTAGTCACGGTGCCACCATGATTGTGGTACTGGTGGCACCGTGAGGGTGGCACCGTGATGGTGGCACCGTGAGGGTCGAACCATGATGGAGGCACCATGAGGGTGGCACCGTGAGGGTGGCACGGTGAGGGTTCCACCATGCCCTCATTGAGTGGACTTCGTTCTTTTCCAGTTCCTCACTTTTTCTTCTCCATCAACATATCTTTTGACTTAAAAATGGTTTAATGTCCTCTTAAAAAGACATTTAATACCCATAAATAATTCCTAAAATCCCCCAAGAGTAAGTCATCCATTAACTTACCAATACGTGTGGTTTTTCATCGGTGTCATGCCCTTCCCCATACCTTCCTATTACACCCCTTTTATGTGTTTCCTTATGGTTAAAGATAACTATTTAATGCATAGCTGTTCTAACCACCCCTCTGAAGAGAATTGTTAAATGACAATTAATTCCATCGTGCGTAACTACCCAACCGTGTGGGGAACCACAATCCGACTTTATAGCCATTCAAATTTCCATATCCCATAACAATGGGATCTCATCCTTATATCATACGGTAATTTCTTCTTCTTCTTCCTCTTGGCTGAAATCCTTTTCCTCCTAGTGCGTTTGGAGTTCCACTTCCCCAGGAAACTATTGCACCTGTGCTGGAGCCTTTCTGCTCACCCTTGGAGTCCCTGACGTTCCTACCCTACAAGTCATGCATCCCCAGTTCATGGCGCGTGGAGAATAACTTCGATCCTTGATCAACCAAGTAGGGATTTTCCATCGTCTCTCCTTACAATGTATCATTCGGGGTGGTTACGCTACTGTTTCTGTGTGAATGGATGAAAAATAAACCTTAACAATGATAATAAAAATACTGTTAAAGAATTTTGGGGTGCATTTGACAGTTCTTTTGTGATCTTTTATAATTGCTATATGTTGTGAACTGTATGGGCTTATGCTCACTGAAAATCATTGTCATTGGTGGTAATTCCTTGTGCACTAATGAACCCTCGTCTTCTGTGATGAATAAATAATTATAACATAGAAATTGGGTAATCACCAAAACTTGGTTGGATAAATGGATACCCACTGAACATCAATCTTTGTGTGGTCACCCCGGTTAATCAAAAGAAATATAAACCTAATGAATGGTGTGCTTGAACCTGGGAGTTTCCCCACTCTGTTTTGGTAGTAGGTGTGTTGTTCTTTTTGGTGCTTATGGGTTGATATGGATGAGGATGGGATCCTCTATTATGGCACAGTTGCTGGTTGTGAGTATGTAGTTGTGTGGGGCTGTATCTCGAGGATTGGTTTGGTTTTCATTACTTTGAGGGATCTCATGGATCCCTTTGTTGTTGTGACTTCACAAGAGAACCAGGTGTGAATGCTTGAATTATTGTTTGGATATTTCTCTTTCTCTGGATTTTGGTTATGCTAGTTAGTTTCCTAGTAGTGCAGAATTCACCTAAATGGGATCACTTGAACATGAAAGAAATAATTGGTTAAATGTGGAATCAGTTTTGGGAATGAGTTGTGACTTGGTCATGACTGTTGTGCATTTATTTTATGAATGAATAGTAACGATGGTGTTTGTACTTAAGTTGTGTTTAGAAACCCTAGGTTGGGATGAGTTCTTGTTATCCATACATATAATTGTAGTTCTTGTGGTTTTTATTCATTCCCCGCCCATGTTGAGAACATAGTGCAGAACACCCCCATTTCATGGGGGAGGTTGTTTTTTCCCAACACTCCTATGAGTGGCTGGTTATTAGAACCTTTTCTTCTCCCATTCCCTAATATCTCAAGACTCTTCGGGTAAAATGTGATGGCTTGGAGTCTAATATAGCCCATGATTCTTCGGGCATGGATGTTTTGGTGGTTGCCCAGGTGGGTGCGGGCAGGTTGTTTCCCAAGTGTCTTCAGGGTGATGCATGGGTGTCTTCGGGAATGGTAGTAGTTGTTCTGACCCAAGTGTTTGCGAGCGTGGTTACACATGTTTATTGTGGACCAGGTGCTTGCGAGTGAGAGGTGTGGTAGTGATGGCTTTGTTGTGTGCTGGCAGGGAGTGTCAGTGGGACTGCAGTGATAATGGTGGGAGAGGTTCGATGCGTAGGGTGTCTTCAATAACCAGTAGAAATGTTGCATGGGGTACCCAAATATCGATGTGCTATTACTATATATTACTTGACTTGAGTCATTTTGGGAGTGTGCCTTGGTGAGTCTTGTGTGGATAGTTTTCATGTCTAGGTTCTTTGGTTATCTCTTTTCTCACAGGGAATTATAATTCCTCCCCACTTGTGCACAAGAGCTTTTGGTTATCCCTATTGAGTTTACTTTTATTCTCACCCAACATATATAAAACTATTTTTAGGTTTCCAAGAGGACTTCAGGGATCGTGTTGGTTCGTACTAGTTCAGACGTTGGGACAATTGTTTTTCTATTTTTATTTCCTCTTGTACTTCTTTTTGGGGGTTTTCTTTTAATTTTGTATCATATACTTTTGTAACATGCATATGGGAATGGTTTTCTTTTTCTATTCTTTTACCCCCCCCCCCAGATTTGGTGTTGTTGGGATTTACTATCTTATCTCTCGATCCAATTAAATAAAACGGTTAATGCCTTCCAAATTTTGTGTGATTTTATACCCTTGGTGCTAGTCTCCACTCCGGGACCTTTTGAAGGCGGGTCTTAGGGGTCATTATCTCTCCTTCAACTTGAATAAGTAAGGGTCTAGAAATCTGTTGTCCCATCACTCATCATAGTGTAGGCGGGTCGTGATGCACATGATTTTAAATCTCCATTTTGGATGATTTAAAGATGAACATCATTTTTCTTATCCTTATATATCATAGAATATTTAATGACCATCCCCTATTGGTATCAAGGTAACTCAACCCATGTATTATCTTTTATCATATTGTTTTAGAATATATTTTGATTTCCATTACTATAAAAATGTTTTAGTTTGAAACATCATAAGATTTATACATGATTATCCAAGAACAAGGATATAATAATAAATTAATCTTGTGGTTTTAATGGTTTCTATTTTTGTCCAAAAATAGTCCTTATACTTCACCAAATTATATTCTCATGAACCATGTTTAGTTTTATTTATAATCTATATAATCCCCATTGTTTTAGTTTCATCTTATCAGCTAGATTTCTGATATAAATTTGTCACATTTTATTGAATACAACGATAATTTCTATTAATATTTTGAACCTTTTATCATAAAATTTAGTCCCATTGTCTGTAATAAATGATTTTAGTACCATTAATATGGAAAATATATTCATGTTAATAAATTTGATCATAATGTTCGCTTGGTGTTTTAAAAGATCCAATGATTATCCCAACATAGAATCATATTATACAACAACAATGATGTACTACATCCACTAAGAAGGAGAAAATGGTCACATAAGTTCCATCCAAAAAACGTAAAAATTTTATATGAACAAAATAAAATTTTGAAGGAACTCTTGCTTCTGATGAATATTTCCTAACCCTTTACAAATATTACAACATGCATCCAAACTCTATGAATCTGTAATGATATTACAAAAATATAAATCAAATAAAAAATATTTCTGTCAGTCCAGTAACATAAATTAATTCATGACCATGGGGTGGAATATAAATGATTACGAATTTGATGAATAAATTCTTCATACACCCACCTCCATAAAATCCCAACCACACACCTTTTAAAAAGAAATTGTTCATAAAAAATAGTTTATAAATAAATATTAAATATATTCATTTTTTATAAATTTCACTGGGAAATAATTCAGTATCAATGAAATTTTCAAAATCTACCTACCATGAAGACTATTTGACTATAATGATAATAAGTGTTTCACTAGGAAAATGAAAATTAATATCCCTTCAATCATTACTTTTATTATTACATTAAATATAAAATTATTTTCCCCCCAAATATCAATCTCATATTTATCTTTAATAATTAAAAAAATTATAAACCAAATGTATCCACATAATCAATGTATCATTTTCAAATTTTTGAGAAAGAATGTATTCTCATTAGTATGGTTATTGAATACC
Source organism: Viscum album (assembly GCA_963277665.1). NCBI lineage: Eukaryota > Viridiplantae > Streptophyta > Magnoliopsida > Santalales > Viscaceae > Viscum > Viscum album. The sequence continues at coordinate 1,404,150,100 of OY728155.1, forward strand.
ATGACCTTATACCCTATATAATATTTCATAAACATATATATAGATATATTTTTAGCTAGAAAATATTTATTTCCAATTGTGTATTTACATAAGGTACTATCTTTTAACTTATTAGCACAATACACCACATGAACCCTCATTTGTCTCCTCTTTCCAAGGACAACTCTAGTCAACAAATTTTTAATCATAAAACATAAATTCAAATGGAAACTATAAATTTATAATACTGATGATTGGTGAAGAAGAGTATTTTTATTTAAAAATTTTGAAGGTTTCAAAACATTCTTCATGAGATAAGAATTTTTTATCTTAACCCAAATGATACAGAAGAGGCCTACAAAATTTAAAATATAAGTTAATATTTTATAATAATAAAAAAAATTGTATATAAAAAAATATTACATTATTTACATTCATAGGTTGAGGAATCATTTGAATGACATCTATGATTTAAATATAAACTAAAATTCCAACCCTATACAACATATTCCCAATATTTATTATATAAGAAATAATTAATCGACATTTATTGTAGTCAATAAAATTTTTTATCCATTAATAATTCATAAATATTTATCACTATTCATCATTAAACTTTCAAAATTACTCACAATAGTGGATAAACCATCCATAAATACCTCTAGGATACATTTATTCATATATAAAATGATATCTATTATACACTATTGAATGGTTATGGGTGCATAAAATTATAAAAAATTCATTCTTCAGTGTGAAAATAATCTAAATGTGAATGTAAATGAGGTTTCTTTCTAATATTATAGTCCTATGAGAATATAGTAATATCCAGAATATCAACCTATAAAAAATAAATAATTATTTCAAATTATCCTATAAAAAATATTAATGAATTTTATATGTTGAAAACCAAGACCGAGTATTCCATAGTCGTTGACTTCTTAATTACCTTTGCATAAGAAAAAATTACTCATGTCTAAAAGGAACGAATAGTTTAGTAGTATTGAAAAACTATATACATGCACAGTTACATTATTAAATTTGATAAATGTAATTATTTTTTTCTAGAAAAGAATGATTCCCTCTATAATATCATTTAATATAATAAATAGTATACATTATAGGTTACATAGGGGGAATGAAAATAATAGTGGCCTTAATTTATCAATAAGGATTAACCAAAATCAATGATATCATTTGTTAATAAGAATAATCAATATGGAAATTTGAAAAATTGAAAAAATATTCCATTTAAACAACATGACTATCAAAATAAGTTATTTGATAATAAATATTAAAAGGTAATTAATTGAAAAACTATTTTATTAAGTCAATAACATAGAACGAACTGAATTCATTGATATTATAATAGTGACAATATCATAGATAATTATAACTAAATTATAATGGAATTAATTTTTTAATTTATGGACACCATGATTTTATGAATAATCATACCAATAATGTCATGAAACTACAGAACAGATTTTAATCTACTAGTTACAAACCCATTGGGTCTGACCTATTTATTTCATGATAGATTACTGACTCACCTCATGTGACTAATGATTCATTGATTAGATATCTATTACCTTTCCCCATTCAATTATTTTATATCTAAATCATTCCTAAAAATAAAATAATATATTTAATCAATAAATAATTTTCTTTATCATAATGAATCTTTATTGGGTAGAGGTTACTTATTTATCAATATTTCTTAAGTTAATATAATAAAATTAAATGTATAAATTATGTGTATTTCATGTATATATTTTAGGGAAAAATCATATCCATCAAAAAATAATATTTTTTTCAAGAGAAAATAAATTTTATATAAAAATGGTTTCAAGAATATGATTGTTTTAATAATAATTTAACAATAATAAAGTAAATACTAATTGTACAATAATTTTACTATGTAGAAATTGTCATCTCAAACCCAATATTTTTTAATAATTAAAATTAAAACATAAAATACATTTATAAATGAATAAATCATGTTATTAAGGTCTAAGTGAACTTATATATAATATATGAATAAATTTAGGTGTATAGAATTAAAATATAAATCAATAAAGGGGAATTTAGATGAAGCCCCATACCACATTGGTAAAATATTGAATCATAATACTCAATGAATAATAAAATCAAATTAAAAATTAATTATCCTTAAATTAATTTTATTCATGATATAAAATGTCTATTGGTTATAATAATCCCCACACACAAAAAATATAGGTTCAATAAGACATACGCCTCACAGAAAAAAAGTAGATAGTAGAAATTCCATTTATCACACTTTATTTTGGAAGAAAATTATTTATCCTTAGGTACAGTAGTTTTAAAAATAATAATTACTTATAAAAATGATATTTATACTAATAATCTCATATATTATTCATACAAAATATATATTTGTTAATAATATTTCATTATTTTCATTATTTGGAGGGTTAATTTCCTTGGTTTCTCATGTGTGTTTCATCATAAAGGATCTAGTTATTTCACATATTAAATATATCCACAAACCTGAAAATAGAAATCATGCAATAATTACCATTTTTCTAAATTAATATTAATTTATAAAACAACAATGAATGATTGTTATAGAAAATGTACTATGATTCAATCATGTATACATTGGGTCATATGTATGCAAGAGAAAAATTTACATTTTTAAATTATCATTTTGGAATGGAGATATTTAAAATTTTTTCTTTATAGAATGATAATAATATCATATAAAGAATTAATTTTAATGAAACATAGTTATAAATATCAACTATTTGTCTTGGTGATGAAAAGAGAGTCACATTACTTTGTAAATGTGGTAGTCCACAAGTACACGAATGATGATATCATCCTTAAGCGAGTGAAAAGATAAAATAAAATATTATTTTCCCAAAATGATAAACATGTAATAAATTATCATTTTTATGTCTTAAATTAAATATATATAAATTTACCTTATCATTATCACCTTCCATGTAAATAGTTAGTGAAAGATGAATCACATCCCTTCACTAGGGAATAGTCTGTTTTAAAGATGAGAAAAATTGTCATATGTCAAAAAATATGGAAAGTAAAAAAATGTATAACTGATATAATTAATCAGGATGTATAAATATGTTATAAATATAATAGATGTAATTTATATCCCTCATCATACCCAACTGTGATTGGTGGTATTAGAAGAACAAATTACTTCAGTTCATGAGACTGTAGTTCACCTCAGACACTAGTGATGATTTTATAACCCATTTGTTGGATATTTAGTGGTATGTAGGTAATGGTATTATAATAACATCATCTATTAATATTTATGATACTTATGTTGTTATGTAATAATATTTTATTAATAATGGAAGTATTTGTAGAATGAAAATAAAAATAAATTAAATGCTCCTTCAAGAACGTTACCTCTCTTTGGGTATCCTCCTTATATTTGAACCCATGTCAATCCTAGGTTAGATTTAAACCCAATGTAAAACTTATTGGGCTATATGATGTGTATTGGTAAGTGATTTGGGAATATATTCTATTAACCAAAACATCAAACTTTTTTTATGAAAAATGGAGATTTGTGGCCTTTTATAGGTTGTGTTAGTGGCACACTTATTATTTTTAATAATGATTCTATCATACCAATATTTGAATGTTTTAAAAAGATTCCAAATTTTTTTATTATAAATTCTAGAAGATATAGGTGTAAAATGGCCATTAAATGTGTTTTGGAGGGTGTTTAGGTCCTTTTTAATCATATCATCATATTTTAATCCCCTATAAGTCTTTTTAACCCTATACAAGAAAAATATTATTACAATTTTCACTACAAATTTTGGACAAAAATTTTGTTGACCAATTGAGAAATTATAATTTATTCATCTTCCAATTATGGATTCCTTTTTTTAATTCAATTATAATAACTTTTAAATTTTAATTTAATATTAATCTTTGAGATTCGTTGAGAAATAAGTTTCGAATGATAAAATGTCGAATGGTTTATAATATTTTTGGATCAAAATTAAGTATCATAATTATTGTAATAACATAAATCCAATTAATTGATATATATTAGAATCAATTTAATTTTAAAACCAATTCATAATATAAATTATCATTATTAATTTTTCAATAAAAAATGTAGTTTGGAATTAAAATTTAGTAATGTTCACTATTCATCCAAAATTGAATCATTTTATGCATTTAAAAAACATTCAACCCATGATAGTTTATATATAGTTATTTAACAAATGTTGTCTATTTTTTAAAAAATAAATTTTAAAAAAGTGATAAAAATAAATATTAAATTACATTTGATAAATGTGATTAAACTAACTTTATGAAAATACTGTTTTTAAGAAATCATATATTTTTTTAACTTGATTTGTTCTTATTTTATTTGTAATCAAATGATATAATCGACTTTCATAATTTAGTTATTACAATTCATAGACTCATATTTTATCATCTAGCTGATACTTATTGTAATAAATATTAATATCTTAGAAATAGTTCACATCTCATTAAGCATGATTAGTGTGTAACAAAAATTAAACAAAGTGTATCATATACATCAAGCTAAAAATAGGTTTGTATATAACCCATGCCCAAAATAATGTTGCATGTAATTCAAGATATTTAAAATATTTAATTGAAATAAAAAAATATCATACCATACCATGTCATGGAATTTTATTTTTTTCTATGATTTATTTTTCAATTACCTATTATGTCGAATAAAATTCTATTATTTTAAAAACATGGGGTGTTACATTATCCTCCACTTAAATAAAATACTAACTCCTAATTTAAGCATTATCAAAAAAATAAATAAATTTTTATTTAAAAATTATTTCTCTAAAAACCACACAGAAAAATTAGGTTGATTAAAAAATCTAATTAATATTAGAGATACATAAGTAATAATTTCAAATGGAAAAAATATAAAAATAGGTTTTTTCAAAGGAGGAAATTGTTGGAATGTGAAAATATGTACAATAATGAAATGAATAAATAATTATGTATATTTATTGAGTTTAAAAATCAAAATAAATTGAATGATAAATGGAGTGTTGAAATACTCAAATCCATTATTATTTGATGATACAAATAACAATTAGACTCCTTATATATGAATGTAATAGGATAACATTTTTCCCCAAATCATTTTATTAAAGATGATGAATTCTTCTACAGTGTAAAAAATTGTAATATAACTTCTTGATATATTTATATTTCATAATTACAATTTTATCCTTTTGTAGTGGGTAGATAAATTTCCAATTCCTCCCACAATCTAATAAATGATTGTACAAAAAATATAATTATATATCTAAATCTATAAAATTTACATTTGACGGATTTTATGATCCATAAAAGCATGGAATTTATTTTCATCTGTCTCAAACTATTTTCCAACCCCTGTGAGTTAGCACATGTTATCCTATATAATAAATTAATATCTAGTCCTAAAAAGAAACATAAATAGCTCATCATAAATATTTATTTATAAAAATATGAACTAAAAATAATGACATTTTAATGAGGAAGACATGTAGGCTAGAGGTTAGTGATAAACCCTTGACACCTTAATATTGTGGGTTCATCTCAACGAAATTTTCAAATGCATCAGTTTGTAACCAGGTATCTGGGTTATCATTTTTATAAAATCATATTAATATAATACTTTTAATGATCCCAAAAAATACAGTGGGCATCCTTGAAGTAAAACAATAATTATTAAAGAACCTTTTTACTAATACTATTAATAAAATTTTTATACAATGCATAATAATATAAATTGGATGTCATTTTAATGTAAATAATGATCATTTTAACCATTAAAGATACTAATACATTTAATCATATACCTATAATAATGTAAAGTAATTATTACTCAAATTATATTTCCACTAAAACAAAAGTCTATTGTAAATGTCTCCTAACACATCATTAATCTCTTTAGAATCCCATCACAATAAACCAAAAAATAAGTGATTAATATTTTTTAATTATGACCAATAATAAAAATATTAACCCATGAATTATATCCACACTTCTAATGTTAATTAAGAAAAATATGATTATAAAATTTAACATAATTCGTAAATGATTAGTTATTGCAAAAAAATTTAATAAAATACTACAATAATTTAGTTATTTAATCACAGTAAAAAAATTCATAATCTATTTTATATAAAATGGGTCCTTCATTGGTAAAGGTTTAAACCGGTTCATTCAATTATATCATATATTCAAACACATAATAAGGGTTTGATTTGTAAATGTGAATTATATTAATCTTATCCATCTAGAGTGTCAAACAATGTGCGTAATAAGGATTGTTTCCATGAACCAGGTGATGATTGGGTTCTTCCGAATGCACACTATTCTAAATTTATTACCTCTAGGTACCTATATTTTATATTCTCATGATATTATAGTATCCAAATATGGATATATTTCATGGAAATTACACATAATATATACATTAAAAAATAATTATGATGTTCTACAATATATATATATATATATTCTCTATTTCTATCATTGTGTTATGATGTCCAAAATATTTATCCCTAAATCCTGGTCCCAAGGGTTCGGATAAACTTCCCTTCAATCCATCATTAATGACCCCAATCCCATTAGCTCAAATCAAGTGTATGATTTATTATATTACCATAATATACAATGAATCTCACCCTAAAGTGAAATATAGTGTCGTAGTATTTCTATACTAGATATATACATAAATCCAATATTACATTTTAAATCAATGATTAAGACAATTTTCTCATGTATAACATTACTCCATCTATGATATCATTCAATATTATACATAGTACACTTCCTGGATTCCTATGAAAGGAATCAAAAAAAGGATGATCTGAAATGATTAGTAAGGGTTATGTACAATATAATCTATCAAGAATCAATAATCATAATAAATATGTATAAGTTAATAAATAAATATATATATTCCTTTTAAATTACATGACTATCGTGATAATATAGGACATAATTAACATGGATAGTTAAATAACTAAATACACATTCCATTTAATCAAAAACATATAATGACATTCTTCCATATATAATATTGTAGTAAAAATCTCATGGATAATAATAACTAATTTATAAATGATGGAAATTCTTAATTTTTTGATTCCATATTATTATCCATCATTATATATCTATTTTAAATACCTTTAACATGATAATTTGAACAAAAATTTATAAAAAAATTCTTTTTAGTCAAATGATTTCAGGTAATCTTACTTATTTTCCTCATTAGACTGCTGATGCATTAATGGAATGTATATATATATGACTAGTTACCACCTATGTCTTTCATTTACAATAAATATTCATACATGAAATAATATATTAAATTAATAAATAAGTTTCTATTTCATTAAGAATTCGTATTGAGTAAATAATATAGATTTGTTAATATTTTGACAATTAACCAATTAACATTAAAAGTAAACACTATATGTTATAATGGGATAGGTTTTCGAAATAATCATATATCTCACTAAAGAATATTTATATTTAATATATATTTCATGTTAATGTAACGACCCGAAATTTTTAATTAATTTTTATTTCCTAATTTTTTGTGTTATTTTAGTTTATACTCAACAAAACTATATTCTTTAATTAATGATGTGAGAATAATTAATGTGATACTATTTGGTTTCTAATGTTATATGGTCGTTGGTCAATATGGCCATTGGAAACTAAATGTCGCAATTATTGTCTCTTAATACAAGTGATCTTGGTTAATTAATACAGAAAGAAGATTTGATTGCCTCATACAGTAGTCTCAGGCCGATCGAATCCCATCTGACAAAACATGGGAAGGAGGTAGCACATTTGGGCTTTGCTCTAAACCAAACCCAATCCCAACTTCATCGTGTAAAGCTGGAGCAAAATCGCCTTTGAAAAAAAATCAAGCTTATAGAAATCACTACCCGGGCAATGTTGGCTGAGCCACCCTCAGAATCCCTCACCTTAGCACACCTTACACTTAGGTCCTATGCTGGGGTTATAAGGGGATATGTAATGAGACTGTAGCTACTATGTGAAATCCTTTGAGATAAATACAATTTTGATCTCTTCCTATCGTGAAGTTTGTGTTTTTTTAAGATACTCGAATAAATATAGGATGTATATTGATGAATTTTGGAAAAAATGGATATTTTAAAATATATATGTAAACCTTTAATAATTAATAATGTGTAATGATATTCAAAAAGTTGATCTTCTAGAAATGTCTTCAGTAAAGATTTAGAATCTAATAATATCAACATAATATTTTGTGAATAGTAAATTATGAATAGTGATTTTATACTTAGGATTAGTAATGTGACCAAATGGATTAGTAGTCTCACTTAAAGAAAGTATTAATATAATTTACCCACCTTGATTAAGTAATGTGATTTAATAAAATATTTAAATAACTGTTTCAGAAATTATTAGTCAAGTATTAGTTTTTTCGGGTGTATAGTGTTTTTTAATTTAAAATTAATAAAAAATAATTATAAAATTATTTTTATAAAATGGAGTTAATTTTTGAATTCAAAGCATCGATATTAGGTTATGATGATATTTGGGGATTTTTCTGAAAAAAATGAATTTTTGGTGAATTGTGAAAATACAGTATTTAGTTTCAGGTGTTTAATGACATCATTAAGAATGTAATATTTCTGTAATAATTCTGTTCTACTTATGAATTGTAAGATAATGTATGAGGTGTCTCTAGTGACCAATAACATGGGAAATACCATGGGCAAGCCCTTGGTTTTTCCAATACCACTAATGAGGTATCCCTTGGCCATTAATGACTTGTCCCCTCACTTCTCCTATAAATACCAAGTCATTACCTCATTCATTTCATTTTAAAATCATCCCCAAAGAATTTCGGGTCTCTTTACCTCCCACGGAGTCCTCCCAAAGTTCCCTCAAGCCTCCCAAGGTCCCAGCCTTCATGCTTTCTAATTTACTCTTCAAGGTAAGGGATCCATTTACCCTCCCCTTTTCAGTCATGAATTCTTTTATGTTATATCATATATTTTCAATCTATTTAGGTTTAGGGTAAGTTTTAATATGTTCCTATTACTTTCCCTTTCATTTACAAATGATGAGAGACATTTTATTCTATCTTAAATTTTTTTTCTGAATTTTTAGGTTATAACGACCCATACTTTACATACATTGTTTTTACATCTGAATTGAAGCATACTTATTACAACATATAACAATACCATAAAAGGACCATATAGGTATACTGTCTTTAGAAACTGGGAAACATAAACAATTGGTTCATATATCATCTACATTTTCTGCCGCTTATTTCATCATATCTAGAATACCTTTTTGGCATATCCTACTTAATACCCTTCTTCCTGGCCTGGGGAAACTAAAACATACAAAAGGGTGAGCTCAACTACTTAGTAAAGGTAAAAAAAAGAAATATCAATCATATCATATTCATAAGAACAAAACATTTTGAATATCTTAACCTGCAAAAGAGATCATAATATCATATCATGGGATAAATCATAGTGGTGAAATGTAATCCCAATAATCATAACATAAAACATGATACTTTATGGAATACACACATAATCATAGAAAATCTTTTCATTTTAGTCAAGACTCATTTTCATGACTATCATAGCGGACAAAGTCCATTACTGAACCGATTTCACTCCACATTCCAGTCCTGTATCACTGAACCGGATTAACTTGTCGTTCCAACCTTGTCTATCTCATGAGATATAAATCATTACCCAATACATTAGAGGGAGATATAGGTCCCACCCATATCATTATGAAACCATTCATATGTGTGCCACAAAATCATAAATCATACATCATAGTATAACCCATGTAATAAAAATGGGATTCTTAAACATCGTGATATCATAAAACAATTCGTATAGATAAAGTACATCATTAAAATAATTCCATCACAACATAATCAAATCAATGTAATAATAGGGATAGAAACAGAACCCTATATTATCTAATATGGAGAATAATTTTGATAAAACACTTGAACTCCATTCTTCTGGGAAATATCCTTTCTACTTTAAAAAAAACATTTGTTTCCATTATTAACATGTCATAAAATTTTAAACTAAAATATTTTGATTAAAAACATGAAAACTTGTAAAGGAACCTTCATGGAAATAATGTTATAGGAAATCATAAAAATCCATCCACGCCATATAAGTTAAGAAACATTCTTCTCATACATTGGCCAAAAAAGTCAGAAAGTACCTTGTACGAAAAAAGAAAAAGAATTCCTTTCAAATCTTTTACTAAAACTCCCCAATGTGTAATATTGGATTTAAATTTTTTTAGTAATATAGACATAAAATTATATATTCAGGTAACATGGATGTGGATGATAAATATTCCCCAATAAATTCTGAAGTATAAACAATCTCGGATAAAAATGAGATTGCGAGATTTTGCCTTACCTTAGGTCTGATATGCTTTGTATGTGTCTGAACCACCTGTATAATGATTTAAATTATCTCATTGACTTATTCCATAATCATACTCATTGTTATGATATCATATATGGTCATATTCATAGCTTCTTATTTGTAATATTGCATTGCTACTTATTATTTGGGTGTTTATTGCTTTATGTTCTTATGTGTATTTGTCGAATAAATTATTATACTTCATTTTAGGTTATAGATACCACATTTCATAAATTTTATTAATGTAATATATATGATATTTACTCCTTAAATTAATATATATAATCATTATTCAATTAATATCATGAAGAACGAGTCACATCACATCGTGGAGACGGTTGGGCGTACGTACGCACGAGCGATGATATCGTTCACATGATCGTGGAATTGTATTGAAGTGTATGTATACTATTTCAGAATCAATATCAATTTATAATAATAATATATAGTTATTCATTACACAATTATACCCATCCATGTAAGGTTGTGGTGGAAAACAGATTACACCACAGCGTGGAGACGGTATTCTGTACGTACGCACACGCAGTGATTTCATTTTCTATAGGATGGATAGAAGGTTAAATAGGGTTGTTTCTTATTTATAATAAAAAATTAGTATATTAGTGATACATATGTTATTACTTCATAATGAAACAACTAAAGAAGAATAAATAGAAGAAGAAATAAATTTTAAAGAATCAGTAACGGATATTACCTCTTCTTCGACACGGCTCTTTGATACCTCCTTTTAGGGCACAAATATTAGTCTTTGAATAAGACCAGGACCTCTAGGATGTTTCTAGGGAAGTGGAGAAGAGAAATTGGCAGGTGTTGTCCTATCTTGAAGGCTCTAAGTGGTGTGAGGAGGAGAGCGAGGATGTGCCCTTTTATAAGGGATGAGAGGGGCACCTTTGGAATTATAAGAAATATTAATTTATAATAAATTCCAAACCCACATAAAAACCTCAAAAAATGACTCAAATCCGAATCTTATATGAGATAGGGTTGTAATCTCACCAACAAATAAAATTTAGACAAGTAGGGAATTTATTTTAAACACTATCAAAATGATATATCCTTATATAATCTATTTAATTTTATTTGTGGTAATAATATTCTAAATTATAAATAATTATAAATAATTACTTATATGTTGTGAATTGTCTATAATTGTATACTTTATTACATCTTCTACTATATAAATTTTAATTTATAATTTTAAAATATTTTTGTGTTTTTTAAACTATTTTATAATATGTAACTTTTATAAAATACCAATAGTGTCAATTTTGAAACTATTCATTTACTTGAATTTAAATAAAATATACACAAGAGATATGTTCGAAATAAAAGATTTAATAGATTTCTAACATGTCATATTTATCAATAAAATTAGTGGAGAACATTAAATAGTTCATATAATATTTATTTTAATACTTTTAAAATCATTTATTTGATATTTCAATCAATAAAATAATTTCAACATCATTATTGGATAATAATTAATGATAATTATTTAATAAATTAATATGATATAGATAATTTTATTATATTTCTAGGGACTATTTATATCCTATGTTTTATGATGCTTATAATTAAATTATAATTATTACACTTATAAGATTTAAGAGAGTGACATGTTGTCACTTTCTTTGGTTTTAATAATAATTATATTATTTCATGGTCAAAAGTCCATGAAATGAATCTAGTCCGACCCTTAGGTGATATGGGTCTACTATTATTCATCCAATAGGATTTTGGCAAGTGTTAGGGTAATTTTATAAACTTATTTTTACTCTTAATTACCGGATTTACCTTTAACTCTAGTAAATAATAATTACCGTAGTTACTATTCATAATATCAAAAAAAGTAACCTATTAACATAATTTGGACCCACTAAAACCAAATATGGAATCCATTTTTCAAAATTCAAAACACATAAGTTTCAGTAATTAATTTAAAATTAATCCCGTTGTTAAGAAACAGGTTTTAAAAGATAGAATATTGCTAAAGATTGAAATGTTTTTACCTATGAATTCAATGTAAAATTAATGCTAATGACATAAATTATATTAAATGGTAAAAATATATTCTATTTATACTTTAAAAACATTCAATATTATAACTTAAACATATAAATTATTACGACAAAAAAATATGCTTTTAATTAAAAATATACAGTGTTTTTACTATTCATTAAAATATGAAAGTTATCCGAATAATATGAAAAATTTATCCAAAGTAAATTTTTATATCCTAATTACAAAGAAGGATTTTATTTTGTTAAATTAAACTTATAAACATGTCAAAAAATTTATTTAAAGTGGGTGCGCCATCAAAAGGAGGCAATACAGTTTTTTTTAAAATATTATTTTACCCGAAAAATTAATTTTGTTCACATACCATGTTTTAGAAAATATGTAAGATAAATAATAATGTTATAAAATTCAAAATTCAGTTAATACTATGCATAACAGCTAGTTTATAATATTATAATAATATATCGTTGTTTAGTGAAACTCGGTATTGCGTACTACACACGCTATTGAGGAAGGTCATGATAGCGTGTAACGCAAGGCAAGATAGTGTTCTGTGCAATGAAAGATTCCTTTGATGTTTCTTATAACAGAAGACATAAAAAAATATAATTCTCATAAAATATCATGTTGTTACATTCTACCCCCCTTAAAATGAATTTCTCCCTCAAAATTTGTCACTTCGTAACAAACAGATGAGGATACCTCTCCCTAATCATATCATCAAGCTCCATTGTAGCTTCTTCTAATTTGTGTTTCTTCCACAAAATTTTCACTAAGCAAGTGGTATTTTTCAATAGAAATTTTTTACTAAGATCCAGAATCTCTATCGTCTGTTCTTCATAAGAAAGGTCTTGCTCCAGCGGTACAAATTTTGAGCATAGTACATGTGAAGGATCAGGTATGTACTTTCTCAGGAGAGATACATGGAACACATTGTGAACTTGAGAGAGATTCGGTGGAAGGGCTAATTGGAAAGCTAGCTTCCCAACACAATCCAATATTTCAAAAGGACTGATATACCTAGGTCTCAGCTTTCTCTTCTTTCCAAATCTCATTACTCTCTTCCAAGGAGATATTCATAAGAACACTTTATCACCAACTTCAAACTCTAGGTCTTTTCTTAGGTTATCTAAATAACTTTTTTGTTGACTATGAGCTGCTCTTATGTGTTGTTGAATAGATCATAACTTTTTTCCATCTCATCAACATGATCAGGTCCTAATAGCTTTCTTTCCCCTACTTCATCCCAACAAGTTGGAGTTCAGCATTTCTTTCTATAGAGTGCTTCATAAGGATCCATTTTAATACTAGATTGAAAGCTATTATTATAATAAAATTCCACGAAAGGTAGGTGTTTATTCCAACCACCTTTGAAATCCATAGAGCATGCTCTCAACATGTATTCTAGAGATTTAATTGTCCTCTCGGACTGACCCTCTGTCTGAGGATGATAAGATGTGCTAAAATTAATCTCTGTATCTAGAGTATGCAAAAGACTTCTCCAAAACATCGAGGTAAACCTCAGATCCTGATCAGATATAATGGAAAGTGGTATTCCATTCAATCTTACCACTTCCTTTACATATATCGTGGCAATGTGATCCAGAGAGAAATCTTCTCTAATAGCAATGAAGTGTGCCGACTTCGTAAGATGATCAACTATGACCCAGATAGAATTATTTCCTTTGTATGTTTTAGGAAGTCTAGTGACAAATTCCATAGTGATGTTTTCCCATTTCCATTCTAGTATGGGTAATGGTTGTAACATCCCCTTAGACTTCTATCTCTCAGCTTTAACTTGCTGACAAACCATGCATCGAGAGACATATTCAGAAACATCTCTTTTCATGTCATCCCACCAGAAATACACTTTCATGTCCCTTTACATCTTCGTGCTTCCAGGATCAATAGAGAATGAAGATCTATGTGCCACATCCAGTATCTCTTTATTTAAATCTGGGATGGGAGGAACACAAACCCAATTCCAGAACCTTATTATCCCATCACAATCAAGGTTGAATTCAGGAACATTTCACACCTATTTTTGTAACTCTACATCTTCTTTTTGTGCCTCTTTAATCTTCACATGTAGAGATGGTTGAACATTCATTTTAGAAAGAGAATATTTTTCCCCTTCCATTATAACTCCACGAGCCATCCATTGTAAATACATAAATATTGGATCTTTTTTATACTTATCATGGATAATCTAGAATGTTCTTGTCGACTTAATGCATCTTCCACCTTGTTTGATTTCCCAGGGTGATAATGAATTGAGCAGTCATAATTCTTAATCAGCTCCAACCATCTTCTCAGGCGCATATTCAGCTCCTTTTGTGTGAATATATACTCTAAACTTATATGAGCAGTATAAATATCATGCATTTCACCATAAATATAATTCCTTGAAATCATTAATTCAAAAATTACCAGAGCTAACTCCAAATCTTGAGTGGTGTCATTTTTCTCATGTATTTTCAACTATCGTGAGGCATAAGCTATCACCATATCGTTTTTCATGAGAAAACACCCCAATACCTTCTTGGATGCATCATGTTAGATCACAAACCTTTCTCCACTTCAAGGAAGTGTGACCATAGGTTCCCTAGATAACCTTCTTTTCAACTCCATGAAATTTTCTTCACACTCCTCTGTCCACATGAACAAAACTCCTTTTCGAGTCAACTTGGTCAGTGGATTAGATAATCATGAAAAATCTTTCACAAAACGTCGATAATATCCAGCCAAATGAAGAAAACTTTGGTTCTCAGTTACTGTTTTTGGTATCAACCATCTTTCAATAACTTCTGTCTTTGCTGGATCCACAAATATCCTCTCTTTTGAGATTATGTGACCCAAAAATGAAACTTTTTGTAGCCAAAATTCACACTTGGTAAATTTGGTGTAAATATTCTCCTTTCTTAGGGTCTTTAATACAATTCTCAAGTGATCTTCATGTTCTTCCTTTATCTTTTAATAGACAAGAATATCTTCTATAAAGACTACCACAAACTGATCAAGATATTCTCAAAAGACTCTATTGATTAGATCCATGAAGATAGCAGGGGCATTAGTAAGACCAAATGACATCACTATATATTCATAGTGTCCATACCTTGTACGGAAAGCCGTCTTTGGTATATCCTATTTTTTTACCATTAATTGATGATACCCTGAACGAATATCATTCTTGGAAACTTTTTGGGCTCCTCGTAGTTGGTCCAATGAGTCATCAATTCATGGGAGAGGATATTTGTTCTTGATATTGATCTTGTTATGTTCTCAATAATCAATGCATAGTCTCATTGATCCATATTTCTTCTTAACAGATAGAATATGTTCTCCCCAAGGTGATGCACTAGGGCGTATGAATCCTTTATCAAGATTCTCTTGGAGTTGCTTCTTCAATTCTTGAAACTCAACTAGGTCCATTCTATAAGTTGTCTTTGAAATGGGAATAACACCTAGTATGGGTTCTATTGAAAACCTAACTTCACGATTTGGTGGAAGACTTGGCAATTCCTCTGGAAAGAAATCATCAAACTCTTGTACAATAGGTGTAGTCTTAATCGTGAGTTTATCTCCATCCATTTGAGATAAATAGCCTTTATTTATTAGAATAAAGACTCATAAGATGGAATAAATTTCCACATGAAGGTTATATTCATCCTTGCATCGATAGATGATATTAGATTTATCGGGAATATGAAATGTGATTTCCCTTCTTTAGAAATTAATATGAGCTCCATATAAAGAAATCCAATCCCTGCCAAGAATCACATCCAATTCCACTATAATAAGGATCACAAGATTTTTAGGAAGCACTTTACCACAAACTTCAATCAGAGTAGAATTATAAACTATTGATGTGACCGTTGTGCCATTAGGAGTTGTCACAACGAACTCAACATCTAATTGTTGATGTAATACGGTGATACCCTTAGAAAATTCTTCCGAAATAAAAGAGTGGGTGGATCCAGAATCAAATAAAATAATTTCTACTTTAGATTGGATGATAAGTGTAGCTTTCACCACTTCTTTATCATACTCTGCATCTCCTATAGTAATTGCATGTGAATTTCCTTTGTCTTTGGCCTTAAGAGTTTGTTGACGTCGATCAGCATCAACAACCCTTGGATTAGGGCATTCTTTAGCATAATGCCCCATCTCCTTGCACTTGAAACATTGAATTGTTGGATGTTAATTCTGTGTATCCCTTTCTTTGTTAGAATCATTAGACATCTTATTCCCATTATTTCGATATTCAATTTCCCGATGAACTTCTTTTCCACACATAAAACATTTTCTTGTCCCTTTAAGACAATTCCCTCCATGTTTCTTTCCACATTTTGATCATAAAGGAAAACTCATCTTCATTTCATTGTGGTCTTTAGATTTTCATTTGAATTCCATTTTCCTCTTCATATCAAACCCATATGACTGATGGGTTACTCCAATATCCATATCAACCATGAGATCACATCGAAGAATTTCCTCGTAGCTGTTGAAGTCCCATATTGCTAACGCCCTTCGAAGACTTGGTTTTAATCCACTAAATAATTGATCGATCTTTCTATTAGGTTGGATAATAATTCCATAAGTGTACCTTGCACGTCTTGTAAAATTTTCTTCGTATGTACCAACAGATTTATCATCCTTTTGCTTCAGTTCAAGAAACTCCTTCTCTATCTTTGTTCAAATAATACGAGGTAAGTACATATTGAAAAATATTTTCTTTAACTCGTCCCATCCCATGGACTCAATTTCATCCCTTTTCCTCGTATTCTTGATAATATTCCACCATTTGATCAGTATCACCTTCCAAACGATACACTGCTAAGATGAATTTGTCATGTTCAGAACATTTGAGGACTGAAAATATCTTTTAAGTGGTACTGATCCATTGTTCAACCACTAAGGGATCAGAAGAGCCATTGAATAAAGGTGGATGCTACCTCATGAAGGATTCAACAGAATGTTGCTCCTTCCTTTGCTCGTTTTGAAGTCCTACATGATTCATAGCTTTAGAAAGATGTGTGATCATGGCTACATGATTTTGCATTCCGGCTCCCATAATGTTTGGTTTCTCAGGTGGAAAATCATTGCATTTTCCATCACATTCATCATTAATACGGTTCCTTCTAGTTCCAGACATTGACTAAAACCAAGAAGCATAGTTTTAGAAACACTAATTACAATAGGAAAACCGCATAATCAATAATAAAATTTCAAACATTATGTCTTATCATAGGTTATTCATGGATATTTATAAAACACTAATATTGTGTTCTATTCTTAGACATATCCTTAGGGTTCTTAATAAGGCTTTCACATCCTAGTTTCCAAAGGTTGACTATAACTTTCCATTGATACCAACTATAGCGGTGTGGAATTACTTCTAGTGGACTATAATTGAAACCTATCAGGGAACTCCATGGGCGGATACACCCCTTGGGCAGGACACACCACCATCCCCAGTGGCAGCCATTTCCTAATGAATCCCTTGGTCAGAGATCCATGATTCGTCCAATACTCACATGTGAGAGTTCCCAAGGATCGGATTTTTTCCTAACTCCATTGCCTCTGATACCATCTATAACGACCCATACTTTACATACATTGTTATTACTTCAGAATTGAAGCATACTTATTACAACATATAACAATACCATGAAAGGACAGTATAGGTATAGTGTCTTTATAAACTGGGAAACATAAACAACTGGTTCATAAATCATCTTCATTGTCTCCCGTTTATTTCATCATATCTAGAGTCCCTTTTTGGAATATCCTACTTAATACCCTTCTTCCTGACCTGGGGTAAGGAAAACATACAAAAGGGAGATATCAAATTCTCAGTAAGGGTAAACAAAAGAAATATCAATCATATCATATTCATAAGAACATAACATTTTGAATATCTTATCCTACAAAAGAGATCATAATATCATAACATGCGATAAATCATAGTGGTGAAATGTAATCCCAATAATCATAACATAAAAATGATACTTTTTGGAATACACACATAATAATAGAAAATTATTTCATTTTAGTCAAGACTCATTTCCATGACTATCATAGTGGTCAAAGTCTATTACTGGACCGAGTTCACTCCTCGTTCCAATCCTGTATCACTGAACCGGATTAACTTGTCGTTCCAGCCATGTCTATCTCATGAGATATAAATATTTACCCAATGCATTGGAGGGAGATATTGGTCGCACCCATCTCATAATGAAACCATTTTTATGTGTTCCACAATATTATAAATCATACATCATAGCATAACCCATGTAATAAAAATGGGATTCTTAAACATTGTGACATCATAAAACAATTCGTATAAGATAGAGAACATCATAAAAATAATTCCATCACTACATAATCAAATCAATGTAATAATATGGATAGAAATAGAACCCTATATTATCTTAGATGGAAAATTATTTTGATAAAACACTTGATCTCCATTCTTGAAGAAAATATCCTTTCTACTGTAAAAAAACATTTTTTCCATTCATAACATGTCATACAATTTTAAACTAAAATAATTTGATTAAAAATAAAAATGAAAACATGTAAAGTAAGCTTCATGGAAATAATGTTCTATGAAATAATAAATATCCATTCATGCAGTATATGTTAAAAAACATTCTTCTCATACTTTGGCTAAAAAAGTCAAAAAGAACCCTGTACAAAAAATGACAAAATATTTCATTCATATTTTTCACTAAAACTCACCAATGAGTAATATTGGATTTAAAAAATTGTAGGAGGATAGAAAAAAATTATATATTTAGGAAACATGGATCTAGATGATAAATAATCCCCAGTAAATTCTGAAGTGTAAACAATCTCGGATAAAAATGAGATTGTGAGATTTTCACTTACCGAAGGTCTGATATGATTTGTACGTGTCCTAACCTCATGTATAATGATTTAAATAATGTCATTGAATTATTCCATAATCATACTAATTGTTATGATATCATATATGGTCATATTATTAGCTTCTAATTTATAATATTTCATTTTACTTGTTATTCGGGTGTTTATTAATTTATGTTCTTATGCGTGTTTTGTCGAATAAATTCATATTATTCTTTTTAGGTTATAGATACCTCATTTAAAGAATGGTATTAGTGTAATATATATCATATTTACTTATTTAATTCATTTATATAATCATTATTCAATGAATATCATGAAGAACGAGTCACATCACATAATGGAGACGATAAGCCGTACATACGCACGAGCGATGATGTCATTCCCATGATCGTGGAATTGTATTGAAGTGTATGGATACTATTTAAAAATAAATATCACTTAACAATAATCATATATAGTTATTATTTACACAATTATACCCATCCAAGTAAGGTGGTGGTGGAAAACAGATTAAACCACGGCGTGGAGACGGTATTCCGTACGTACGCATGCGCGATGATTTCATTTTCCGTAGGATGGATAGAAGGTTAAATAGGGTTGTTTCATATTTATAATAACATATAAGTATACTAGTGATACTGATGTTATTACTTCATAATGAAACAACTAATGAAGAATAATTAGAAGAAGAAATAAATTTGAAATAATCGGTAACGAATATTACCTCTTCTTCAACACCCCTCTTTGATACCTCCTTTTAGGGCACTAAAATTGGTCTTAGAAGAAGACCAAAACCTATAGGATATTTCTAGGGAAGTGGTGAAGAGAAATTGGTAGGGGTTGACTGAGCATGAAGGCTAAATGTGGTGTGATGAGGAGAGGGAGGAGCTGCCCTTTTATAAGGGAGGATAGGGGAACCTTTGGAATTATAAGAAATATTAATTTATAATAAATTCCAACCCCACTTAAAAACCTCCAAAAATGACTCAAATATGAATCTTATATGAGATAGGTCTGTAATATAATCAACCAATAATATTTTGACAAGTTGGGAATTTATTTTAAACATTATCAACATTATTTATCCTTATATAATCTATTTAATTTTATTTCTAGTAATAATATTCTAAATTTCAAATCATTATAAATATATAATTATATGTTGTTAATGGTCCATAATTGTATACTTTATTACATTTTAGACAATGAAAATTTTAATTTATAAATTTTTAATATTTTTGTGATTTTAAACGATTTTATAATATCTATTTTTTATAAAATAACAATAGAGTCAATTTTGAAACTATTCATTTATTTGAATTTAAATAAAATATTCACAGAATATATGTTCAAACTAAAAGATTTATTAGATTTATAACATTCCATAATTATCTAGAAAATTATTGGATCACATTAAATAGTTTATATAATTTTTATTTTAATACTTTTAAATTCATTTATTTGATATTTCAATCAATAAAATAATTTCAACATCAATATTGTGTCATAATTAGAGATAATTATTTAATAAATTCATTTGATATATATAAATTTATTAACATTCTAGGGACTATTTATATCAGAAGTTATATGATGTTTATCACTAAATTAAAATTATTACACTTATAAGATTTAAGAGGGTGACATGTGGTCACTTTCTTGCGTTTTAATAATAATTATTTTATTCCATAGTTGAAAGTCCATGAAATGAATCTATTCCCACCCTTAGGTGATATGGGTTGACTTTTATTCATCCAATATTATTTTTTCATGTGTTAGGGATATTTGATAAACTTATTTTTACCCTTATTTACCAGATTTACCTTTAACTCCAGTAAATAAAAATTAACATAGTTATTATTCATAATATCAAAAAAGTAGCCTATTAACATTATTTGGTCCCACTAAATCCAAATATTGAATCCATTCTTAAAAATTCAGAACACATAAGTTTCAGTAATTAATTTAAAATTAATCATGTTGTTAAGAAAATGGGTTTTAAAAGTTAAAACATTGCCAAAGATTTAAATGTTTTTACCTACGAATTCATGTAAAATTAATGATAATGACATACATTATATTAAATGGTAATAATATATTATATTTATACATTAAAACCATTAAATATTATAATTTAACCATATAAATTACTGTGATGAAAAAAGTTGTTTTTAATTAAAATATAACGTGTTTTTACTATTCATTAAAATATGAAAGTCATCCGAATAATATGAAATTTTTTTCCAAAGTAAATTTTTATATCCTGCTTCCAAATAAGAATATTATTTTTTAAAATTGAACTTATAAACATGTCAATAAATAAATTTAATGTTGGTGTGCCATCAAAAAGTGGCAAAACTGCATTTTTTGAAAAATATGTATTTTACAAGAAAAACTTATTTTGTTCACATACCATGTTTTAGAAAATATGTAAGACTAATAATAATGTTATAAATTTCAAATTTCATTTAATACTATTCATAACGTCTATTTTATAATATTATAATAATATATCGTTGTTTAGTGAAACTCGGTATTGCGTACTACACACGCTATCGAGGATGTTCAAGATTTCTTGTAATATAAGCCAAGCTAGTGTTGTGTGCAGTGAAATATTCCTTTTATGTTTCATATAACATAATAAATAAAAAATATACTTGTCATAAAATATCATGGTGTTACATAAGTGACGCCATTAGGCTGCCGAATTTCTCATTAAAGGAACCACATCTTCTATTTTCCTTCATGTTTCCTTTTCATGTGCAATGTCATTCAAATATCCATACCATTATCTTATTCAGTACCCATACTGTATTATGAGTTATTTATGAGTGGGTGACCCTTTTCCCCTCTATTTTCAATGTTTTCTTAAACCAGGTTATATAGCCGTTATGCTGTAGAAATTTCATCTCAAAATTTCTATATCTTTCTCTAAAGAGATTCTATTGTCTATTTATGTGAATATCAAGACATATTTCATTTCCATGGGTTTTCATAAATATATAAAGATGATATATTTGATTCTGGGATTGACATACATATAACACTCACTCCCTTTCCAAGGGTTATAAATGACATAATGATCTTATTTTTAAGCTCTTTTTAAACGTCACAATTTTGACATGAAACCCTTTTCTTTGATTACATTCTGTTTATTTATGAAATTTTTTATTATGATCTATGTGGCTCACATGAATGTAAAGACATATTAAGGTTGATTCCTAATAACGTTCCATTGTATTGGGTAAAGAATTAGTCTCTAGAGATGACATGTTTTATGATACCTTGGTGAATAACCTTGGTAATTTTTATGAAACCTTGGGGATGGACATTGGTGATATGTTCATGAATGTATAAATTAATTTTTGTAGCGACATATTCAATATTATGTGCCATGTTATTTTCATTATGATATTCCTATTCATCCATTGCTCATGTCTTTATGTTTTTATTCATGTTCTTATTGATATCACAAGTACATTGATTCCCTTTCATACCCTTACTGGGCTTTCTGCTCACCCTTTCCTTTAAATTTATGTATCCAGGTTATGAGATGCAGTAATTTTACATAGGATGATCTTATGATAAATCCTTACCAGTGTATTAGAAGAATGTCTTATGATGTATTCATGTTTTATTGTTCCAGATTTCCAAGACACTAGACTTTAAATATCCTCTGTATGTAAAATGTAATGAAAAGTTATGTATTAAAACGAAGGGATACCATAGATAGTATCAAAGGATAGTTTAGTTATTTATGGAAATTAGGTTTTGAAAACTTTATGAATAACCCTATAAAAAAGTTTGAATATAAGAAAAATTATGGTATTTTGGTCAGTATTGATTAAGTGGTTTATCAAAAAAATACATCCCTATCTGGATACGAGATAGTAGAGGCGACTCTGGCACATATGTACATTGGGGTAAACTGTGAAAACACCTCTTTGAGCTAGACTCAAATGAGAACCGGTGCACGACAACGGGCCTTGCTGCACTCTTGGTTATGACACTCCAGAGGGATATGTTTGGTTAATCTCAATATCATTATGAATAATTATGAAGGAATTATAGGGAAATATAATTGTCTAAGCAAGAAGTTTTAAGACGTAGAATCCTTTATAGGTTAAAGATTCATAAATGAAACAAGTTTCTCACTAAGATTTTATTCTTTTAGATAATGATGGGCAATAGGAGGAACCACGCAAATGGTGACCGCAACGGACCATGCGCCGATGGCCCTCTGATGGAAGTCGGAATGGAAACATTCATGCCAATGATGAACCAACTAGCTCATGTTATGAGTTATAACATGAATCAAGATAAGAGGCCAATATCACTATGAAGGGAACAACATTCTATTGAATCCTTTATGTGCCAACGACCATCATCCTTCAGTGGATCGACTGACCCATTTATTGTCGAGCAATGGATCAGCTCTATAGAGAAGATCATCTATGTGCTACGTTGTTCAGAGCAAGAGAATGTCACCCTAGCTATCTATATCTTAGAGGGAGAACCTGATCAGTGGTTGGAACTGATAAAAAACATGAGGAAAAGGGTGGAATTTTTAGCAATGGAGTGGGAAGAGTTCAGAGTTATCTTTTTCAGAAAGTATTTCCCTCATACCATGAGAACAAGAATGGAGAAAGAGTTTCTCGAGATGAAGAAGATGGAGAATGAATCTGTCTGAAGCTACGAGATGAACATCATAAGGCTTTCACGATATACCACTAGCTTTGTCATGGATCTAAACAGTAAGGTTGATAGATTCTTCGGGGGACTGAGACCTCATCTGTAGAAGAATCTAGCCAACCGAGATTATGATAGCTATGAGAAGATCCTGTGGAGTACGATGAAAGTCGAGCTAGAGTTTGGTGAGACGTTGTGGTCTCATAAATCCAAAGAAAAGAAGATATCGACCGATCCCATCTTATGGAGGACTTTTGATCAGGGGAGAAGAAGAAAGCAAGTGCAACTTCCCACGTGTAATAAATGTGGGAAGAAGCATTTCGGGAACAACCTGCTCAGATGTGGGAAGTGCTACAAGTGTGGCAATGATGACCATATTGCGAGGAATTGTCATGGTGAGGTGAATCCTCAACTTCCAAACACAAACAATAATGGGAAGATGGTACATGCCCATCCGGATGTCCATTGCTTCATGTGTAACGCCCCGACCCCAGCTACCCAGAGTCAGTGCATTACTTCGTAACATTGGCATGATCACAAGAAAGATCAAATCTCGAAAGACCGATTGGTTTAGTAGCCTTGGAAACACTAGATATATTCATAAGTTTTACATTACATCATAAAATGAAAAACTACTACAACAACATAATGTCTCCACAGTCCACACTATTATCCCCTCATAATATCCCTGCAGGTCATTCATAATTTACTTCTCCACTTCCTGGGAAAAATAAAACAAATAAAATGGGTGAGCTCAAATGCCCAGTAAGGATAACAATATAGCGGAAACTTTCATAAATAAGAATAAACATTTAAGGCAATGTATAACTAAAACAAAATCCTTTAAAACTTTAACTTTCAACATTGTATGGAATAAATAAAATGAAATAATTCCATTTACTCATTCACATGGATATTCTACTAATTGAATAATCACATGCAAAATCACTAACCACTTTCATAATGTTGGAATGCATAATGCCAGACTATCATAACCACATAGCCTAGGCCTCGTGCCAAGACTACAAATAAGATTTTGTCAAGGCCTTATGCCAAGACACTAGTTTGTCTCATGAGACCTACCGATGCATCGAGGAGCTATAGCGGGCTCCACCCGTCACATATTAAGTCCAATGCATTCCCATATGAAAAGGTTTAAACATAACATAAACATTCGTATTAAAACTAGCATACGAAATGTCAATAATTTCACCATAAACTATGAATGGTATAAAAATAGCACATCCACAGTCAAACATATCACAAAACCTTCAATACAATATAGAAGTTTTGTATTATAATAAATCAACTTCAAATTAGCGTAAAATCCATCAAAGGATGTTGACATAGACGAAATCAAAACACTTTTTAGAGAAATATCTCTTTCTATTTTTGAAATAATTTAAGATCCATATAAAACAAAACATTTTCTTGAAAATATTCTTATAATCTTGTAAGGAAAGCTTTGAAGATTTTATAATGGCGGAAAATAACCGCACCCGCCGTATAAGTTAAAAAAACATTCTTACCTTAATTCTGTCGAAAAGGTTAAAAAGGACCTTGTTTTGAAAACGATGGAAAGATTCCTCTTATAAAAAGTCAAAAAATGGTATAAATGACTTTAACCCATATTATTGTAAATAATGAAAATGTTTTGAAATACATTTTGAAGAAACATGGATGTGGATGATAAAGAGATCTCAGTAGATTATTACGTATAAACAACCTCGGATAATGAAGAGATTGTGAAATAACCCTTACCTTGTACTTTTCCTTGGTTGGGGTAGGTTAAGCTCCTGTATAATGGTGAAATAATTGTTATTAAATTATACAAGAATCATATACATTCATATGATATCATATATTATCTTTTAACATTGCTTTGTTAACAAAATCTTAGATTTATCGTCGTTTCGG
This sequence comes from Viscum album, assembly GCA_963277665.1. Taxonomy (NCBI): domain Eukaryota; kingdom Viridiplantae; phylum Streptophyta; class Magnoliopsida; order Santalales; family Viscaceae; genus Viscum; species Viscum album. Next base: position 1,404,176,127 of record OY728155.1, read on the forward strand.
GTGTTAACTTACTCGTTTTCTTTTATATGTTTTGTTACGTAAGTCGTGTTTTTCAGGGATAGGTTGTATCTTATTCATATCCAGAATGATATCATGTCCTTAAACATTATTTTTAAATCATAAAATGATAATTATACATGAATGGATACGACGGAGAATGAATCTCATCGCGTTCGTGGAGACGGTAGTCCGTATGTACACACGAGCGACAATATAATTATTTTGATATTAAAATAATATATAATTGGATATTATATCATATATACAGAATCATTATCATGTTATATTTATTATTTACATGAATTAAATATCATTATTATACCCACCTAATTAATAATATATTGAATAACAATTACACCACGATGTGGAGACGGTAAGCCGTACGTATGCACATATGGTGACATGTCATTCAAATGATGGGTAGAACACTGAATATGGTTGTTCCATATTTATAATAACATCACAGTATATAGAATATACTTGAGTTATAATTTTAGAATTGAAATAACAAACAAAGAGGGAGTGGAAGAAGAAAGAAACATGAAAGAGGGTGATGAAAATGTTACCTCTTCTTCGGGTTCTTCCTTTTGATTTGATCAAAAGGACTCCTTAGGATGGCTTTCTGACTAATGTAAAGCTTCTAGGATGAAGGGAGAGATGTTGGGAGAGTATTTGGGAAGAGTTTGGCCGAACCAAAAGGCTTGAAAGTGTGAATAAGGTGGTAGAGGTGGGGGCCTTTTATAAGAGGAGAGGAGGGGCTCTTTTGGAAAGATTGAAATGTTACATTATTATACAATGCTTTTTGGATTCTAAAGGTCCCACACTTATATAATTCGTGGCTAAGGTGATAAGGGTTCGAAATCTCCTCATCCAATAGGTTTTGGACAAGTGTAAGCCTTGGATTTTGCATTATTTTCTCATTTTATTTAAATCGTTAAATAATGAGGTCATCGCTGCATCATAATTATGTCATATATAAATTAATTTATTTAATGTCTAAAAATTATAAAAAAAATACTAAGATGTATGAAATATTTTTATATTTCTAATGAATATTTATAGTCAAAATTTGGACTTCTGTAACCCCACTTAAAAACTGTTTTAGTAAAACAACTCATGTTTGTGTCAATTTAATTTTAACATTAAATAAATATATATTAATGTCATTTTCCAACTAAAGTGGCTCCATGGGGTCCCCAAGTTGACCCATGGGTTGTGTGGGTCGGCCATGAATCATCCAATAGGAGTAGGACAAGTGTCATGCTCATCTCATATTATTAAAACATTATTTGTACCTTAAACTACACTAATTACCACTAATCGCGATTAAGAACTTAAAAGTTACTATTCACCAAAAAATTATTTTAATCTCATTGAACCACATTTTACTTCTTAATGACAACCATGTATGTCGGATTTTTGAAAATCAAATCACAGAAGTGGTAATATTTCATTTAAACGAAAAATCAGTTATTTAACTACCACTTAGTGGTTTCACTATTCAACAAAAATTGAAGTTTTTCAGAATAATGCCAAAATTTCACCCTAAGCTATAATTGATATTCTGAATTCAAAAATGATGTCTATTTTAAAAAATTCCAAACATATAAGTTGCATTAATTAATATTATAATTAATTCCCGCTGTTACAAAAATAGCGTGTTTCTAAGAAACAATTTATATCAAAAGATTGGCAATTGTTTATGTCCAATTTCAATGTTAAATTAATTCTAATGACCACCATTGGATAAAATGGTAAAAATATATTCTAATTATACTTTAAAACCACTAAATAGTATAATTTATCACTATAAATTATTTTGATTTAAAAAGTTGTTTTTAAGTATTTTTCACTATTCATAAAAAATTAGAAGTTCTCAGAAAAATACCAAAAATTCAACATAGGCTAATTTTGATATTATGAATACAAAAATGAAGTCCATTTTGAAATATAAAATTTCTATAATTTTAAAAAGTGGTTATTAGTATTCATAACGGCTACTTTGATTAGTCGCGGTGTTTTAGAACTCGAAGTTGCGTACAATGCAAGCTATTGCATTATTGAATGAGAAGCGTATCGTGGAAGCTCAGGTTGTTATATTATCCCCTCCTTCAATAAATTGCATCCTCGCAATTTGAAATTTTTCTTTGAAAATAAAAGGTTGAAAAGAGAAAATACCTTTGAGGAAAACCCACATCGGAAATAAGATTAATAAAATTTAGCCTTAATAAGAGGGAAAGGGAAATGAAAAAGTCACCACCCAATTATGATCTCGATTAGGAGAACATTGGTGGAAATTAGAGACATATAATTGGAGGAAAAACGTAAATATTTGTAGGGAGTGATTGAGGTCATCAATCACAATCAACTGTCAAATTGAGGGCCTCAAAGCCTTCAATCTATGTTGATTTAAAATATCATCAGTTCAACAAGACATAAGGTATTAGGATAACACATTTTTTTGTTTTAATATCCCTCTACTAATGTTTAAGAATTAATTTATTCATTGAATAAGAGATAGGTATATATATATTTATGCTTGACAATTAGAGTTTCAACCTTCTACTCATCTTTCACTCAAAAAGATAATAGAACTCAAAAATATTATACTTATCCTAATTGTATAAGGTTCCAAATGTTAACGCATACCATTTAGATTAGTAAAATTATTTTGTAATAACCAGGGACTTCCTGTAGGCTAGTGGTAGGAAATAAAGGCATGTCAAACTATGATTGTGGGTTCGATTCCTGCAGCTTTGTCCGACGCGACGGGTTATGCCCCACCCTGCAGGTTGTCCTTTTCCTAAAACTATAGAATCATAATATTCCAAAAATAATCTTCATAAATTTTTTAACCTTAAACAATACTACCCAAAGATCAACTTAATCCACTCCAACCTTTATAGTTATCCAAAATACCTTTTTCTAGACTTTCTCTAAAAGGTCTCTTAATTCTATAATCAATTTATCAGATTCGCCAAACAAATTAAAGTTTCTCTTATTGTCACATACTAAAAATATGATTACCTTCATCATATTAAATCCTTAATGAAAACAACATGTACTTCAGTACAATCCTTATATACATTTCACATTATTCTAATAACCAGAATATAGTCCATGAGTCCAAAAGCACCAATACATTAATTATTCTGCTTCAACTGTAGTAACAGCATAAGATTGTCCTTGATCCCTTGGCCTTTTCTGAGGTAATTTTCCCTGACGCTTAGGACATTCATTTGCATAATGCCCCATTTCCCTACAATTGTAGCATTCAACATTGATAGCCTCTTTCTTTCCCTTGCAATCACGTGCCTTGTGACCTTTTTCTCCACATTTATAACAAACTCCCATTCCTTTTAGGCAAGTACCAGGGTGATTCTTCCCACAATTATCACATAATGGAAAATCCTTCTTTCCCTTTTTCCCTTTATCTATCTCTTGTTCCACCGTTCTCTTCTTCTCTTGCTTTACTTTGTTGTCATAAGACTTAGAGAATTCCTTTTCTGTCTTGATAGCACACGAGACATTGTCTTCGTATGATGAGAAGGATTGTGATACTAAAGATCGACGGAGAAATGGTTTTAACCCATCAAAGAAATGATCAATATTACTCCTTGGGTTATGTATATAATCTGTATCATACCTCGCCAACCTTGTTAAATTGGCCTCATACTTTGCAACATTCTCATCCTCCTTTTGTCTCAGACTTAGAAATTGCCTTTCCATATCTGCTCGATGGTCATGAGGAAAGTATTTTTCTAAGAAAAGCTCTTTGAACTCCCTCCATTCCATATTTGATACGTCATAATCTTCCTTTGTATTTTGAATCAATGACCACCATTGATCGGCATCTCCAGTGAGGCGGTAAACTGCCATGATAACCTTCTCCCTTTCACTACTCCCCAAGGCGTGGAATATTTTCTCTAAGGAGTTTATCCATTGCTCAGATACTAACGGATTTGTACCCCCATTAAATGTTGGTGGTTGTTGCCTCATGAAGCGGTCTAACATTGATCCTCCACGTTGCGGATCAGGGTGCTCCATACGAGTAAGGTTATTATTCATAACCTGAGTGAGTTGTCCCAGTATGGTAATAAGTTGATCAGCACCAGTTGTATCTCCAGCTCCACAATAATTATCTTGAGCAGGAGGGAAATCCCTACACAGAGTGCGTTCATTGATACAGTTTCGATTCCTTCCACTAGGTGCCATTTCTAAACAATGGCATAAACTAGATCGGTTTATGAATCAAAATACATAATCCCATACTTATAAAACACTTAACATAAATTGAACTATTTATGGATATAATCCATAATCATAAAAATGTTCTCTTTGAGGAAGTATATACTCATAAACACTTCATAATGATTTTTAAAGAAAATGAGAGTTATCCTAAGCATATCCCCCGGGAGTGTCGTAACCAAGAGTGCATCAAGGCCCGTTGTCGTGCACCAGTTCCCGTTCGAGTCTAGCTCAAAGCGGTGTTTTCGGGTTTTACCCCTAGGAACATCTGTGTCAGAGCCGCCTCTACCTGCTCGTATCCAGATAGGGATGTATTGCTCGGAAAACTCATAAAATCTCTACAATACCAAAATTCTAGGAAGTTCTTCTATACTAATCCTCAAAGTTCATCTTAGGTCTACGTTCTCTAATCATAGTTTATCTAAATCTAGCTTCCAAGGTTTGTACTAAACTTCCTCTGATACCAACTGTAACGCCCCGACCCCAGCTACCTAGAGTCGGTGCATTACTTTGTAACATTGGCATGATCACAAGAAAGATCAAATCTCGAAAGACCGATTGGTTTAGTAGCCTTGGAAACACTAGATATATTCATAAGTTTTACATTACATCATAAAATGAAAAACTACTACAACAAAATAATGTCTCCATAGTCCACACTATTATCCCCTCATAATATCCCTGCAGGACATTCATAATTTACTTCTCCACTTCCTGGGAAAAATAAAACAAAGAAAAGGGGTGACCTCAAATGCCCAGTAAGGATAACAATATAGCGGAAACTTTCATAAATAAGAATAAACATTTAAGGCAATGTATAACTAAAACAAAAGCCTTTCAAACATTAACTTTCAACATTTAATGGCATAAATAAAATAAAATAATGTCATTTACTCATTCACATGGATATTCTACTAATTGAATAATCACATGCAAAATCACTAACCACTTTCATAATGTTGGAATGCATAATGCCAGACTATCATAACCACATAGCCAAGGCCTCGTGCCAAAACTACAAATAAGATTTTGTCAAGGCCTTGTGCCAAGACACTAGTTTGTCTCATGAGACCTACCGATGCATCGAGGAGCTATAGCGGGCTCCACCCGTCACATATTAAGTACAATGCATTCCCATATGAAAAGGTTTAAACATAACATAAATATTCGTATTAAAACTAGCATACGAAATGTCAATAATTTCACCATAAAATATGAATGGTATAAAAATAGCACATCCACAGTCAAACATATCATAATACCCTCAATACAATATAGAAGTTTTGTATTATAATAAATCAACTTCAAATAAGCGTAAAATCCATCAAATGATGTTGACATAGATGAAATCAAAACACTTTTTAGAGAAATATCTCTTTCTATTTTTGAAATCATTTAAGAGCCATATAAAACAAAACATTTTCTTGAAAATATTCTTATAAGCTTGTAAGGAAAGCTTTGAAGATTTTATAACGGCGGAAAATAACCGCACCCGCCGTATAAGTTAAAAAAACATTCTTACCTTAATTCTGTCGAAAAGGTTAAAAAGGACATTGTTTTGAAATCGATGGAAAGATTCCTCTTATAAAAAGTCAAAAAAGGGTATAAATGACTTTAACCCATATTATTGTAAATAATAAAAATGTTTTGAAATACATTTTTAAGAAACATGGATGTGGATGATAAAGAGATCCCAGTAGATTATTACGTATAAACAACCTCGGATAATGAAGAGATTGTGAAATAACCCTTACCTTGTACTTTTCCTTGGTTGGGGTAGGTTAACCTCTTGTATAATGGTGAAATAATGGTTATTAAATTATACAAGAATCATATACATTCATATGATATCATATATGATCTTTTAACATTTCTTTGTTAACAAAATCTTAGATTTATCGTCGTTTCGGGTGTTAACTTACTCGTTTTCTTTTATATGTTTTGTTACGTAAGTCGTGTTTTTCATGGATAGGTTGTATCTTATTCATATCCAGAATGATATCATGTCCTAAAACATTATTTTTAAATCATCAAATGATAATTATATTTGAATGGATACGACGGAGAATGAATCTCATCGCGTTCGTGGAGACGGTAGTCCGGACGTACGCACGAGCGACAATATCATTATTTTGATATTAAAATAATATATAATTGGATAGTATATCATATATACAGAATTATTATCATGTAATATTTATTAATTACATGAATTACATATCATTATTATACCCACCTAAATAATAATATATTGAATAACAATTACACCACGACGTGGAGACGGTAAGCCGTACGTACGCACGTATGGTGACATGTCATTCAAATGATGGGTAGAATACTGAATCTGGTTGTTCCATATTTATAATAACATCATATTATATATGATATACTGGAGTTATAATTTTATAATTGAAATAATAAACAAAGAGGGAGTGGAAGAAGAAAGAAACATGAAAGAGGGTGATGAAAATGTTACCTCTACTTCAGGTTCTTCCTTTTGATTTGATCAAAAGGACTCCTTAAGATGGCTTTCTGACTAAAGTAAAGCTTCTAGGATGAAGGGAGAGAAGTTGGGAGAGTATTTGGGCAGAGTTTGGCCGAACCAAAATGCTTGAAAGTGTGAATAAGGTGGTAGAGGTGGGGGCCTTTTATAAGAGGAGAGGAGGGGCTCTTTTGGAAAGATTGAAATGTTACATTATTATACAATGCTTTTCGGATTCTAAAGGTCCCACACTTATATAATTCGTGGCTAAGGTGATAAGGGTTCGAAATACCCTCATCCAATAGGCTTTGGACAAGTGTAAGCCTTGGATTTTGCATTATCTTCTCATTTTATTTAAATCGTTAAATAATGAGGTCATCGCTGCATCATAATTATGTCATAAATAATTTAATTTATTTAATGTCTAAAAATTATAATAAAAATACTATGATTTAGTAAATATTTCTATATTTCTAATGAATATTTATAGTCAAAATTTGGACTTGTGTAACCCCACTTAAAAACTGTTTTAGTAAAACAACTCATGTTTGTGTCAATTTAATTTTAACATTAAATAAATATATATTATGTCATTTTCCAACTAAAGTGGCTCCATGTGGTCCCCAAGTTGACCCATGGGTTGTCTTGGTCGGCCATGACTCATCCAATAGGAGTAGGACAAGTGTCATGCTCATCTCATATTATTAAAACATTATTTGTACCTTAAACTACACTAATAACCTCTAATCGCGATTAAGAACTTAAAATTTACTATTCACCAAAAAATTATTTTAATCTCATTGAACCACATTTTACTTCTTAATGAAAACCATGTATGTCGGATTTTTGAAAATTAAATCACAGAAGTGGTAATATTTCATTTAAACGAAAAATCAGTTATTTAACTACCACTTAGTGGTTTCACTATTCATCAAAAATTGAAGTTTTTCAGAATAATGCCAAAATTTCACCCTAAGCTATAATTGATATTCCGAATTCAAAAATGATGTCTATTTTACAAAATTCCAAACATATAAGTTGCATTAATTAATTTTATAATTAATTCCCGCTGTTACAAAAATAGTGTGTTTCTAAGAAACAATTTATATCAAAAGATTGGCAATTGTTTATGTCCAATTTCAATGTTAAATTAATTCTAATGACCACCATTGGATAAAATGGTAAAAATATATTCTAATTATACTTTAAAACCACTAAATAGTATAATTTATCACTATAAATTATTTTGATTTAAAAAGTTGTTTTTAAGTATTTTTCACTATTCATAAAAAATTAGAAGTTCTCAGAAAAATACCAAAAATTCAACATAGGCTAATTTCGATATTATGAATACAAAAATGAAGTCCATTTTGAAATATAAAATTTCTATAATTTTAAAAAGTGGTTATTAGTATTCATAACGGCTACTTTGATTAGTCGCAGGGTTTTAGAACTCGAAGTTGCGTACAATGCAAGCTATTGCATTATTGAATGAGAAGCGTATCGTGGAAGCTTGGGGTGTTACATCATGTGTGTCCTACATGGGCACTTTTCCAATCACTATACAAATCCGAGGGAAGTGGAGGGGAACCATCATCAGCCTCAGCAAAGGCCAATGGATCAAGGCCATTATTTTTCTATCACAACATCTAAAGTCAATGATCCAAGTGATGTGGTAGCAGGTAATCATGTTGTCCTTACAAATCTAGCAAGCACATTGTTTGATTCTGGTTTTACACATTCCTTTATTTCATCCATGTTTGCAAGGAATTTAGAATCAACCCCTGAATTGCAAAAAGTAGAGTTATCATTCAAGACTCTTGTTGTGGGACTATTCAGGCATGGACAGTGTCTAGAAACTCTAGTATTTACATTAGTGAGCACAATCATATCCAAATCTAGTAGTCTTTCCCATGCTGTAATTTGACATTATACTAGGGATGGACTGGCTCACAAAGTATAACGATATGATCAATTGAAAATTCAAGGAAATATCAGTTGTCTTTGATGGAAAACCTATAGTTATCTTCCAAGGAGATATATTTCAACCTCATCTTTTTCGAAAAGAACCCCCTATATCCTTCTTTATAGGGTTGATCGGTGATGAAGAAGAAGGAGATGAGATTTTGATGATAGAAAATGTCCCCATCATCCAGGAATACGTTGATGTATTTCCGGAGGAGTTTCCTGCACCTCCCCTAGAAAGACAGGTGGAGTCCTCCATCGAACTCGTACCTATATCTCATTCAATATCAATGACCACGTATAGGATGGAAAATGTAGAGATGGAGGAATTAAAGAAACAACTCCAAGATCTTTTGGAGAAGGGGTTTATCCGACCATGTTTGTCTCCTTGGGGAGAACCTGTTCTATTTTTTAAGAAGAAGGATGGATCGATGCGGCAATTCATTGATTATAGATAACTCAATGAGATCACAGTGAAGAAAAAATACCCTCTTCTAAGAATTGAGGACTTATTTGACCAGCTTCATGGGGCTGAATTCTTCTCTAAGATTGATCTTCAATCTAGTTATATAAGGATTCGGCCTTAAACATTACATAATGTTGAATTAAATGAATAATTCACATTGAGGATCCTTTCATGTTTAGAGTTTTAGAGAATTAGGTCATAACTATTACATCTCAAAAGATTACAAGGTAGGTATATCTACATAGTTTCCATTTTTTTCATAAAATAAAAACTCATAAAAAAGAGTCATGTCTAGTTCCATGTTTTAGACAACATGACATTTCCATGATCCATTCCTAGAACCTATTCATCTTTAAGTCATGTGGAAACATTTCAAAACATGGGATGAGCATTAAAAGCTCAGTAAGGGTTATAAATCAAAGAATGAAAACATTTGTTCATAAATACATACTAAACATGAAATCATTTACTTGCCTCATGAAATCATTGGATTTATGAAAGACACATAGAAATCATTAATAATAAAGGTAACTTGTGGCATCCATATCATACTTACATTATAGCTATCATAGCTACATAGGGAGTTACTTTGGAATACCCATCACAGTATATTCCCTAAATCTATTAGGAGAAACATTCATGTTTACCTCTTTAGTGTTACCCAATGCATTAGAGAGCTATCTCGGGCTCACCCGCCCTAGGTTTATCATAGAACCACCCATATACATAAATAATTCCCAAGAACCCTAACATGATCATAAGATAAAACATAAGCATAATGGAAAGATAAAATTTCCACATTGCAATAATAAAATATCTTTTCAATATATTAAAATAAAAAATTCATTCTTAAAATCATTTTCAATACCAAAATACGTAAAAAGAGGAAACGGTATTTATTTTTCCTTTTAAAATCATTCCATCTTGTTAAAGAAGCCAAAGATCAAATAATACTCGTAGCGGCGGAAAGGTCGTTGTCACCACTTATGTAAAAAACATTAATTTTTGTCATTTAGTAAAAATATTCATATAAAAAGATTACCTTTGAATAAAATGAAGAGTCAAAGGGGCTTATACACCATATAAAATAAATTCATGTATAAAACTAAAAATACCTCAATGAAAGGAAATTGAGACGAAGTCCCTTACCTCGTGTCCGTCTTCACTCGATCGTTATTTAATCTCCTGAATAATAAAATAAATTTAAATTATAATTGCTTAAGAATCTTTTACAAGTTTATTATTCATTTTATATCAATTATTACCATTTTATAAACATTATTTAATCATTTAAGTTAATAATTCCCATTTTGTCGATATTTGGTACTTGAGTCAATAATGAACACCTTATATTTACAAGTTGTCCACGTAGTAAATAGTAAATTATATCCAGAAAGATATTAATTAATTAGATATCATATATATCATATATATCCAGTATATACATGTATTTATAATAGTACATAACATTTGGATGTAAGAAATGAAATACACCGTTCATGGAGACGGTAAGTCGTACATACGCATGAACACTACTTTCATTTCTATTTATAATTTTAATGGAATTAGAACAAAATTATAATAAGGTATATTATAATTCCAGTATAATATCATATATAATATAGTTAACTCCATCCTTTATACATCCCACATAAGGCACCAACGAATCAAATCACTTTGAGGGGGTGGTAGTCCACACATCCTCAAATGAGATTATCATATTTACCCACTATGGAAACCATAAAGGCATGATATAAATGGGTAATTACAGAATCATAAGGAAATAATAAACATAACATATATAATATATAAATATAGTTCCATCATAATGGCCACCATAAGAGGAGGTAAATGTAATTGAATAATCATCGTTTCGTGAGGCGTTTGTTTTCCTCCCACAGAAACATTATGTTCTTCATCCATTAGATGGAGGTGTGTGTAAGTGTAGTTCAAATACATATCATGACAAGATTCTAGTATATTTAAAATACTGGTATTTTTACAAAAGAAAGGAATAAAAATATATTAGGGTTTGGAGAAGTAAAATAAAAGAAAAGAAATTAATAGAAACTGTTACCTTTAATTTGGGTAACTTCCTTTGGTTTGAACCAAAAGGACTTCTTTAAGTGAATTCTTACTAAGGTAAGGATTTTAAGGGGAGGGGAGGGATGTAGGGAGATAAATTGGGTAGATTTTGGATGAGAAAAATGTCTTGAGAGGTGTGAGTAATTGGATATAAATGGTCTCCTTTTATAAGGGAGAGGAGGGGCTCTTTAGGAAACTGTGAAAATATTATTTTATTATATAATGATATTCAGTTTCTAATGGTAAAAAAATCATTATAGTAGAATATAAGATGACTCATGGTCGAAATAAAATCATCAAATCAGAATTGGACTTTTTTTGGATAGTATTTTAATCATTATAATCTTTTTTCTTTCAATTATTTATTAATTAGGTAAATAGTGAATCATTATTGTGTTGAAAATAATTTAATTTATTTGATGTCTAAAAATTATCAAAAAAATACTATCATGTATGAAATCTTTATATATTTCCAAATAATATTTATAGTCGAAAATAGGACTTATATAACACCATATAAAAATTAATAACTAACAGATTTTTGTTAATGTAAATTTTGTCTATAAATTAAATTAATTAATCTAAATTGTCATGATCACTCCCAAGTTGAACAATGGGGTCCCAAAATCAACACAAATAATTCCATGGTCGTAAATTATTCAACTAATAAGTTTTTGACAAGTGTTAAGGTAATTTTTAATTACAATAATATAATTTTAACCTTGAATTGCCCTATTTACCTTTAACTTCTGTAAATAAAAGTCAAAAATGTCTATTCACCAAAAATTATTTTCATCTTAATAAACCACATTTTACTTCTTTATAATAACCATGTATGTTGGATTTTTGAAATTTGATTCACAGAAGTGGTAAAATTTCAATTAAATGAAAAAGTTAGTTATTTTATTAACCACTATGTGGTTTCACTATTCATCAAAAATTGATGTTTTTTAGAAAAATACCAAAAATTCAGCCTAAGAAATATTTGATATTCTGAATTCAAAAATGATGTCTATTTTTCCAAATTCAAAAAATAGAAGTGTAATTAATTAATTTTAAAGTTAATTCCTGTTATCAAAACAAATAGCATGTTTTTAAGAAACAATAACTATCAAAAAATTGATACTCGTTTATGTCCAATTTCAAAGCGAAATTAATTCCAATTATCAACGTTGGATTAAATGGTAAAAATATATTCTCATTTCACATTAAAAACAACTAAAAAGATAATCTAACAATATAAATATATTATATTAAAAGGCACTTTTCAATTAAAATAAATATTTTTCACTATTCATTAAAAATGAACTTTATCAGAAAAATTCATAAAAAATTACCCAAAGTAAAATTTGATGACCCTAGTCTAAAGAAGGAATTTATATGGTCAATTATAATGTATTAAAGTGACCAATTCTATATTTAAAGTGGGTTCTCCATTAAAATGCTTTAAATCGGCCTTTTAGTGTAAAATATGCTTAAATTTAGATTCATTCATATTTTAAGCCTTTATCTTTTTATTGGATAAATGTAAATACATTTAAAAAAATATGTATAATCTGATTGTAGTTAGATTAGTTCATTCCAACCAATACAATGGATAGGATTTAACTACAATTTAAAATAATAATATTATATTATTAGTGTGCAATGAAAGACTTCAATGAAACCTGTTGTTGCGTATCAGGTACGCTATTGAACATAGAAACCCCTTTAAAGTAAAATTAATATTTAATTCAAAAATATTAATAAATATGAAATATTTCTTATTCTTCATTTACCTGGGATGTTACATCCTTCCCCCTATTAAAAGTTTTGTCCCCACAATTTTTATTCACTTATAAAAATAAGTGGGGGTATTTATCCCTCATAGCATTTTCAGATTCCCACGTTACCTCTCCAACCATATGGTTTTTCCACAAAACCTTTACCTAGTGAATTACCTTATTCCACAACACTTGCTCTCTACGGTCGAGAATTTGGACTGGTTGTTCTTTAAAAGATAGATTTTCTTCCAACTGAACTACCTCTTGGATTAAAACATGAGATGGATCTAGTATATACTTTCTCAACATAAAAACATGAAAAACATTGTGTACCTATGATAAACTTAGATGTAAAGACACTCTGTAAGAAACTAATCCAACTTTCTCCAGTATTTACTAATGTCCAATGAACCTCAGACTCAAATTTCCCTTCTAACCAAAACACATCACACTTTTCCATGGAGAATATTGGAGAAAGACATGATCACCTACCTCAAAAGAAAGATCCTTCCTCTGGTTATCTACATAACTATTCTATCTGCTCTGAGCTATTCTCATGTGCTTCTGAATCAACTGAAATTTCTCTGCCATTTCTTCTACTAATTATAGTCCCAATAAATTCCTTTCACCCACTTCATCCCAAAAAGCTGGAGTTCGGCACTATTTTCCGTATAATGCCTCAAACGGAGCTATACGTATACTCGAATGAAAACTGTTATTATAAAGAAAATTCAACCAAAGAAAGATGTTGGTCTCAACTTACCTGATAATCTAGTGAACAAGAACTTAGAATTTCCTTCAAATATTGTATTGTTCGTTCTGACTACCCATCTGATAGTAGATGAAAAGCTGTACTAAAATTTAATTCAGTGCCCAACAACTTCTGAATGGATTTCCAAAAGCTAGAAGTAAACCTAGGATCACGATCTGATACAATGGAGAGGGGAACTCCATGAAACCTGACTATCTATTCAACATATAACTGAGCAAGTTGATCTAGAGACAAAGTATCTCGAATAGGAAGAAAATGAGCAGATTTGGTCAATCGATCAAAAATAACTTATATTTCATTATTACCTCGAGATGTCTTTGGTAATCCCATGACAAAGTCCATGGATATATTTTCTCATTTCCACTCTGGCACTGGTAGAGGCTGAAGCATTTATTTCGGTAACTGCTGCTCTACTTTAACCTATTGACAAGTCAGACACTTCACAGTAAAATCATAAAAATCTCTTTTCATTCCATCCCACCAGTAATACTCTCGAAGATCTCTGTACATCTTAGTAATACCAGGATGAACTGAAAACAGAGAACTATGAGTTTCACATAACAACTCATTCTTCAACTATAAATCACAAGGTACACATAATATCTTTCCAAATCTCAACAAAAAATCATTATCAATTTTAAATTCATGCAACATACACTTCTGAACCAACTCTACCTTTTTCTGTAACTCAATGTCTTCATCTATGCTTGTTTTATTCTTTCTGATAGAGATTATCTCTCTGATAGCTGATACAAAACAGAAGAATTTCTTGTACCAACAACTTCTATGCCAAAGTTCATCAAATCAAAAACCAAAGGATCTCATTCCAAATTTAGCATGACTAATGAGACATTACTTTTTCTACTCAAATCATCAGCCACATTATTTGCTTTTCCCGGATGGTAATGGATCATGAAATCATAATCCTTGATCAATTCCAACCATCTCCCCTGTCTCATTTTCAATTCATTTTGGGTGAAAATATACTTTAAACTTTTTTGGTCAGTATATATTTCACATTTCACTCTATAAAAATGATTCCTCAAAATTTTTAAAACAAAAACAATAGCAGCTAATTCCAAATCATGTGTAGGTTAATTTAACTCATGTGGTTTCAACTAACATTTATAATAAGGAATTACCTGACCATTCTGCATTAGGACACAACACATTCCTTTCAATGAAGAATCACTGTAGATAATAAACTCACCATTTTTGGAAGGTAGTGCCAAACTGGAGCGTTCACCAATCTTCTTTTCAATTCCTAAAAAAATCATCTCAATCGTTTGTCCAGATTGACATAACACCTTTTCGAGTTAACATAGTCATTAGACTACATAACCACGAAAACTATTCAACAAACCTTTAGTAATAACAAGCCATACCAACAAAACTACAGATCTCGGTTATATTTATGGGTCTTGGCCATTCTTCAACAACTTTAATTTTAACATGATGAACAGTTATGCCATTTTTTGAAACAATGTTACCAAGGAATGAAATTTTTTGTAACCAAAACTCACCCTTGCTGAATTTCCCAAATTGATTCTTTTATTTTAAGGTTTGAAAGACACCCCTAAAATGACTATCATGTTCCTCCTTACTTTTGGAAGAAACCAAAATATCATCAATGAATAAAACCAGAAACTTATCCAAAAACTCACGGAAAATTATATTCATAAGATCCATGAATACAGCAGCTGCATTGGTTAAACCAAAAATCATAACTAAAAATTCATAATTTCCATATCTTGTAAGAAACACAGTCTTCAGAATGTTTTCTTCCTTTACATTCAACTGATCGTACCCCGAACTCAAGTGAATCTTTGAAAAATACTCAGCTCCCAGGAGCTGATCAAACAATCATTGATATGAGGCAAAGAATACTTATTCTTAACAGTGATGTTATTCAATGCTCTATAATCAATGAAAAGTCTCATTGAACCACCTTTATTTTTAACAAACAAGACATGATCACCCCATGGTGATGTGATAGGTTGAATGAAACCTTTATATGATAACTCCTGCAATTTCTTCTTTAACTCTAAAAGTTCAATTTGAGCCATTCGATAAGGGGGTTTTGAAATATTCTTTGCCTCAGGAACTAAGTCAACAGTAAATTCAACTTCCCAATCAGGTATAATACCAGGCAACTCATCAGGAAACACATCAAGGTACTCATTTCCCACTCGCACATCATTAATCTAAACAGTTCCTTTGTTTTCAACAATATGTCCAAGGTAACATTCATTTCCATCTTTTACTAGTTTCTCAGCTTCCTGATATGTTATCAATATCAAGTGTTCATTTTTTTATATAAACTGAAAATCATTCTAAAAAAAATCCTCTTTAGCTCTACAGTCAATCTTATCCTGATAAAAAGAAATAGAATCCATGCCCAATATAACATCAAACTATAATAGAGTCAAAATAATAAGGTTTGCAGGTAGATTCTTTCCGCACACAATGACATGAATTTTCTTATGTTTTATTTTTTTCTCAAAATTTCTTCTAGGTTTTTTTACTGTAAGTTCATAATTCATATCATGAGATGGAATTCCCAATTTAGTAGAAAAATTCTCACAAATGAAAGAATGTGTAGTCCCGGAATCAAAGAACACATTGGCATAATCTAAACAAACAAACAGTGTACCTGATACAACCTCATTGAGGTCCCAACATCTGATGATGTAGTTGTAAAAGATTTCACCACCCCTTTCCGCTTTTATTCTTGTTTCTTTCCTTCGGTTGTGTTCTTTGTTGGATACTCATTTGCATAATGACCCATTTCATTGCTCTTAAAAGATTTTACTGACTTTAAATCGGATTTTGTCTTACCATTACCCTGATCTTTTTCAGTTCAATTACAAGCCTTATGTCCCATTTTACCACATCTATAACACGGACTAGAATTCAAAAGACATTCCCCAGCAAGCTTTTTACCACAATTTTCACAAACTGTAAACTTCAGTTACTTACCATCATACTTTTTTGAAGAGTTATTCCCTTTCACCTGCCACCTCGACCTCTTATTTTGTTGTTTTCAAAGAATACCTGATCATCAGCAAATTCCATTTCCACCTTCTCCCCACAAATAACAAGTTTTTCATAACTATTGAACTCATGAGAAGCTAAAGCCCTTCGATACATTGGCTTTAATTTTGAGTAAAAACGGTTGATTTTACTATCAAGATCTCATATGAAATTTGGAGCATACCTTGCCAATCGAGTGAATTTTTCTTCATAAGCAGCATGTGAGTCATCCTCCTGCCTCAATTCAAGAAATTGTTTTTCTATTGTAAGATGAACCACCTTTGGAAAATATTTCTCAAGAAACAAACCTTTGAATTCATCCCAATCAAGAGCATCAATCTCATCCATATCCCTGATATTTTTCACCATCGACCACCACTGATCAGATTCACCTTCAAAATGGTAAATTTCCAGACTAACCTTCTAATGTTCTAAACAACCCATAACATCAAAAAAAATTCCTGTGCTTTAATCCACACTTCAGCTAGCACAGGGTCAAATAATCCTTTGAATTATGGGGGATGTTGCCTCATGAAATGCTTCTCTACTGACATGTTCCTCTGTAGTTTATCTAGCTGATCTTGAACGTGGATACCACCACCATTTATAGCCTAATTAAACTGTTTCATCCCTCAAAATACTATTTAGTTCCGATTCCGACCATCTCAGGTTGCTGATTTGGACATTTATCTTCCTCCTGATGTCGTACCATCATAGCGGCCCTGTTTTCTCTGCGGAAAACCATTCTGAACACAATAATATCTTAGGCGAAGCAACATGGTTATCTGAACATGCTATATGATTTAAATATTAACATAAATTACATTATGGATATTAATTTAACAATACCCTAACTCTTAAAGATATCTAAACTGACCTTTGATACCAACTACAAGGACCTAGCCTTAAACATTACATTATATTTAATTAAATTAATAATTCACATTAAGGATCTATTCAGTTTTAGAGTTTTAGAGAATTAGGACATAACTATTACATTCAAAAGATTACAAGGTAGACATATCTACACAATTTCCATTTTTTCATAAAATAAAAAACTCTTAAAAAAAGAGTCATGTCTTGTTCCATGTTTTAGACAACATGACTTTTCCTTGATCGCATCCTTGACCCAATTCATCTTTAAGTCCTGTGAAATCATTTGAAAACTTGGGATGAGTACAAAAAGCTCAGTAAGGGTTATAAATCAAATAATGAAAACATTTGTTCATAAATACATAAAAAACAATAAATCATTTACTTGCCTCATGAAATATTAATATTTATTAAAGACATATAGAAATCATTAATCATAAAGGTAACTTGTGGAATCCATATCATACTTACATTGTAGATATCACAGCTATATAGAGAGTTACTTTGGAGTACCCATCACATTATATGCACTAAATCTCTTAGGAGAAACATGCACATTTACCTCCGTCACGTTACCCAATGCATTGGAGATCTATCTCGAGCTCAACCACTCTAGGTTTATCATGTAACCACCTGTATACGTAAATAATGGCCAAGAACCATAACATGGTCATTACTCATACCATAAGCATAAAGGAAAGATAACATTTCCACATTGCAATAATAAAATATCATTTCAAGATATTGAAATAATAAATCCATTCTAAAAATCAATTTCAATACAAAAATACGTAAAAAGAGTAAATGTTATTTAATTTTCCTTTTAAAAACATTATGACTTGTTAGGAAGCCAACGATCAAATAATACTCGCAGCGGCATAAAGGTATTTGTCACCGCTTACATAAAAAAACATTCCATTTTTTCGTTTTGTAAAAAGCTTCATATAAAAACATTACCATTGAATAAAATGAAGAGTCAAAGGGGATTATATACCGTATAAAATAAATTCATGTATAAAACTAAAAATTTCTAAATGAAAGGAGATTGAGATGAAGTCCCTTACATCGTGTCTCACATTACTCGATTGTTCTTAAATCACTTGAATAATAAACTAAAGGTAATTTCTACTTTCTTAAGAACCTTTTAAAGTATATTTTTTATATCAATTATTACCATGTTATAAACATTATGCAATCATTAAAGTTAATAACGTCTATTTTGTCGATATTTGGTACATGAGTCAATAATGAACACCTTATATTTACAAGTTGTCCATGTGTTCAATAGTCCATTATATCTAGAAAGATATTAATTATTTAGATATCATATATATTATATATATCTATTATATACATGTATTTATAATTGTACATAACATATGGAGGTAAGAAATGAAATGCACCGTTCATTGAGACGATAAGCCGTACGTACGCATGAACGCTACTTTCATTTATATTTCTAATTTTAATGGAATTAGAACATAATTATACAAAGGTATATTATAATTCCAATATAATATCATATATAATATATTTAAATCCATCTTTTATACATCCCACAAAAAGCATTAACGAATCAAATAACTTCGAGGGGGCGGTAGTCTGCACTTACTCAAATGAGATTATCATATTTACCCACTATGGAAACCATAAAAGCATGCCATAAATGGGAAGTACAGAAGCATAAGGAAATAATTAATATAACATATATCATATATAAATACATTTCCATAATAATGGCTACCATGAGAGGAAGTAAGATGTAATTGAACAATCATCGTTTTGTGAGGCGTTAGTTTTCCATCCACAGAAACATTATGTTCTTCATCCATTAGATAGAGGTGTGTGTAAGTGTAGTTAGAATAATTATCATAACAAAATACTAGTATATTTATGATACTTGTGTTGTTATAGAAGGAAGGAATCAAAAGTGTTTAGGCATTGGAGAAGTAAAATAAAAGAATTCAAATTAGGAGATCTTGTTACCTTTAATTTGGGTAACTCCCTTTGGTTTGAACCAAAAGGAATTATTTAAGTACCTTATGCCTATGTTAAGGATTGTAGGTGGAGGGGAGGGATGTAGGGAGATTAATTGGGCAGAGTTTGGACTAGCCAAATTGCTTGAGTAGTTTGAGGAATTTGATTGAAATGGTCTCCTTTTATAAGGTAGAGGAGGGGCTCTTTAGCAATGTGTGAAAATATTATTTTATTATATAATGTTATTCGGTTTCTAATGGTCCACAAATAATTATAGTCAAATATAAGATGACTCATGGTCTAAATAAAATCATCCAATCATAATTGGACATGTTTGGGATAATATTCTAATCATTATAATCATATTTAGTTAAATAATTTATTAATATGGTAAATACTGCATCATTATTGTGTCGTAAATTATTAATATGGTAAATACTGCATCATTATTTAAATCGTAATTTATTAATATGGTTTTAAAGTGAAATTAAAATATATTAATATGGTAAATACTGCATCATTATTGTGTCGTAATTTATTAATATGGTAAATACTGCATCATAATTGGACATGTTTGGGTAACTAAAAAATATTTTTTATTGTCAATTTTGTCTTTACATTAAATTAATTAATCTAAATTGTCATGATCACTCCCAAGTGGCTCAATGGGATCCCAAAATCAACCCAAAGATGAAAATGGTTGTAAATTAATCCACCAATAAGTTTTGGACAAGATTTAAGTTAATTTTGAATTATTACAATATTATTTTAACCTTAAATTACCCTATTTACCTTTAACCGCGGTAAATAAAAGTCAAAAGTTATTATTCAACAAAAATTATTGTCATCTCAATGAACTAAATTTTACTTCTTGATAACAACCATGTATGTATTATTTTTGGAATTAAATTCATAGAAGTGGTAAAATTTTATTTAAATGAAAAAGTAAGTTTTTTTAATTACCACTATGTGGGTTCACTATTCATCAAAAATTGATGTTTCTTAGAATAATACCAAAATTTTAGCCTAAGATATATTTGTTATTCCAAATAAAAAAATGATGTCTCTTTTTACAAATTAAAAATATAAAAGTGGATTTAATTAATTTCAAATTTCATTCTTGTTATCAAAGCAAATATGTTGTTTTTAAGAAACAATAACTATCAAAAGATTGATACTTGTTTATGGACAATTTCAAAGTGAAATTAATTCCAATTACCAAAATTGGATTAAATGGTAAAAATATATTTTAATTTCACTTTAAAACCAACTAATAAGATAATATAACCATATAAATTTATTATACTAAAAGGCACTTTTGAATTAAAATACAATATTTTTCACTAATCATTAAAAAAATAACTTTATTAGAAAAATACCAAAAAATTTACCCAAATTAAAATTTGATGAACCAAGACTAATGTAGGATTTTATTTGGTCAGTTTGAATGTATTAAAGTGACCAAAACTATATTTGAAGAGTTTTCCCCATTAAAAGGCGGTAAGTGGGCCTTTTAATGTAAATTATGCTTAAAATTAGATTCATTCATATTTTAAGCCTCTATATTTTTATTGGATAAATGTAAATACAATTAGCAAACATGTATAATCATATTGTAGTTAGATTAATTCATTCATTCCAATACAGCGGCTAGGAGTTAACTACAATTTAAAATAATTATATTATATTATTAGTGCGCAACAAATGATTTCAAAGAAACATGTTGTTGCGTATCGGGTATGCTATCGAACATAGAAACCCCTTTAAATTAAAATTAATATATAATTCAGAAATATTAACAAATATGAAATATTTCTTATTCTTCATTTACCTGGGATGTTACAGGTTATCATCAATTGAGGGTGAAGAAAGAAGATATTCCAAAAATTTCCTTCCGATCAATATATATGCATTATGAGTTTCTTTTTATGCCCATCGGACTGACTAATGCCCATGCTATTTTTATGGATATGATGAATAGAGTCTTTAAGGACTACCTTGATAACATTGTGGTAGTTTTTATTGATGATATTCTGATATATTCCAGAAGTCGCGAGGGGCATGATGATCATTTAAGGGTTATTTTTCAAACTCTGGGGAAGGAGAGGCTTATTGGAACGTTCAGTAAATGTGATTTCTGGTTACAACACGTTGCTTTATTAGGGCACATTGTAACCAATGAAGGAATCACGGTTGACCCTGCAAAGAAAAAAGTTGTAGAGGTGTGGCCTCAACCTACAACGATAACTGAGATTCGTAGTATTCTTGGATTAGTAGGATATTATATGAGGTTTGTGAAAAACATTTCATGAATTTCTAATCCATTAATAAAGATAACTGGAAAAGAGGTGAAGTTCATATAGACAAATGAGTGTGAGGAATGTTTCCAAGAGCTGGAGAAGAGATTGGTTACCGCACCTGTGTTAACTATTCCCTCAATTGTAGAAGGATCCATTATTTTTAGTGATTCATCTCTAATAAGGCCTAGGTGTTTCTTCATGAAAATTTACACGATAATTGATTATACATCTCTATAGTTGAAGATTCATGAGCATAATTATCCTACGCATTATCTGGAGCTGGCTGCAGTCGTTTTTTGCTCTGATGATATGGAGGCACTATCTTTTTGGGGAGAAATGTGATATATACACAGACCATCAAAGTTTGAAGTATATTTTCCGACAAAAGGAATTTAAAATGAGACAAAGGAGATGGTTGGAACATCTTAAAAACTAGGATTGTTCAATTCATTATCACCCTAGAAGAGAAAACAAAGTGGCTGATGCATTAAGCAGGAAAGACACAATTGATCATTCCATGATGAGGATTCAAAAATAACCTTTTATCAATAACCTAGTAAAGCTAGAAATGGGAATTATAAGTAAAGGGGCATCATCAACCATAACCCCAATGATTTCTCAAACTTCATTACGAGAGAAAATCAAGAAGGCTCCGAAAGAGTATTCATTATTACAATTTCTGTTTGAGGCTATAAAGGATGGAAAGTTTCCTAAGTTCAATATTGAACAAGAAGGTGTACTGCGCTTTTGTACAAGACTATGTATTCCATCTGTTACGGAAATAAAAAATTAGATGATGGATGAAGCTCATAGATCTACTTTCTCTTTACATCTTGGAAGAACAAAAATGTACAGGGACATTCGTGATCATTATTGGTGGGATAACATGAAAAGGGAGATTGTTGACTACACTTCAAGGTGCCTAGTATGTCAGAAAGTGAAGGCAGTGTGACAAATTACTAAAGGGGTATTGCAACCACTACCCATACCAGCATGGAAGTGGGAAATATCACTATGGAATTTTTCACTGGTCTTTCGACAACTCTCAAAGGAAACAATGTGATATGGGTTATTTTGGACTATCTCACCAAGACTGTTCATTTTATCTCTATCAGGAATATCTCTATCTTGCTCAAATTGTCAGGATTTACGTGATGGAAGTGGTAAGGCTTCATGGAGTTCCACTTTTAATCGTATCTAATCATGATCCAAGGTACACATCAAAATTCTGGAGAAGTCTTCAATAAGCTCTGAGCACTGAATTGAATTTTAGTATGACCTATCACCACCAAACCAATGGCCAATCTGAAAGGACTATTCAAACACTGGAGGAAATGTTGAGAATGTCTTCAATGGAATTTAAGGGTGGATGGGATCAACATCTCCCTTTAGTTGAGTTCTCTTACAACAACAGATTCCACTTGAGGATTAAAATGGCACACTATGAAGCTCTATATAGGAAACGTTGTAGATCTCTTACATGTTGGGATGAAGATGGTCAGAGAAAGCTTCTTGGGCCAGATCTTGTGCAAGAGATGACAGAAAAAGTCAATTCTATCAAACAACTCATTAAGGTTGCTCAGAGTCAGCAAAAGAGCTATGCTGACAACCGTTAAAGGGACTTGGAGTTTGATGTCGGTGACAAGGTCTTTCTTCAAATTTCACCTGGGAAAAGAGTCATGAGGATTGGGAAGAAAGGGAAGCTCATCCCTAGGTACATTGGCCCCTATGAGATCCTTGAACATGCGGGAGCAGTGTCCTATCAGCTTGCACTTCCCCCAAATTTAGCACAAGTTCATGATGTCTTCCACATATCCCTCTTGAGGAAGTACATACCTGACCCTTCACATGTACTAAACCCAGAGGTGGTACAACTGGAACATGAACTCTCTTATCAGGAGCAAACGGTGAAGATCATGGATCGTAGAATCAAACTTCTACGCAACAAGACTACCCTCTTAGTTAAGGTGTTGTGGAGAAACCAAAAATATAAAGAAGCCACATGGGAACTAGAGGCTTCTATGAGGCAGAAGTACCCACACCTTTTCTTTTCTGAGGATTAGAGGTAAAATTTCGGGGACAAAATTTCATACGGTGGGAAGAATGTAATGACCCGAAATTTTGAATGAATTTTTGTTTCCTAATTTTGTGTGTTATGTTAGTTTATAATCAACAAAACTATATTTTTTTAATGAATGATGGGAGTATAATTAAATTGAGACCATTGGGTTTCAACTGTTATATAACTATTGTTCAATATAACCGTTCGAAACTAAATGTGGCAGTTGTTGTCTCTAAATACAAGTGATCTTGGTTAATTAATCTAGATAGAAAATTCGACGGCCTCATCCAGTAGTATCAGGCCGATCGAGGCCCATATGACAAAACATGGGAAGGATGTAGCACCATTGGGCTTTGGTCTAGACCAAAACCAATCCAAAATTCATCATGTTAAGCAGGAGAAGAATCACCTTGGGGAAAGGATCAGGCTTATAAAAATAACTACTCGTGCAATGTTGGCTGAGCCACCCTCAGATTCTCTCACCTTAACACACCTTACACCTAGGTCCTATGCTGGGGTTATAAGGGGAAATGTTATGAGACCGTAGCTACTATGTGTAATCCTTTGAGATAAATAAAATTTTGATTTCTTCTTATAGTGAAGCTTTAGTTTTTTTTGAGATATTCGAATAAATATAAGATTTATATTGATGAATTTTGGAAAAGGGGATATTTTTAAAATATTTATGTAAACCTTAAAAAATTAATGATGTGTAGTGATTTTTAAAAAATGGACTTCTGGAAATGTGTTTAGGAAGAAATTTAGAGTCTAATAAGATCAACGTAATTATTTGTGAATAGTAAATTATGAATAGTGATTTTACGCTTCTGATTAGTAATGTAACCAAATGGATTTGTTATCTCACTTAAAGAAAGTATTAATATAATTTATTTATCTTGATTAATTAATGTGATTCAATAAAAGTGGTAAATAACTGATTTAGAAATTATTAGTCAAGTATTAGTTTTTTCAGGTGAATAGTGTTTTTAAATAAAAATTAAATTTAAAATATTTAGAAAATTATTTTTATAAAATGGAGTTCATTTTTTGAATTCAGAACATCGATATTAGGTTAAGGTGATTTTTCTGAAAGAAATGAATTTTCTGTGAATAGTGAAAATACAGTTTTTAGTTTCGGGTGTTTAATGACATCATTAAGGATTTAATGATTATGTAATCATTCTAGTCGACTTATTAAAAGTAAGATAAGAAATGAGGTGTCACATTTGTCCAATACCATGGTCAAATACCACTGGTAAGCCCATGGTTTTTCCAATACCACCGATGAGGTATCCCTTGGTCATTAATGACTTGTCCCCTCACTTCTCCTATAAATACCAAGCCATTCCCTCATTCGTTTAATTTGAAAATAATCCCCAAAAATGTTATGGTCTCTTTACCTCCCAAGTAGTCCCCTCAAGCCTCCCAAGGTCATGACCTTCATGCTTTCAAATTTACTCTTCAAGGTAAGGGATCCTTCCACCCTCCACTTTTAAGTCATTACATCCATTATGTTGTGACTTATATTTTCCATCTCTATATGTAGAATGTATGTTCTTATATGTTCTTACTAATTTCCCATTCATGTCCAAATGATGAAATACCATTTCTTATCTTATCATTTTGTTTTACTACTTTTTATGTGACGCCGTTAGGTTGCCGAATTTCTTGTAAAAGGAATCACATCTTCTATTTTCTTTCGTGTTTTCTTTTCATGTGTTATGTCATTCAAATATCTATACCATTATAATATTTATTTTCCATACTGTATTATTATTTATTAATGAGTGGGTGTCCCTTTTCCCTTATCTTTTCAATGTTTTCTAAAACCATATTTTATAGCTGTTATGCTGCAGAAATTTTGTACCCAAATTTCTATCTCTTTCTCTCAAGAAATTCTATTGCTTATTTATGTGAATAAGAAGAAATATTTTTTTCCATGGGTGTTCATAAATATATAAATATGATATATTTGATTCTATAATTGACATACATATAACCCTCACTCCCTTTCCATGGGTTATAAATGACATAATGATCTTATTTTTATGCTCTTCTTAAACGTCATGATTTTGACATGAAAACCATTTATTTGATTCCATTTGTGTTATTTATGATATTTTTGATTATTATCTATGTGGATAACATGAAAGTAAAGACATATTAAGGGTGCAACCTAACAGCGCTTCAATGCATTGGGTAAAGGATTAATCTCTAGGGATGAAAAGTTTTACGATACCTTGGTGAATAACCTTGGTAATGTTTATAACACCTTGGGGATGGACCTTGGTGATATGTTCATGAATGTCTAAATGAAATAATGTAGCCACATATTCAAGATTATGTTCCCTGTTATTTTCATTATGATATGCCTATTCTTCCATTGCTCATGTCGTTATGTTTTTATTCACGTTCTTATTGATATCACATGTACATTGATTCCCTTGCATACCCTTACTGGGATTTCTACTCACCCTTTACTTTGAATGTATGTCTCCAGGCTATAAGATTCTGTAATTATACATAGGATGATAATATTATGAAGACTTACAAGTGGATTAGAAGAATGTTTTATGTTGTATTCAATTTTTATTGTTCCTAATTTCCAAGACACTAGACATTAAAGATCCTCTGTATGTAAAATTTAGTGAAAAGTTATATATTAAAATGTCATGATTACGTAGTTAAATAAAAATTACCATAAGAGAGTGAATGTTTCACGATGAATTTAACAATCAAAGAATAAGATCAGACGGTAGAATTAATTTTACTACTTGATAATATACATTCCAAATCCCCTTGGATTAAATATTTTAATTAGAAAACTAAAATACCATGATGTATGGAATAATCATATTATTATTAGTAAAATGGGATGTGTATAAACACTATAAATGAAATAATATACATAACATTACAATATACCTCAATGAAGTGAAATTAGGACGATGTCACTTACTACTTTGGTAATATTTTTATTCGTATAACCCAAAAAATAATTACATAAAATGAAAATATAAATATCAATAATATATTTAAATTCAATATAGAAAAAATAAAACGGTCATTATATACACCACATAAGGGAATGACATGGTGAATATAGAATATCATTACTAGGAAAAAAAAGACAGACTAACAATTCATTACATCAAACTTCCTTTTATTATAATGTTTATTAACATCTAATGTAGTTGTTTGAAAATCATAAATAACCTATAAAAACATATTAATATTTATAATATCGAAGATTATATTTTACAATATCTTTTCCCTCATTGTTCAATAATCCTTCATTATTTTCATTACCTCATTTGTTAATATCCTGGTTCTCTCATGCATGTTTGATCATGAAAGGCCCTATTATTTTTTATATTACATAATTTTATCATCTCTAGAAGAGTAATCAGGGAACCATTAACATATTTATAAATATTATATACTTTTAAAACCCATGAAGAAGGATGGTTGTGAGAAATTTAATATGTTATAATCAAGGAGACAGTAGACTATACATATGCAAGAGTAATGAATCAATGTTTAAATGTAAAAATCCACTGTGGGTAGTTGATTCTCATGGTGGTATTTACTATTAATACATAACAGTGAATCAAAAGTAAATTTATTATGAATTTAGATACATTTACGATTAATCAATTATTGAAAAAGTTTTATACAGTTTCAAATATATTAAACAAGAGTGATGTTGATTCCTAAAGAATTGTTATAAGATAATTGATTTTTATTTCATAAGAAAATTCCCCATGATTGGTGATTTTTAAAAAAGAATTGTTATGGATTCATGTAATGAAATTAAATATAATTCTTGGAAATTATATTTTTATATATGATGATTATTTATGTGGTCCTAAATGAAAATTACATGTCTCACATTATGAGAGAATTCATTACAGTCCAAAAAGTAATCTTTGTATTGGTTAATAATTTAGAGAAGACTAGGAAATATTTCATTCCTTCATGTGGTATTTATGTTATTACCAAGAGGAATATACAAATATTTTAAATGATTAATTGTTTTAAAACAACCATCCATTGTCATTTTTATTATATGTTTTTAATGGAGTTATGGTCATTCTTAAATTTCTATTCATGATATATGAATGTGGTATTATAAAAAAATCCATGGAAAAATTCATTTTCATGACAAATTAATTTATAAAAGAATATTTGAGGGATTTCCTTGAAAAATAGACATATTTACATGTAATGTTATTCTAAATACATGAAATCTATTAATATTTTGTTGCATAAATAGAAAAGGGGAGCTTGGTATTTAAAATTCTATTTATTTTTCATAAGTTTGATTTTATATTATATACAGTGTATTTTATATGAATATTCATATTGGAATTATATAAAAAAAATTCCAATGCACATCGGTCATCCATATCAAGTGTCTACCTTATCATTGTGGTATATGGTGGTCAAACACACTAAGTGACTTTCATGGGAAGCCTATGGAATAAATAAAATATTGGTCACACTTAATGCATGTGTGTTGGGTTATTATCAAATATAGTTCACTCCCTAAGTCATGCATAGATTCTTTCATTATAAACTCTTGTGCTAAATGATATAAGTGGTATGTAGAGTGGATTTTGGGATCTGATCTAGGTATCATGAATATCGGAGTTGATGACATGATTTAAGTTATTAAGGAGAAGGAAACTGCTTCCGCAATAAATGTGGTCATTGATAACATCAGTATTATTCTTGTGTTAAAAATGCAACGACATATCATGTACATATAATTGAGATGATTTTGTGACCATAAGACTTCCATGTAATCATACATAACCTTATTGCATCTATGGTCTCCCTGATTCACTATTTCGGCACTTCATGCTTTACCCATCATCTGATCATCCTCTATTGATGAAACCCAGATGAATAAGGCATTTCTGATCCTCCAAATTTATAAAAACAACAACATATTTCAGGAATCTAAATGTTAAAAGAACCATCCACTACTAAATGAATATGATGATATAGTGTTTTTTCATTATAGTTTTCTCATGAATGAGAGGAGATGTAGATCATGATATAATGTGAGATCATTATCCTCAGAATCACAATAAAAGAAAAACTATTTTTAAAATGATAATTGTTTAAAGGAAACTCAAAATTCATCAACATGAAATTATTATCAGTGTCATATTCCTTACACAATTTTCATATATTGGCTTTGAAAATATTCCTATATAAGTTGAGGTAATGATCAAGCATTTTTGTTAACTCAATTATAAATAATATCAGATTTCAGAAGGAAGATAGAGCTGAAAAACATGTCTTTAAGAGAGGAATAAACCTTATTTATTTATTTTCATGACTATGCTCATAAATCAATTAGTCTCCATGAGGAGAGGTTGCCATGGACAAACCACATTGCATGAACAATTACTACTCATATCCTAAAAAAGTAAATCATTGCACACATGAATGAATCTAAAAACCCACATCATGACACAAAAAGTACATATTCCATTATATAATTCGTGATGCATGATATCATTACATGTAACCAAACTGGAATGCATGTAGAACATTAAAAAAATAACATGGTTTATATAAAGATAGTATATTTACATCATATAAGAGATATTAAATTATATTTATACTTTCATGGAGGAATATCCTTCTCACTCATTATGTGAATACATATCTGGAAGTATATGAATTACACTAGGAATATACCATCCATGAATATGAATCAGGATCATTTATAGAAGAATATTAAGATAGTGGGTGTGAGGAGAATAAAAAGGATGGTGTACATTGAATAAACTTGAAAACATATAAAATGATACCAGAAAAGTCATTTTGAATAAAATTATAATAATAAGTTAATGTTGTAGGGTTTCGGATTTCAAGCAGTGTATAACAAATGAATTAAGTTCAAAGTTCACAAATGAAATGAGAGAATAATCTTGTAATGAATATTCTATCATAAAATATTGTTGAAGATGTTCGCTACACCACTTTGAAAATTTTGATTGAGTCTAGTAAATTCACTCATAGATGGATTTCAATCCCTATAAATTCCATTACTGAGAATGAAGACAACAGTTGGTGTATTAAGAAATATTATGTTGATCATTTTATAAGAGAAGTATGTTGATGTAAAAGTTGTAACACTAATTTATTAAAGAGTAGTAGGCCAACATGCATATTATATTTTTTATTTTTTAGTATTAGAAAACCTTTAATGGATGAACATGTTTATTAAGATGATGAAATGAAATCAAGTGTAAAATAGAATATTTTTTATATTATTTATTTAATATTATTTTTAACATATTGTTCCATCATAAATAGAGCCATTGGTGACTAGTGGAACATGTATAAACAATTACATTGAATCCGTAATATTTTTATTTTTGGCATAATCATTTTTGGATAATTTATAATTTTTAATCAAATTAATGTTATAATTGTGATAGAATCTATGAATGAACCATAGGATAATTTCATAATGGATTAGGTCTTTGTAAAAAACCCTTGTAAAAATAATCTACTGTAACTATTTACATTATTATATAAATTTAATGAGTATAAGATTGTTTATTGGTCCAAAAATATCCATTAAAAATTACTATTTTAGAGGATAGAGCGTAAAATGGGATAATTGAATGTAATATAAATTCTGTAAATGTTTCATACACTGATTAACCCCCACTCAATGTCCCTATAAAATCCTTTTTGGTTCTACACAATTATAATTATGGAAAGGAGGAAGGTAATAAATTATCTATATTGATTTATCATATTATTATATAAACCATATTATTTATTTAAATAAACTTATTTATATCTTAAGTGTGCTTTGGTGGTCAAAAGAGAGTCACATTACTTCGTAAAGCCTACAGTCAACACAAATAGAAACAAGGTTATCACCGTTAATTGAGTTAGAAGGTAAAATGATATATTATCTTTATTGATTGATAAATATGTGTTGAATATCACATATTTTTCATTAATATCTCCTATAATAATTAAATTTATCAGTATAACTTTCCATTTGAAGAGATAACGAATGATAGATCACATCATTTTCTGAGTTGGTAGTTTATCGATCACACGAGCAGCATCAACCTATCTCCTACAGTGAAAAACATAAAAAAATTAATTGATATAATCACTCAATAGATATAAATATATAAAAAAATTATATTTATACTTTAAATCTATCGTCATACTCATCCATTAATTATGCTAATAAAAAATATTACATTAGTTCGCGAGGCAGTACTCTTTCACACACATGATAGATGATTTCCTAACTCATTTGGTGGAAGTGGAGTTGGTTGTAGGTCATTACCTTCAAACCACAACATGTATGTATATTTAAGTTACTTAGGATAGTCTATAATAGTGGTATAATAATAATTTATGGTTTTGGAGACAAAAATAATATAAAAAATCTAATTGAACAATGTTACCTCTTCTTAGGGTATCCTTCTTTAGTTTGAACAAAATGTCATCTTAGGATTACATTCTAAACAAGATAAGTATTGTAATATTTGTGTATTGACGTGATTAAGTTATTTGGGAAGGTATTATCTGATCCAAAAAAGTAATCAAGGTTTGATGAATAGAGGATTGGTTGTGGTCTATTATACGTGAGGAGAGTGGTAGAGTTAAAATCTTTTAAAATGATTCAATATTACCATGTTTTTATCATTCCAAAAGCTCCTAAAATATTAAAATTTGTTATAATTCACGAAATAATTTGGTAATATTCCCAAAAGGTGGGTTTGGAAATGTTTTTAATTAATTCATACCATAATATTCTTTTTATAAACCACAATAAATCCATTTTTACCCTAACCACAATAATTGAATTACTACATTTTACACTACTGATTTTGGAAAAAATTATTTTTAATTTATTAGATATTATAAGTAATTCTAATCTATGTTATTGAATACATTTTAAATAAATCAATTCAAATTTTTGAAAATATGTAATTTAAAATTTAACCTAAATTCGAAATGAGAATGCTATTTTTTAATGGGAAAATTTCCAAATCATTACAATGATTTTATATCAAAAAAATATATGAAAAATAATACAAATACCCAAATTGGATTAATTAAAATTAAATTTTACTCATTTTAGTATATAAAAAATTAAATATATAACTTACAATTAAAAATTATATAATCAAAATAAAATTTTTCAAAATTAAATTAGAACTTGTCAATATTCTTAAAAATTAGAAATATTTATGAAATAAAAAAAATTCCTTTAGATAATTCTTATATGATTATTTAAATGATAAATATATATTTTTTAAAGTAAAATTTCAAAAAGTGTTTAAAAATAATTTAAATTTACATGATAAAAGCGCGATTAAACAGCATTTTAGGAAAATAAAAATTTTCAGAAAACATTTTTCTATATTAAATGCTTTTTATTTTATTTCTAATAAATTGATATTCATAATGTTCATAATATATTTTTTACTAAGAAAACTATTTAGTTTATTAGATATGTGATAACTATAATATAAACTAATAATATATTATCACTATTTCACATTTCATTTTATCATGTGGAATTGTGTAGCACAAGGAGAACTCCATTTTTCATGTAAAAGAATATAAAATTAGTGTTTCTTTTAACATAATAAAAACATAATATTATATGTAATTAAATATATTAAATATATTTAATTATTTAAATAAAATATATTATATTGCCTTGGGGTGTAAAATCTTATTTTATGCATGGTATTGCATGTCACATATGTTATCAAATACAATGTTCATAATTTAAAATGAAAGGATGATTCATTTTAAGAAATTTATCATAAAAATATAGGAATTTATTATTTTAACATCTTTATATACACTAAATATAATTTCATATATAAAAATATTTTTTTTTCAGTTTTTCATTAATAATAATACATAAATCCCGTTACTTTTTATTATATGGGAAGGACGAAACTAAGATATTTACGAGATATGATAAATTATAATTGTACCAGGGATCATGATTGTATCCTCTCTAACAACATCTCTCATGTTCAGAATTAATATTCATTAACACTCAATTCTTCATTTTTGATTTGGTTAGCAGGGATTTTATGCTTCGAAAATAATTTTATCTTCCCTTTAATGTTAGAAATAGACAACCTTTAAGAATATTTGAGCTATATTAACACATAAAAAACTCCGCCTATCATTTTTCTTATTTAGTAATAATTATTAGAGGATGAATTTAATTACAATAAAAAATGAATATTTAATCTCTGTTGGCATGGGTTTAAGAGAATGTTCTAGTGCATCTATATTGGAATGTCGATTCTTTTTACTAGGAGGTCTAATGATATAGATCTGTTTCTTCATTTTGTTGTGATTTTTGGGTAGATTTTTAATTTATATATTACAAAAACATTTTTCTACACTTTTATCCTATGTTGAATGATCATTGTAATTTATAATAAAATATCATTTTGAGAAAATTTCCAAATCAAATTTAGAGAAATGATGAAATATATATCCCAAATATGTATTTGAATGTACCATTACTTTTATTATAGGGCTAATGTTTTCCTCAATCACTCACAAAATTATTTATGCTGCATTACAAATAATTAAACGTTAACATAGAATTAGAAATACAGAACATAATTTCTTCCAAGATTTAGATTGTTTGCCAATTTATATTTATATGTATATTAAAAATTATTAAGAAATATATTTACAACACAAAAAAATATTTTTTTGATTTATATATTTTTATCATATTCACCCACATAATCTAATGAATTTGATACCTCTTGAATTTAAAATCCTGAATATTTATCTTCAAATGTTATTTTTTAATAATTTTAAATCACATGAAACATGTCTTATTTCTACCCAAACATAAATCCCATATTATTTCCCCAAATTTGTTACCATATATACTAATTCTCCAAAGGTGTTTCCATGGATTAAAAATACATATTAGCCACACTCCATATTTAGAACTAGAAAGTATCCATTTATGAATTTATTTTTAAATCCTAAAAAAATTTCATTAACTCTTCCTAAATGATCACTGTATTATTAATTTTCCAAATTTAAATACAATGTTCTAGAATTTAATTCCCCAAAACCCTACTTTTGAAATTGGGAGAAAATAACAATATAGATGACGCCATTATCTTCAAAAAATGAATTCCACTGCTCATTATTCTCAAAAATTAATGTAGTAAAATATATCCATGTATATTTATGTTTTGGAGGGTTTTTATTAATGGGAAATTATGGAAACATTAGTGAAATTTATTTTGGTATCTCTTCCATTTATATTTTAAAAAAAATACTTTTATGATTTTTGAAATGTGAAATAGTATGATGAAGGGCATTAATTAATTGGAAGTTCAAAATGGGATTATCTAAATTAAAAGTGAAATTATTCTTCTTAGGTTTAGTATTTTAGGGTTTCAATAATTGGGGAAAACTGATGTATGGTGATAATTTGTAAGAAGATATGGAATATCCCAAATTTCATCTTCTTTTTCATTCCAAAAATTATTTTTCTTTTCAAGGACATTTTTTCTTGTTTTTAAAGTGGAATATATAGAATTATTTTATTTTCAACTAGGTCTTACACAATTATAGATTCATTTTTTCATTATTTTTCTTCTTATATTCTTCCAGATTGTCATTTTGGAATATCCTGGAAAATCTATGACATTATCACAAGTTTCCAAAAACATCATAGTGAAAAAAAATATTATATTTTTCATAGGATAGATTTATATTGTTCATGGGAAATCTCTCATATATTTTTTGTTAAATTTAATGAAAATTAACCTATTTGAACCTCCATAATATGTAATGTAGCATCTATTTCCACTTTTTCGAAATCATTTTTTACCATTCTATGTCAAAGTCAACCAATTTCCAGTAAGTCATTTCTATAAACTATTGATACATACCATTATATTCTCCACTATAACTGGAATACTAATTCAAACTTTATTTTTAAAATTTTTTACCTTTCCATTATTTGAATCAAATAGAATCCAGTTTTCATAAAAAACATTCTATATCCGGAAAATATGGTTTGGTTTATATTACAAGAAATATAATAGAATGAAAACAGTTCATCTCCAATTTTCTTCCAATGATGATATCTAAAAATGAGTATATTATAAAATTAGTAATGTTATATCAATGTCTAGATTAAAAATATTAAGTATAGATACATTCATCACTGTTGAAGTTTCAATTCATATGTTATATTATAGTTTTAATGTCAAAAATTATTATAAAATTATTAGTGATTTTTTATCATGATAGATTAATATTGTTAATCAATTTCACTTGGTTGAGCCTATATTTAAAACCATAATCATATATTGACTTATCCCATATTAAACATTCTTCACCAAGTGTTTATAAAGGAATATTTATTATAAATACATCTCAAATACACATAATTATAAACTCTAAAATTTCCACTATGAGATTCATAAAACAAGTTCTATAATGCGTAATGAATTCCTACACTGAAGATATATATGGGGGAATGTGATGTGAAATTACAGTGAGGGAGCTACCTAAGTAGTCCATTAAAAAAATACCAACATGCATGAAGAAATTATCCATAATATCCCATGATTTTTTATGGATATTGCATACTTTTATGTTAATATTAATTATATTATGCAATCACTATACTATAGAACGTAATATTTTCGTTCCCATGGAATATTGGACGACAATATTCTAGTGTGGTGAAATATCATAAATGTTTCACACATATATCGTCACGCATTGAACATTTAATTATAATTACTACTAAATAATTCGACGGATCCTAAGGAGAAGAAATGTAAGAAAATGGTGATCATATATGATTAGTAAGGGTTAAAAAGTGATATATCAAGAAAAACCTGATCATAATTATATAATTATAGGAAAATAACTTTTGAAAATCATACTATATAAATCATATATAATAATATTGATTCATGGAATAAATTAGAGGTGTTCATGTGACAAAAAAAATAAATGAAAATGGTACCTGAGAGAATTATATTTTCATAAAACAAGGAATATTGAAAATAATAAAATCAAATAATATCAATTCATTATAGTCAAGGGATCTTTGGAAAGGCATTCATAGTGGAATGGTTTCACTCCCTAAACCATTGTATTTTTAGAGGTTCACTCCCTGGACTACAATAGTGGGGAATCATTGTTACTAAACTGAATTCACACATTGTTCTAGTCCTTTCTATCTCATGAGAAATAAATCATTACCCAATGAATTGGAGGAAGATATAGGACCCCTATATAAAATAATGATAATCATAAATATATTTTCCACAAGAATATAAATCATTCATCATATCAGAACCCATAAAATGAAATGGGTTTCATAAACACATAATTATAACATAACTACCGGAAAATACTTACAGTTAATAAACATCATTCCACCATAAAATAAATCATTTTGAGAAATAATAATAATTTTATCTGTAACACTCTTATATTTTCTAATATATTTTATCTGATTACATTTAACCATTTTGATATATTTCTTTTCAAAATACACTTAATGTATTTTTTTACATAAAAATAATAATTTTGGCATACCTTATACCAAACAAAAATTCATTACTCCATTGCAAGCAATAATTATATCAGCTTGTGGAACTTGTTACAATATGTTTGGATTGTATTATATTCAAAATTGAGTCCCTTAAATAGTTTTGTAACACCCCTAGTTTCTAGATTGTAAATGTTGTATTTGATAGCATCTGTGGCACGTGACACTGAGCACATAAGGGAATATAATACCCTGATACAATAAAATATATTTAATATTTGAAATGGATTTGATATATTCTATATTTGTTAAATCACGCAACACATAGTTTTCTTGTGTTACACATAAGAGAAACCTTCATTGATGGATTTCATTACAAACAATTCCTAGTTTTAGAGAACAATATTATATTATTAAAATATTATTATTTAATATAATAATACATATTCTAGTCATTATATTATAATTTTTGAATATTATAAACTAACATAAAGAAAATATATGGTTTATATAAATATAATTTGAACTGATGGGTTACTAATTAATGAGAAATGAAAATAATAACCAATTAAATATAAAAAAGAATTATTATCATTTTTTATGGTTCAAAAACTTTTTTACCTTAATAAACATAATTAAAATAATTAATTTAAATTTATACATAAATATCTATACTATATATTCTATAAAATATTTTTTATATTCATCCATTAGGTTTTATATACATAAGATAAGAACAAAACCTATTTTACACAATAAACCCCTCTATTTTATAATAGTAAATTTACCGCCTTTTAATGGAGAACAAATTTTAAATCTGAATATGTACACATTAATTCTTATAATATTTGAAAATAAACATCATATTTTAATGAGAAACATATGAATTATATTATGGTAAATTTTTGATATTTTTCTGAAACATTTTATTTTTTAATGAATAGATAAAAATACGAAATTTTAGTTGAAAACTGAATTTTTACCTAATTTATTTATAAGGATCAATTGTGTTTTATATTTGTTTAAATATTTAATTAGATTATATTTTGACCAATTAATTCAATATAGTTCATTGGTATTGATATAAATTGTAAAATTACTATAAAAACTTAGCAAACATTTAGACCTTGTTAATTTCAAAACCCACATTGTCATCCTACATAACAGATGAATTTTGAATTAATTTCTGCTACATATATGATTATAATTTAAAGAGATGATTCCATATTTAAAATAAAAATAATATAAATTTTTTAATAATATTAACTATGTTTTTTTAAAAAATTATAGTGAAATTAATTAAAATTTATTATAACTGCTCTTGTAAAAGTAAGCATAATAAATGATTAAACTATAATTTTGCAACTGAAATGACCTGGATTCTTTCCCAAAAAAATAATGGCCATATATCATCCATTAAAATTATATTATTTTTTTAGAACTCGTTTTTTAGGTAAGAACACTGTACACACCACTTGTTTAAAAAAAATTCAAGTGAGTCCTTTCCTTCCATATAAAATACAACCACTACTCCCAAATTATCACAACTCTCAAAAGTATTAGGTTATGAAAATATAATCCCAAATTGATTTCAATCATTTGTTCTCTTGACTGGGAATAATCTATTTGAGCATAAATAATTCCATATAATCCATTTGGTATAAATCAAATGAAGTTACCTAATTAGGAGGTAATGTATTTTCTTACGCATTTTAGTTTCATTTCCATTCCCAAATCAGTATAAAATTATTATTAAATACATGTATAAAAACACAAGTATCCTCACTATACTAGGATTTTTTATCCTTAGGTTTCACCCTAAACATACATATATCTCCATATAATGGATAATGAACATATTGTTCCTATCTATGACGAACTACTACGTCAGGAAATGATGATTGTTCATTTTTTCGGTCACCATATATCATGGTTTCCATTATTATTGAATAAACTATTATATATTATATATATGATATTTATTATATCTTTATGTTTATTTAAATACATTATAACACATACCTCTATACATTCCATTTTTATTAAAAATGATAATTTCCCTAGTGGAAGTGTGAACTACTGCCCCTCAATGCTATGTGATTCATTGATGTTATACAGGGAATATATTAAGGATGATAATGATAAAAATATATGATATATATTACATAGATTTTATACTAGAGTAAAATTATACTTATGAATTATTTATGTTTTTGATTGTTTTAATACGACATAGAAATGAATATAGCGTTCATGCGTACGCACAACCTATCATATTGATGAATAATACATTTAATTTATATATACAAATATTATATATTATTATAAATGTATATTTGATGAATTTATATGATAATTAAATCATGTTATATATTTACTAAATCATGAAACCGTTATACAAAAACTATTATCAACAAACAAATCAAAACAATCTTAAAAAAATAGGTAATTAACACCAAACATAGTCAACATAATGATGGACTATTAAAAAACATGTACAAAGATACTATAGAAACATAATATATTAAATTATTAATATGATTATGGTTTTATTTTAAAATAGTAACTTATTTTAAACTACTATATAATATGACAAAGATCATACAAGAAAATGAAGGTTGTGTTATGGGATTTCATTTGAATTTACATTATTTTGAGACTAATTTGTTATTATACAGTAATTTACTTTTATTTGGTTCATTTAATTAAACATAAAATATTATTTCCTAAATCTACCTACTCTTATGATATTTTATGTTTTATTTAATATTATTTATTCTGTGGGTTTATGGTTTAAATTTTTCAATGTGGTATGGGACACATTGGAATGTTTAGAACTACATTTCCCCAAAGATAGTTTCTATGATATTTCAATGGTATTTAAATTCATTAATTTCAACATCTCTTATTGTTAATTATCCTCCTATAGGTTATTATTGATATATTTATTCTTTTTATTCAATGTAGGTTTTTTAATAAGGATCATTATTCATGATTAAGATTATTGCTTTGGACTGGTGTTACATGATTGGGGCCGGATTATAGATATCCCCTTGATGCATCTATAGACTAATGAAATGAAATAGTTAGCCAAAGTAGATGGGTTTTACCCAGTATCTAAACCATATTTTGAAAAGACATGAAAATATTAGTTTCATGTACCTGAGAAACATGGAATCCAATAATTAATCATTTCCCTCATACAGTTTCAGTTATTATTTATCCAATAGATTTTTCATTGATATATCTTTAGAAGAATTACATTCTTAGTTTATTGATTTTGATGGCATGTGTTTCAGTTTCATATATTTCCATATTGATATTTCCTTTTTAGTAATTTTAATGGAATTATTTACCAGTTATTTACCTTTCCATGTGAATTTATTCCTATTGATTTATTATTTGTTCTTCTTTACTTACCCCTAATGAGATCTTAAGCTCACCCTTATTTTCATTATTTCCCCAGGTTATAAAGAATGGATCGTTGACTATGAGGTCATTGATGTTTTTTTAATGAATATAATTTCTAGAAATATTTATTTTTTTTATAAATGAATTATGGGTATCCTGTATGAAATATTTCATTAAATGATTACTTTTATATTCCTTCCATAAGGATTTGATTCCTTGTAATCAAGACTATATAATTAGATAATGCATCGGCTCTGGGCATCTGTGGTCATGACAATATGAATTTTTTCAAATAATGTTTACAACCAACCTTGGAAACTATATATATAAAACATAGATTATGAAGAACAACCATAAATATAAATTTAGGATATGTATACAACAAAATCATAGATTTTTTTAAGGTAGTTATTCTATTGGTATTCCTCGAAATACACCCATGTCTGCTACTATCTGTGCTCATGGTTCTGGAATGAATGTACCTAGGAGTAACAACTCTGAAAAGGTATTCCATACTTGACTTAGGGAAAATGGGTACATGATAATCCGCCTTACTACATACCTGGTTTTAGAGTCTCATAGGAAATTCTTAGAATAATTCACATTCTTGTTACCAAAAATTATGAAGGATTTAGAAGTAATGATTTCCCCCAAATTAACAAAAGTTTAGGATTCTAGGATTTATGAAGAATATATTTATGTTAGATGCTATAACATATTTTTATTTATACAAGGTTTATAGATTGATGATCTAATCCAGTATATTCTATTATTTATAAATGTAACCTTAAAGAATGAATGGTGTCCATAATCATGGAAAGTGTAGGGTTTTCCTTACTAAGGAAACAAATATAGATGGTATTGCAACCCATAAAGTTATGGAAATATAAGGGAATCATAATGATATTATAAAACATAAACTTTCAGGGATAGAGAAACTAGTTTCAGAGTGTTATTATATAATGTCAGATCACATTATGTGGTAGAGACCCCCATAATTTAGTGGGAATATAGTTCCAATGGTAGTTGGGAGATGGATTATATGTTTGTGGAATATATTCATGGAATTAGTATGTAGTGAAAATAGAAAGGATACAAAATAGGTATATTCTATAAATGATGATGCAGATTTGTGGTGATCTTTGATATTGAGTAAAATGGAGTAAGAAGAAATAGAACAAATGAAATGAAGTAATTTTTAGGAGAAATTATTCAATAAATACATCCCTCGTGATCTGAAATTTTAGTTGAAGATAATGTTTCTTATCTTAAGGAAAAATAATGTGGATATGGATGTAGGTTTTGATGATAACATTAAGAGGTAATCCAGGTATTTTAAGAATTATATATGTACAATAGAGTGAAATATTCACCACATCGTTGAAGGAGTCAAGAAAATATCTGAAGGGCACAGAATTCCCATAATTTTTCATCATACATAGAAAAAAATTTAAATTCCATCAAGATGAAAAAGGAATTACCAAAATCATATGCATTAAAAGAGAACAGGATAGGAATAGTTATTCTAAAAACTAATAAAAATGGAATGCATCAAATAAGAATAATAAGAAAACAAAATTCCATTATGTAAGAAATGTGGAATGAATCACCCCAGGAAATGCATGAAAAGAATTTGAGTTTTTTATAAGTTCGAAGAAAATGGTCACTAGGAAAAAGAATACAATGGAAAGAATAAATGGGATATTATTCAGTGTTACAACTACAAAGAAGATGGGTCACTATTCAAATAAATTCCCCAAACATCAGAGGAATATAATAATGAATAGGCTAAGGGATACATGTCATGTACATGTTGTTGACACAACAAAGGCAGAATAAATAATTTACATCTTTATTTGGATCTATGAAATATGTAGTAAAATTTGTTTTTTATGATGTTCTTATTATATGATATATGAAAATGTTATGAATTATATTACGATGATTTTTTGTTATGTATTTTAGATCATATGGTGAATGGTAAAAATAAAATTTATTTAGTATAATGTAAAACCATCAAGAAAAAACATGATTTAGGGTATTAAACACTTAATATGTTCTTGATATTGAGATAATGATGAATAAATGATTGATTTGGATAAGTGCTTATTACCTTGGAAGTGAATATTTATTTTTCATCTTGTAAACTATTTTATAACTAATGGAGTTTACAACTGTTTTGGAATTAAGGAATATATATAATAACATGTGTCTTACTTAATGAATACGGAATACTGAATGATGAACATAATATTTAATGATAATTTTAGATATTATTAAATTTCAAGAGGATATATGATTAAGATATTCACATTCATAGAATGTGAAAATTTATAGCTGCTTCATATTGAATAAATAATAAAGATATGTTTATTTTGGTAATTCAGTTACTCTACTTCTGAAATGATTAGATAATAATCTGTTGGAAAAGTTAATCATTTATAAAATGCCTTAACAGGATCAATGAGAGTGATGTACTACTTCACCATATGATGCATCATGTTCTAAGAGATGAATATTAAAAATCTCAAGGTATAATAAATGTAAATGATTATGTTATATAAAATTATATTTACTAATATTCTTATATAGTGAAATAATTCATTAAATGAAGAAAAAATTGTTTTTGGAAACAACATTGTTCAAATATATTCATTTTATATTTTATCAATAACAACCTATAGTTTTTTGGAATTTTGGGAAACAACATTCAACTAAACATTTTCTCTATATCTATCCCTCATAACATGATTCATGGACTTTTTCTTCCATATTAATTTTTCCATTCCCCACAAATGTACTCTTATTAGGGAACCTAGTTATGTGACCATTTTACAATATGTTCTCTCTTATCATTAATATGTTATATTAACTCTTATTACAATGTTTGTATTTCTGAAATATTTTATTTTCATTCACTAGATTACCGATATCATGTTTAAATTTCTAGGAAACAATTTAATTAAGGTGGGGGAATGTAAGAACACAAAATTCAATTGTATGAATATTGTATTTGATAGCAGTTTGGCAAGAGACACATAGAACAAAATGGAATATAATGAAATGATCTCATAAATTATATTTAATATTTGGAATCTGTTATATATATTCTAAAATCTCTAATGGATGCAACACCGATGTATCATGCGTTACAAGAAAGAGAATCCTTCTTCGATG
This sequence comes from Viscum album, assembly GCA_963277665.1. Classification (NCBI taxonomy): domain Eukaryota; kingdom Viridiplantae; phylum Streptophyta; class Magnoliopsida; order Santalales; family Viscaceae; genus Viscum; species Viscum album. The sequence goes on from OY728155.1 coordinate 1,404,219,321, forward strand.
AATACATTACACGCATGACCTATTTTTTCAAAGAAATAATATATTATTAAAATATTATTATTTAATATAAAAATATAACTGATTCACTAAATTATAATTTCTTAATAGTATTAACTAAATTATAAAGATATATGGTTTATATAGATATGAAATGAATCATTGGGATTCTAATTAATGAGAAATTAAAATAAGAACCAATTGGATATAAAAGGGAAATATTTTTATTTGTATTCTTAAAAAAGTTATTTATCCTAATAATCATAATAAATTATAATCAATTAATTATTTTAATGAATATAAATTTTATATCTTTAATAAAATATTTTTTATATTAATCCATTTTGTTTTATATGCATAAGATAAGAACAATCCCTATTTTACACATTAAAAACCTATATTTTTATAAAGGCATTTTCCACCTTTTAATTAATTATCCTTTTTAAATATAATTTTGATAATTTAATTAATATAATAAGTAAAAATAAACTTCATATTTGATATATGAACTTAATAATTAATTTAGGGCCAATCATTCATATTTTTATGAATCTTTTCATCTTATTATAAATTTTCCAATATAATGAATTCTTGGTCCAAAATACTTATCCATAAAATTTATTTAAAAGGTTTAATTGTGTTTTCAATATCATTGAGTGTTTATTAATATATTATTTTCAGAAATTAATTCAATAAAGGAAACTGCGGTCAATTTCAGTTTGAAAATGTATATAAAAACATATAAAACATTTGGAAGTATTTACATTAAATCCTTGCATTGTTGTTATAAGGACCCAGCCTTAAACATTGCATAATATTTAATTAAATATATATTTAACATTGAGGATCTTTTTAGGTTCATAGTTTTTGAGAATTAGTTTATAACAATTACATTACATCCCAAAAATTAAAAAATTATAAACTTTTACTGAGTTTACATTTTTTCACAAAGTGAAAACTCTTGAAAAAAAGGGATATGTCTAGTTATATGTTTTAGACACAAAGACATGTCCTTGATCCCATCATTGACTCTATTCATCTTTAACTCCAGTGATAAAAATTTCAAAGCGTGGGATGTGCATAAAAACCTCAGTAAGGGTTATAAAACAAAGAAATAAAACATTTTTTCATCATTACATACATAATATAAGCTTTTTAACATACCTCATGAAATCATAAGATTTATAAATAACACATAGAAAACATTAATCATAAAGTTAACTTGTGGCATCCATACCATATATACATTGTAGCTATAACCACTACATAGGTAGTTACATTTTCAATACACAACATAGTATATTCCATAAATCTCTTAAGATAAATATTCATGTTTACCTCTATCATGTTACCCAATGCATTGGAGAGCTATCTTGGGCTCACCCACCCTAGGTTTTTCACCGAACAACTCGTATACGTAAACAATGACAAAGAACCATAACATAATCATAACAAATAAAAAAACATAAATTAAAGATAAAATTTCCACATATCAATCACAATATATCATTCAAATATGTTAAAATAAAAAATCCATTATCAAAAACATTTTCAATACCAAAATACATAAAAATAGTATATGGAAATTATTTTCCTTTTAAAAACATTTTTGACTTGTTAAGGAAGCCAAAGATAAAATAATACACACAGTGGTGGAATGTTCATTGTAACCACTTACGTTAAAAAGAAACATTCATTTTTGTCCTTTATTAAAACGCCTCATAGAAAGAGATTCATTTTGAAAACTGTTGAAGCAAGTTAAAAAAGGGTATAATTATACACCGTATAAAAGAATGTCATGTATAAACCAAAATATCCCTCAATGGAAGGAAATTGATATGAAGTCCCTTACAAAGATAATTTTGTAAATGAAATATATTGATAATTTTTATTCACTATAAATAGATGTAAAGAAATTATAAATAAAATATTGGACATAATTGTAGCATTGCATAATCAAGAAGTAGAAGATTAATAAAATGAATGGAAATTGGGTTAAAAAGTTCACTTACCTCATGTCTGACATGACATGTTTTTTCATTATTCTCCTGAATAATATAAAAATGGTAATTTATATTTTCTTGAGAACCTTTTTTAAGTTTATTATTCCTTTTATATCACTTATTACCATGTTAAAAACATTATGTAATAAATTAAGTTAATAATAGTCGTTTTGTTGATGTTTGGTACATGAGTCAAATATGGACATCTTATATTTACAATTTGTATATGTGATCAAAATTATATTATCTATACAATGATATTAATGATTTAGATATCATAGATATCTTATATATCCAATATATATATTTATCTATAATAGTACATCATATTTGGAGGTAGGAAATGAAATGCACCGTTCATATAGACGGTAAGATATACGTACGCATGAATGATACATCCATTTCTATTTCATATTTTAATGGAATGAAAACTTAATGATACATAGATATATAATAATTCTAGAATAATATCATATATAATTTATTAAACTCCTTTCTTTATACGTCCTATGTATGGTATAAATGGGTCATATTACTTTGAGGGGGTGGTAGTCGGCACTTTCTCAAATGAAATTATCACGTTTACCCATAATTGAAACATAAAGGTATGATATTAATGAAAAATACAGAAGAATAGAGACAATAAAAATATAATATATATCAAATCTAAATACAATTCCATCTTAATGGCCACCATAAGTGGTGGTAGAAAAATATTGAACAATCATCATTTCGTGAGGCAGTTGTTCACCGTCCACAGAAACAATATGTTCTTTACCCATTAGATGGAAGTGTGAGGATGGGTAGTTATAATACTTCTACTAAAAATATCATAGGATATTGAGGATATTGGTCTTGTTATAAATGAAAGGAGTAAAAATATGTTATGTTGTGGAGAAGTAAAATAAAAGAAAAGAACATAAGAGAATATGTTACCTTTAAATCGGGTAACTCCCATTGTTTTGAACCAAGATGATTAATTGTAGTTACTTTTTCCTAAGGGAAGGCTTTTAGAATCAATATAGGGATGTAGGGAGATTAATTTGGAAGAGTTTTTACTAGACAAGGGACTTGAGGAGTGTGAGGAATGGGTTAAATGTGAGGGATTTTTATAAGGGGGAGGTGGGGATCTTTAGGAAAGGGTTAATATTTTATATTATTATATAATGATTTTCAGTTTTGAAAGGTCCAAAACTACTTCCAGTTGAGTATAAGATGATTCATGGTAGAAATAAAATCATCCAATAAGAATTGGACTTGTTTATGATATTTTTTTAAGCTTTATAATCTTATTTATTTAAATCATTAATTAATGTGGTAAACACTTCATCATTATTATGTCACAAATAATTTTATTTATTTATTTATAAAAATTATTAAACAAATACCATTATGTAGGAAATCTGTTTATCTTTCCAAATATTATTTATAGTCGAATATATAACTTATATAACCCATATTAGAATTACTTTACTAAAAGATATGTGTTTAGGTCATTTTTTCCATTACTTTATGTTAACTAAAATAAAGTGTCATTATCACTCTTAAGTGGCTCCGTGGGGTCCCAAAATAAACCCAAGGATACCCATGGCATGCCATTACTCATCCAATATAGTTGGTACAAGTGTTAAGGTAATTTTATATTATTATAATATTGTTTTTACCTTGAATTACCCTATTTACCTTTAACCTCGGAAAATAAAAGTCAAAAGTAACTACTCACCAAAAACTATTTTCATCTTATTGAACCACATTTTACTTAATAATAATAACCATTAATGTTATATTTTCAAATTTAAATTTACAGAAGTGGTAAAATTTCATTTAAATTATAAAGTCGTATTTTTTACTACAACTTAGTGGTTTCACTATTCTTCAAAAATTGATGTTTTTCTGAAAAATACCAAAAATTCAGATTAAGATATATTTGATACTCTAAATTTAAAAATGATGTCTATTTTACCAAATTTTAAACATATAAGTTGTATTAATTAATATAATATTAATTCCCATTATCCAAACAAAAAGCGTGTTTTTAAGAAATATTTACTATAAGAAGATTGACACTTGTTTATGTCAAATTTCAAATTGAAATTACTTGCAATGACCAGAATTGGATTAAATGGTAAAAATGTATTCTAATTACACTTTATACCTAATTATAAAGAAAATATATGCATATAAATAAAATATATTAAAAGGAAGTTTTTAATAAAAATAATGTATTTTTCACTATTCATTAAAAATTAATTTTATCAGAAAAATACCAAAATTTTACCCAAAGTGAATTTTGAAGTCCTGATTCTAAAAACATTTTATTTTTCAAATATAACAAATAAAAGTGACCAAAAATATATTTATTTTGGGTTCTCTCTTAAAAGGCAGTAAATCAGCCTTTTAAAGTGAATTTTGCTTAAAATTAGATTCATTCACAATTTATGCCTCTATGTTTTATTGGATAAATGTAAAAACATTTAACAAACATGTATAATAATATTGTAGTTAGTTGTATTCATTAAGACAAATACAATGTCTAGTAGTTAACTACCATTTAAAATAATAATATTATATTTTTAGTATACAACATAATATTTCAAAGAAACTCGTTGTTGCGTATCGGGTATGCTATCGATCATAGCATCCCCTTTAAATTAAAATCTATATTTAATTAAAAATAATAATAAATATGACAATTTATTATTCTTTATTTACCTGGGATGTCACATCATTCCCCCCTTTTGGAAATTATGTCCTCACAATTTTATTCACTTATCAAATAAGTGGGGGTATTTTTCCCTCATAGCATTTTTGGATTCCCACGTTACTTCTTCAACCATATTGTTTTACACAAAACCATTACTATAAGGACCCATCCTTAAAACATGAATAATATTGAATTAAATGAATAATTCACATTGATGAACTTTTCAGGTTTAGATTTTTAGAGAATTATGACATAACTATTACATCTCAAAAGATTATATAGCAGACACTTCTACCATGTATCCATTTTATCACAAAATAAAAAATATTGAAAATAAGAGTCATGTCTAGTTACATGTTTAAGACAACTTGAATTTTCCTTGATCCCATCCTCGACCGTATTCCACATTATTTCCTGTGAAAAACATTTCAAAAACTTGGGATGAGCTTAAAAATCTCAGTAACAGATACACAAAGAATGAAAACTGTTAGTTTTTCAAAACAACAAGTAACCCATGAATACATTAACATAAGTAATACTTTTCACCTTTATGAAGTAGTAAATTATCTTCACTAAATAAAAGATAATTACTTACCATTTTGTAACCCAAATATTAGCATAAAACCTATATAAAGAACACATAACATATAAAGGTAACTTGGGACATAAACAAACATAAATGGAATAACCATACATTCGACTTCCACACATATCACTAAATGGAATAGCCATATGACCAACTTCCATTCCCAATGCATTGGAGTTTATAACGTAACCACATTTCCTAGTATTCACATCACTACCTGTCATTTGGTTTATCATGTAAGCACCCGTCAAATGTCCAAGTACCATTATAAAATCATATGACGTAAAACAACTGTAAAGAAAAGAAAGCATTTCCAAATTTCAATCACAATATATCACTTAAATATATTGACATAACAAATACATTATAAAAAAAATTATTACCAAAATACATAAAATATTATATGGTATTTATTTTCTTTTAAAAACATTTCAGCTTGTTGAGGAAGTCAAAGATCAAATAATACTCGCTGCGGCGGAAACATCATTGTCATTGCTTACGTTAAAAGAAACATAATTTTTTGACATTTAAAAAAATGATTCATAAAAAATATTACCTTTGAATGAAATGAAAATTCAAAGTTGTTTATACAACATATAAAATAAAATTGTGTATTAAAAGAAAATATGCCGCAATGAAAGAAGATTGAGACGAAGTCCCTTACCTCGTGTCCGACTTCACTCGATCGTTCTTTAATCTCCAGAATAATAAACTAAAGTTAATTTCTACTTGCTTAAGAACTTTTTTCATTTTTATGATTCTTTTTATATAACTTATTACCATGTTATAAATATTATTTAATCATTTAAGTTAATAATGTTCATTTTGTCGATATTTGGTACTTGAGTCAAAAATGAACACCTTATATTCACATGTTGTCCATGTGGTCAATATTTTATTATATCCAAAATGAAATTAATTATTTAGATAACATATATATCATATATATCCAGTATTTACATTTTTTATAATAGTACATAACATTTAGATGTAAGATATGAAATGCACCGTTCAGAGAAACGGTAAGCTGTACATACGCATGAACGCTACTTCCATTTATATTTCATATTTAATGGAATTAAAACATAATGATACATAGTAGTATTATAATTCCAGTATGGTATCATATATAATTTCATTAAATATATCCTTTATACACACCACATATTGTATAAACGAGTCATATCACTTTGAGGGGGCGGTAGTCTGCTCTACCTCTAATGAGATTATCACATTTACCCATAATGAAAACCATAAAGGAATGATATAAAGGAAAATTACAGAATAATAAATAAAACATAAACATAATGTATATCATATATAAATACACTGTTATCATAATGGCCACTATGAGAGGCGGTAGGAGATAATCGATTAATCATCGTTTCGTGAGGTGTTAGTTTTCTATCCACAGAAACATTAAGTTCTTCATCCATTAGATGGAGGTGTGTGTAAGTTTAGTTCTAATGCTTCTCATAAAAACATCCTAGTATATTGAGGATACTTTTTTTGTTATAAAATAAAGGAATAAAAAATGTTTAGGGGTTGGAGAAGTAATATAAAAGAAAACAATTTAAGAGAAAATGTTATCTTTATTTTGGGTAACTCCATTTGGTTTGAACCAATGGACCTCTTGAAGTTCCTTCTTCCTAAGTTAAGGCTTCTAGGAAGAGGATATGGGATGTAGGGAGCATAATTGGGCATAGTTTGGACGAGCCAAATGGCTTGAAAGGTCTGAGGAATTGGTTAGAAGTGGCCTCCTTTTATAAAATAGAGGAGGGGCTCTTTATGAAAGTGTGAAAATATTATTTTATAATATAATGATATTCGGTTTCTAATTGGCCAAATATCATTATAGTCAAAGATAAGATGACTCATAGTCGAAATAAAATCATCCAATCTGAATTTTACATGTTTTGGATAATATTTTTATATTTATAATCTTATTTATTTAGATGATTTATTAATGATATAAATACTCCATCATTATTGTGTCATAAATAATTTAATTTATTTGATGTCTAAAAATAATAAAAAAACACCATGATGTAGGAAATATTTTTATCTTTCAAATTAATATTTATAGTCGAAAAGATAATTTTAATAACCCCTTCTAAAAATTAATTTACTAAAAGATGTTTGCTTTTGTCATTTCTACCTTTACTTTAAGTTAATTAATCTAAATTGTCATTATCACTACCAAGTGGCACAATGGTGTCCCAGAATCGACCCAAAGATGCCCATGGTCGTAAATGACTCAACCAATAAGGTTTGGACAAATGTTGATGTAATTTTTATGTATTATAATATTCTCTTAACCATGAATTAACCTATTTACCTTTAACCATGGCAAATAAAAGCCAAAAGATACAATTCACCAAAAATTCTTTTCATCTTATTGAACTACATTTTAATTCTTGATAACAACCATGTATGTCGGATTTTCGAAATTCAATTCATAGAAGTGGTAAAATATTATTTAAACGAAAAAAGTCAGTTTTTTAACTACAACTAAGCGGTTTCAGTATTCATCAAAAATTGATGTTTTTTAGAAAAATACCAAAAAATCAGCATATGAGTTATTTGATATTAAGAATTTAAAATTGATATCTATTTTTCCAAATTAAAAACATATAAGTGGCACTAATTAATTTTAAAATAAATTCTCTTTGTTAAAACAAATAGTATGTTTTTAAGAAACAATAACCATCAAAAGATTGACATTTTTTATGTAAAATTTCAAAGTGAAATTAATTCCAATGACCAACATTGGATTAAATGGAAAAAATATATTCTAATTACACTTTATATCAAATTAAAAAGATAATCTGACCATATAAATATATTATATTAAAACATAGTTTTGAATTAGAATACAATATTTTTAACTATTCATTGAAAAATGAACTTTATCGAAAAAATCCAAAAAAAATTAAACAATATAAACTTTGAATTCCCAATTCTAAAGAACGATTTTATTTGGTCATATAGAATGTATTAAATTGACCAAAACTATCTTAAAAAATGGTTTCCCATTAAAAGGCGATAAATCGGCCTTCTAATTTAAATTATGCTTAAAATTAGCTTTATTCATATTTTAAGCCTCTAAATTTTATTGGATAAATGTAAATACATTTAAAAAGCATTTATAATAATATTTTAGTTAGCTTTTTTTATTCGCGCCAAAACAATGGCTAGGAGTTAACTACCATTTATAATAATAATATTATATTATTAGTATGCAACGTAAGATTTCAAAGAAACTCGTTGTTGCGTATCAGGTACGCTATCGAACATTGAAACCCTTTTAAAGTAAAAATAATATTTAATTCACAAATAATAATAAATATGTAAATATCTTATTCTTCATTTACATGGGATGTTACATCCTACCCCCCTTTTGGAAATCATGTTCTCGTAATTTTTATTCACTTATAAAAATAATTAGGGGTATATATCCCTCATAGAATTTTCAAATTCCCACATTGCCTCTTCAACCATATTGATTTTCCATAAAACCAATACCTGCTAATTACCTTTTTCCACAACACTTGCTCTCTACGGTCCAGAATCTGGACTGATTGTTCTTCATAAGAGAGATTCTCTTCCAACTAAACAGCCTCTGGGCTAAAAACATGAGATGTATCTGGTATATACTTTCTCAACATCAAAACATGAAAAACATTGTGTACCTGGGATAAACATGGAGGTAAATCCACTCTGTACGCAACTGATCCAATGTTCTCCAGAATTTCATAAGTTCCAACCTCAGGCTCAACATTCCCTTCTTATCAAAACACTTCACACTTTTCCATGGAGAAACTTTGAGAAAGACATGATCACCTACCTCAAAAGAAAGATCCTTCCTCTGGTTATCTGCATGACTTTTCTATCTGCTATGAGCTGTTCTGATGTGCTTCTGAATCAACTAAACTTTCTCTTCCATCTCTTCTACCAATTCGCATCCCATCAGCTTCCTTTCACTTACCTCATCCCAAAAAGCTGGGGTTAGACAACGCTTTCCATATAATGCCTCAAATAGAGACATCACTATACTAGAACGAAAAATCTTATTATAAAAAAATTCAACCAAAGAAATATGTTGGTCCCATCATCCCCGATAATCTATTGAGAAAGCACGTAACATATCCTCCAATGTCTGAATTGTTCATTCTGATTGCCCATCTTCTTGAGAATGAAAAGTTGTACTAAAATTTAATTCAGTTCCCAATAACTTCTGGAGGCCTTTCCAAAAGTTAGAAGTCAACCTGGGATCATGATCAGATACAATGGATAGGGGAACTCCATGCAACCTAACTATCTCTTTAACATACAACCGAGATAGTTGATCTAGAGATAAAGTATCTCGAATATGAATGAAATGAGTAGATTTATTTAATCGATCAACAATAACCCAGATTGCATTATTACCTAAAGATTTCTTCGGTAATCCCACAATGAAATCCATGGATATATTTTCCCTTTTCCACTCTGGAACCGGTAAAGGCCGAAGCATCCCTTTCGGTAACTCCAGATCTGCATTAACCTGCTAAAAAGTCAAACACTTCACAGTAAAATCAGAAATATCTATTTTCATTCCATCCCACCGGAAATACTCACGAATATCTCTGTACATCTTAGGACTACTAGGATGAACTAAAAATGGGGCACTATGAGCTTCACATAAAAACTAATTCTACAACTGTGAATCAAAAATCACACATAATCTCTTTATAAATCACAAAACACAATCATTATCAATGATAAAATCAGGCAACATACCCTTCTGAACCAACACAACCTTTTTCTGCAACCCATTGTCTTCCTTCTGCGCTTTCTTAATTCTGTCTAATAGAGATGATTTTACTAACACCTGATAAAAAAAGAATAATTTCCTACACAAACAACTTCTATGCCATAATTCATCAAATTAAAAACAAAATGATCTCGTTCCAAATGTATCATGGTTAATGAAGTATTACTTTTTCAAATCAAAGCATCAACCACCTCATTTTCTTTTCCCGTATGATAAAAGATCGTCCAATCATAACCCTTGATTATTTCCATCCATCTTCTCAATCTCATGTTCAATTCTTTCTGAGTGAATATATACTTCAAACATTTGTGATCAGTATAAATTTTACACATCAATCTATACAAATGGTGCCTCCATATTTTTAAAGTAAAAACAACATCAGCTAATTTCAAATCATATGTAGGGTAATTTAACTAATGAGGATTCACTGGACATGAAGCATAAGCAATTACCTGATCATTCTGCATAAGGACACATCCAGGTCTTTTCAACGAAGCATCAATATAGATAACAAACTCACCATTTCTGGATGGTAGTTCCAAAACTAGAGCATTCACTAATATTTGTTTGAATTCCTGAAAACAATCATCACATTCTTTTGTTCTGATAAACTTAACACCTTTTCGATTTGACGTAGTCTTTGAACTAGATAATGGTGAAAACTTTTAAACAATCAACTGGTAATACCATGCCAAACCAATAAAACTACCGATATTAGTTATATATGTGGGTCTTGGACATTTTAGAAGAACTATTGTTTTAGCTGGATCAACAGTTATGCCATTTTTTGAAACAATGTGACCAAGGAAAGAAATTTTTGTAACCAAAACTCACACTTTCTGAATTTCTTGAATAGTTTCTTTTCTTTTAAGGTTTTCAAGACATCCCTTAAATGAAATTAATGATCCTATTTACTTTTGGAATAAACCAAAATATCATCAATGAACACAACCAAAAACATATCCAAAAACACAAGGAAAATTCTACTCATAAGATCCATGAATATAGTAGGTGCATTGGTTTACCCAACAAGAATAACTACAAATTCATAATCTCCATATCTAGTACGAAAGATGGTATTTGTAACATCTACTTATTTTACTTTCAACTGATTGTACCCTGACATCAAGTCAATATTCGAAAAATACTTAGGTCCCTGGAGCTGATCAAACAAATCATCGATTGAGGTAAAGGACACTTATTCTTAACAGTGATGTTATTCAACTCTCTATAATCAATGAAAAGTCTAATTTAACCATCATTCTTTTTAACAAACAAGATAGGATCACCCCATGGTGATTTTCTAGGTCGAATAAAACCATTATCTAATAACTCCTACAATTGCTTCTTTAACTCTAAAAGTTCAATTTGAGCTATTCGATAAGGGGGTTTTGAAATTGGATTAGCATCAACAACTAAGTCAATAGTAAATTCAACATCCCTATCAGGTATAATACCAGGAAACTCATCAAAAAAATATCAGGGTAATCATTTACCACTGGCCCATCATTAATCTGAACAGTTCCTTTGTTTTCAACAATATGTGCAAGGTAACATTTATTTCCATCTTTTACTAGTTTCTCAGCTTCCTAATATGTTATCAAAAGAAAGGGTTCATTTTTGTATTCAAACTGAAAATCAATTTTCAAAGAAACCTCTTTATATATGCAGTCAATCTTAGCATGTTAAACAAAAATTCAATCCATGCCCAAAATAAAATTAAAATCTACTAGAGGCAAAACAATAAGGATTTCAGGTAGATTATTTCCACACACAACGACCGTAGTGTTAATATGTTTTCTTTTTTTCTCAACATTTCCTCAGATGTTTTTACTATATGTTCAGTATTTATATTTTCATATGGAATTAAAAATTTACTAGAAAAATTCTCAGAAATGAAATAGTGTGTAAACCCTGAATCAAAAAACACATTGGCATAATCTGAACAATCAAACAGTGTACCTGATACTAATTAATTTGATGGGTAAACATCTGCTGAAGTAGTTGCAAAGGATTTTTCTACTCCTGCTGGCATGTATTCTGCCTACTTTCCTTCGGTTGAGTTCTTTGTTGGACAGTCATTTGCATAATGACACATTTCATTGCACATAAAAAAATTTACTGATCGTAAATCACATTTTGTCTTACAATTACCCTATTCTTTTTCAGTTAAATTACAAGCCTTATGCCCCATTTTACCACATCGGTATCCATTACTAGAATTCCAAAGACATTCCCCAGAATGATTTTTACCACAATTTTCACAAATTATAAACTTATGTTTCTTTCCATTAGACTCTTTTAAAGAGTTCTTCCTTTTCACCTGCCACCTAGACCTTTAATTCTGTTGTTTTTCAAACAACACATGGTCATTAGCAAACTCCATTTCCACCTTCTCGACACAATGAAAAAGTTTTTTCATAGCTTTTGGACTCACGAGAAGCTAAATACCTTCTAAACTTTGGATTTAATCCGGAGTAAAAATGGTTGATTTTACTATTAAGATCTCGTATGAAATTTAGAGCATACCATGCCAGTAGAGTGAATTTTTCATCATAAGTAGCTACCGAATCATCCTCCTACCTCAATTACATGAATTGTTTTTCCATCCTAAGACAAGCCATCTAAGGAAAATATTTCTCAAGAAACATACCTTTGAATTCATCCCAATCGAGAGCATCAATCTCATCACTATCCCAGATATTTTTCACCATCGACCACCACTGACCAGATTCACCTTCAAAATGGTAAATATAAAGACTAACCTTTTGATGTTCTGAACAACTCATAACATTGTAAATATTTTCCAGTGCTTTAATCCACCCTTATGCTAGAACAGGGTCAGATGATCCTCTGAATGATGGGGGATGTTGCCTCATGATATGCTCCACTACTAACATGTTCCTCTGTGGTTGATCCGGACGATCTCGTGCATGGATACCACCACCATTTATAGCCTGAGTCAATTATGCCATCACTATAACAAACTGTTTAGTTCTGATTCTGACCATCTCTGGTTGCTGATTTGGAAGGTTGTCTTCTTCCCGATGTCATCCCAACAGAGATGCCATGTTTTGTATACAGAAAACCATTATGAACACAGAAATATCTTAGGCGAAGCAACATGTTAATCTATAAATGCTATATGATTTCAATATTATCATAAATTTCTTTATGGATATTAATTTAACAATAATGCAACTCATAAATTTATCTAAACCGACCTCTGAATCCAACTATAAGGACCAGGCCTTAAACCTTACATAATATTGAATTAAATGAATAATTTACATTGAGGATCTTTTCAGGTTTAGAGTTTTAGAGAATTAGGACATAACTATTACATTTCAAAAAATTACAAAGTAGACACTTCTACCCAGTATCTATTTTTTCACAAAATAAAAACTCATCAAAAAAAGAGTCATGTCTAGTTCCATGTTTAAGACAACATTAATTTTCCTTGATCCCATCCTTGAATATATTCCACATTATATCATGTGAAAAACATTTCAAAAACATGGGATGAGAATAAAAATCTCAGTAAGGGATACACAACGAAGGAAAACTATTAGTTTTTCAAAACAACAAGTAAACTAGGAATACTTTTACATAAGAAATAATTATCACCTTTATGAGGTAGTAAATACTCTTCACTGAATAAAAGATCATTACAAACCATTTTGTAACCAAAATATTACAATGAAACCCATATAAAGAACACATAACTTATAGAGGAAACTTTGGACATAAACATACCTAAATGGAATAACCATACGGTCGACTTCCACACATATCACTAAATTGAATAGACATACTACCAACTTATATACCAAATTCATTAGAGGTTATAACGTAACCAAATGTCCTGGTATTCACAGAACCACCCTTCATTTGTTTTATCACGTAACCATCAGTCAAATGTCCAAGTACCATTATAAATTTATAAGAAATAAAACAAATATAAATGTAACAAAAAATTTCGACATTTCAATCACAATATATCACTAAAATATATTGACATAACAAATATATTATCAAAACCATTTTCAATACCAAAATACATAAAAGAGTATATGGTATTTAATTTCTTTTAAAAACATTTTGGCTTGTTGAGGAAGCTAAAGATCAAATAATACTCGCGGCGGCGGAAACATCGTTGTCAATGCTTATGTTAAAAGAAGCATTCATTTTTGTCGTTTAGTAAAATGATTCATAGAAAAAGATTCTCTTTTAAGGGAATTAATAGTCAAAGGTGTTTATACAGAGTATAAAAGAAATTTTTTTATTAAAACAAAATATGCCTCAATGAAAGGATATTGACACGAAGTCCCTTACCTCCTGTCTGACATGACTCGATCGTTCTTTAATCTCCTGAGTAATAAATTAAAGTTAATTTATACTCTCTTAAGAACCTTTTACAAGTTTATTAATCCTTTTATATCACTTATTACCATGTTATAAATATAATTTAATCATTTAAGTTAATAACATTCATTTTGTCTATATTTGGTACTTGAGTCAAAAATGAACACCTTATATTTACAAGTTGTCCATGTGGTCAATAGTTTATTTATCCAGAATGATTTTAAATATTTAGATATAATATATATCATATATATACATTATATACATGTATTTATAATAGTACATAACATTTAGAGATAAGAAATGAAATGCACCATACATGGAGACGGTAAGCCATACGTACGCATGAACGCTACTTCCATTTATATTTCATATTTAATGGAATTAAAACATAATGATACATAGTAGTATTATAATTAATGTATGGTATCATATATAATGTTATTAAATCTATCCTTTATACGTACCACATATGGTATGAACGAGTCATATCCCTTTGAGGGGGAGGTAGTCCGCACTTCCTCTAATGAGATTATCGAATTTACCCATAATGGAAACCATAAAGGCATGATATAAAAAAATTACAGAAGAATAAAAAAACATAACCATAATATATATCATATTTAAATAGTGTCATCATCAGGGCCACCATGAGAGGCGGTATGAGATAATCGAACAATCATCATTTCGTGGGGCGTTAGTTTTCCATCCACAAGAACACTATGTTCTTCATCCATTAGATGGAGGTGTGTATAAGTGTAGATTGAATCATTCTAATGAAAAAATCCTAGTATATTGAGGATACTAATGTTGTTACAAAATAAAGTAATAAAAAGATTTTATGGGTTGGAGAAGTAAAATAAACAAAAACAATTTAAGAGAAACTGTTACCTTTAATTTGGGTATCTCCCTTTGGTTTGAACCAAAGGACTTATTGAATTGCATTATGCATAAGGTAATGCTTCTAGGAGGAGGAGAGGGACGTAGGTCGGTTAATTGGGAATAGTATGGACGTGATAAATGTCTTGAGAGGTGTGAGGAATTGGTTAGAATTGGTATCCTTATATAAGGGATAGGAGGGGCTCTTTAGGAAAGTGTGAAAATATTATTATATAACATAATGATATTCAGTTTCTAATGGTCCAATAATCATTATAGTAAAAGACAAGATAACTCATGGTCGAAATAAAATCATTCAAGCATAATTGGACATATATTGGATAATATTTTAACATTTATAATTTTATTTATTTAAATGATTTATTAATGATGTAAATACTGCATCATTATTGTGTCTTAAATAATTTAATTTATTTGATATCTAAAAATTATAAAAAAATACCATGATGTTGGAAATATTTTTATCTTTCCAATGAATATTTATAGTCAAAATGATAATTTATATAACTCCTTATAAAAATTAATTTACTAAAAGATATTTGCTTTTGTCATTTTTGTCTTTAATTTAAGTTAATTAATCTAAATTGTCATTATCACTCCCAAGTGGCTCAATGGGGTCCAAAAATCGACCCAAAGATTCCCATGGTCGTAAATGACTCAACCAATATGTTTTGGACAAGTTTTAAGGTAATTTTGAATTATTATAATATTCGTTTAACCTTTAATTACCTTATTTTCCTTTAACAGCGGTAAATAAAAGTCTGAAGTTACTATTCACCAAAAAATATTTTCATCTTATTGATCCAAATTTTACTTAATGATAACAACAATGTATGTCTGATTTTTGAAATTCAATTCAAATAAGTGGTAAAATTTATTTTATGTGAAAAAGACAGTTTTTTTTACTACCACTAAGTGGTTTCACTATTCATCATAAATTTGTGTTTTTCAGAAAAAATACCAAAAATTCAGCATATGAATTATTTGATATTCCAAATTCAAAATTTATATCTATTTTTCCAAATTCAAAACAAAGAATTGGCATTAATGAATTTTAAAATTAATTCCATTTGTTAAACAAATAGGGTGTTTTTAAGAAACTATAACTATCAAAAGAATAACACTTGATTATGTCAAATTTCAAAGTGAAATTAATTCCAATTACCAAAATTAGATTAAATGGTAAAAACATATTCTAATTACACTTTAAAACAAATTACAAAGATAATATAACCATATAAATATATTATATTAAAACATAGTTTTGAATTAAAATACAATATTTTTCACTATTCATTAAAAAAATGAACATTATCAGGAAAATCCGAAATATTTTCACAAAGTAAATTTTGATTTTGGAATTATAAAAAAGGATATTATTTGGTCATATATAATTTATTAATGTGATTAAAAATAGCTTTAAAAAATGTTCGCCATTAAAAGGTCATAAATCAGCCTTTTAATGTAAATTATGCTTAAAATTAGATTCATTCACATTTTAAGCCACTAAATTTTATTGGATAAATGTAATTACATTTAACAAGAATGTATAATCATATTATAGTTAGTTCTGTTTATTCTCGCTAATACAACTACTTAGAGATAACTACCATTTAAAATAATATTATTATATTATTAGTGTGCAACGTACGATTTCAAAGAAACTCGTTGTTGTGTATTAGGTACGCTATCAAACATATAAACCCATTTAATGTAAAAATAATATTTAATTCAAAAATATTAATAAATATGAAAATATATTATTCTTCATTTACTTGTATATTACATTTACCTATTGAATTACCTTATTCTGCAACATTTTCTCTCTACTGTCAAGAATCTATAATGGTTGTTCCACATTAGAGAGATAAGGTAATTCCACTCTGTACACAACTGATCCACCAGTAGTACTCATGATGATCTCTGTAAATCTTAGTACTGCCAGGATGAACTGAAAACAAGGAACTATGAGCTTCACATAACAACTCATTATTCAACTTTTAATCACAAGGCACACATAATATTTTACCAAATCTCAAAACACAACCATTATCAACGTTAAAATCATGAAACTTACCCTTCTGAACCAACTCTTCATTTTTCTATACCTTACTTTCTTCGTTCTATGCTTTTATTATTCTATCTGATAGATATGTTCTCACTGACACATGAAACACAATAGAAGAATTTCATGAAGAAACAACTTCGATTCCAATGTTTATCAAATAAAAAACCAAAGGATCTCGTTCCAAACATAACATTACTTTTTTGACTCAAAGTATCATCCACTTTTTTTCTTTTCCTAGATGGTAATGGATCAAGAAATCATAATCCTTGATTAATTCTAGCCATATCCTAAATCTCATGTTCAATTCGTTTTGATTGAATATATACTTCAAACTTTTGTGATTATTATATATTTCACAAGTTACTCTATTAAAATGATTCCACCAAATATTTAAAGCAAACACAATAATAGATAATTACAAATCTTGTCTAGGGTAATTTAAATCATGAGGTTTAAACTGACATGAAACTTAATAAGTTACCTGATCATTATTCATAGGAACACAACCTAGTCGTTTCACTGAATCGTCACTGTAGATAAAAAATTCACTATCTCTAGAAGGTCATTCCAAAACATGAGCATTCAGTAATCTCCCATTAATTTCATGAAAACAATCATCACAATATTTTTTCAAAATAAACATAACACATTTTTGAGTTAACTTAGTCATTGGAATAGATAACGATGAGAAATTATCATCAAAACTCCCATAATAACCTGATAAACCAAGAAAACAACAGATCATGGTTATATTTGAGGGTCTTGGACATTCTTCAACAACTTTTTTTTAGTAGGAACAACAGTTAGACCATTTTTTGAAACAATGTGACCGAAGAATGAAACATGTTGTAACCAAAACTCACACTTGTTGAAGTTTCCATACTGTTTATTTTCTTCTATGGTTTGAAATTCAACCCTTAAATGAATTTCATAATCCTATTAACTTTTACAATAAACCAAAATATCATAAATAAACAAAACTATAGTTTATGAATTGAGCCAACTTAGCCATCACTACGGTAAACTATTCAATTCTGATTCTGACCATATATGGATGCTGATTTGGAAGGTAATTTCCCTATGTATTCCTTCACTGCATAACTACCCTATTTCGATTATAAAAACCCATTCTATAAACAAAAATATCATAGGAGAAGAAACATGGTAATCTGTAAATTCTATATCTTTTAAATATTATCCTAAATTAATTTATTGAATTTAATTTTACAATATCCAAACTCCTAATGTTGTCTAAACAAACCTCTAATACCAACTATAAAGACCTAGGCTTAAACATTTCATAATCTTGAATTAAATAGATAATTCAAATTTATGATCTTCTCAGATTTATATTTTTAAAGAATTAGGCCATAAAAATTACATTACATCTCAAAAATTACAAATTAGACATTTTTACTCAGTTTCAATTTTTTACAAATTAAAAACTCTCAAAAAAAAGTGTCATGTCTAGTTCCATGTTTTAGAGAGCATGACTTTTCCTTCTTCTCATATGTGACCATATTCAACGTTAAGTCCTATGAAAAACATTTCAAAGCACCGGATGAGCATAAAAAGCTCATTAAGAGTTAGAAAACAATGAATGAAAATATTAGTTCATCATTACATACATAACATAATCTCTCTAACATGCCTCATGAAATCATAAGATTTATGAATAACATATAGAAAACATAAATCATAAAGGTAACTTATGGAATCCAAATCATACTTATATTGTAGCTATCACAGCTATGTAGGGAGTTACATTTGAAATACCAATCAATTTTTATTTCCAAAATCACATAGGGAAACCATTCAAATTTAGCTCTGTCAGGTCACCCAATGTATTAGAGTTCTATATCGAGCTCACCCACTGTAGGTTTTTTCACGGATCCACCCGTATACATAAACAGTTCCCAATAATCAAAATAAAATCATAACACATTAAACAAACATAAATATAAGATAACATTTCCACATTTCAATCACAATTTAACATCTGAATATATTTACATAAAAAATAAATTATCAAAACCATTTTCAATACCAAAATATATAAAAATAGTATATGGTATTTATTTTCCTTTTAAAAACTTTTCGTCTTGTTAAGGAATCCAAATATCAACTAATAATCATGGTGGCGTAAAGGTTGTTTTCATCTCTTATGTTAAAAATAAACATTACATGATTTCATTAGGTAAAATTCCTCATACAAAAATATTCGTTTTGACAACCATTTAATTAAGTTAAAATAAAAAAGGTTATAATTATATATCATATAAAACAATGATATGTATAAACCAAAATATGCCCCAATAGAATGAGATTTAGACGAAGTCTGTTATAAAGATAATTTTGAAAATAAAATTGATCAATAATGCGTATTCACTATAAGTACAAATAAATAAAGTATAAATATGAGATAGGAAAAAATCATAGAATTACATAATCATGAAGTAGACGATTAACACAATGAATGGAAATTGGGTTATGAAGTTTCCTTACCTCATGTCAGACTTGATCCGTTCGTTCTTTAATCTCCTAAATAATAAACTGATGTTAATTTATACTTGCTTAAGAACCTTTTTAAAATTTATTAATCCTTTTATATCACCGATTAACATGTTTTAAACATTCTGTAATCATTGAATTTAATAACATTCATTTTGTCGATGTTTGGTACTTGAGTCAAAAATGGACTTCTTATATTCACAAGTTGCCTATGTGGAAAAAAGTACATTATATCCAAAATGATATTAATAATTTAGATATCAAATATATCTTATATATACTGTATATATATTTATTTATAACAATACATAATGTTTGGAGGTAAGAAATGAAATGCACCGTTCATTGAGATGGTAATTCATACATACGAATGAACGCTACATGAATTTTTATTTCGTATTGTAATGGAATGAAAACATAATGATACATAGGTATATTATAATTCTAGTATAATATCAAATGTAATTTAATTAACTCAATCCATTATTGGTCCATGTATGGTACGAATGAGTCATATCACTCTGAAGGGGCGGATGTCCGCACTTCCTCAAATGAAATTATCGCGTTTACCTATAATGGAAACCATAAAGGTATGATATAAATGAAAATTACAGAATCATAGAGACTATATAAATATAATATATATCACATGAAAATATTTTTCCATATTCATGGCTACCATAAGATGTTTTTAGGATAAGATTGAACAATCATCGTTTCGTGAGGTAGTAGTTCGCCCTCCACAGAAACAGTATGTTCTTTACCCATTAGATGGATGTGTGTGGATGTGTAGTTTGAATAATTTTCATAAAAAAAACCTTGTATTTTAAGGATACTTTTATTGTTATAAAAGAAAGGAATAAAATATTTTATGGGGGTGGAGAAGTAAAAAAAATCAAAATAACATAAGAGAATACATTACCTTTAAATTGGGTAACTCCCTTTGGTTTGAACCAAAGGGATTAATTGAAGTTCCTTATGCCAAAGGTATGGTTTTTAGAAATAAGATAGGGATGTGATGAGATTAATTGGGTAGAGGTTGGATGATACAAGGGGCATGAGAAGTGCAAAGAATGGGTTATAAGTGAGAGATATTTATAAGGAGTATGAGGGGCTCTTTATGAAAATGTGAAAATATTATTTTATTCGATAATTATTTTCAGTTTCTAAAATTCCAAAACTACTTAAAGTATAAGATAATATGACTCATAGTAGAACTAAAATCATCGAATAAAAATTGGATAGGTTTTGAATATTGTTTTAATCTTTATAATCTTATTTATTTAAATAATTCATTAATGAGGTAAACACTGCATCATTATTGTGTCATAAATAAATTTATTTATTTAACATCTAAAAATTATAAAAAAAGACCAGGATGTAGAAAATATTTATAGATGTCAAAAGAAAATTTATTTTTGAGAGATAACGTATATAACCCCATGACAAATTTATTTTACCAAAAGATATTTTTTTTCTTTTTTGCCATTACTATAAGTTAAATAAAATAATGTGTCATTATCTCTCTTAAGTGGCTCAGTGGGGTCCAAAAATTGACTCAAGGATTCCCTTGGTCGGCCATTTCTTAGTCAATAAGGATAGGACAACTTTTATGGACATTGTTTATTATTATAATATTATTTTTACTTTGGTTTACCCTATTTACCTTTAACCGTGGTAAATAAAAGTAAAAATATACTATTCACCACAAATTATTTTCATCTTATTGAACCACATTTAACTTACTAATAACAACAATGTATGTCAGATTTTCAATATTCAATTCACAGAAGTAGTAAAATTTCATTTAAATGAAAAAGTCGGATTTTTAACTACTACTTAGTGGTTTCACTATAAATTTAAAATTGATGTTTTTCAAAAAAAAATCAAAAACTCAGCCTAAGGTATATTTGATATTATGAATTCAAAATTGATTTCTGTTTTACGAAATTCAAAACATAGAACTTGGATTAATTAATTTAAAATTAATTCATGTTGTCAAAACAAAGAGCATGTTTTAAGAAATATTTAATATCAAAAGATAGACATTTGTATATGTCCAATTTGAAATTGAAATTACATCAAATGACTAGAATTGTATTAAATGGAAAAAATATATTCTAATTACACTTTAAATTGAATTAAAAATATAATATAACGATATAAATAAATTATATTAAAAGGCATTTTAAAATTAAAATACATTATTTTTCACTATTCATTAAAAATGAATTTTATCAGAAAAATACCAAAAATTTACCTAAAGTGAATTTTGAGGTCCTAATTCTATGGATAAATTTGGGTTTTCAAATAGAACATATAAATTCTAATAAAACTATTTTAAAATAAGATTCACCATCAAAAGGCCATAAATCATCCTTTTAAGGTAAAGTATGCTTAAAATTAAATTCATTCACATTTTAAGCCTCTAAATTTTATTGGATAAATGAAAAAAAATTAACAAACATGTATAATCATATAGTAGTTAGTTATGATCATTCCCTCCAATACAACAGATTGTCGTTAAATACTATTTAAACTAATAATATTATATATTTAGTATGAAACTTAAGATTTCAAAGAAACCTTTTATTGCATATCATGTATGATATCAATCATAGCATCCCCATTAACTTAAAATTCTTATTTAATTTAAAAATATTAATAAATATGAAAATTTATTATTCTTTATTTACCAGGGATGTTACAGTCATCCCACCAATATGATGAATTTTAAATTATTTTCCACCTCATATATGATTTTAATTTTGGAAAAGAGGATTTCATATTTAGAATTATCATAATTTATAATTTAAAATATTCCAAACATTGTTTCAGGAAAAATACATTAGGTAATGTAATTAAAATTAATTTCAATTATTATTGTAAGAATAAGATTAATAAAAGAATAAACCATTAATTTGAGGGCTGAAATGTCCTATAAAATTGTACCAAACCCATTTTATGGTCATATAAGTTCTATAAAACTTAAATTACTATTATTTTGGTTATTTAATACTTTTTTAGGTAATAACATGTGTACATATAACGTGTTTTTAAAAATCCTAGTGATCCATTTCCATTTCCTATAAAAGGCCACCATCTCTCAAACATATTCAAACCTCTCAAACCACTTAGGCTCATCAATGATAAGCCCTAATATGTTCCCAAAATCATTCACCTAGAACTTGAGACCTTTATTTTTGTTTTAATCCTTCCATGCAATCTTTTTGGTATACAACAAAATAAGATACCTGATTAAGAGGTAATGTCTTCTCTCAATCTTTTTAGTTTCATTTCTATTATCCAGTCTCTTTCCATCAAAAATTGAAAATTTTATTCTAAACAAAAAATGAGTCAAAATACAATAAGGAAAAGAGTAAACCCCTCTTAGTGGGGAGAAAATAATAGATTCCAAGGGCATCACTCAGAATTATGTTCACCCCGTCCAGTTTAAAAAGAGACATATTCGAACAGAAACAAACTGGTGTCCTAGGGACCTCAAGACAAGCCACGTAGTCTGCCACTCTATTCCCTCCCGCAACATATGAGAAACTCTAATGTTACTGCTAAGGGTGGACTTTTATTGTCTAATTATATAACATATCGACCGGGCGATAGTTATTTTACAAAGAAGTGCATCGTGTACGATTATATAATCTGTTTCCAAATGTGTGATGATAATTCCCCTTTGATTGCACATTGAAAACCATGTAAGAACCACACTAGCCTTGCCTAGATCAAACTGCCACTCCAAAATGAGTTTAGAATGCCATTAAGACAGTCCCTATATGTTCATGGATGACTCCTCCACCTCACATATCTCCCCTTGCACAAGAACCATCAATGTTAAGCTTGAGATCGAACTCTGGATGGTTGGTGTCAGGAAGGATGTGCCTTCCTTTTATGCCTTACAGATCCACTCCCTATACTCTTCTTATTATATTATTATACAAAAATCCAGTACCAAAAATTTAAAAGGATATTTTTATTATAGGTTTCAATCCACCAATTAAACACAACCTCATATAATGTGAAAAGAAAATATTATTTCTGTGTACGGGAAATTACAACCTAATGAATTGATAATTGTTCAATTTTCCCCTTAACACCTTTCATGGTGGCCATTGTGATGAAAAATCTTATTATATATTGTATATGTAATATTTTTTATTTATTTTTTGTTCTATAATTATTTTATCACACATACATCTATATGATTCATTTTTTTAATATAATAACATCGTTTGAGGATGTTTGAAGTAGTTCCCCTACAATGTGATGTGATTCATTCATGTTAAGCATGGAACATTTTAAGTATGATATTAATAAACATATATAACATATATTAAATAAATATGATGCTGGAATTAAAATATATATATGTATCATTTATGTTTTATTCTTTTAATATGAATATGATATGAATGTTGCATTCATTCGTACGTACGACCTATCGTCTCCATGAACCTTGAATTTGATTTCTTATCACAAAAAAATATAGAATATTATAAATATATATGAATGGAATAATTTTTTTATAAATAATGTTCTTAATTCGGTAGATGATAAAACAATTATACAAAAAGTAACAGAAACAAACAATAATTCATAATATACATGACATAACCAAGAAATTAACATCCAAAATAATCATAATAATGAATTGTTATTAAGAAAAGGGTAATAACATTTTATAATAAGTTAATATGAGATATTATAAATATGAGTATGGTTCTATAAGAGTTTATTAATATAATTTAATCTACAAAAATTGATTATAAATACCACCTGATAAATGGAATGGTAAGGTATTGTATTTCGTTTGAAATTACATTCCACTGAAACTTGATTGTTACTATGCAACAATTAACCCTTATTTTTATTGTTTACAAATCAGTAATATTTCATATCTTTAATATCCTTACACTAATGATATTATATGTTTCATTTAAAATTATTTATTCATTGGTTTTATGATTTAAATGTTTCAATGTGTTATGGGACAAATATAATGTTTGAAATTTCATTTACATTAAGATTGTTTTTCAAATACTTCAATGGTATTTCCATTCATTAATTTCAACAAACATTTTTGTTACATATCATATAATTGGTTATTATTGATAAATTTTTATATTTTTTCAAATTCATATATTTTGATAAGGAGCAATATTGATGATTATGATGAATTCATTAGATCAGTATGACATGGGTGGGGGGCTGGTTTTTGATAGTCCCTTTATGAATCTTTAGACTCATGAGTTGATATAGTTGGGAAAAATATGTGGTTTTTTACATGATATTCAAAATGTCGTGTGAATGTTCTTGATGTAACATGTTCCATGTACATTGAAAACCTGATATACAATAACTAATCATTTCGTCAACTAGATTCAGTAATTATTCATCAATGGGATTTTGTGTTAACATATCTATGGACAGATTTCCATTTTCATTTTATTTGAATTAGATGGAATTAGTTTGAGTTTCCTACCTGTTTATATTGATATAGACTTATCTTGTTATTTTAATTCAATGAGTTATAAGTTATTTTTTTCATGTTCAATTATTCATATTTATTCATTATTGCTCTCACTTTACTTACCCTTATGGAGAATTTGAGATAAGCCTTATTGTGTTTCATTCCATAGGTTATGAAGAAGATATCCTTGAATAAATGTTCATGGATGCAATTTATTTCAATATACTCTATTGCATGTCTTATTATGTTTTCCATATATATTGAGGATATCAGGTATGTAATATATATTTCCAAGAACACTAAACTAATAGATTCTTTATGATTTGATTCCTTGTAATCGTACAAATTTAATAAGATAATGCACCGAATCTAGGCTTCCTGGGTCATGATGATTCATATAAGGATGAGTTTTTATTGAAATAAAATACACTACTAATATTATTATTAAAATACTAATATAACTACCACTAAGATGTTGGATTGAAAGTTCTGAGTGTGATTAAATAAATTGTTAAAATATTATTTACACTTATATATATAATGAATCATTTGATTATCAATTAATATAAGTGTTTGAATGAACTATTTGAGAATAAAGAAACTATTTTTCTAAGAAAATAATTTAGCTATGTAAAAAAATTATCTAAGTAATTTAAATAAACAAAATTTTAGTAATTTTCTAAATAAAATGTATATATATTTTATATTCAATTAAATTTTTGATACTCATCCAATTGATTTTATAAATAAACAAATTATTTTTTGAAATAGTAGTTTTGATTCGTCTTAAGGAGAACCCATTATAAATATAAAATTTTCACTTTTATGATTTTTTTATAAACAAAATAAACATCATTTTGGAAATCTATGTTTAAAGAAATACATTGGGGTAATTTTGTTAATTTTTCTGAGAAGTTTTAACTTTAGATAAATAGTGAAAAAATATTGAATTTTATATCAAAAGTTAATTTTATTCAATTTATTTTTATATTTAAATAATTTTTTAATTTGGTTTTATGTATAATTAGTTCAATTTTATTTCAGGTAAAACAATTGAGGTCATTGGAAAAAATTTCACATTTATTTTTGATATAAAATATTATTAATCATTTGAACAATTATATATTAAATCCCCACTTTTTCCTCCCATCCATGGTATTAACATTAAATTAATTTTAACCAATAATGAAATTATAATATTTAATAAATTTATTCCAAATTATGAATAATAATAATTTAAAAATTACAATATAGTCTACATATTATATTAAAAATTATTAGTTAATGTAATTAAAATTAATTACAATGATTAATGAAAATATAAGATTTTTTAATTGTTAAAATTTAATCTTAAGAGGCTAAATGACCTAAAACGTGTAAAAAATATAATTTATTGACATATTTTGAAACATTCCTCTATTGTATCTAAATTTTAGATTTATTGGAGGCACATTATGTTTGTGATATCTCAAAATAGTGTTTTACTTTTAATATATACAAGAATGAAACTCCTTGTTCTCTATAATAGGGAACTCACCCCTTAATTCCTCAAACCTCTCAAACCATTATGGACCAACCAAATATTTCCCCAATATCTAGAAAACATAAATTTAGTCTTATTATAATCCTTCCTTTGTCCAGAAAACTATCCAAGGAATCCAATTGGTGTAATCCAAAAGAAGTTACCCAAATAAGAGGTAATATCTTTCCCAAAGCTCCTTTTTTATATCCATTATCCACCCGCTCAACTATACATATTCTATGAATAAAAAATAGCCTAAGTTTCATTAATATACTGATAAATGTATAAGTTTTGTGTTCAACATTATTTTACACAAAATTCCATAAAATGGCTAATGAACTTTACAATCATGTGTATGTAGAACAACTGCCTCACGAAATGATGTTGTTTATTTATCCATTACCACATCCAATAGTAGTGATTTATGATGGAAAATAAGTTTTTATAATATACATGTATATATAATTCTTATGATATATATATATATATATATATATATATTCTTTTAGAATTATTATATAACACATACAATCATGATTTAGTTTTTTGGTAAATATGATTAATTCAATCATGGAATTGTGGAATACCGCATTCTCAAAGCAATGTTATTCGTTGAAAGTTTACACGTATTGTATTATCGATGAGTTATATAAGTGTATATGATATATTTGAAATAATAATTTTAATTTAATCAGATAAAATATATATACATAAATATAAATTAATTTTATTTAGTCAAAATGATATATAAACCGAATCAATATTCATACATATGTACGACATATAGTCTTTATGAACATTTATTTATATTTCTTAATTATATCATTTATATATGATCAAAAATATCTAAAAAGGTAATATTTATGAATTTCATATCATGTTTTATATTTGGGAAATAATTAATACATTATCTTTGTAAGAAGATTAAAAATAATAATCCAAAAATGACATGAAAAACAAGTACATATTACATAAAACGTAACATTAACGTGAAATTATTTATAAAAGAGTAATATGAGGTTAGAAATGATTAATATGTGAAAACAAATATAATATTTTTTTAATTTTTTAGATTTATAATAAACATATATTTATTTTACAGGAGGTTTTTATGATTACAATGTGTGTCAAGACATACTGTATGGGTTTTCTCATCTCACTATTATTTTCCATGAGGCATTATCCATTTTAACCATTGATTTACTATATATGTTGTTTATAATTTTAATGGATGTATTCTATGATTATTATAAATTAATTTATGGGTATTTATTTGTATATTGGATGATCATTATTTCATGGGGGCTATGTTTCAAAATTTACCAAGTCAGTAATGTTATTTTGCCTCAATTAACTTATTTGAGACACATGTCATGTTATGCACCAATATCATTATACGATGTGTACACACATCCGTTTGAAATGTTATATTATGAATATAATTATTTATTTTTTATTTTATTGTTAATTAATTTCATTTTCATTCATATAGAGTATGATTCAATGTTAAAGATTGGTAAGAGTTTATTTCCACAATATCGCCATTTATCAAGATTCATTTGGATTCTAATTTAATTTAAAAAACCTTATAATATATCATTCAAGAATACTCATTAATTATTTTATCATATTTTTAGTTAATATATTTTCATGTATTAGTACCATTTCCGACTCTTTTGTAATTTGTATAATAAATATGTCTTTAAAGAAAATATGACCTTATATCCATATTAGGTCTCAAATATGTCTTCATTAAAAACCATGTATCATAAAAAAGTTAAATATTAATTTACATTTTTTATTTAAATGGTTTAAATATTTTTTAATCTTCCTTTATATGGTATAATGGAAATTTATTTTCAAAATTTTTTCTCGATTCATATATATGTTTTCAAGGAAATTTCTTTTCAATATTTATCAAGATAAATTTATATGTTATCATGGAAAATGAGTTTAAATATGTTTTCAATGTTATTTTATATTTTTTCAAGGAAAATGTGTTTAAAAATTCTTTTAGTCTTCTTTTAATAGTTTTAATGGAAAATTCATTTTATTATGTTTTTAACCATATTTTATATTTTTTTGTAGAAAATGGTATTTAAAATTATTTCAATATTCTTTTACATGTTTTCAATGAAAAATGATTTAAATTTTTTTTGTGAATAATTAATATTTTTTCATGCTTATCTTCAACGATAATAGTCATTTGAATGTTTCTGGTTTTAGAAATAATTTTTTTAATGAAGAATGACTTTTTCTTCAAGATATGATTTTAAAGGATTTCTTAAATATTATGTTCCTTATAAGATAAAATATATTGGTTTTACTCTTGTATTTCAAAGGGAAAACGATATAAAGGATTCATTCATATTCGTTCTATCAATGGTTTGTGTTTTTATTTCATAATGTTTATGAAAAAGTTTCTCTTTCACATTTTATATATTTTTAATTCATGTTTTACTTTAACGGGTTATGTGTTCATGAAACTAATTTCTCTTTCAAGGTAATATGATAATGAAACCCATTTCCCTTTCATGGGTTATATTCTTAAGAAAGACAACTTATTTTAATATGTTTTTCTTCGATGAACTTATTATAAAACCATTATATTTTCTCAAGGCTATGTTATGATTACATGTTTATGATTATCATTTCATTTTATGGGTCATGATATGATAAATATTTAAGATCTATATCCAGACATATGTATGATTTAATTTTGCAATGGGTAGGACCTATATCTCCCTCCAATGCATTGAGTAAATATTTATATATCATGAGGTAGACATGGATAGATCACTGGTGAACTTAGATCGGTAAATTACATTATTCACTATGATTTTATAGGGTGTGAACCCATACTAATAAGAAAACATTGGATGTGGTTCCTTTATTACTGTTTCAATTATTTAATAATTTTATATGTGTGAAAAACATTCTATGTCTTATTAATCTATAAGTCTTTCATAGTATTTATTTTGATTACCATATGATTTTTGTTTTATGAATTGAAAATAATTAATCCATGAATAATATTTATGATGTTTTATATGCAGTGTATGGTATTCAAATGTGTTTATAATTTTCACATACCCTTATGCTCCTGATAAACTTATGTATCTATTTTTTACCCTTGATAGTTGTATGATCACACACATCCCTTATGGTTCCCATCCCCATGTTATGAATATTGATTTCAACTAGAAGTAATAAAGGGGAATCAACTTGTGGGAAACATCAATGTTCACTCCCCAAGATAGAACATTTTGTACAAGGTTTCCGAAGACACTAAAATACTATAGTCCTTAGTTTTGTTTTTCTACAATGTGATGAATATTCATCTTAAATAATATAATAACCATATATGTTAAGAATGGGTTTCTATAATTATTATCAAAGGAATGGAATAATTATCCTTTAGAAACTAGGATGTTAAAACCATAGTGAGATCGATAGAAATATTTCTAAGGATATGTCTTGGGATTTCTCTAACGATAAGCCTACGTTTTCATAGATTTAAGAGTTGGTGTCATGATTTCGGTATAATATACATAATTGTTCATATTTATATGTCTTTTCATTGTGATATTAATTTCAAAAACTACGATTTTTTGTTTAAGTATATTTAAGGAACAATAATGAACTTGGTTAACATTGAATCTAGATTACAATTTGGTGATTCTGAGCAATGAAATTTGATAATTTCTGGAGAGAATGAATTTGAGATTATATTGAATTAACAATCCTGATATATGATTAAAAATTTGAAATGTTGTAATATTCCTAACATATCAAATATGATGATGTTTTACATTAATAAATGTTAACATTTCATGGATCATTGCAGAAAGAAGGTTCAATTTACTACATGTCAAGAAGAAGTGAATAAGAACATAATGGAATACCTTAAATAAAGGGGAAGATTTTATCCTTGCATAAAAAATGGTTATTTAGTGATGAATTATCATGGAGTTAAATTTATTATTTTTGGATGACATTGGAATCACCTAACTCAATGATCTAACCAAATAATATACTTCTAAAAAAGAAAGAAAAAAATTCCATGTCAATCACTAGAGTGGAAGGAAAAAGTATATATGTATTTGGATTCAAGAATTTTGATTGGTGAATTATATAATGATTTTTCATTTTATTTTTTTCTCTATTTATTTACATGAATAGGTTTAATTGATCTAATGAACTAGAATACTGATTTGATGATAAGGTGATGATCACATGAAACACATGGTCAAGGGAAATATAACCCTTAATGTGTTTATTATATTAAGATAATTAATATTGGATAATGATAAGATAGATATGATTGAGTAAATTGTATTGTAATGATTACCCTGAAAATAATTATGATTTTTAAAAAAAAGTTTTTTATGCTATTGTTGATGAATTTTACAACATTTTTGAACTTAAGGAATATATCTAATAAAAATAGTTATATGAAAACACGATTGATTTAAATAAGGATTTTTTTTTGTAATTTTGGTAATTAAAATATCATAAGAGAATACATGATGACAGTATTCACATGTTTGGTATATGTAAAATAAGATCTACTGTATAGTATAAGAGATGAAGTATAATTTTATAAACGCACAACAATGTTTGATATTTCAGTGATATAAAGTATGTACTTCATTTCTAGAAAATCATTCAACTTTTAGAAATGGTTCTTGAAATAAACTTTTATCTTATTATCATCATTTCTATGAATCAATGACCTCTTTCATTTTTCAGTACTTTATGGTATTTTGATTGTTAAATTTTTCTTGATCACCCACTTTCTTGTGATCAGTGACCTTTACCAATATTTGGGATAATTTGAAATTTTATTCCACGTAGATGTCTTCCCTTCCCACCTATGTTCTCTTATGTTGAAACCTAGTTACATGTTACTTAATTTAACCTTCATGTTTCCAAAATGCCTCCTTAAAAAAATTCAAGAACTAAGTTTTTTTATGTGGGAATCTATGAAAAATACATTCATTTATTAGCAATTAATAACCCTTAAGAATATAGATGGAGAAATTCATTTTTTGGGGGAGTAGAGAATGTTACAACGAGATATTTTTTGAAATATATATTTTTGAATTAATTTAATATTTTAGATATTTTTCATTTCATGAAACCCTGAATATTTGTTTAAATATATAATCACAAGGTTTGGCTTCTAGTATTTTCAACATGATGTTGATATTTCACTAATAAAAAAAATCTAGAATATTTTCTAATAGATGTATCACCATTATTGGACTGTGTTACTTGCACTACGAAATTCTTTCGATGGATTTAATTACACCCTAGGCTAATTTTTTACCGAACTACAATACACTATTAGTATTATTAATAAAATATAAATATATCAAAAAACTATCAACTAGAATGTAATTCATGTATTAGATTAACTAAATTGTGAGAATATGTTTTACAGATTATTATATAAAATGATTCCTTTTGGTATCAACTAGTATATGTGAAAGAATGATCTATTTAAAAATAAACATATTAGTTTTCTAAGGAAACAATATAAAAAAATTTAACAAAAAAAACTATTATAAATAAGTTTCTTGAAAAGAAAATTATATATTTTATATTAAATCAATATCTATTATACTCATCCAATAGATTTTATAAATTAATTGATTTATTTTTCTAAAAGTTAATTTAACCACATTTTAATGGTGAAAATGTTTTAAATCTATTTATTATAACTTTTCTAATATTTATATAAAAAATATATATATTTTATAAAATAGAAATATAAAAATATAAATTTGGTTATTGTGTGATATTTTAATGACATATTTAATTTTTTGATTAATAGTCCAAAATAATGAGTTTTAATTCAAAATTTCATTTCATCCAATTTTTTTATATAGTTAAAAATACATTGTAATCAGATTTTATGTATAATTAAAAAAAATTATATCATTTACGTCACGACACGTCCCTCGGGGCCCGTGCCGTGACTACCCCAATCCAACCTTCCATAGGCCATGGGCTGGCGACTAACACTGAATGGGGTATTACCTAAAAATGGGAATGCATTTCCATTATAACTTGTAAACTCACAAAACTAAGCACAATGCAGGATACAAGCTCAATGTAAAACTATATAGTAAACAGGGTGTGTAAAGAATGAAAAAGGGTCTAGAATACAAGACTAATTGTAAAGTATAAGTAAACTGAAAATTATAAGTAAAACTGAAATAGCTCTGGTGAACACCCGCCAAGGATCCAACTTGAATTGTAGGTAAAAATCTTGAATGGTCATCTCTGTGGTATTCCTTGTCTAAGGTCTACCTCCATGCTACCTCCAGTATTGGTACCCTCGTCCTCAGTTAGTGATATCCGTCGTCTGCACCAAACACAACAAGGTGTGGGCAATGCCCGTGCAGGGGTGAGTATAACGATACTCAATAGGGAACCTGAGACCCTCGAAGGCCTCACAAAATTCACAAAGAATAAACCACAATGCATGAAAACATATGTCCAACCTACGTAGGTATATTCCATACATATACCAATGTTTTCAAGTAAACTCATCTAAATCATGAGGAAACACGGGGTCTAACTCAAAATCCCAAAGCCCAAATGTTTCATGAGGGAAAGAATACCACAACGATAATTTCTCATCTCACACTAGGTATAAACCCATGAGAAACATAATTATGAATCTGACCCACAAAGGATCGCTATAGAAGCTGATAGCGATCCATGAGATTCTCAAGATATAGTAACAAGTAACATTTCAGTCACAAAGTCAAACACCTCGGCTGTTATAGAACTCGTCCTATATAGATTATAGTGGGACTTCCGCATCAAGCATAGGCACTTACCATTAACCTTGGACTGCTGAGGTAATCCTCATGTTGAGTATCATTGGTCAATCACGTCACATCGAGGCACTCCACACCATGGGTATGCTGCTTCACACATAGGAACTCCCCTTCGTGGAATGCAGAGGTACTCTTCCTGTCCAGTACCATGGGTCTATTGTGTCACACAGAGGCACTCCCCACTCTGGGTCTATCTCATCACACAAAGGTGATCCCCACTGAGCTTATCGAGTCACTCTGAATAGAAACGGTCAGCAGTCATCAAGTCTCAGCCAGTCGCAGGGTTCTATACATATTTCGCTTGGGATAACTAATACTAATTCTATATTTCATACCCCAAAATGTCTTATGTTCCACAAGGATGTATCCCAAAGGTCTGTCATGTCATAACAGACCCAATGCAATAGACGATGCATCAATCGGGTGCCTGGTCTGTAAGTTATTAGCATTTCCACTCTAAGGGCCCAGTTGGATTCGAGGATCGATCCAACTCAACGGTACAACAACCATATAAAAAACTCAAGTTGTGTATATCTAGAAGTACCATCTCAATCCAAGGATTCTGACACAACATACGGTTCATCAAACAGATGCTCGATTCTCATGTTATGGCCAAAATGGTAATACATGGACCAGATGGGCCCAAGTCCAGTCTGACACGGCCCAACCCTACATGGACTCACCGGAACCGGATCAGGTCAACCCAGCTAGGTCCGGGTTCGGATAAAATGTCCTGGGCATATGCGGTCCTGGACCATGATGGGGGCGGCCAGGCCCGGCCCACGAAGGGCGCGACCCACTGGACGTCCTGTGGTGCGGCCCGCTGGGCAACCTGCAATGCGATTCGTAGTGGGTAGGCATTCCTCCCTTGACACAACCTGGGGGGATCCCCCAAGTAATCCGAATGGCCTTATGGTCATTCGTCCATCTTGATAACACACTGAACTACTCGGAGGTCCGGCACGTGTGCCTTGGCTGACCAGAATGATCGGCTGGTTCCCCTTCCAATGGTGCGACGGCGCCGCTATCCACCTGCGGCTGGCCAGGTGTCGACCTCCCTCCAGCCTCCGCCATGACCTCTGACTCCACCGGTGTCGCGGACTCGCACCGCAGCTCTTCCATGCGGCCAGCTAGATTCTGGTTTCCATGCTGCTTCACTGGGGCCGACGGGCCGCGACCTCCTTCACAACCGGCGATGCAGATGTGTGCCACAATTTTTCCCTTTCTGTTGACTAGGTGCCGGCCACCGCCTTCTTCTATGAGCAGCTACAGCTTCGTTCCAATCTCGAAAAATTAAATGATCTCATATTCAAAATCTTTGTGTCGAGTTCTCAGTGTCTATATATCACACTCAACAAAATCCGTGTTTCCAGAATCAATAAATATTAGGCGTTGAAGAATGCACAAAGAACGCGTGAAGAATAAAAAGAAAGAGGATCAAGGATTATGTGCGGGATTATGGCCATGTTCATTTGGCCATCATCTTCCTGAATTTAGGATAGAATGAATCAATAAAATAAGTTCAATCATAAATAAACCCCTACCTTGATTTTCTGTTGGATGTGGCATGAGGAAGAAGACGTAGTTGATAAAGAGGACATAGGCATTCATCGCTTTAGCATGATGCTTCTGATTCGGGATTGTGCGTCTTCCTTGTTCTTCATTGGGGGGTTATTCATTTGAGAATGTTCTTCTAGGTTCTCAAGGCTCTCCCAATTCTCATTTTCCAACGATTTCCAACAAGGAAATGAGGAGCTAATATTAATTAACATAGGTTAATTAATGTTGACACATCAAAGTTGGTAAAATTAAATGGATCAATAAATTGAATTACATTGGTAAAATTGAATGGGAGGATTCAAAGCGATTTTTCCACATTAAAGAATGATTCGGGTGGTCCCCACCACAAGAATTTAAAAAAACTGTTTCATGTTTGGGTGGTCCCCTCCTCCATAATTCAAAAAGAAGGTGTCAAAAAGAAAAATAAATGTTAACTATTTTATTTTTTCCCTTCCACGAAAAACTGAGTAACTAGCTTCCACCCTCGACCTACTGCATTCAAGGTGAAGGTCTCCTTAAGCGAATACTGGCTCTGTGTGTTCAACGGTGTCCTCATATTTCAATTTCGAGCAGTGGTTTAAAAGATACAAAAACTTTCCCTCAAGTTTATTGAACGTACCTCAATAAAAGTAGTGAAATTTATTTTGGGCAATCCGGGCCTGCAAATCACGTGTCGTCAAATTTCTCAGACTCATAAAACTCCTTTATAATTAAAAAGTTAAATAGAAAAATCCAGGTCAGTACATTCTCCCCACCTCAGGTATTTTCATCACCAAAAGAAAAAATATAATTTAGAGAATCAAGTGGGAGTACTGAGCACATATCTGGGCCTCCCGCTCCCATGTGCTCTCTTGGAGGTTCTCGTGCTGCTAGCGAACACGCATCAAAGGTATCGACCACCGATGAAGGACATGCTCCTGTCAATCCTCAGTCTCTACTGGAATCTCTGTAAATTTTTCCCCCTCGTCGATGTTGTTCTAGGCCCATTGAATGATGTGTGAAGGGTTGTGCATGTATGTCCTCAACAGGGATATGTGGAAAATGCCATGCACCAAATGAAACTAAGGTGGAAGAGCTGTGCAGTAAGCCACCTCACCAACTCTGATAAGGACCTAAAAGGGTCTAATGAACCTTAGAGATAACTTGCCTCCCC
The DNA here is from genome assembly GCA_963277665.1 of Viscum album. Classification (NCBI taxonomy): domain Eukaryota; kingdom Viridiplantae; phylum Streptophyta; class Magnoliopsida; order Santalales; family Viscaceae; genus Viscum; species Viscum album. Next base: position 1,404,255,845 of record OY728155.1, read on the forward strand.
GACCAAATCTCTACAAACCTCATCAAGATGAGACCTGTAGAAATACATGGTGGTTGTCCTTGAACTCCAGAGGTCTCTGTCTCCTGTCAGCATAAGCTTTCAGCCAACTCTGTGCAGTATTCATCTGCTCCTAGATGATCTCCACCTTCTCTGTAATAGCCCATACCTTCTATGGTCCCACAAGTGATGACTCCACTGGGTCAGTCCATCACAGAGGTGATCTGCAAGGTCGACCGTGCAACACCTCAAATGGTGTCAGACCAATAGTGTAGTGATAATCATTGTTGTATGCAAACTCCACTAAGGTCAAGTGATCCTCCAAGTTGTGGACAACATCAAGGAAGCATGAACATAGCATGTCCTCGAGGGTCTGAATGGTCTGCTCTGTCTGGCCATCCATCAATGGATGGAAGGCGGTTATCAACCAAAGTTGTGCCCCGAACTCCTCATGCAATCCCTTCCATAGCTGGGAAGTAAACTGTGCCTCACGATCGGGTAAAATCATACATGTAAATCCATCATGTCATACAATCTCTTGTACATTGAGGCATCTGAAGCCCTCTACTAAACCCTCCTCTCTGGTAGGTAGGATGTGGGAAAACTTGGTGAGTCGGTCTACGATCACCCAGATAGAATCATGTCCCATGGTCGTGCATGGGGGACCTCTCACGAATTCAATGGAAATTACATCCCTATTTCACTCTTGCACCTCTAATGGATGAACTAAACATGCTGCAACCTGATTCTCTACCATCACATGCTGACATGTGACGCACCGAGAGACAAGTTATGCCATTGCCTTCTTCATTCCTGGCCATCGATGCTGACACCAGAGGTCCTGGTACATCTTCTCCACTCCTAGATGTACAACTAGAAGAGACATATGGAACTCCATAAAAACTTACTCCCTACATTTCACTGGTACCATAGTACTGACTTTGAAGAGGATGCCATGCTCCCCACCTTAAAAAAAATTCATCAGGTTCCCGTCCTATGGATATCTGAGCACGTCGAGCCTCATAGTCATCTTCCCCAAGCTGGGCCTCCTGGAATCGCTGAATGAGAGTGGGTGACTATCAGTGACTGAATATAAGCTACACCATCATTATACACATATGATATCTGCAAAGCGACTAGCTACTCTGTTGCCTCACTCAGCAAGTGTATACCAGATCTCCTACTAAGTGCATATACTACTACATTCCCCTTCTCAAGTGTATAAACTATCCTGAAATCATAGTCATGTAGATACTCAAGCCAAAGCCGCTGTCTCAGGTTCATTTCCATCTGATATAATATATACATGAGACTCTTGTTATCAGAGTAGACTGAAAATTGTTCACCCATCATTTAATGTCACCACACCATCAACGCGAAGACCACTACTGCTAACTCCAGGTCATGGGTAGCGTAGCTCTACTCATTTTATCTCAGCTGTCGAGAACCACACGCAATCACTGTTGACTCCTGCATCAGGACACATCCAAGATATGTCCCTGATGCATCATAGTACCCTATGTACCCAAAACCGTCCTCTAGTACCCTCAAGATGGGGGCACTTGTCATTCTCTGCATCATCTCCTAGAAACTCTGCTAACATCTTTCCGACCACACGAAGGGTTTCTCCTTCTTCTTCAATGCGGAAAAGGGTTCAAAAACACTAGAAATGTCAGGCACAAACCTCTGGTAGTAACCAGCCAATCCCAGAAAACTACACATCTCCATCACACTCTTAGGTGGCTCCCAATCTAGTACAACCTCAATATTTTCTAGATCCACCACAACTCCGTCTTTTGAAATGTTGTGTCATTGAATGTGGACGTCTCATATCCAAAACTGGCACTTTGAGAGCTTACCATAATGTTGGTGCTCTCAAAGTGTGTCCAGAACAATCTAAAAATGATAGGAATGTGTCTCCTCTATTGCTGAGTATATTAGGATGTCATCTATGTAGACTACAGCAAATCGATCAAGGTATGGCAAGAGGATTCTGTTCACAAGTCCCATGAACACTTCTGGGGTGTTGGTAACACCAAATGTCATAACCAAGAACTCATAATGGCCATATCGACATCTAAAGACCGTATTTTGTGTATCCTCATCTCCTACTCTGAGCTGGTGATAGCCTGATCTGAGGAATATTTTCAAAAACCATTGTGCTCCCTTAAGTTGATCAAAGAAATCCTCAATCCTCGTGATTGGATACGTGCTCTTCACTGTAACCTCGTTCGGGCACTGATAGTACACACAGAGTCTCAAAATCCGATCCTCCTTCATGGAGAACAAAATAGGGGCTGCCCAATGGGAAACACTAGGCCTAATGAACCCCTTTCTCCACAAGTCCTCTAACTGTACCCGCAATTCTCAAATCTCTGTGGGAGCCATCCAATATAAGGGTGTAGATATCGGTTCTTTCATAGGGTAAAAGTAGATGAAAAATTCCACCTCTCTACGAGGAGGTAGACCCGGAACATCATCTGGGAAAACATAAGTGTAATGGTCCCCCACTACATGATAGGTCAGACTCTCAAAATCAATCGATATGAGAGTAAGGGAAGACAACTGATGTTTGATCAGCTGCATCCTCTTCCGGGTAAGTCCACCATTCGCTGCAAAGGTTCCCTTCTTGCCGGTGAAGGAAATCATAGTCCCATCCATGCAGACACACCTCACTTTTCCCATAATATAGTCAATATGAGCGTGGAATGTGTTTAACTATTCCATACCCAAGATGACGTCATAAGGACTCGACGTTGCTACTAGGAGATCCCAGCCGAAGCTCTCACCACCTAGAGTAAGCTCACACTGTTGGAACCACTGCGTAATCATCGAATATAATACCGTAGGAGTCTCTAGCTGTAAGGATTGATCCAATGACTCTATCGGAATCTCAAAGATCTGAATGAGGGCCATGGAAATAAATGAGTGACTCACAATTGTGTCTATAAGTACCATAGATAATGTGGAGTAGACACATATCGTACCTCTAATCATATATGAAGTGCCATTTTTGTAGGCCTCAGCTGCCAGGAGCTGAGATCATCCCTGTCCTCATGATACCATTGGTCAGGGTGGACCACCAGGCGATGGTGGCGATTGAATCTCGAAACATCACCCACCGCCTGCTGCACAGACTTCTCATCTGCCACGTCCGCCTCTAGCCTAAAGTCCTCCTCAATCGAACCTCTGTCTCTGCCACTTCCGCATCTAGTCTTTGGACCTCCTTGATCAAACCTCTGTCTCTACCTAGATGATCCCTCAACCCTCAGCTGGTCGTCGGTATGGTGGGTCAGGAAATCACAGGCCATGTGACCCTGCACACCGCATGTGTAACACTGCATGGTCCTCACATGTTCTACTCAGCCTCGAGATCCCTGCACCACCGACCATGTATCCTGCTGTCATCCACCTGTAGGACTGGTCCATTTCGACCTCTGCATCATTTGGCTGCTACCAGCTGCTGATGACTCTACTATGTGTCATCCGGTGATGGTTCTCACTGTCGGGGACCGCTCAGAAATGGAACTATCCACTACAAAAGTGCAATCTAACACCCACGCATGCGGAGGGATTCTGATAGAAACCATCAATTCTCTAATCTCCTGTCTGAGAACCTACTTGATGGCTAATTCCCTAAAGAAAGTGTCTCGCACCATGCCAGTGGTGTAGCACTAGAGGTCGGCGAACCTAGAAGAATACCGAGCCAAAGTCATGATGCCCTACTGCAAGTGGAGAAGCTCTTGTATACGTAGTAAGCGTAGGGTCTCTCGGAAGAACTCTACCATGACAAGAATCTAAAATTCTTCCCAAACGATATCACCTCATCATGAAATTGAAGCATCAAAATCCACCTTTTTTCCGATGCTTCCTGATAATGGTAGGTGGCAATGATCACCATGAGATCAGCCGGTGTCCCTACCAGTGGAAAGACTCTAACCACAACCTCTAGCCAATCCTCATCCACCCATCAATCTGTCTTTACCCGGAACATTGGTTGCCTCCGGTGCTAGAACTCATGAAATTCTCTCCTTCAGCGTGCTCCCTCTGCTACTGGGGATGGTGGCATCGGCTATCGAACAGGTAGTGGTGCTGCTGGTACACCACCTGGTGGTACAACTGCTGTAAGGGGGCCATGCACCAAAACCTCATTTCTCGGTGGGATGTCATCACGTACTCTAACTAGACTCATGGCTGGTTGTCTGTGTAGACACATCCTAAAAATAAACAGGTGCACCATGGTGATTAAATTTATACCTGGTGAGATGAATCAAAGAGACCAAAAAGAAAAATTTTCAAAACAAAAACACAACAACATTTTTCACACATTGAGTCATAAATCATAAGTCAAGGTCCTGGTGTATTGATATGTCAACCGCCACACCAAAACAAGACTCCCCGAACTGAAAACCACACTCAAAACACATAACACTATTGCTCCACACAGGAAAGATAAGAATCCTAGTTCTTCAGTAGAACCTAACTCCTCTTATACAAATTTTTCATGACCCGTCCCTCTGGGCTCGTGCTGTGACAACTCCAAGCCTGCCTTCTATAGACCAGGGGCTGGAAACTTGCACCGAAAGGCATATTCCCTAAAAACAGGATGGAATTTCCTTTATAACCCATAAACTCACACAATTAATCACAATAAAACTTAAAATCTCAATGTAAACTATATAGTAAATAGGGTGTGTACAAAAAAGAAAAAGGGGCCAGAATACAAGCACAACTGTAAAGTACAAGTAAACTAAAAAGTACAAGTAAAACTAAAACAACATCTATGAACACCCACCAAGGATCCTACCTAAAGGATAGGTATATCTCTCTAATAGTAATCTTTTTGGTATGCCTCTTCTATGGTCTACCTATATGCAACCTTTAGTCCAGGTACCATCGTCTGCAGTTAGCGATGCCCGTCCTCTACACCGAACACCACAAGATGCAGGAGATGCCCATACAGGGGGAGTATAATGATACTTAGTAGGGATCCCGACACGATTGAATTTCTCACAAAATCCAAAAAGGATAAAATAAGAACCTTGAAAACATCTGTCAACCCTACATAGGTATATGCCCATACATATACCAAAGTTGTTGAGTAAACCCATATCAAACATGAAGAAAACACAAGGCCCTACTCAAAAGACCAAATCCCAACTGTTACATGAATGAAATAATATCACAAAGATAAAGACTTAGTGCACAACATGTATATAACTCTGAGAATTAGAATTATGAAGCTGACCCACATTGGATCACTATGGAAGCTGATAGCCAGCCACAAGATTCTCTAGAGACAGTAACAAGTAACATTCTTAGTCACAACGTCGACCACCTCAATGCTAGAGAACACCTCCTATATCGAGTACAGTGAGTCTTCGATATACTAATGAGGTGCTTCCCATATACCATGAACTGCTGAGGTACTCCTCCTGTCGAGTACCATGGGTCTGCCGTGTTAAACAGAGGCGCTCGCCACCATAGGTCTGCCGAGTCACATAGAGGTGTTCCCCCTCATGGCATGCTGAGGTACTTCTCCAATTGAGTACTATGGGTTTTCCACATCACATAGAGTATCTACCCACTATGGGTCTATTGCATCACATATAAGTGCTCCCCACTAGGCCTGTCGAGTCAATCTGATTTGAAACAGTCAACAATCGTCAAGTCTCAGCCTGTCGTAGGGTTCTATACGTATCGCGCTTGGGAGAACTGCTCCCCAAGATATAGGTCACACCTCAACCACCTAGAATATCCAAAAATAAGTATCCCAAAGGACTTTCAGATCATTAGAGACCCAACACAAAAAAAAACACATCAATTGGATGGCCGGGCTATAAGTTATTAGTGTTTCCACTCCGAGGTCCCAGTTGGATTCGAGGTCCGATCCAACCTGTCTGTACTCAAACCATATTCAAAATGAAAGTGTAGTATATCGAAAAGGGTCTTCTTGATAAATGGATTGCATCTTCATAGAAGGTTCATAAAATATATGCATGGTTCTAATGTTATGACCAAAAATGTAATACTGGGTCCAGATGGGCTCGGGTCCTGTCTGACCCGGTTCAGTTCGACCCAACCTTGTCCACGTCCGACCCGAATGGCTTGGGACTAAGTGGGATCAGCCTGTGAAGGGAGTGAACCATTGGAATGGCCAATGATGGGTGAGACACATTGCATCGGCCCGCTGGGCGAGACCCATTACCACGGCCCGCTGGGCGCGACCCGTTACCGCGACCCGCGATGGGCAGGTGGTCCGCCCTAACTGCAACTCGGGGAGCCCCCCGATAATTTGAATGGCCCAATGGTCTTTAGGTCACCCTACTAGCACATGGGACTTCTCGGGGTCCCGCATAGTGAACCTCGGATGGCCGTAACGGCCAAACGATTCTCCTTCATATGGGGGAATAGCGCCACTGTCCACCTGCGACCGGTAGGGTGTAAGACGCCGTCCAACCTCCAATGTGCCCTCCTGCTCCACCGATGGCTTAGACGCACATCGTGGCTCTGCCATGCCGCCGACCAGATGACGGCTGCCACCCTGCTCCGTCAAGGCCGACAGGCCGCAACCTCCTTCTCAACCTGCAGCAGACATGTGCCGCCCTTTCTCCCTCATGGCAGGCCGGGTGTTGGCCGTATCATTCTTCGGCGAGCCGTTGTGGCTTCTTTCCAAGCCCAAAAAATTAAACGATTGCATATTCTCAATCCTTGAGTCAAGGAATCCATGTCATTATATCACGCTAAACTAAAGTCCATATTTCTAGCATTAATAAATATTAGGCATTGAAAAACGCACAAAGAACGTGCAAAAAATAAAAATAAAGAGGAGCATAGTTTATGTGAGGGATAATGGCCGTGTTTGTTTGGCCGTCGTCGTTGTGAATTTAGGATAGGAAGAATAAATAAATTAAATTCAAACATATATAAAACTCTTACCTCAATTTTCCTTTGGAGGTGGCGTGAGGAAGAAGATGTTGCCAATGAAAAGGACATTGGCATTCGTCGAATCAGCAAGACGCTTCCGATCTGGGCCCGTGCATCATTCTCCTTCTTCGTTGGGGGTGTTCTCATGGTAGAATGTTCTTTTACGTTATTCAAGGCTCTCCCGAGTCCATTTTTCCAATGATTTCCTATAAGGAAATGAGGAGACAATATTAATTAAAGTAGGTTAATTAATGTTGTCAAATCAATGTTGGCCCAATTAAATGGCTCAATAAATTGAATTACATTGGAACAATTGAATGGGAGGATTCCAAGGGATTTATCCACATTATAGAAGGGTTCGTGGGGTCCCTACAACTATAATTCAAAAAGGATGTTTCAAAATAGTTTTTCCCCACCTCCATAATTCAAAAAAAAAGTTTTCAAAATTAAAAATAAAATGTTAATTATTTTATTTTTCTTCATCCACAAAAAACAAAAAAACTAACATCCACCCTCGGCCTACTGCGCTCGAGGTGAATTTATACTTAAGAGAATATCGATAGTACTTGTTCAACGGTATCCCCCAGATTTCAATTCTGAGAACCTTTTAAAAAGTTACAAAAACACGCTTGCATGTTCACTGAATGTACTAGAAAAAATTTCATAAATTCATTCTGGGCACTCCAGGCCTCTTAATCACATACCGTCAGTTTTCAAAGACTCATATAATTATCATTTAATTAAAAAAATTTCATTGAAAAATCCGGATCCTAAAAATTAAAGCCATTATTTATCATTGGAATCAATTTGGATATAAATATTTAAGGAAAACATATAAAACATTTAAAAAAAATTACATTAAAAACCAACTTTGTCATCCTATCTGTGGGATTAAATTAAAATTGAATTCATCAAATTATGATATTATGATTTGGAAAATTGAATTCCTTATAAGTATTCATAATAATTTTTAATGTATAATAAGGTCAATTTTTCTTTTTACAGAAAAAATGTAATGAATGTAATTGTAATTAATTTTAATGATTAGGGTAAAAAAAATTAATTGTTTAACATTAAAATCAAGTGTAAACATTACTTAAAAAAATGTCAAAAATTAATTTTACAGACATATCTAGATCATGTCCCATCTTGGAATGAATTTTAAATATTATTGGATGCGCATGATATAAGGGATAACTCCTAATATTGTTTACCTTTTTATATTTACAAATATGCCACTCTTCTAACACTATTAAAGGGATATCGCCCCCTCACACCATCCACCCTCACACCTCTCAAGACAATTTGTATAAGGCCCTGTGCCTTAAACCTTACTTAATATTGAATTAAATGAATAATTCACGTTGAGGATCTTTTCAGGTTTAGAGTTTTAGAGAATTAGAACATAACTATTACATCTCAAAAGATTACAAAGTATACACTTCTACCAAGTTTCCATAGAATAAATAAAAAAAACTCTTAAAAAGAAACATGTCTAATTCCATGTTTTATAAAGCATGACTTTCCCTTGATCCCATCCTTGACCCTATTCCACATTAAGTCCTGTGAAAAACATTTCAAAAAAACTTGGGGTGAGCACAAAAAGCTCAGTAAGGGATACACAAAGAATGAAAATTGTTAGTTTATCAAAACAACAAGTAAACCATGTATACTTTATCAAAGTAATACTTTTCACCTTTATGAAGTAATAAAAACTCTTCACTGAATAAAGTATCATTACTTACCTTTTTGTAACCAAAGGATTACCATAAAACCCATATAAAGAACACATAGAATATATAAAGGTAACTTGGGACATAAACATACTTAAGTGGAATAACCATACGGTTGACTTCCACACATATCACTTAATGGAATAGCCATACGACCAATTTCCATACATACTTAATGGAATAGCCATACGGCCGACTTCCATACCCAATGCATTGGAGGTTATAACGTAACCACCCATCCTGGTATTCACGGCACCACCCGTCATATGGTTTATAACGTAACCACCCGTTAAAATGTCCAAGTACCAATATAAAATCATAAAACATAAAACCAATATAAAGGAATGATAAAATTTCCACATTTCAATCACAATATATCATAAATATATTGACATAATAGAATCCTTTATCAAAACCATTTTCAATACCAAAATACATAAAAGAGTATATGGTATTTATTTTATTTTAAAAACATTACGGCTTGTTGAGGAAGCCAAAGACCAAATAATACTCGCGGCGGCGGAAAAGGTCGTTGTCACGGTGTACGTTAAAAAAACATTCCTTTTTGTCGTTTAGTAAAACGCTTCGTAGAAAAAGATTCCTTTTGTATAAAATTAAAAGTCAAAGGAGTTTATACACCGTATAAAATAAAGTTGTGTATAAAACGAAATATGCCTCAATGAAAGGAGATTGAGACGAAGTCCCTTACCTCGGGTCCGACTTGACTCGATCGTTCTTTAACATCCTGAATAATAAACTTGAGTTAATTTATACTTGATTAAGAACCTTTTTAAAGTTCATTATTCCTTTTATATCACTTATTTCCATGTTATAAACATTATGTAACCATTTAAGTTAATAATGTTTGTTTTGTCAATATTTGGTTCTTAAGTTGAAAGTGGACTTCTTACAATTACATGTTGTTCGTGTGGTCAAAGGTTATTTATATCCAGAATGACATTACTAATTTGGATATCATATATATCATATATATCCAGCATATACATGTATTTATAATATTACATAATCATTTAGAGGTAAGAAATGAAATGCACCGTTCATGGAGATGGTAAGCCGTACGTACGCATGAACGCTACTTTCATTTCTTTGTCATATTAATGGAATTAAAACTAAATGAGAGGTATGTATATTTTAATTACAGAATTATATTCATCATTTAGATATATCATTAATTATATATATCCATTATATACGTGTACCTTTAATATTACATTACATTTGGGGATAAGAAATGAAATGCACCGTTCATGGAGACGGTAAGCCGTACGTACGCATGAACGCTACTTTCATTTCTATCTCATACTTTAATGGAAAGAAATAATAATGATATAGAGGTATATTATAATTCCAGTATAACATCATATATAATAACTTTAAATCCATCCTTTACACGTCTCACATATGGCATTAACGAATCACATCACTTTTAGGGGGCGGTAGTCCGCACTTCCTTAAATGAAGATATCGTGTTTACCAATAATGGAAACCATAAAGGAATGCCAAAAATGAAAAATACAGAAGCTTAAAGAAAACATAAACATATTATATATCATATATAAAAATAGTGACATCATAATGGCCACCCTTGAAGGTGTTAAATGAGTATTGAACAATCATCGTTTCGGGAGGCAGAATTTCGCCATCCACAGAAACCGTATGTTCTTTAACCATTTGATGTAGTTGTGTGAGAGTGTAGCTCAAATAAATATTATAACAACATCCTAGTATATTGAAGATACTGGTGTTGTTACAAAAGAAGTAAATAAAAAGAGTTTAGAGGGTTGGAGAAGCAAAATAAAACAAATGAACAAGAGAGAATGAATTACCTTTAAAAGTGTAACTCCCTTTTGATTTGAGCCTAAATACTTCCTTTGAAAGGATTATTCCCAAAGGGAATCCTCTAGGATGAGAAGAGGGATGTGGAGAGAGTAATTGGGCAGGGGTTGGCCGAGCCAAAGGCTTGAGAAGTGTGTGAAATGAGGTAGAGGTGGGGGCTTTTATAAGAGGAGAGGAGGGGCACTTTTGGAAAGTAAAGAGATATTACTTTATTTGAAAATGTGTTTCGGTTTTAAAAGGTCCCACATTGATATAATTCATGGATAAGGTGATAAGGCTTCGAAATCCACTCATCCAATTGGTTTTGGACATGTTTAGTTTATAGATTTTTCATTATCTTTCCATTTTATTTAAATCGTCAAATAATGATGTCATCGCTGCATCATTATTATGTCATAAATAATTTATTTTATTTAATGTCTAAAAATTATAAACAAAATACTATGATGTAGTAAATCTTTTTATCTTTCCAATGACTATTTATAATCAAAATTTGGACTTGCGTAACCCTACTTAAAAATTGTTTTAGTAAAACAACTCATGTTTGTGTCAATTTAATTTTAACATTAAATAAAAATATATTATTGTCATTTTCCAACTAAAGTGGCTCCATGGGGTCCCCAAGTTTGCCCATGGCTTGTCTTGGTCGGCCATGACTCACCCAATAGGTGTATGACAAGTGTCATGGTGTTTTCACATTCTTATAATATCATTTTTACCTTAAACTACACTAATTACCTCTAATCACGATTAATGAAAAAAAGTTACTATTCACCAAAAAATTATTATAATCTCATTGAACCACATTTTACTTCTTAATGACAACCATGTATGTCGGATTTTCAAAATTCAATACACATTAGTGGTAAACTTTCATTTAACTGAAAAATCAGTTTGCTTGATTACCACTTAGTGGTTTCACTATTCATCAAAAATTGAAGTTTTTCAGAAAATTAACAAAAATTCACCCTAAGCTATATTTGATATTACGAATTCAAAAATGAAGTCTATTTTAAAAAATTCAAAACATATAAGTCAAATTAACTAATTTAATAATTAATTCCTGCTGTCATGACAAATAGCGTGTTTTTGTGAAACAATAAGTATCAAAAGATTGACACCAGTTTAAGTCCAATTTCAAAGTGAAATTGATTCCAATGACCACCATTGGATTAACTGGTAAAAATATTTTCTAATTTCACTTTAAAACCAATTAAAATAATAATCTAATCATATAAATAATTTAGATTAAAAAGAGGTTTTGAATTAAAATACAACATTTTACACTATTCATAAAAAAATGAACTTTATCAGAAAGGTACCAAAAATTTACACAAAGTAAATTTTGATGTCCCGATTCTAAAGAAGAGTTATATTTGGTCCAAAATAAAGTATAAGAGTGATCAAAAATATATTTAATGACGGTTCACCATTAAAAGGTGATAAGTGAACCTTTAGTGAAAATTAGTGTATATATGCCCTAAAATTGAACTCTTTCCGTATTTTAAGCCTTTATCTTTTATTGGGTAAATTTATAAACATTTAAAAACATATCTAATAATATTTTAGTTATTTCTATCCATTCCCGCCAGGACAACGGCTACTTGTTAACTAACATTTAAAATAATATTATTTTATTACTAGTGTGCTACGTAAGTTTCAAAGAAACTCATTGTTGCGTATCGGGTACGCTATCGAACATAGCAACCCCTTTAAAATAAAATTAATATTTAATTCGTAAATATTAATAAATATGAAAATTCTTTATTCTTTATTTACCTGGGATGTTACATCCTTCCCCCCTTTTGGGAATTGCGTCCTCGCAATTTTATTCACTTATCAAAATAAGTGGGGGTATTTATCCCTCATAGCATTTTCGGATTCCCACGTTGCCTCTTCAATCACATGGTTTTTCCACAAAACATTTACCTGATGAATCAACTTATTCCGTAACACTTTCTCCCTATGGTCAAGAATCTGGACCGGTTGTTCCTCATAAGATAGGTTCTCTTCCAGCTAAACTACCTATGGACTCAAAACATGAGATGGATCTGGCATATACTTTCTCAACATCGAAACGTGAAAAACATTGTGTACCTGAGATAAACTCGGAGGTAAAGCCACCCGGTATGAAACTGATCCAACTCTCTCCAGAATTCATATGGTCCAATAAACCTTGGACTCAGCTTTCCTTTCTTACCAAATCTAATCACACTTTTCCATTGAGAAATCTTGAGAAAAACATGATCACCTACCTCGAAAGATAGATCCTTCCTCCGGTTATCCGCATAACTCTTCTGCCTGCTCTTAGCTATTCTCATGTGTTTCTGAATCAGCTGAACTTTTTCTGCCATCTCTTATACCAATTCTGGTCCCATCAACTTCCTTTCACCCACTTCATCCCAGAAAGCTGGAGTTCGACACCGCTTCCCATATAATGCCTCAAATGGTGCCATCTGTATACTGGAATGAAAACTGTTATTATAAGAAAACTCAACCAAAGAAAGATGTTGGTCCCAACTTCCCTGATAATCCATAGAACAAGCTCGTAGCATGTCCTCCAATGTCTGGATTGTTCGTTGTGACTGCCCATCTTATTGAGGATGAAAAGCTGTACTAAAATTTAATTCAGTACCCAACGACTTCTGAAGGCCTTTCCAAAAGTTAGATGTGAACCTGGGATTACGGTCCGATACAATGGAGAGAGGAACTCCATGTAACCTGACTATCTCTTTAAGATACAAATGGGAAAGTTGATCTAGAGAGAAAGTATCTCTTATAGAAAGGAAATGAGCAGATTTGGTCAAGCGATCAACAATAACCCAGATTGCATTATTACCTCGAGATGTCCTCGGTAATCCCACAACAAAGTCCATGGATATGTTTTCCCATTTCCACTCTGGCGCTGGTAAAGGCTGAAGCATCCCTTTCGGTAACTGCCGCTCTGCTTTAACCTGTTGACATGTCAAACACTTCACAGTAAAATCAGCAATATCTCTTTTCATTCCATCCCACCAGTAATACTCCCGCAGATCTCTGTACATCTTAGTACTGCCAGGATGAACTGAAAACGGGGAACTATGAGCCTCACATAACAACTCATTCTTCAACTGTGAATCACAAAGCACACATAACCTCTTCCCAAACCACAAAACACAAACACAAACTTATCCAAGAACTCATGGAAAATTTTATTCATAAGGTCCATGAATACAGCAGGTGCATTGGTTAACCCAAAAGGCATAACTACAAATTCATAATGGCCATATCTAGTACGGAACACAGTCTTCAGAACGTCGGCTTCTTTTACTTTCAACTGATGGTACCCTGACCTCAAGTCAATCTTCGAAAAATACTGAGCTCCCTGGAGTTGATACCACTTCATTCGATGGCCCAACATCTGCTGAAGTTGTTGCAAATGATTTCACCACCCCTTTCTGCTTGTAGTCTAACTGCTTACCATCACTCAAGCTCTTTGTCGGACACTCATTTTCATAGTGACCCGTCTCATTGCACTTATAACATCTTACCGTTGGCTTTTCATTTCCTGCTTGATCATCTTCCTTACAGTTACGAGCAATATGACCAGACTTACCACACCGAAAGCACTTACCAGACTTGGATAAACATTCTCCAGGATACATTTTACCACACTTCTCATAGGATGGATATTTGGTTTTCTTACCTCCTTGCTTCTTTGATGAATTCTTCCCCATTGCCTGCCAACTTGACCTCTTATTCTATTGTTTGTCATAGAACACCTGATCATCGGCAAACTCCATTTCCACCTTCTCCGCACATCGAACAAGTTTTTCATAACTTTTGAACTCACGAGAAGCTAAATCCCTTCGAAACTTTGGCTTTAACCCTGAGTAAAAACGGTTTATTTTACTATCAAGATCTCGTATAAAGTTTGGAGCATACCTTGCCAATCGAGTGAACTTTTCTTCATAAGCAGCCACTGAATCATCCTCCTGCCTCAATTCTAGGAACTGTTTTTCCATCCTAAGACGAACCACCTTGGGAAAATATTTCTCAAGAAACATACCTTTGAATTCGTCCCAGTGAAGATCCTCAATATCATCACTATCCCTTATATTTTTCACCATCGACCACCACTGATCAGCTTCACCTTCAAAACGGTAAACAGAAAGACTAACCTTTTCATGTTCTGAACACCCCATGACATCAAAAATCTTCTCCAGTGCTTTAATACACCCTTCAGCTTGCACAGGGTCAGATGATCCTCTGAATGATGGGGGATGTTGCCTCATGAAATGTTCCACCACTGACATGTTCCTCTGCGGTTGATCTGGATGATCTCGTGCATGGATACCACCACCATTTATAGCCTGAGTCAACTGTGCCATCACTGCAACAAACTGTTCAGTTCCGATTCCGACCATCTCAGGTTGCTGATTTGGAAGGTTATCTTCCTCCTGATGTCGTCCCAACATAGCTGCTTTGTTTCCTCTGCGGAAAACCATTCTGAACACAGAAATATCTTAGGCGAAGCAACATGGTAATCCGTAAATGCTATATCATTTCAATCATATTATAATTTAACACTTTCCTAACTCCTAAAGTTTTCTAAACCGACCTCTGATACCAACTATAAGGCCCCGTGCCTTAAACCTTACTTAATATTGAATTAAATGAATAATTCACGTTGAGGATCTTTTCAGGTTTAGAGTTTTAGAGAATTAGAACATAACTATTACATCTCAAAAGATTACAAAGTAGACGCTTCTACCAAGTTTCCATAGAATAAATAAAAAAAACTCTTAAAAAGAAACATGTCTAATTCCATGTTTTATAAAGCATGACTTTCCCTTGATCCCATCCTTGACCCTATTCCACATTAAGTCCTGTGAAAAACATTTCAAAAAAACTTGGGGTGAGCACAAAAAGCTCAGTAAGGGATACACAAAGAATGAAAATTGTTAGTTTATCAAAACAACAAGTAAACCATGTATACTTTATCAAAGTAATACTTTTCACCTTTATGAAGTAATAAAAACTCTTCACTGAATAAAGTATCATTACTTACCTTTTTGTAACCAAAGGATTACCATAAAACCCATATAAAGAACACATAGAATATATAAAGGTAATTTGGGACATAAACATACTTAAGTGGAATAACCATACGGTTGACTTCCACACATATCACTTAATGGAATAGCTATACGGCCAATTTCCATACATACTTAATGGAATAGCCATACGGCCGAATTCCATACCCAATGCATTGGAGGTTATAACGTAACCACCCGTCCTGGTATTCACGGCACCACCCGTCATATGGTTTATAACGTAACCACCCGTTAAAATGTCCAAGTACCAATATAAAATCATAAAACATAAAACCAATATAAAGGAATGATAAAATTTCCACATTTCAATCACAATATATCATAAATATATTGACATAATAGAATCCTTTATCAAAACCATTTTCAATACCAAAATACATAAAAGAGTATATGGTATTTATTTTATTTTAAAAACATTACGGCTTGTTGAGGAAGCCAAAGACCAAATAATACTCACGGCGGCGGAAAAGGTCGTTGTCACCGCGTACGTTAAAAAAACATTCCTTTTTGTCGTTTAGTAAAACGATTCGTAGAAAAAGATTCTTTTTGTATAAAATTAAAAGTCAAAGGAGTTTATACACCGTATAAAATAATGTTGTGTATAAAACGAAATATGCCTCAATGAAAGGAGATTGAGACGAAGTCCCTTACCTCGGGTCCGACTTGACTCGATCATTCTTTAACGTCCTGAATAATAAACTTGAGTTAATTTATACTTGATTAAGAACCTTTTTAAAGTTCATTATTCCTTTTATATCACTTATTGCCATGTTATAAACATTATGTAACCATTTAAGTTAATAATGTTTGTTTTGTCAATATTTGGTTCTTAAGTCGAAAGTGGACTTCTTACAATTACATGTTGTTCGTGTGGTCAAAGGTTATTTATATCCAGAATGACATTACTAATTTGGATATCATATATATCATATATATCCAGAATATACATGTATTTATAATATTACATAATCATTTAGAGGTAATAAATGAAATGCACCGTTCATGGAGACGGTAAGTCATACGTACGCATGAACGCTACTTTCATTTCTTTGTCATATTAATGGAATTAAAACTAAATGAGAGGTATGTATATTTTAATTCCAGAATTATATTCATCATTTAGATATATCATTAATTATATATATCCATTATATACATGTACCTTTAATATTACATTACATTTGGGGATAAGAAATGAAATGCACCGTTCATAGAGACGGTAAGCCGTACGTACGCATGAACGCTACTTTCATTTCTATCTCATACTTTAATGGAAAGAAATAATAATGATATAGAGGTATATTATAATTCCAGTATAACATCATATATAATAACTTTAAATCCATCCTTTACACGTCTCACATATGCCATTAACGAATCACATCACTTTTAGGGGGCGGTAGTCCGCACTTCCTTAAATGAAGATATCGTGTTTACCCATAATGGAAACCATAAAGGTATGCCAAAAATGAAAAATACAGAAGCTTAAAGAAAACAAAAACATATTATATATCATATATAAAAATTGTGACATCATAATGGCCACCCTTGATGGTGTTAAATGAGTATTGATCAATCATCGTTTCGGGAGGCAGAATTTCGCCATCCACGGAAACCGTATGTTATTTAACCATTTGATGTAGTTGTGTGAGAGTGTATCTCAAATAAATATTATAACAACATCCTAGTATATTGAAGATACTGGTGTTGTTACATAAGAAGTAAATAAAAAGAGTTTAGAGGGTTGGAGAAGCAAAATAAAACAAATGAACAAGAGAGAATGAATTACCTTTAAAAGTGTAACTCCCTTTTGATTTGAGCCAAAAGGCTTCCTTTGAAAGGATTCTGCCCAAAGGGAATCCTCTAGGATGAGGAGAGGGATGTGGAGAGAGTAATTGGGAAGGGTTTGGCCGAGCCAAAGGCTTGAGAAGTGTGTGAAATGAGGTAGAGGTGGGGTCCTTTTATAAGAGGAGAGGAGGGGCACTTTTGGAAAGTAAAGAGATATTACTTTATTTGAAAATGTGTTTCGGTTTTAAAAGGTCCCACATTGATATAATTCGTGGATAAGGTGATAAGGCTTCGAAATCCACTCATCCAATTGTTTTTGGACATGTGTAGTTTATAGATGTTTCATTATCTTTCCATTTTATTTAAATCGTCAAATAATGATGTCATCGCTGCATCATTATTATGTCATAAATAATTTATTTTATTTAATGTCTAAAAATTATAAACAAAATACTATGATGTAGGAAATTTTTTTAGCTGTCCAATGACTATTTATAATCAAAATTTGGACTTGTTTAACCCTACTTAAAAATTGTTTTAGTAAAACAACTCATGTTTGTGTCAATTTAATTTTAACATTAAATAAAAATATATTATTGTCATTTTCCAACTAAAGTGGCTCCATGGGGTCCCCAAGTTGGCCCATGGCTTGTCTTGGTCGGACATGACTCACCCAATAGGTGTAGGACAAGTTTCATGGTGTTTTCACATTCTTATAATATCATTTTTACCTTAAACTACACTAATTACCTCTAATCGCGATTAATGAAAAAAGTTACTATTCACCAAAAAATTATTATAATCTCATTGATCCAAATTTTACTTCTTAATGACAACCATGTATGTCGGATTTTCAAAATTCAATACACATTAGTGGTAAACTTTCATTTAACTGAAAAATCAGTTTGCTTGATTACCACTTAGTGGTTTCACTATTCATCAAAAATTGAAGTTTTTCAGAAAATTACCAAAAATTCACCCTAAGCTATATTTGATATTACGAATTCAAAAATAAAGTCTATTTTAAAAAATTCAAAACATATAAGTCAAATTAATTAATTTAATAATTAATTCCCGCTGTCATGACAAATAGCGTGTTTTTGTGAAACAATAAGTATCAAAAGATTGACACCAGTTTAAGTCCAATTTCAAAGTGAAATTGATTCCAATGACCACCATTGGATTAACTGGTAAAAATATTTTCTAATTTCACTTTAAAACCAATTAAAATAATAATCTAATCATATAAATAATTTAGATTAAAAAGAGGTTTTGAATTAAAATACAACATTTTACACTATTCATAAAAAAATGAACTTTATCAGAAAGGTACCAAAAATTTACACAAAGTAAATTTTGATGTCCTGATTCTAAAGAAGAGTTATATTTGGTCCAAAATAAAGTATAAGAGTGATCAAAACTGTATTTAATGACGGTTCACCATTAAAATGTGATAAGTGAACCTTTAGTGAAAATTAGAGTATATATGCCCTAAAATTTAACTCTTTCCGTATTTTAAGCCTTTATCTTTTATTGGGTAAATGTATAAACATTTAAAAACATATCTAATCATATTTTAGTTATTTCTATCCATTCCCGCCAGTACAACAGCTACTTGTTAACTAACATTTAAAATAATATTATTTTATTACTAGTGTGCTACGTAAGTTTCAAAGAAACTAATCGTTGCGTATCGGGTACGCTATCGAACATAGAAACCCCTTTAAAATAAAATTAATATATAATTCGTAAATATTAATAAATATGAAAATTATTTATTCTTTATTTACCTGGGATGTTACAATTTGGATATAAAAATCCCAGACCAAATATCATTTCAACAACAAATATTTTTTCTTATAATCCTCCATTGGGGTAGAAATCATGCCAATGAGTCCTTTTGTGAAAACCATGAGGAGTTTCCAAATAAAGAGATAACATCCTTCCTTAAGCTCATTTTTTTTATTTTCATTCTGCAACCACTCAACTATTCATATTAAATGTTTATATAATAACCTCGATGTAATTTATATAATTACATTTTTTCATTCTATGGATTATACCACCATTTACACATAATTCCATCTAATGGGTAATGAACAAGTTGTTCATGTTTTTAGATATCTACGACCTCACGAAATGATGTTTTTCATTTTTATATTACCACCAATTATGGTTTGGATTTATGTTGTGAACTATTTTTTATTTGATATATATGAGATATATGATTTATTTAATCTTATATATTTTTTTATAAAAAAACATCATGATTTTTATTTTTTTTGTAAATGAGATAACTTTATTTGTGGAAGTGTGGAGTACCACCACCACCAAGAGATTTAATTCATTCAAACTCTAGAGAAAAAGTATTATGCATAATTTTATTAAAAATATATTATATATATGAAATAATAATTATACTGTTATTAGTTTATATTTATATATATATCATTTATATTCTTTTATTCAAAATGATAATGAAACGGAAATGACAATCATTTATATGCACGACCTACTCTCTCCACCAATGGTGTTTCCATTTAATAATACAATAACTTATAGAATTTTAAAATATTTAATTAGTGAATATGTATTAATTTTATATCCTTTTTTACATTATGGATATAATTAAATCATGATCTATTAAACATGATCATGAATAACAATAGAAAATGTAAAAAATAAACAAGATATTACCCGAAATATGACATTAACATGGAATTGTTAATAAATGTGTAAAATAAATTCCTAAAAATAGTATACTATCTATAATAATATGGTTATGTGGTGTATATATATATAAAATAAATTTATATTTATTATACATGGTATTTTATGACTATGATTAGAGTCAAGACATGAGGTAAGGTTTTTCTCAACACATAATTTTTTTCTGTAAGACACCTGCCATATTAACCTCCTAATTTATATATGTAGTGTGTATACAAACAATAGATGTATTATATGGTTTATATATTTAATTTTTTGGGTATTTAAAAATCTATTAAATTTATTTCATTCATTGAGTTTATTTTTCAAATGTTATGAATTAGAAAAGTAAACATTTCTCAATTTACCTTCTTCGAGACACATGCCATGTTATACAAATATATCATTATAAAATGTGAATACACAAAAGGTTGACATGTTATATAATGAATATAATTATTTCCCAGGATATTTTATTCTTTGTGTAATATTATTTTCATACATGGGGTGTTTGTTTCATAGTTACAAAGTTGTATGTGTTCATTACAACATTCTAATTATTTGTTGAGAATGTTTTTGATTTTTATTTAATTGATTAATAATTATGATACATATTTGATGAAAAATAATGAATTTTATTCTCCTAGGGTTATTCGTGTATCCTTGTGTAATAATATAACACTTACACTCATTTTTATTTATGTTAATTAAGATGTTTTTCGGAAATGTTGGATTTATATCCTTCTTCGAGAAGAAATATGTGCTCCTTAAAAAACAAGTTTTTTAAAAATATTTGGAAGAATATTTTATATGTTTTCAAAAAAAATTATTTTAAATAAAATCAATATTATTTTTTATGATTTCAAGGGAAATAGTTTTTAATATTTTTTTCATTTTTATAATTATATGTTTTCTGAAAAATATTTTCAAAATGATTTCATGATTCTTGTATATGTTTTTATGTATAATGGGTTTTAAAATGTTTCCAAGATCTTGTTATAATTTTTCGAGGAAAATTGTCTTAAAAAATGTTTTGAATATAGTTTTATATGTTTTCATGGAAAATCGTTTTCAATCTTTTTTATTCTTCATTTATATGTTTTAAAGTAAAATGATTTTAAAAATGATTATGGGATTCTATTACCTGTTTTCATGGAAAATATTTTTTAAAATATTATCCTTAATATTTTATATGTTTTCAGGGAAAAAGGTTTTAGAATGTTTTTCAAGCTTCCTTTATATGTTTTTCTTTTTATATCCAGGTAAAATGGTTTTCAAAATGATTTAACTTTTAAACAAATTTTTGTCAATGAATTGAGATATTTTCCCCGAGAAATTATTTTAATATATTTCTCAAAAAATACGTTATTTCTGAGATGAATTCTATAGGTGTTACTCAATAATTTCTATATAATGATAAAATTATTCCATTTATATTATTTATTTCAAAGGATTATGTTTTTTCAAGTTTTTTATGAAACATATTTTGCTTTCATGGGTTTTATGATGATAAAACCTATATCTAATTCAATAATTATGTTTTCATGAATATATTTTCTCTTCACAAGTTATATTTTTTAGAAACCCATTTTAATTTCATAGGTTATATACATACGAATACATCATATATTGAGAATTTATTCTTATATGACATGATAATTAAACCCATCTTTTTTCCATAGGTTATGATATTATTAAATGATCATGATGCACATTTCATTTCATAGGTTATCATATGATTAATGTATATGATATAGTGGCACACATAAGTATGATTTATTTTAGAGATGGGTGGCCCCAATATATACCACTAATTCATTGGGTAAATAGTTATATCTGATGAGATAAACATGGCTGGAAAGGAAAGTGAACTCAGTTTAGTAAAGGACTTTTTCACTAAAATGGTGAGGGGAGTAAACCCACACAACTATAGAAATAAATATTTATTCATTTTTGTATTCAGAAAAATAAATCCCGTATTCCAATGGTATTGTATCATGAAATATGATCTTTATTATCTTATAATTCATGTCTTGTCAACTGTCAATCATTATTCCATGAATCATGCATATGATCATTGATATGCATGTTACAATAATCAAATGTTATTCTCATGTTCTAATACCCTTATTAAAATTTTATGCTTATGAATATCTTTTCATAACATTAATGAGGATCCTAGATCACCACATTATTATGATTTCTATCCCTATATTTGGATGATTGTTTTAATATTGAAGTACTAAAAGGGAAGAACTTTGTGAGAAACATTGAAGATCTTTCACCTTGTGAGAAACTTTGTGTACATGATTCTTAAGACACTAAACTATTGCAGTCCCAGAAATGTATTTTTTAAAATGTAATGAATTGTAGTATAAAATTAGGTAATATACATAAATTTTATGTCTGGTCCTCGTAGTATACTTCTACCACACCCAAGGAAAGCATATGTAACATCAAATAATGTTGTCTTGGATAGAAAATGATTATGAGATATCACTGGAAATAAATCATGATAAAAATATTCATTCCAGTTTGAATTTTTAATAAAATACATGTGATTTACTTGGAAAAAATTATTTTAAAATAAAATTGTAGAATTATCATGAAGATTTAATCGATTAAGGAATTGTGAATTCTTAAAAATTACATATTCCATATAAGTTAAAAATAAATAAATTGTCATTTACTAAAAATAAAAAAATGGTAAAAATGATTTTAATTGATAGTCAAAAATTGGAAACATTTGTAGTCAACATGAAAATTGACCCTAAATTTTAGAAATCAAATACATTATGTATAATTAATCTCTGATAATAATTAGATTGTGAAATAAACCCCTAAAAATATAATATCAATGAATTTAGAATTAAAAAAATATATTGATTTTGTGTATCTTATATAAATCCATGGAAAAAAGTGGAAATAAAACATTAGATAGTCAGAAGTCATTTCACACATAATTTTATCATGAAATAATAATGGAAATGGTAGTTTAACCCATGGAATAGAAGTTGTATTATTAATTCCATTACCTCAAGTATTTTATTTCATTATTAACAGAAAAAATCATTTATAATAATATTAATTTATTATACATGTATTCATTAAACATAACTCGATAATAACATGTATTATTTTTTTATAAATATTATCACTTATTTATTAATAATTGTTTATTAATTCCACTATTTTGGGTTATAACTATTATGTTTTACCAACATGTTTTGGTAGTACACGTCCTTAATACATTGATCATGGTCCCATAAATTCCAAAATTTTAGTCATGGATTAAAAATATATATATTTAGTAGAGAAATATTTATAATCATTCATAGGACTAGGGAAAGAAAACATAATTACAGAATTTATTAAGACAATAGGTTGTACATATGATTGAACATAGTTTCCATTTTCATCTAATACATTGAAGAAAAGGTAAATAATAATAAAGCAAAATAGAAATTTTTTTATGTTATATATATCTTATATGTTCATAAAATTAATCCTTATTACCATTCATATGACATATATGGGAAAAAAGAATCATGTCACATAATGTAGAAGTTATCCCATCTGTGTGCATGAGCAACTTTATCATTTCTAAAAAGATATGATGATTATAAGGTTTTCATTGAATTATAATTACATAAGTATAATAATTTAATTAATATCATATATTATAATTAAATCCAAAATTATTCATATCTATAAATTATGGTGATGAAAAAAGACTAATATCATTTTGTGGAGATGGTTAGCTATATGTACACATTTGAGATATATTCAATTATTGTTTGATGGAAATGGGGTTTGATAATGGTTTTTCATAATAATAATAAGAGTTCATCAAAAATATGATATTTAAGATATTATTTTATGATAACTATTATTGTATTTATTGGATGTAAGGATGATTAGAAAGATAAAGTGATCTGTTAGAGAAATTAACTATTCTTTGAAACGTCTACTTTAGGCCTCCTATAAATGGCTCTAAGGGTGTTCATTTAGGAAAACTTATAATCTATAAATGTTTATGGGGAATTTTAGAGGAGAAATTGGCATGTTATAGTTGAGATAGAAGGCTTAATGTGATGTGAAGAAGATGGGGAGGAGGTGTCCTTTTCTAATTGATGTGAGGGGAACTTTTGGAATCTGTGAAAAGAATAAATTATAATAGAATCATTTTCATAATAAATTCCATAAAAAATTAATTTATTAAATTATAATATTATATAAGGTTTTAATATCTTGGAATAAAAAATTTTAAACTAGTTTTGTTATAATTCTAAATGTTATCATTTTTATTAACCCCTAGTTAACCTATTTTAATCTGAACTATAGTATCAACTTCATCAATATTAAAATTATTTATTTTCTTAATTATGTAATTTAATTTTTACCATAAATTATAAATAAATGAAATTTTATACCATATAATAATTAACTTTTATTTTTAAAAAATTATTATTATTTTTAAATAATATAATAAAATTTTATTTTGATGGAATATCATTACAGTACATTTTTACAATATTTATTTCATTGAAATTAGGAAAATGAATAAAATAATATATCTTATAAGAAATAATTTAATTCACCCCTAATATTTCATATTCATCTATAAAATTCTTTTGAAACCTTCATTATTTAAATTTTTATTTCTTTTATTACTTTTAATATAAATTATTTTATTGTTTCATCAATTGAGTAAATATTTCATCATCACTATGTAATTATTTAATATATCATTTATTCAATAAAAATGTATAATAAAATATTAGATGTTAGATGAATAATTTAAATTTAAAAATAATGTTTATAGTTGAAAATATATTTTGGATAACCCTATATTAAAAAAACTGACAGTATTAAAAACATGAATGTGAAATATTAAAATTTTTATTAAATAAAATATTATAATTATTTTAATGTAATAGAAGTGACCCAAAAAAGTCATAAATAATATGATATCATGAAAATAATTTTATTATGTTAAAAATGGAAACTTATATTCACTCATTACCAAAATTATTCTCGACGTGGACACATATGTGATATTTAATAAAAAGAAAGAAAAAATTTGTGACCTTCCTTGATTTAAATAAAAAATAAGTCATTTTCATAGACATTCATCCATCAAAAATGTAAACATTTATTAATATGTGTTAATACATTTTAAAAACTTCAAATTAAATTTTTAAATCATATTGAACTTATGAAAACTTTTGGAACAAATAAAAAAATTATATTATCTATAATGATCAAAATGAAACTATAGTATATAAAATAGAATTTTTTACTATTCCATGAAAATTATATTTGTCAGGTGAATTTTAAATTATAAATTTAATATAATTTTTACTTTATAAAATTAAAAATTAAATTTATTTTGTAATATATGTTTTTAGAACATATATAAATTAATATTCAGTAATGAAAAGATAAAAACCAATTTGTTTAAAAATGAATTTTTGATGAATAAATTAACTTTACAAAAAATTGTGTGATTATTCTTCTAATAAATAACCAATACATTAATATTGAGTTGGAATTATATACAACTTTCACTATTTAGTGACTCATATTTATTCACACCAATTTAGTGGATATACTATAATAAACATATAATATTTCATATTTTTTCTAAATATGTAATTGCACAGAATAAAGCTGTGAAATAAACCAAATTATATTAGAAAATAAGATGTAGAAAAATCTAAGGGTGTTACATTATCTCAACCATAAAATGAACTTACACCCATAAATTCATCAAATTGGTATTAAATAATAAGGACAATTCAACAATACTACACCCCTTAGATCCAATATATCTTCTTTATAATGGTGGTTTTTCAAGAGAAAAAACATCAACCATGTGTGTGGTCTTATTTCATAAGACATTTTCTCCTCTATCAAAAATATATATCGATTTATCATCAAAAAAGGATCTTTCTCAAATTGAATATCCTCTATTTTTAGTACATGTGAATGATCAGGTATATACATTATCAGTATATATACATGGAACACATCATGAACATGAGAGAGATTCAGTGGAATCACCAATTGATAAAACACAATTATGATATGATCAATATTTTTAAAAAATTGAATCATTGAAATTTTAATCTATATTAAAAAAATAAATGGCAGTTATTTGGATTTTTTTTTGAAAAAATAACATCGTAAAAAGGATATATAAAACAACCTATTAAAAAAGGGAATCTTTGAGGTGAAGGACACATAAAAATATGATTTCTATGAGGAGAATATTAGTGGAATGTGAAGATATGGACATGGAAGAAAATTATACCAATCATTTTATGATAGATAATGATATAGAATGTGGTGGTTATGATGTTAATTCCTTTTTAATAATATACAATATAGTTTTCAAAATTATAGTTATTATCGTCATAAATGATGATAACATGATTCCAATTTATTTCAAAACCTTCTAATAAGGTGTAAATTCCTGATTTCCTTTCATAAGTAAAATATCACTATTTTGTAATAGCTTAATGAATATATATATTATCTTGTATCCCATGAAATGAATCTAAAATTGTAATGACATAATTTCTAGTGGATTATAATATCTATAAAGCGATGTTATGTAATTCCCTAAGTGTGTACATTTCATTATATAAAAATGGTTAGTACATGTTATCCATAATCATTAATAATTTTATGCTTATGTAAAACATTAATCTTTAAAACCATTTCAGAAATTAAACATAAACAATTTCAGAAATGGTTACCCATATGAAAATTCCAAAATAATAAAATCAAGAAAAATTCAAAACAGGTATACTAAATTTCAACTATCAAAATTTCATTAATCCCCCAAACATATTGACGTATCTCTAAAAAATTAACTCTTTCCTAATATCATAAATCTAAAAATTCTACAAACTCAATCCATGATTCTATAAAACACTAAGTCATCATATAAATTATTAGTTCCATGGAGTTCAATGTTATCCTATTTATTTTATCACAATCAAAAAATATATTTTTCTCATTATTATCCTATAAACATGCATATATTAATGGTTATCATTCCCTTCTAATGTTAATTTACCACTTTAATATCATTTCATGGTTACCATTACTATTAAAAATATTCTTTGTAATTCATAAGGAAATGCTAATGTGAAAAAATCCTTAAATGTATTATTATTCTGTAATACCATAAAATTAATTCTAAAACATTATTCTTAAATTTATAAAAATAAAAATAAATAATTCCACCACTTAATTATCATATTATTAATTTTATATAGTGTCATCTTGGTATTTCTAATTTTCTAAATCATTGACAGGTTGATGACATTGATCGTCATCATTAAACCTGTTATTATAACACAAATTAACATAATTCACATTTTCATTGACATTGAAACACTAAATTAGGGGGGGGATTTGTGCATCCTTCTCACTATTTAAATCATTAGCTTGAATTTTCTCATCACATAGGTAGTCAATTTCTTTATTATCTTCTTTCCTATATATAGAACAGTTACTATTCCACTTAATGAAATTTCCTTGATACTTATTTCTACACTTTGGGAATATAGAAAAAATAAACATCATTTCACTGTGGTTTTTATATATTATTTTAGACTCAATATTCTTCTTCATTTAAATTAAAATAAATTGATATAAAACTCATTCCTCCATTTAAACCTTCATAGCACACCAAAAAAAATTTTTGTAGCTATAGTTTCGATGGAGAAGATGGGACCATAGTGCATGTCGTGATTGGTCATATTGTCTATTGTGGGGGGTTCATTTCATTCATAATAATTATCATCTCTTTAACATTTTTATTCTTTATAGAAATTACTAATGGTTCCCTCATCCATAATTGGGTGATAACTTAGATTCTAATGGTAGGTGGTAAATTGGGTTTTAAAACTAATTACACACACAAACTCACATTGGCTGAGATGATGGGTGGACGGTCTCATCATACCATATTAAGAGGGATTAATTTCATACACCCTGCCTCTCATAAATATTTAATACATGTTCAAGATACTATTCCTAATCCCGATATGGGAATGATTACCCTAAGAAATTATATATTGTATCTCCTTGTTCACTAAAGTATTGAATAATATTTATATTGAATGAAGGTATATGTATCAATGGTTCATCTTATATTTATGAGTATTGAATAGTTGATTTATATCAATAAGATACATAAATAAATGATTCGGAATTTTCTACCATGATGGGAGGAATTTAATATTTTGAGATGGTTATTTAGCTATTTTTGGAATCCTACATATCATGGTTATTAGAGGAATCAAACCCCATGATTTTCTATAAAACCTGTGAAGTTTCACATCATGCGTAGAACAAACAAATGTGGGATGTTTTGTGTGGAATATTTTAGTTTGAGTATCAAGAAGACATCCTCGGTATCTTGTTCATGGAAGGAATCATAGTTATCTTTTTTTTATCATACCCATAGGTATGGTCTCAAGGTAGATATTCTCATATTAGGAAGGATTATATAATGCCACTCTTAGGGGAATACATGCTAAGAAAACTAGGCTTGGTTAAGATTTTTGATATCAATGGGGTGTTAATTTTGATTACTAGATCCAATGCATGTTATGATTGGTGTGGGAGAATGGGATTTCATGTGACCAACCTCATTCCATATAGATTTACACATTATACACTAGGATTACCCTTAGGGTATAGTAATATAGATATAGAGCCTTCAAAATTCATCATATGCATCATGGTTATGGTAAGAATCAGAGTCCTCATAGATAGTTGGATTTGGTCCAAATACAATTATGTTTCCCTTGTCCGCGAATTGGTTTCTGATACGAATGATATGAACATTGAAAAAAATGTAAGATCGCATGAGATATAATGGATGTGATGAAAAAGAAATGAAAAATAATCATCCTCATTGTGTATGGGTGTTAGAATTATTTATTGGGACTACCCTTGGGGTGTTTTAATTTGGTTTTTGTGCCTTTGGAAGGCGTCCTATTAATCATGGTTATAGAAGGAACTAGATTCAAAATAGTTTGATTGAGTGGTTCTCACACCCTAAGGTTTCCCTTATGATAATGGATTTCACATAGAGGATGAAAATTTTTATCATGTCCTTGGATTGCATTGGGTCCTGACCTTTTTCCTTCTTGTCATGTTTTTATTATCCGATCGAATGCCTTTGATATTTTTTTGAATGTTAGAAAATGTTTTCGTCACATGTCAAAAATAGTATCAGGTGAACTATTTGACTCTTATAAGGAACATCACAATAATTGTATGGTATGTACAATGGTTTTCATGTGATCAAGTCTGAATTGTCTGATGAATATCACAAGACCTGGATGGTTGGTGAAAATATCCATCACGTGACTTGTTTTTTCTGGTCTAATGGTTGTCACATGTTCCCACAGACATTCCTATGAGTTATCCAAAGAACATGATGACACATATAAGAGACATAATGAGAGTCAATGTGACTTTTATCATAGGTAATAGTGTGTAATGGATGTAATGTCTAGTGGGAATCACTATACATGGATAGAATGATCTTTGGGCATTGAAAAAACCAGTTGACATGCTTGAGTTCCACCACGATACTGAACAGACATACAATGGTGTCACCATATTAGTTTGGCATAATTTTATAAGAGAATCATGTGTTATGGATGATGAGATTCGGGGGGGGACATGATACAACTATTGTGCCCATGTGGGGAGAAGTGACTTTCATTGAATCATCCAGAGGACATATCATGATAAAATGGAGTACCAAAAGAGTATTGTGAGATCAGGAATTCATGTACAAGAGTTGTTTCTTTCTTGGGATGGTTTATATGAAGCAATTAAGGATTATAATTCTATTATTTTAAAACAAATTCACATTATATAGATAGTGTTCAATCATTTATATTTATAATGAAATATATTTTTTCAGTATTATATTATCTGAATTCTCTCATGATCTATTTTGTGTGTATGATTTCTTTGGCATTTTCTTCCAGAGCTCCATCATGTGAGTGATAATTATCATCCGAAGTGTTTATGACTACCACATGAACGAGTTAGGTTTTCCTCATATCAGACATGACTAGATTGATTATATTCATAATATCCGTAGCTCTATTAAATACCCCCAAGCCCTAATGAATCTGAATGTGAAAAATAATTTTCCTCAGAGAGTCCTACTAGATTTTTCATGATGGGGTGGGGTATTTATAGGCTTATCTACCTCAGAAATTCTCCACGCTGAATGTTGTGTATCGTAGGACTCCAGTTCAGGGGCTAGAAAAGGTCTTCGATGTCACACATCATTGTGAGTATCTTCCATGGATCAACCCAAGGGCATCACCTAATTATTCGTGATCATGGGTCCCTCCCATAAATGTATCCTTTAATGAATTAATTAAAATTAATGGGGACTTGTTTTATTTCTATAAAATTTAGGGGACCTTGAAATTTTCAAATAAACATGTCTGAGTGCCATCATAATATTAGGGATCATGATAATAGGCCTTCATGTTATCTTTGGTGACCTTTCTGGGATGTTATACATGAAAGTGGTGGGTTTTTCAAGGGGCCTTCATGGGATCAGGGACAACCTATCATGGGCTCTTCTGAGACAATGTCGCTGACATCCTTAGCACCAAAAATGAGTTTTATGACCATATTATGAATCTGAATCAACATTATTTTACATCCATTGTATATTTTACAATTGAAGCGATTCATGAGATATTTCAGAATTGATTTTTAAGAAAAATACTCAAACTCTTGGTGATGTTTCACACATCCTCAAAAGGACCCATGGGGGTGTGGGAGCAATTCATGGATAATTCTATGTATTTGTCCTTAAGGAGAAAAATGGGAAGTGTGGGGTCAACTAAAAAACCATAGGCCTATCGTGTGATATAGAAAAAAGTATGAAAGGATTTTACGAGATGAGGTGTCATGTCACCAGTGTCTTGCTGTGTCATGCAGATTTCTAGGTGTGTATCACATGACTTTTACTACTACAACTGACTCCACTCCCCTTATTTAAATAATTTATTTTACAAATTCTAAAGGGAATAAAATGTTATCCTTGATGTTATCAAGGAAAATAATCCCACCCTTTGGTTATGTGTCATGTAATATTTTATGAACACAAAAGGACACCACCTTTGGGACATTTTCATCCAATATTTAAAGGATTTTTTCATGGGTTGTTAGCCACTTAGTAGTTGACAATCTGTATGGTCCTTAGGAGCTTATAGGTTGCCACCTCATCACCACTGGTTTTGTTAAGTGATTCCACCATATTAAAAATATTATTTAATGTGTTTTCATGGGATTTTTCATAGATTATTTACTACATATGGAGTCTCCATGTGACCTCGTGATGGTCACAAGATCACACATCACATGGAGGCTCACAATATCCATTGTTCTGGGACACATTCTTCATTCTAAGCATTATTTTTGATGATAATACCCACATTCTGGTATTTATTACATTATTATTTTGACAATTCTCATTTGGAGGGAGTGAAAAAATTCCCCCATATGAGAGAAATTTGTAGGAACAATGGCACAGTTCTGAAAATGTAAATTCTTTCATAAATTGTTATAATTATTATGGTTCAATGTATTTTATGATGCTTGGTCTACTAGATGGTGAGGTATTTTTTTACGAATCTGATAATGAGAGTTTCCTTATTGATTCCAAATCTATATTGTGGGCCTCATATGTTTTTACATTATTGTAGAATAAATTACTATTGGGCTATAATTTATGGTCATTAATCACCGAAATTTTATTTCATTAGATTAGGGTCTTTTATCATGGACTTATTTTTTCTATATTTTAGGGTCTTTAGGTTAGACATTCTATCGATTTTTTTTATATTTTAGCTCATACTTGAATTTTATTTAGTTTATGGTATCTTAGCTCATATCATATATGGATTATTTTAAGGTATTTTAAAATTACTATATATTTCATGAGTTTATGGTCTTTTAGCTCATATGTTCTTATGGATTTCATTTATGGTTTTTTAACATAGACATGATACTTCATTATATTACGTTATTTTAGAATAGGAATCCTATTTATTCAGTTTAGGGTCCATTATCTCATAACTTATATTGATTTAGGGTAGTTTATTTTAGCTCGGACCTTATACTACTTTATTTTGTGTGAATTAAGGTTAGAATAGAAATTTCATTAGTTTAAGGTATTTTAGAATGTACCTTATATTACCTAAGTTGGTGTCCATTAGCTCAGACCCAATATTTCATTAGTTTATGGATTTTTTGCTTGGACATGTTGTGTCATTTGTTTAGGTTTGTTTAGCTATATCTGATATTTCATTAGTTTACTGTGTTTTTGGTAAGTCCTTATATTTCATTATTTTTGGGTATTTTAAATCAAAATTTATATTTCTCCAGTTTATTGTATTTTATATCGAACCTAGAATTTTATTAGTTTTGGGTTATTTAGCTCAGACCTTGTATTGATTTAAATTATTAAAATTTAGCTTAGACCATATATTTGTTTTATTTAGGGTATTTTACCTCAAACCTTATATGGATTCAGTTTAGGGTCTTTTAGCGTGACCATGATATTAATATACTATAGTGTCTTTCAGCTCATACCAGATCAACGATCATGGAAATTGTTGCGATCATTTTAGGAGTGACCCAAATCACATCGGGGGTGTTGATCACTATCACGGTGTTGTTGAGGCACATAAGGATCAGAAATCCATTTATAGAGAGATTCATTTAGTTTATGACCATATGCACATATACACGAGCCATATATAAATATATATATATATATTCATAGTCATGGAAGGGGAATATTGAATTTGGGTATCTTTTCCAGAGTCTATGGGTGATCTATGGAGGTATTATTGGTTGATGGGGAAATACTAGGGATGATAAATATACTTAGAAAATTGTCATAAGTATGATATTTTAAAGAAAAAATATTGAGCCTATTAATGTGGGATGGGGAAGACATACCAGTCAGGACTCAGGTCATTGTGAGATTTATGGTTCTGTTTCGGTGTTCCCAAGGATCACAAGGACAAAATCTTCAGTCTGAAATTTGGTAGATTCCTTTAGTTCATGGGTCATGGCCCTTATATATCGGTATAATGGTCATGAAAAATAAGATCTCCTATCCTTTCTGAGGGACACAAAACTTTATTGAAGTCTCAAAGGCCCAGATGATGATGGTGGACATGGAGTGAGTCTATCCATGAATGTGATGGAACATTATGGTAGTTAGATCTTGAAATGTAAAACTCAGTATGCACACCATATGTTATGGAATCATTATGTGTTGGATGTAAAGGTTCCAGAATGATGTGTCAGATTACAACCTTGAGAAAGGGTACAAACATGATGTCAAAACATCGAGGTTATCAATCCATCTTAGATATTATGGTATGGAAACTGTATGTTGTGGTCTGAAGTACTTGAACCAGGGGGATGATATGAGACTGTTATACAAGGTGTAGTTCAGACACACCAAGGTGCTGAGTTTCTCCACAATTTTTTAAGGGATCAAATGGATTGGTATGTAGTTTTTATAGAGTGACTCATTTCATTTATGAACATAGGATCACACTCATGAGCTAGGGGAATACATTCATATCCATGAAAAGCGTCCCTTGATTATGGATATATTTTCCAAAGACATGGAAGGTTTATACTGAGTTGATGCAAACAAATCATGATGTGTGATTGGTGGAAAGTGTAATATTCTAGAAGGGATCAAACACCCTAAATGATGTGTTACCACCTAGTGAACACATTTTCATGGTCACAATATGTTACATGTAATGACATGAATATTGACCATGGTATGGATTGCTTGTTTTTCATTTTGAATATTTCTATTAATCATGGTAAAGGAATGCCATGGACTAGGGATGGCTCGAGGAGAGTCAAGGATAGGGTTCATTCCCAACGGTCTGAATAAATTGGTTGTAGGATTAGCCACACTATTAGAGTAAACCATGCAGCCTAGGCTACGAGGATTGTGTAAACCGTGCTGTTGAAGACATGGTAAATTGAAAGTCCAAATAGTTTTTTTCCATCATGAGTAAGAGATTCCTAATCATGTGGAATCATTTAGAAAGGGTACATGTCCTTTATACATGGTTTCCACATTATTTGTAAATGGTACATATAAACCATGCGTAAGGGGTCTTGGTGAAAATTTACGAATTCCATCCACATGGATCTAAATTAATTATTTTCATTCCCCTACCTCTAGCTGGAAGAAATATGGGTTGTCCTCCTCCTTGAACTCAAACCAACCTCCCCTCTTACATTCATGATAACTACTCCATCTAATGTAAGATCTTCAATCTGTTAGAGTAATTTGAACACATGTGGTAAGGCTCCCTTGTCTCTCTAATTCTATCTATGTTCTTCTTACCATATAATATTCTATTTGGATTTAGGATCATACTCCCTATTTTTAGGGAATTATAATAAAACTCAGATCTCTTCATTTCTAAGGTCGATATCAAGCGGGGAATCATCTACATCCCAAAGTTAGAAGTCATGTAGTTTTCCATTTTAGTTTTTTCAATTTGGTATTTAATCTATAGTGTCATGTGCCGAATTTTTTATATATTTCTTTATGTGTTGGTTACGTCATGTATAAATGAACATGATTCCTTAATTGATGTTAGTTAGATCTTCTTATGGGGTTTGTATATCATCTTTTCTCTCTAAGGACACCGTAGCGGTGTACTAAATAAATAATCCATTTTACACCAAATTCTAAAACTGACCAAATTTTTTTTATATCTCTCAACTGATTCAAAATTGAATTGACGCTTGTCATTTATTTGGATTAAACCAAGACACCCCATGGGTGTTTGGAAATATTAGGCGTGGAATTTCCAAAATGGGTATGGTGCATTTTGATGTGACCTTTAACAAAGCATGTTCCAAAATAATCGGCTTTTCCAAGTTTGGAAAATTGGATATTAGACCTTGTAGGTTGGATTCGATGACATGTTATAATCCTTCTAAATGAAATTGCTTAATTGGAATGGTTCAATTAGATGGCATAGACATTCCCTTATTATGATTTTCTATAAAGTCATTATATGAAATGGGTTGTTTGTCTAAATTGATATGTTATAATATTGTTTTTCATATGTTATGATATGAAATCTATTCTATTTTATGATAAGTATGGGTGGGAGGAATTCTAACCCAATGATAGTGGTAATATAAACATATTTATGGTTGCGAGTAATTCGTACCCCATGCTAGGGAAAATATATATATATATGTATGGGTGGTTGGTTGGCATGCTATCCCATTCCAATTACAACCACTATATACATGTATGGATTAGAGTCATTTTTACCCCATAATAGTAATGATATATATATTTATTTATTTATTTATCATTGGGAGACATGATTAATCCATGCTATAATATATATATATATATATAGTGACTTGATCAAACATACCAACATTGAGCTAAAGAAGGCAGACCCACCGGGAGACCCTTAGGAACCTGAGTGGGAGGTTAATTGTTAATTCATCATTATATTATAGTCAAGTTTTTAGCTAAACTCTATTTAGTTAGGAGTGCCTACGCAGATTACACATAGACAACATTGGTGGTGGCCTTCTAATATTTTTATCTCACACCACAATCATGCCGCCCATGAAACCCTAGAAGACTATTTGACTATATGTATGGAAAAAGGGAAGCACAAATCATTTGGATATATATTTTTAATTCTTATATGGTTCTCAATAGTAGAGGATCATGCTTACACTCGAGATACTATGGAAAATTTATTCAATTTTTATTTCATTTGTAATTTTTTTAGAATGTATCTTTCATGTCATATATGTTTTTATTAAACTAACATGTAATTCATAAATTTCTGTATTCAACACTACCTATGAGGATTTATCTATGTTATTTATCTATTTGATCATCTAATTTATTTGATTATGATTCCACCATTTACTGTATTTTTTAATTATTTATGCTTCAATTACTATTCACTACTTTTGTTTCTGTTGTGTACTCTGACATGGGGGT
The DNA here is from genome assembly GCA_963277665.1 of Viscum album. Lineage (NCBI taxonomy): Eukaryota > Viridiplantae > Streptophyta > Magnoliopsida > Santalales > Viscaceae > Viscum > Viscum album. The sequence continues at coordinate 1,404,292,054 of OY728155.1, forward strand.
ACAATCCCCCCATTTAAACATAAATATCATAGCTACTAATCGTCAGCCCTAGAAATATGGGGAGGTGCATTATGGGCCATGCGATCAATCAGGATCGGTCCATGTTTTATGTGGCAGCCAAGTATGGGATATCACAAAGTGGTATTAGAGGTGGATTATTTTATTAGTTTACTATTTGATTACAATATATTGGATATGGGTAATTCTTGGGACTAGGTCACCAGTAGTGCATGGGTTTCATTAAAACATTTAGAGGGTAAGGGGTAAGATTCATTAATTATTTTTGGGTTGTTTATACCTGTTACTATTGATTACATTTCATCATTGTATGTTTCAAATGTTTTTTGATAATATTGATATGGATGATGTTGGGAATATGATTTCTTTGATTGAACCAATGAAATGAGGGTTATGTATTAGAACATGTATCATGATATCCAAAATATGAATTATAAAAGGAATTTTACATTTCATGGTTAAAATTTCCAAAAGCCTCACATATTTCATATACATTGTGCCTTGTATTATATATATACCTTTGTAGACCTTTCCTGAAGAATATGGATCATTCTATGTTGTGAGTTTAGTGGGTTCCAATCTCTGACTTATAATGTGTATGGGCCTTTATGGATCAAAAAGTGGAATTCAAGATAGCTCACCCATTTTAGAAATGATATAACCACCTTGATAAGAATGATTTAAATGAAAATGACACCCAACTCTATGACAGATTTCGGTTCATAAGGTGTATAGACCATTAAGGGATGGATGATGACATATCGTTTGATCAAGATGATTTAAATGAATTAAATGGTCTAATGAGAACACCTTCAAATATCAAATGGATTTTAACTTGAAGAAACCCATCTTACAAATTCATAACATAGAAAATTGACTTGAATCTCGCTTTAATGATGGGTAGTGGATGTTTCATCTATCATATAGTTAGTAATATCATCTAGGTATGGATTTTTAAGTGGGTAGAGAGATGTGTTCATAATCATCAGGAGGATTTAATAACTATCCTAGCTTCTTTAATTTAATATTCAGGAGTACATGAATCTATTATGAGATGTTCATTTGGAATTATAGCATTACGGTGACACGACGTCCTTGAGATTCATGCCCTGAAGGCAACGATGATCATTTTCTTGACATAAAAGGCCTAGAGCCACCAATTCTTCTTATAGTCGAGCCAACTATGGATAATCCTCTTATTCCTGATATGCGCATCAATTACCAATCTTGATAGGGCTTCTTCCGCATTATGCAGAATATTCACGGAGGAGTGTCACCTACCCCATGCATTACAGAGTAACCTTGTGTGTTTTATGAAGAACATCCTCCTACTCTCTTGGGGGATGGGGGACGAATTATCATAGAGTATTGGATCGAGGCTTTCCGATTTACATTTGACCACCTATAGAATCTTCCAAATGGGAGAGTTAATGTATCTACTTATATGTTACACAATTTATCCATGAGGTGGCGGGATATCATCACCCAGGTAGGACAACTTAGATATATGGTTTGTCCCAAATTCTTGATTGTCTCATACGACTACATCATTTTTCAAACTCTAAGGGATGAAAAAGCTATGTATTTCCTCAATATTCAGTTGGGGATCATGTCAGTTATCTCGTACTCATCACATTTTACTAATCTATAGTGTATCACTCCATCAGAAATTGATGATGATCTAATAGTTATTTGTATATTTGAGGATGGGTTGTGTTACACCATCTGATCGAAGATAAATGGGTTCAAGATGTTGAATGCTTTTGAGAACATCAACCAGGCCCTGGTTACAGAGTGAAATTAGAGGTATGATAATTATTAAAGATTGGGATATTCAGAACCAAAGGATTCTAGTGGATATTCCTCTAGACAAAAAAATAACTTCAAAGAATCTGATGGTGGTAGTAGTGGTCTTTCATCATTCACTGGTAGTTCCCTTATCTATCACTAGTGTGGGGTGCAATAAAATTTCATGAGATGGTGTAAATGGAACCCAGTTGACTATAGAGGTTGTGAAAGGTTGGTTTACATACACCATTTAAGTAGGAATTTCCCTCCAATGAATAGAGAAAATGGGTCTTCACCAACTCCTCAGTCGGGATTGGGGTCTGCAGGATCATGATAGTATTATAGCTATAATAACAAATTCCGTTCATGTCAATGGGGTGGTCGAGGAAGACGTAACCATGCCTATAATATTTTTCTTTAGATGAGGGGATTGCTTTTGGAATTTAGGATGTGAGTATAGAATGTGGTATATGCCAGTTACATACGGTCCAACCAACACCATTCGATCAGAGCAACATGCCATCTACAATATGAGGTACTGTTCTAGAAACCTCCACCATAATTTCTGCATTGTTTGATATAATTGTGTCTCACTCTTTAGTATATGAGGAAATCATAATGATTTTTGGACTTGGTAGTGTGTACTATCATGGAATTATGATGTTATACACATCTTTATGTATATCTTCATAAGGGTTTCATTATTGTCAGAATTTCCCCTTAAGATAGGTGGTAAAATTTTTCAAATGGAACACGTACATTCTAGACCTGATGGGTTTTAATGTAATTGTTCAGATGGACTGTTTAGTTACCTACAAAGCCTGTATAGACTGTTATTATCGGAGAGTGAAATTTACATCACCAGAGGGTGTTACACACCTGCACAATGGATAATGGGATGTATGTGTGACATAGTAATGACCGGAGCTACAGAGGTTATGTAGAGTTATAGAATAGTTCTACACCCATTACCTAGATAATCAGGGGTTACCACATACTATCTTACCTCATATTATAGAGAAATTTAGAGATGTCTTTCTAGATGATTTCTCTTGTATAACTCTGATGTGTGAGGTGGAGTTTTTTTATTGAGCTTGTTCTAGGAATATCACTTATGAACATTCCTCCATATATGATGGAACCTAAGGATCATATGGATGTCAATAAGTAGTTGGATGAACTAGTGGTGAATGGATTTTTATTCCGCAACACTTATCATTGGAATTCACTTTTCCTCTATGACAAGAATCCATATGGTACCCTTATGAATTATGTGGATTACTGATGGATGAATTAGACAAATATTAGGAACTGATATCTATTTCCATTAATACAAGACCTCATTGATCATCTTCATGGAGTAAATTTGTTTTCAATGATAGACCTAAGGATCGGTTTTTATTAGGTGTGTCTCATGACATAAAACATAACTCGCATAGATTTCGTAAGTAGGTATGGTCTCTACAAGTACCTAGTTATGATATTCAGACTCCCGAACACATATTTTATCTTCAGGGACATTATAAATCATGTATTGCATTTTTATCTAGGTCGTTTTTTGGTTTTCTTTATTGATGATATCATGGTGTGTTCATGCTATATAAATGATCATGAAACCAACATTGAGATCATTCAAGATGCAGAGAGAGATAATCATCTCTACTCCAAGGTCACTAAATGCTAATTCTGGACTGATAATGTACACTTCCTGGTTCATATTATCTTAGATTCATGATTTTATATTGACACTGGGTACATTAATGATATAGTTTCTTTGGATAACCTAAATAATGTCTTTGATATTCATAGTTTTTTAGGGCCAGTTGGATATTATGTACTCTTCATTCTATATTCATCATTATTTGCAGCACCACATACAGACCTGAAAAATATTGATGTGTAATTAGAATTGTGTGAATCTTATGAATCAAACTCTCATTTGATGATGGATTGAATGAATACAATTCCAATATGGATTACTCTTGATCCATGTATGGCATATACTGTTTATTACGATGAATCAGGTGTTGCGATTGGATATGTTCGGACACAGGATGAGCGAGTTATTGCATATGGTTCGTATTAGTTGAGGAATAATGAGTGGAATTAACCTACCCATGATCTCAATATCACCACTTTTGTTAATTCCATACGATGTTGGATAAAATATTTATTGGGAGAGTGTTTTATGGTGTTTATAGATCACAAAATCCTAACATACTTCTTTATATAGTGGTATTTGAATCATAGGTAGCATAGGTGGGAGATTTACTGAAATGATTTTATTTCCATATTTCCTATACTCCATGGAAAGAAAATTCAATGGTTGATGCTCTGAGCAAGAAGATTCAAAATCAAGATTTTGGGGAATCTTTTTATGAATAGAAGCTTGTAAGAATATTCGAGATGATTCACATTGAGGTTTAGTATGACCATGCTCAGACTATTCTCTCAGCCTTAGTGGTGGCATCTACCCTTATGGGATGAGTATGGTCATAACATATATCTCATGCTAAAGGCCTTGTACTACGGGAATGTGTTTTGGATGACGATACATTTTCTAATTAGATGGTCGATGGGGATAGTAATCTATTGTTTTCTAGGTGTGTATGCGACCCTACAAACATTATAGAGGAGCTCATGATGGCATTTTAGTTCCTTAGCATGGTAAATTCACCCTGGTGTCACCAAGATGTATTGAGACCTACGGATTTAATATTGGTGACCCAGTATGAAGAGTGATACAGTTGGTTTCATCACAAGATTCTCCACCCGTCAGCTCGTGAATTCAAAACATCAGTGTTGAATAGGGCTTCTTCAGACGTTGTCGATTCCTAAGTGGAAATTGGATGATTTTCCAATAGACTTCTTGATGGGTTTACACATATCATTTCATTTAAATTATGTATTGTAGGTTGTCATTGATCACTTGAAAATGGATTCACACATCATACCTATATAAGAGACCTTCTCGTTAAACGAGCAGTGGAATGTTTTTTCAATAAGATGATACAACATCATGGAGAATCTCATTTTATCATTTTTTATGGAGAACCTCATTTCAAATAACAGTTCTAGAAGGGGTTATAGAAGGCCTTTGGTATGCAGGTATTTTTTAGCATATCATTTAACTCATAGACCAATGGACAGAAAAAGTGTACAATTCAGGTTATAGATGATATACTCTATGTGTGCATTCATACTTTGGGTGTTCCTAATAGAAATGTGTTCTGGTTATCTAGTATTCTTATAAAACTTGATTCTATGACACCGTTGATATTGACTCCTATGATACCTTTTATTTTAGGTCATGTCACTCGCCTATGTGGTGGCTAGAGGTAGAAAAATATTTTTTGCTTGGGACTTATCTCATAAAGGAGACTTCAAAGAAATTCTAACTTATCTGGAAGTGCATGTTAACAACTAAATACAGAGATAATTATTATGAAAACATATGTCATCGACCTCTCATGTTCAAGGTCCGATACAGGGTTTCATGAAATTCTCTCCCATGTTAGGGTATAGTATTATTTGGATGTAGGGTGAGATATCACCAAGTATTGTTGGACCATTTGTGTTGTGTAGATGGTTGGACAAGTGGATTACAGCTGAAAAATAATCATAGATTATAGTCTATCCATAATGAATTGAATGTATCCCATATTCATTGATATAATCCTAACACATCTAATGTCATTTATCCTAATAAGGTTGAGATTGATATTGATGCATCTTTTGAGGATGATCTGGTGAGTATTGTTGATTGATGTGTGGAGACACTCCAATATTGGCCAGTTCCACTAGTATGGGTGATATAGTAGCATGATTTTATACAAGATGACACCAGGTAGTGGGAAGATGATATAAAATCTCAGTTTCTAGAATTCCTTTCTGACAGTACCTCTTTACCCTTAGATGTCCAAATTGAGGATGACTTTTTATAAGGATGGAATGTTGAAACGACGTAAATATTTACCATGTTAACAATCACTGTATTATTTGTTTGAAAATTTATTTTAATCATTGAAAATGTTTTCTATGGCCTAGGTTAGTCTTGATGATCATCCCTGATAGGTTTGAGGCATTGAGGTCTAGATAAATGGGCTCTAGGCTTGGCCACATAGTTTGTGTAAACCATGTGACCCATGAAACATGATTTTTGTAAACCATACGGCTCTAGATATGGGAAAATTAATGTATTCAGGGTTATTCGGACACCGTTCAGACTAGATGCATGGTCGTGAGGAATACTACATAAAGTGGACATAGCCTTTATGCATGATTTGGGCATGTTTTTTAAACCATGCACATTAACTGTGTGCTGGGGGCCAGGGGTCAAAATTAACATCCCCTAATTAAATCTAAACCATTTCCATTCTTTATCATACTTATAATGGATAGAACCTATAGTTATACTCCTCATGGAGTTAAAAACCTCCCACCTCCATTAATTCCTGATAACTCCTCATTCCACTGACCAATATTCAATCCGTCAGAGTCATTGGAGCCATTGTGGTATGACTCCCTATTCACTGTACTTTTTTATTTGTTCCTCTTTCCATCTACTGTTCTATTTAGATTTTGGATCATATAGTTTATTTTTAATGAATAGGACTAAACCACAGATCTCCTCAAACCTACTTCAATAATGAGGTTTATATCAAGATATGATTCATCTATGCAACAATGTTAGGTGGTCACATAGTTTTCCATTTGTTTTTTTCTCCAGTTGGTATTTAATCTTTCATGTCATGTGTTGTACTTTTTTGAAATTCCTTGATGTGTTGGTTACATCATGTCTAAATGAACCTAGTTTTCTGATTGATGTTAATTATAACTTTTTATGGGTTTTGGATATACCCTATGCTCTCTTTGGAAACCCAAGGGTTGTTCCAAGAAAATTTTCCAACTTAGGAAAATTTCCCAAAATGACCAAATTGTGTTTATATATCCTGCAGTGAATTTAAATTGAATTTAACCTTTTATCATTTATATTTTTATTGACCTAAGAAACCCCATGGGTTCTTGGACCTCATAGGATTGGAATTTTGAAAAAATTTACCTGACCTTTTTATGCGACCTTTACCAAGGCTTGTACCCTTGTAATTGGATTTTATATGTTAGGAAAATTGAATGGTGGACATTGTAGGATTGATGGGATGATATTTCATGTTCCTTATAAATGTAATTTTTTAACAATAATAGTTTCAAGGGATGCCATGTCATTTCCCTTGTCATTCTTTGTTGAAAAGGAATTACATGAAATGGGTTATTAGTTTAAATTAAAATGATATAAGTTGGTTGTTCTTTATGTTATGATATGAATGTCATGTAGTATTATGATATGTACAGGTGGGAATCATTATTTCTCCATGCCAATGGTAATTTCTATATATGTATGGGTGGAATCAATTCTTACCACATTCAAGTTATACTCTCTATATATGTATCGGTTGAAGGCATATTTTCCCTATGCCAGTTAAAACCTCCATATACATGTATGGATGGGAGGATTTCTAACCCCATTCCAGTATTAATATATATATATATATATATACATATATATATATATGGATAGGAGGAATACTTACCCCATGCCAGATATAAATTCTCTATATATATATTTATATGGTGACTTGATCACGAATACCAACTGTGAGTTGAATCATATAGACCCTCTAGGTAATCTGTATGAACCTGAGAAGGAGGTTAATTAATTATTTTACATTGTTTTATTTTTTTGAAGGTAGTTTCAAAAATATTTACCTATGCTCCCCCACTCGTTTTACATGTGGACACCGTTTGTGGTGGCCTGCTGAGATTTTTATCTCAGACCCTACTCAAGCCGCACATGGAACCTGAGAACACTATTTTCTTATGAGTATGGATTGATGAAAGCATCACTCTTCTGAAAGTTTCCTTTTTACTCATTATATGGAGATTAGTATAACAGGATCGAGCATAGGCTCAAGATGCTATAGTTAATTTCATTTCATTTTTTTTACTTTTGTAATTTGTTTTGGATTCCTTTTTTCTCTATTTTGTTTTCCTATTGTACTAGCATTCCATGAATACTTGTTTTCATCAGACACTAACTATGAGTATTTTTTCTTCTTATAAAATTATTTAGTCTTCCTATAGATTTGATTATGTTTCTTTTTCCTTACTGTATCTATAGTTGGGTTATGATTATGTTCCTATTTACTGTTATTGCATCTGTTGTGTACATGGATGTGGAGGTATAATCACCACACTAATATACTTTCATGACCCTTCTACTAGTCGGTATCTCCTAGATTACAGGGAGAAATTCTAGGGATCATGTTGCCAACTGGGCTTAGGGCATGTGTTAAGTGTCTTCTTGGTCCAGGACGTCACATTACAAATCATTACTCTAACATTTTCCATAACTATTGGGTCTAGAACGAATAGAAAGTATTTTAATTGGTCTATAGAGTATACCCTATGAGTGTTATACCTCATTTATTTGTGCCAATTTTTTTCCATAAAATCTATAGTTTAAGAGATTAATGATAGCGACATTACTTTTACTTAGGCTTCAATTTTTGGGTACTTTAACTGATAATTTTTGTAATTCATTCACTATGATTGTATGGGCTTTCAATTTTACCCATTATAGCATGGAAATTATGGGTTTACTGATTTTACTAAAGGGTAGGTAGTTTATATTTATGATAAACATGTTTTTAGTATGGGGTATTGTGAACAATAGCTCAATTAAGATACCTAGGGATGAGAGAGCCTCATCATATTTAGGAGAGTGGGATTAAAATATTGATAACTATGGGTCAAATCTATCGGGTCATGGGTAATTATATGGGGAAATAATTTGATGAGTAGTTCAAATCACACTAAGGTGTTGAGTTCTGCCACATGGATGCATGGGCTCACAAGGATTAGAATGAATTTTTTTTCAGAGTGACACATTTGGTTGATGACCATATTCACATATGATAGAGGCATATAAATTCATTCATAGTCATGAAAATGGCCCCTTATAGCTAGTCATCTTTTCCAAAGGGGTATGTATAACTCATAGAGACATGAGGCACTCAATTTGTGAAATATTATTTATGGATGGGGTGATTAAAATGTGTTTTCATGACCTCATACACTATTTGAATGTAGTAATTCCTTTTGGTAAATTGATATAGGGTGGAAAATGGAAATTTGGTAAAGAGGTTATTATCATGTAGTGGGGACATATTCCATGCAGTTTATCATCTTGTAGTAAGTAAATTATCTATACAGTTTACGGTCATGCAGTAAGGATCTGGGAAACAAAATGAAAAGTGGTTGAATATTATATTACATTCTCAAATAGGAAAATCATTGTTCTCTCTCATATGTAGAAAACATGACCATGTGTGACTAATCCCTTTTTAGCTGGGACTCCTTTCCTATCAGTTGTTACATTTAGTACTAGGAATGAAGACTTTGATGCCACTACGTATCATGGGGAGATACGAAACAATACACATGTAGTTATTTAATGAGAAACTCTCTATGTAGTTCTAAAATGTATATAGATGTGGGCATTATTTCTAATGAATGGTATAGTTGGGGCCATCATTGGTGATCCATGAATCACAATGTATCATATCATGAAAGGAATCAAGAAATATATAGTTCATGATGGTTCCTTCAGTAGAAGGTTATATGGTATGGATGGGGACATCCGATGTGAAAATGGGAATTGTGGATGGTTCAAATGATGGAAATATAGGATTTAGTATATATCAAATCGTTATAATAATAATTCCAAACATAGTTCTTGAGGGATGAATTCCCTATATTTTTTTTCCTATACATGGAGAGGTATATTTTTATATTTTTCATGACTAGGCCCAAGAATGAATATCCAGGTGTTGCTACATATCCAGTGATGTTAGGAATCGATTTACACATAGTTAATTCAATTAGGGATGGTAGGATAATCACACAATAAATAGTGGTACACTCAAGTGAGGTCCACATGAATGCACAGTTTTATGTCCCCTAAGGGAAATTTACCATCGTGTATGTCATCAGGTGGGGAGGACTCATGGTATACAATTAATGACCTTCCATTCATGACCCTGATGATCATGTATCATGATTGTATTATTTTTTTGTGTAATGAAATTACCTTACTAAAATTCCTAAGCTCACACGATCTATCGTTGATGTGAGAAGCAATGAATGAAAAAGGTTCCTCTCACTATGAAAATGCAATTAATGATGGGATGAGGGTATTTTGAGTCATTTATTGGCTGAAAAAATATATATTTTCAAGGAATCCCAATTTATAACATTGAAAATGAGAATAAGTCCATACATAGATCATGATGTATGTCTTCCCTACGCAAGTCTATCCAATATGTGGAGAGGAGTATTTTTTATATTTTCTATGAATGGACCAATGATTGATTATCTATGTTTCTTTATGTATCATGTGAAATAAAGAATCAAGTCACATGTAGTTCTCGAATACATGTGTGTCAGGATAACGACACTTGAAATGGTAGCTCCCTCAGATGAGGTGTAGAGTATTTCAAAGTTTTATGTCATGTACGGTATATCAATTGTGTAGTTTAGCTTAATGTGGGGAGGATGAAATTTATGCATTTATGGTATTTCATTTAGGACCAGGATGTTCAGGGAACATGATTACATGCCTTTTTTATGGGGGAAACCCCATACTAGAATTACTAGGCTCATGTAAGTTACGATCGGTTTGAGAAACATGGAATGGAAATGGTTACTCTCACGAGAAGGGGGGCATTAATGGTAGGATATGTGTATTTTTCATATTCGGGTGGCTAGAATAAGATATAGGATCATGGAATATCAAATTATCTCATTGAATTTGGAAACCAATTATTATGTAGTTCTTCAAGACATATGTGTTTTAATTTCATGCATAAAGGACATGAATCACCCGATGTGAAGGAAAAGGGATGTCATGGTTGGGCCCAAATATAAAGATTTTCGTGTAACTACGTATCCTACACTGAAAGAAGTCAGTCAATACATATTTCCTAAATGAATAAATTACCAAGGTTGAACATACTCTCATATAGAGTAGGGTCATCTCATCCTTGCTTTTCATAGATCTGGTTCATATTTGGTGAGTTGTTATGGAGCTGGTGCTTTTCGAGCAGTTTGATTTCATGAAGTGAGGACCTCAAACATGTAGTTGAACATCAAGACTATATTACATGACGTATCTTGGAGTTTAAATTCTTCCTCATGGGACCTTGGGTACTCCTCAATTTATAATATTGTTACCTTAAAGTTAATTTTTGTTTAACATCGTGTAACTCAGATGTGCTTGTAGTGTATAACATCATGTAACTAGGACGAAGAATGTTGTGAATTTTTACGTCTTGCCTTCATCAACAATGGTGGGACATAGGTTGATGTAGATTCCCAAAATATGACCGATATGAAAATTATTTTTTGAGAAATATCACATGGGTGTGGGGTGTAACATGCTTCCCATACATTATGTCCAATGAGTATGACCCATTTTGATAGACCATAAATATAATGTAAGGCACTTCCCATTTGGTTTCCAACATCAGATGACTTTTCCCTTGTATAATTGGTGTCCTGATAAGAAAAACCAGTTCTCCTTAGTGAAATGAAAGGTTCCAACCCTATTGAATGAAGTCGTGTGCCATCTAATTCTTGTGGGTCCCAAGGTTTTATAGTGTGCACAACCTGTTCGTATCGAGCTATTTCAATTCGTCCATCAACTTTTTCTATTTCCCATCATCAAAGAGATGCTTTTAATTTACTATTTGGAGATAAGGAAATTGTACCACTATGGTGAACACTAAATCTATTTTGTACACTAATTATTATAGAATTCCATGTGTAGCAGTATATGTAGTGGTACGGTTGGACTATAATGAATGGGTGAGTTTTTCTATCTAGGGATTCTTATATAATTTCACCACAATCTGGATTCTATTTGAATAAGTCTTATTTGAGGCCTAGATCTATCCATATTATTCTTCATGATAAAGGGATTGGTGATTATTCTATATTTTGAACTACTACTGCAGTTCCTATAACTTTTTAGAACAGAAGCCGGAGTTTTTGTCATTCAATTTTCTGTGAAGTACTCCAAACCTGCTGACAATATGAAAAATTATGATGTTGATGATGTTCTTCATGCATAATTCCTTGAGGTTTATTTCATTATCCCATTTATAGAATTATTTTGTATCCATAAGTATTTAAATGGACTGGTTAGTTGTGGATAGGGGATATGGACCCACAACATCCATTCCACAAATAATAAATGACCAGGAATGTATTTTTGTATGTAAAATATTAGGGGGTTAATGGATAATGTTTTATTGGGTCTAGAAAAAACTACATTTCTTATTGAATTATATGTATTCATTTGATTGGAGATCCTAGTATCTGATTGATGGGTTCCATAGGAGCCTACATGAACATATTCTATAATGGAAAAAAATAACCCATTAGCTATGAATATGTGGAGGATTCCATAAAATCATCTCTTTTATAGGGATTTTTGTTCACATGGAAAAACAATCTGGGTGAACTTCATTTCAAGGATAAAAAAATCTCCCCCTTGGCTTGTTCTATTGAGAGATTCCAGTTTTGGAGATAACTAATTTTGGACTCCATCAATAGAGGGGTGTTCGTTGGATCAACACGATCTGGGGTGGTGTTAACATGATTGATTTAGTCCATATCATATACGATAAACAATGAGACCATTCATAGATGTGTGATAAAAAGTATTTCCTCTCCCTTATTCAGTTCAGCCAAAACTGTGGTCACATTTCCCAATATGTTGGCATGAACATTATGTGATTGGGAAAATGACATAATATGGGATCAAAAGGGAACTCTTCCTTAAATTCCCTGACATAGCCAGTGATAGTAGCCATTCATACCATTTTGATTCCATATTCACCATTGATATCCTCTATAACTAGTTTTGAATCAACATTGATTTTTTGGAATGCTATGTGTAGTTTTTGATATATTTCCATGATAAATATGATGACTTGGTATGCTTCCATGTTATTTTAGAGGCATTCAGATAGTGATGAATATAAGGGTACAACATATTTTTCTTAAGAGTGAAATATGATCCCTAAGCTAACTTGACTGAGCCTTGGGGTTTCCATCCATTTTGCTAATATGTCTCATCTAGGGGCATCCGGAAAAAAACATCCCCCATGTGAAGGGAGTGTCAGGGTTATAAAATTGATCCTTATCTAGATTCTTAGTATCCAACAATATATTTTCCAAGGTAGGACATGATGTAGGGAAATACGACATTTATTTAGATTTTAAATTTATTTATGATAAAATCTTTTTGTCCTATTATTGCAGAATGACTTCCCATCAGACCAAGTGCCTAACAAGAATTTGATGACCAAGGATGTACACAAGTGGATCGAAATGAGAGACAAAATGGATTTCATTGTGCTGCACGTATGGAATGACCATTTTCACTTCAAATATGAGTGTAAGGAATTTCTTCTCGACATTGGTGTGTCAGGTCTCTAAACATAGAATTGTTCATCAAAGGTAGTAGAGAGTCTTATTACTCCACATATCATTCTTGTTTGGGGGGAGGGTTCCCATTGAGCATTCCATGGAGACCACATATACGATGAGTGGGATAAATTCCACCAGAGGCATTAATATTGGTGGGTACATGAGATATAACATAGTACCATTAAATACCATCTAGGAATCATCATCCCATTGATAGGTGATTCAATCATTTATTTTAGTTGTGAAGGCAATGACTTTTGCATCCAATTTTGAAATGAAACACCAAATGTTGGGAAGGATACCTTAGATCCCCCTTAGTTAATTGGGATTTATGTGGTGGATGAAATTTATAGAATGGAACTAGTCGACTCTTAGCCGACCTCAATGCCATAGTGGTGTACCACACAACCTAAAACATAGGCACAATTATTTGGATGAATCTCTAGAATGTGTTGTCAAAAAATTTCAATTATAAGCTAATGATTCAGAAAGTGATCACATCACTATTAGTATTTGACAACCAGGTCCCTAACATAACATTCGACTATTTTTTAAAAAATAGAATAAAGATGTGATGAATGATGGATTGATATGCGGTTCCAATGTTATTCCAGAAAAACTGCACAACCATAGAGAAGAAGATCCCATGAGGTTCTCTGAATGTAGTGGATTCGTCATATTGGGGGGGGCATATTTATCAAATTGTACCCTGATTACCCATCCACAAAGAAAATGTGCTGGAAGTCTATAGTTGCATCTATAAATTGTACAATTTTCAGAAATGGTTAGTCATCCTTTACGGAATGTCACTCATTTTATATGAAATAAATATATATTATAATATAGACATTCTTTTTCTTAATAGGGACATGTTTGGACATCTATATAGGATATCTCAATTCTCTGAAATATTTTAATTTACCAATTTTTCAAATTATGCCACTTCATTAGTGGTTTGATAATGGTTCATCCCCATGGCCCCCTTATCAATTTTTTGATGCCCATCAGGTCTGTTGGGATGGTGTGTAGCCACATATGGATTCTGTTCAATATTTTCTATTTTTTTCCTTATGAACACATATCATTTCCACTTCAGAAATTATATATATATATATATATATATATATATATGATTCTCATTCTGGGAATGGAGACACCAATCAATGTAGGTCGTGAGTCTTCTTACATTCTCGTATTTATCTTCTAGATATCAATGATGGTGGTGGATCATAACGTCATCCTCATTCTCTGCCACTTATGAATATATGGAGAAATTTACATGTAGTGAATAAAATCTAGAGGATTTTCTATCACTATCAAGGTGAGTGAGTTTGTGATAAGTGACATTATTATCCTCTACTACATGATTCATTGCTGAGAGATTCTAGATATTATTTTATTTTTTAATGTTACTAGGAAAATAAGGATCTTTGAACTCTAGGATCTTGTATATCAACTTATCTATATTTATTGTGAGAACATAGTTAATATCGAGAATAATCTAGGGATTTACAAGGTTTGGCCCATTTTTTTGGGGGATGAATCTTATATGTCATCATCTGCTATTGTTTTTTTGGAACCCTTTTTATAGAAATCAGATTCATCATATGTGGCTCTGCATGTTTCATAGGTGGAACTATCACCATGCAGTATGTTTCCCTTTTCATTGATGGTGTAATTAAGACACTGATATAATGTTAAAGGTACCAAAAATTTTATATAGAGCCAAGGCCTTCTAACAAGGACATTATATGTGATTTCTTTCTAGATGGCCATAAAATCAGCATCGTATTTGAGGTCCCCAAAATAAACATCAATTTTGATCATCCCAATAGATTTTTATCACAGTTATCATACTCATGAATATCCATATTTGTGGTGGATAAGTATAATTAACTATATCCCAAATTTCAGAGTTTAAAAACTAGTATGAGGATGATCCTGGAGCCCTAATAAATCAGGTACCTCTGGTAGTCAATAATATAGAGTCTTCTTGAAACATATAGAGTCATAGTGTTCTCTT
The DNA here is from genome assembly GCA_963277665.1 of Viscum album. Taxonomy (NCBI): domain Eukaryota; kingdom Viridiplantae; phylum Streptophyta; class Magnoliopsida; order Santalales; family Viscaceae; genus Viscum; species Viscum album. The sequence continues at coordinate 1,404,307,436 of OY728155.1, forward strand.
GTAGGGCTTCTTCTTGATCTTAGTTAATGACTGCGATTGAGAAGTCAGATTCTTCTGACATAGTCTCAAAATTATAAACCTCGAATATAGATTATTCTATCTTGAATTATTGTGTGATCTAGGTAGAATCAACAAATGACTATCTATGTTCTTTTGAAATATGGAGTGCATTGAGGATTGAGATCCTGGATAGGAAAACTACCATCTATTTCTGAATGTCATACTTTTTCACCTCATCTCAAGGTTTCTCGATGTGGATTTTCTATTGGAATGGAATATCAGAACCAATTCATTTGAGTTGGATGGGTTTGGTGCTTGTTCAAATGTTTAGGGAGCCATTTATGTTAGTATTGTAAGTCATTCCATCCTTGATTTCTGGTATGATCGGATAATTGACCCATAACTAGATGGTCATGCAAGACAATATGGTCCACATGAATGCTGAAGGGTTTGGGGATGCATGTATACCTCCTTCAAGAAATATTTAGGGATTTATGATAAGTCTATACTGCATATATTTTCACCATGGATATATTACTGGAATATTGGGTTCTACCATGTCTGTGTTGTCCATTATATCCTTAGTTTTGGTGCATGTAGTGTTATGTTCCCATGTTATGGGTATAAAACTCATATTAGGAGGAATATTCGTTATTATTGAAGGGTTATTAAAAGTGTGAGATTTATATATGAACAAATATTTGTTCTACATCTGATGAGGATTCCATGGAGTGGGGTTGTTCTCGTGGAGTAGATGTGGACGCGATGAAATCTGCAAGAGTTAGAGTATCTGTTGGAGTAGAATATAACTCTCCCCTTATATTTATTACAACTTTTGATGGTCATTCATATCATTGGGATGTGTATATGATGCATCGTTTGGTTGTGGAACTATTGTGGGTTTGCGTAGCTATGATCTTATGGTGGTATTATCTTCCTTGAGTTTTTTCCATGTCATACTTTTATTGATGTTTCATGCATGCTTGGATGAAACATTCTTCCAATCATCTTCTTATTTTTGGTTGAGAAATAGTTATGCAATAAACCTACTCAGAGGAGTTTTCTAACACAACATATATGGAATTAACTATTCATTAATGGATTTATTTGAAGATGAAAATTATCAAGATATTATGACCCGACCTTATATAGAAAGGAAAGTAATCAGGACGGCCAGTGCGGTTGAACTCAGGGAGCTTCCTAGGCTAGGATAACATGAGGAGGTTATTATCTATGTATACTAATAAATAACGAGGTACTTGTTAATTTCATTGTGGTTATAATTTATTCATCCATTCCAAAATTTATGGGTGACCCTAATTTCATTGTGATTTTTTCCTAGATTGATTCTATGTATTACTCTACTCAATATGAGGTAATGTGTGGTTAGAGACCTGTTTGGGAGCTTGGAAACGCAGTGTTTTGGGCTTGAGAGTGAAAATAGTAGCTTATTCATTACCTAGAAATATTCTAAGCGTCCTTAATATAAGTCTATTTTTTGACTGGGTTTTCTAAATAGAATCCTCAATACATTTTGCCTTTTTTGTGAACTAGAAGAACCCACCCAAATACTTCACCAGTATCAGGGGTGTATGCGACTTTTCCTGGGTATTTTTTTCATATAGTTCCTATAGTTTATCCTTTTACAAAGGTATTCTGAGTTAATAGTTTAAACCCTTATATATGACTATATATTCAGACGCCCTCTTATTCTCATGTTTTTTGTAGTTTTCCGGATAGAAATATTGTTTTCCCTCAACATGGAGTTGAATTAATAAAGAAATTTACAACATAGGCATTCTCATACTGTAATAGATCCTCCTGGCTGAATGTTTTACCACACAAAGGTTGTCCCATTCAGAGTTTTTTTGGAACAAATAAACTTTGTTCCCAGCTATTGATCTTGACGTTAATTGTTTGGTCTACAACGAGACATGAATTGTCTGAGATGTCTTTCCGGGTCACATACATCTTCAAAAACGATTATGACAGTATTTGCTAAATTGGATGGAAGTAATGTTTATTCCACCCACTCAGTATATAAATTCCTCTCATGTTGCACAAGAGCGTGTCTCCCTTCCATGGATTCCATCATGTATCTAGGGACTTGTTGATATTAAGAAGCTCTGGGGCACTACTATCTTTGAATCTTACTATATATAAGGAGTTGGAGGTGTCGATGTGTTGGACGCACATTCATCTCCCACTGATTCTCAATTCATCCGACAATTGAATGATTTCCCTAGAGTGGGACAGGCTATTTCCGCATTTAAGGGAAATCACAATCATTTTTTAATTAATTGTTCATATACACATGAAATATAGATTATCATCAAGTTTGATTTTTATACACCTCTCTTACTGGTATATATTCTCTCTATGGCTGAATATTCATTTATACCTGAAGACTATACTCAGTGTGAATATTTCATATGAGTATATCCCCATTGAGTCATCTGATTTTTTTTATCTCACTCTCATATTGTGAAGATTGTTATTTCATGGATGGAATCTCACCTATTATAGATGGAGATCTAAATGTAGCCACATCATTTCATTTTTCTTTCATAGTGCTCTACTAGAGAGTGGAATCTCAATATTTGGAAGTCAGAAATTTTGGATCCTATATCAGATCCCGGTGCATTAAACCATGGTTAGTGCATCCACATAACCATAATCTTGGGGTAAATTTTCCATTTTTTAGAAAACTTAATTTTCTTCTTCATCTACATTTTGGGTATTTTTTTAGTGAAAACATTTATAGAGGAATAGAAGCAATGGTGGTAATTCCATTACATTCAATGGAGCATGCTGATTGTGGCCAGCCTTCATTAGGCTAGTTATTCAAACCCATTTCCATTCTTGTCCATTTTATCTTGCAACCCTGGTGGGGTATAGTCACATATTTCATAAACTCCTTCCATTTTGGTCTATGATCCGTGAAATTGAGGTAGTTTCTTGTCGTGGAATCTAATGAATCCTCAAATAGAAGAGGTTGGGTTTTTGTGGGAGGAACTAGTGGGATACCGACCATTGATTTTTCTTTCGGAGACTAGGGAATACTATTTATCTTTGTGGTGATGATGATGATGAAAAATACCCACATTAATATTGGTTGGGGGTTATTGAGGTCCAAAATGGGAATTTATTTTTCATGTTATTGGGGATCCAATGGTTCTTGTTATAGATTTGATGACTCATAATAAAGAAATGAAGCTATAAATTCCCCTATAAAATGAGTTGGGGTTGTTATTGAATCATAATTAATAACCCAGAATCCATTTAAGGTGATGATGGACCTAGAGATAGTGTTCGAGATATAAAAACAACAAACATGTCATGTTGTTTTTTCTGTTGCTTCTACCAATGTTAGATCAATCTTCTTGTGAATAGATGATTCATGAGGTTGATATGGTGGTATTTATTCCCTTGGCCAAGTGAGCTAGGCACTCACCATGATTAATGATGTGGAATCTTCCAATGTGGCTTATTTAGTTCATTTTGGATATTGTTTCATAGGATATGGGTGTGATGACATCCCATTATGAGAACTCTTCACTACAAGAAGTTGTCTGGGTGATCACAATGTCAATCTTCATGTCTGGAATGAATTCACATTTCATTGAGTTAAATCGGTTAATGTTATGTCAGCCATAATCTCCCATTTTTAATGTCTTTTAAGCTTCTTTGAAGTGGTGGAATAATATTTTAGTGACCAACTGGACCATGCAATACTTGTTCCATTTATGTCTTTAGAAGTTAGGAAATTAAAGACACTATATTTAGGGGGATCTACACTTCCATGGGTGAGGAATAGTTTAATTATTTATACTCTCCCAATAAAAGTATATGGATGCATTATGTGTCTTTCGAGATCATATTCTGATGGTTCATGATGCAATGGAGGCATTAATATTGTAGATTTTCATAGTTCTTTTATTGTTTAGGACCCTAAGCCATAGAGATAGAATCGCGATATAGCTTGCAATAGACCACGATAATCGTCTAATGGTTACCCTCCTATCCTATTTAAGTAATTTTTATATACTTATATCATTGATGAGTATCATAGATATATATATATATATATCGTGTTCTACATCTCTATCTTTTATTGGGTCTCATAGTAAGATGTAGCAAGTGGCCAGAACAAGATGGCAATGTTTTTTACTGTATAACTCTTTCAATATATTAATGTTAGCATCCTCTACACTAGACCTAAATTCCTCTTTCATGTCATACCATATAATATGGTTCTAACGGTCTCCTACTAATATAAGTAGAGTTCTTATAGTAGTTGAGGGGGAACTAGATATGGTTGACACTGATATTTTGAGAAACTCTTTATAAAAAGGTGTCATATCTTCGAACACCTCTCTATAAAATGATGTATATGATTTGAACACCTATATATATTACGTTGTTTCATAATGGGTAGGATTTCATTGTCTATGGGAGAGATCTCTGAGGGGAGGATTACCATTGTTGATATCTAGTCCTTGTAGTGCATCTCCACAGTAGCAAGAAGAGGACTATAATGGTAATGATCAATTATAATTTGGAGGAAGAGTTTTTGGACACCTGGGTTGTTGAGAATATATCTTGAATAAAATCATTGAAAATGGAATTGGGATGATTTGGAATATGGTTCATGATCTACGTCATTGTGACAATACGTTGACATGCCTTTTGAAATTGTATTGGGATATAAACATGTTGAATGATGATTTTAAGAACTTTATTATAACAGTCTAGTGTTTTGAGAGTATGATAAAACATAATATAATCTATTGGAATAGGAACCTATCCCATGGCATGTGTCCTAACCACACAGTGAGACTCAGTTAGGATTGGAGTTTGAGAATGATCCTTAGATGATGTAAGATGTTGTCGGTCTCTCCCGGTAGGGATATGAGCCTACCTCGAGGAATGTTACACATTAACATGGTGATCGTGGGTTGGAGTATGAATATGAGACTTGCTCGATTATTAATTCCAACCTAGAATATTTCCATGGACTTTTGGCATTGGAGAATGGATATGAGTCTCATTATATATTTCTTAAAAACGATGGTGGCATAGCCGGTCATCAGTAGAAGTAGGAATATGCTCCAAGTATACGTGATATACTGGAATATTCCAGATAAATTCAATGATATAAATATGATCATGTCACAAGTCTTATTCCATTCCCACTTGGTTATACCTAGAATAATTTGGAAATGGGTCATAATCATGGGCCTTTGGAATATGGCATCAATTATTTTTTGAAGGCATGTGCCCCAGTCCCAATGCATCTTCCACTCTCTTGTAGTGAGACTTATTTAGAAGAGGTTATGAACCTTTTATGAAACCTCTCTATTTATTAGAGTAGGATAATAATCCTCCTTAGTGGAGAAATAATATGTTCTTTCTCTAATGTAGCCACATTTTCATAATGGTGAAAGTGTTGATATTTATTTGCAATTTGGATAGGAATGTGTGCTTGACCATTTATCTGAAATAGTGTTGAAATATGCCAGTAAAGTTCATCATTAATTACTAAAATATATTAGAATTTTACACAATTAAGTGAATGGATATTAGAATAATCGTTTTCTATCACAACTTTACATAGGAATATGTATTAGATTAAAATGAGGACATGTTCCCACTTAGGTCCCACTTGTTCCCCTAAATTCTAACAATAGAGCTTATGCACAGGGGTAGGGATGTTCACCTCCCCCATGTGTACTATGGGAATATGATTGAAAAACACTTTAGAGTAAAAATATATATGACACTTCTTACTAGTAACTACTATATTATGGAACTAGACCATGTTGGTTAGATTGGGGATATGATCTTTCTCCTAGATATCCAATTGTTTCCTCATCAGAATAATCTTATTTATCACCCTATCATGGTAATCAGAGGAGGCATTGTTTTGGTTGGAACCCTCTACATGTGACTGGTCAGTACTTGTGGGATGATGCTGGAATAGATGGATGAAAGGCTCCCTCCTAGGTGGACCCTAAACTAGATGGGAGTTATAATTGGATTCATGGACAACCTCATTAGATATTGAAGGTACCATTTTTCACGCTCTTGGGATAATCTCTCGAATCAGTTTGTTGTGGAAAATAAGACCACTAGCTTAGCTACAGCTTCTCCAACGCAATAAAAAATCATTGGTTTTTAAGCATGGAGAACCTCATGTGATGATTACGGGGTTAATATTGTACCATATCTGTGGTAATATAGAACCATTAGTTTTTCTAGTTGGAGTTGGATTTGTTTAACAGGTGACATCGCTCAGTAACCCACAGGGGTTTCAGTTGTTGATGATTTAACAGAGTGATGCTGAATGAAGAAGGTGTTATTTAAGATCAGGAAACTATGGATGAGTGAAGTATCTACATTAATTCAGAAAACAATGATCAAGAAAACCAATTAGAAAAATATCATATCCATGATGTGCTCAATCAGATATTCCTATGTAACACAATTTTAATTTTATTCTCGTTTTCTCTATTCTTCTCATGTAGACTTGTCAACGTGATGATTTACTAATTTAATAGGAACCCTAGACACATTTGATCAGTTTTAATATCATTTCGGTCATACTAAAATGTTTGAAAAACAATGTGGCATGAATCACGATTAACCCAATCATTTTGTTGTTAGATTGATTCACGTTGGGTTCCCAATTTATTTATGGGGAAAAGGCTATTGTAGTGAAGGTTTGTATTCATATAGTATTTTATTTTGGTTGGTTCATTTCCTCTAGAATAATTAAAATTAGGATACCATTTTTGTTATTAAGGGAAACACCCAATGGTTCACTCATCCATAATTAGGTACTAACCTATTTTCCAATGGAATGGGGTCAATTGGGGTTTGAGACCCATCAAAACTTAGGAAATCACATTGGTAAATAGAATGGGAGGTCAGACTCATCAAACCCATGAGAGGGGAAATATTTTATCCCTTGGGAAAATATTATATATTTAAGAAATTTTCTAGATCCTCTTCCTAATAATTATATGTGACCTGTTACCCTAAAAAATCTATTTTCAGTGAATTGTCCTTCATTTACCAAAAAAATGTAGGATTCTTGTTATTGAATCCATCTATATGTATATGAGTTTCTTCATCCATTTCCAAAAAATTAATCATTTCTTTATATATTAAACCCTCATATCCAAATTATTCAATTTTTAAAAGCATGGAGGGAGCCATTTAATATTTTGAAGAGGGGATTGAGCTGTTATGATGCATCACACATATCATAGTTATTACAGGAATCAAACCCCATGTTTTTTTATAAAACCTAAGCAGTTTAACTTCATAAAAATATGAAATATATCTGGGAATTTGGGTGATGAATATTTGAGCACGAGTCTTGAGGATACATCCTACGTATCATAGTCATGCACTACATCATAGTTATCATTGTTCAATCATTACCTTAGGACAGTTCCCAGGGCCAATTTCCTCATATGGGGGTGGATCATGACTTTCCACAAAATGAGGTTTATGTATTGAGATAAGAAATCCTCTATCATTTTTAAAATATAAATTAATGATTTCAAATATATTTAACTATCAGATTACAGGACAATGATAATAAAGACTGGTGTTATTCGAAGACAGCATGTAGAAAACTAAAAAAATGGACTAAATAAAATATTTCAGTATTTATCATTCATTATGTGATCATAACAAGATTTGATCCCATACATCTTCATAGTAGAACCTGGGGTTAACTTTAACAAAAGGGAATAGCTAAAAAGCCATGTATGGGAATAAACATCAGAATAAACATTGAATATGACCTAAAAAGAATAATATGTTAAAATAAAGGCATGAAGCATGAATTTATGTAATGAATAATAAGCTTTAATACATGGTTACATATAATAATGGAACAAAGGAACATGGAAATATCATATAACATGGCATAAACATGAGTTAAGTATTACTACGAAGACTATATAACATTGTGGACAAAGTCCCATAAATTAATTAGATTCGCTCCTTGTCCCAATATTACATATCATGAGACTAAACATTAACCAATTAATTAGAGTACTATCACAAAATTTTCATGAATATTAGTTCCACATTAATAATAAACATAAGGGTTGCCCATTAGATGAAATGGGTATCGAAATCATGTCCTAAGGGGGGAAAATGAGAATATCATAAATATGTCCATAAAAGAATGGATTAAAAACATACATGGAAATTACTAATGGAAAATAGAAATATATAATTATAATTTAGTTGAAAATAAAGTGGATACATGTAAAAATAATTTTTAAAATAATTTTGAAATAAAACATTCTAGTGCAGTTTATGAAAAATATTAAAGATTCATCAAAAAGTTAAAGGCACAATTATTTGTATAAAACAAAAAATGATCAACGATATTTTTTTCATGAAAAAAATAGTTATTTTATAAAAACCTATTGCTTGAAATAAATTATATAGTTCACTTTAAAATGTGTAGGAATTCGGGAAGTTCTCTTAAATAGGGCATTCTTATCAGGGAGAATTGAGTAGGGAACCATTTTGGAACATATATATCCATAAAAACAAGGATGAATGGATCATGATAAAAGAGTTTGGAAAAAAATAAAAATCATTTATAAAATTTATATAAAAATTAAATTAATTTCATTCAGTAAAGAAAGAGAAATAGTAACCCAAATGAATAATGGAGGTTCTGGTAGAAAAACATACCTTATGTCTGAATGTGTTCTTAAATTTATCATATTCTCCTCAATGATGAAATTAAATTCAATAATTAATAATTACATAACCTTTATTACAATAAAATGAATTATTATGATTTTATTAAGTTCATTTATGGCATTTTAGTGAGTAATAGTGTCCAATTTCACCGTTTTCATGACCAGTTAACATGTGTAAGAGTATAGACATTTATCTAAAATGGAAATACAAATCCATAATTGAATTTATAATTTATTAATGAAAATATATAATTTTTAATGATCATATTAATCATTGTTTTATTTTTTGTGATGATGTATCATTTCGTAAAATTTAATAGAAAATGTTAATGTTAATTTGGAGGTTATTCGATCAAAAATAACTCATTCTATTTTATCATTTAGAATTATGTATATAAAATATTTCATGAACATTACTCATGATGTAATACATATAATATAATATATTTCAATCATAAAAATGGTTTTATGACCATCTTTGAAGGTGTAATTGAAAGATGAAAGAACATTTTCCTTGAAGGTGTTAAATTGGAACCACACAGATGATGTTTCCATGATTAAAAATTATAAAATATATTTGATGAATAATGGTTCCATAAACATGATAAAATTTTGGTATATGTAATATAATAGAGGTTTCATTCCACTTGGACATGGGTGATTGTAGAGAAGATAAGAAAAGTAATATCATGATAATAATATAAAAGAAACAGAAAGAGGAATATCTGTCTTGAATTTATCCTCCTTGAGATCCTCCTTAGGGATAAGGGTTATTTCGTTTGATGATACCAAGAGATCCTAGATGTGTGGTAGGGGCTTGTTAGGATATTTGATCAGAAAATGGACAAGGAATAAGCCTTGAGTGGTGTGAGGAGAAGAGGTGGTTTGGGGTGGTATTTAAAGTGGAGGGGAGTGGGTTTTCATTATTTTAATCATTAGTTTATTATTTGGGATCAATACTATGAACATTTTTGGAATTATAATTAAATAATTAAAATAATTAAGGTTAGTCTGAGATTTTGGGCTTAAATAATCTGTACATTATCTATGAATCCATAAATCATGTATTTGGCATTTAGCATAAATTATCATATATTACTATTTGCCTAAATTTCACTTATTTTGGAAAATTCCAAAAAAAATTAACCCTAACATTTTATTGTTGGGAAAAATCAAAAAAATAAACTCCATTTAATGATAAAAATTTTATAAATTTGTTAAATTTAATATTAAATTGAAATCATCATTTTCTTGGGAAATACTAATTTTTAAATAATATATGGTTTTATAAAAATTTAATAAATTATATAAGGCCTCATAAAATAATCTTATAATAATAATACATCTCAATATTAATTTATAAATATAATTTATGAAAATTTATTTTTTAAAATTCTTAAATTAATCATAAAATTGTAATTATAAGTTTATTACATGATAAAATACCAACACTAAATTATTAATTTTTAAAATATATATTTAATTATACTATGGTGTAATTCAATCATATTATCACTGATATGTTGGATTAATTTTATTTATACTTTAATTGGTGGGGTTAATATTCAATTGTCTAGTTTACTATTCATAAGGGTTATGTGACTATTCCAATGGTCAAGAATTTATTCCTTTGGTATATGTTCCTTAACATCTATAAATACCACTTATTTCAATATTTGTTAATTTATAAAGTTTTTATTGTGTTATTAGTTTAAATTTATATTATTATACTATATCACATATTTATAATAAGGGAGTTTCATTGGTAAAAGTTTTTGGGTCATTACCTTCATCCCCCTTATGAAATTTCACTCTAGAAATTTTGTTTCACCTTCTATGGTTCAAACAGATGTGGATACCTCTCCTAGATCACTTCATATAGTGCCCATGTTTCCTATTCCTAATTATGGTTCCTCCATAGTTCATTTACCAAGTGAGTATTCCTATTAAATAAATATTTTTTAATAAGATCAAATATCTTCATTGGCTTTCCTCCATTTGAAATATCATTTTCCAACTATACCACCCCTGATGTCAGTATATGTGAAGCATTTGATATGTACTTCCTTAAGATGGATACATGGAATACATCATATAATTGACACATTGTATGTGTATGTTGTAATCTATTAGCCTTAACATTATCAGGATCAAGAATCTATATGAGGTCGATGTATCTTGGACTTAGTTTTACTTTCTTCCAAAAAGTCATAATTTACTTCCATGGAGATATGTTGGGGAATTACATATAACTAACCTTAAATTCAAGGCCTCGTCGATGATTTTATACATTGATCTTTTTTATATTTAGCGCTAACCCGGCGTGCATCTGAATGGTTTTTAGGTTATCAGAAATTTCATCAAACATTTGATGTCCTAGAAGCATACATTCACCGACCTCGTCCCAGCATGCCAGTTTTTTACATCTTTTCCCATAAAGGGCTACATATGGGAAAAAAATTATTTTTTACCTGAAAATATTTTTTAAGAGAACTAAACTTGAGAATATTTTTTCCCATACTCCATTTAAGTCCATTGAATACGCTCTAAACATGTCTTCCAGTTTTTTAATAGTACTCTTAGATTGGACATCAGTGTAATGATGATATGTAGTACTGAAGTTCAATATAGTTCATAGAGCATGTTGGATAATTTTCGAGAACATTGAGGTTAATATCATATCTCGATAATATATAATTGATAGTGGAACATCATTCTTCCTTACCACTTCATTTATGTATATCCATGAAAGTTGATCAAGTGAAAAGTCCTATCGAATTATTATAAAGTGTGTTACCTTTATAACATAATCCACAACTAGCCATAGTGCATCGTTCCATCTATATTTTATTCGAAGTCAAGTAAAAAAGTCTGTTGTAATGTTCTCCCAAATCCATGTTGATATGTGTAGTGGTTTCATCTTCCCCTTAGACATTTCCCTTTTATCCTTCACATTCTGACGTACAAGGCACTTTGATGTATATTCATCGATAAACTTTTCAATATTGTCCCACAAAAAGTTCTCATAGAGATCATGATACATATTTATGCTCTATAATTGAATATAGAACGTTGACCTATATGCGTCATTCATATAGTTCATATTTATCTATAGATTTGATGGTACAATTAGTTGGGACCCAAATATCATGACTTATTCCGCATCCATTTTGAACTCTAGGGATTTTCCTTTTCTCAAGGATTTGATATTCCTCTGAATTTCCACAGAATTTCTTTGAGAATACTTTATTTTCAACATGACGGATGGATAGGTAGTCATTTGATAATGTATTGATTATTTTCCTCCCTTAATGATTTCATGATCGATCATTATTATGTCTAAGATGAATGGATCCTTCTCAATTCGCATCATTGATAAAGATGAACTATCCGTTCAATTTAGATAATCTACTGCCTTATTTTATTTACATTAATGGGATTGGATTTTAATAAACCAAAATTCTATCATTTAAATTTACCTTTTTAGGTTTATATAATATAGTATAAATGTAACATCCCATGTTTTATGAAAGAAAGATGAGGTTTAATAGGATACATGATACGCTACATCGAGCACAAACAAATGACTAAATATCATTATTTAAATGTTAATGTTATAAACTAGCCATTGGAATGTTAAAATTTAATAGTATCAGCTGAATTATGAAAATATAGTTTACACAGGTTTAAATAATGATTCATTGGTTCACAAATTTTTTAAAAATGTAAATAAAAATTGATTGAATATAAAGAATGTGTTTTTATGAAAACATATTTTAAAAGATATTAATTGTGTTTATAAATGAATATCACTCATTATTTATTTCTCATTAATGAAAATGATATATTATTTATTCAAATTAATATTTTGAAATTCACCTTATAAGCTTTTATCGATATGATATAAGAACAAATTCAATTTTTTTCAAATAAAAGAATAATTTTTCTACAAATAATGTTTTACAACCTTTTGAGGGAAAAACCTTTTTAAATCTAGTTTGGTCCCTTTTATAAGTTATATTTATCAAAATATATTTATACGTAATAATAGGAACATCCATGTTTAATTTTTCTTGACTTTTTGTTTTTTTCTAATGAAATTCATATTATAATGAGTTGTGAAAAATACTGCATTTTTATTCAAAAATACATTTTAATCTAATTTATTTATATAGATATGTTATCATTTTAATTGGGTCAAATGTTTAATTGGATAAAGTATTTATAGTTTAATCCAATGATCGTAATTGTATTTAATTTTGTATTTAAATTGGATATAAATACATGTTCCGCTTTTGATAGATTTTACTTCTTAAAAACATGTATTCTTGTTTGGAAAAAAGGGAATTAATATTAAATTAATTACTAAAACTACTATGTTTTTAATTTGAAAAAATGGACTCCATATTTGTAATTAGAAGTTCTAGATTTTGTAAAGAGGTACCTATTATTTTTGGAAATTATGAATAGAAACTTCATTAATTTTTTTATTTACCATGGTTAAATACTAAATCAGTTAAATAAGTGTAAAAGGTAATATTATAATAATATAAAACTACCCTAAAACATTTCATAATCATATTTTATGAGATATATCTGATCATGATCATCCTTTGGAAACAAAATTATAATTTGGGGGCCACTTGGGAGTGAAAATGACATTTTACAATATTAAATTTAATGAAAAGGGAATTATAACAAAAACTTGTATCTTTTACTAGGTTAATTTTAATATTCGGTTATATAACTAATAGTTGAATATATAAATATTCATTATGAATATAATAGGATTTACCACATAATGTTATTTTATAAATAATATGTAGAAACTAATTTAATAAATTTACCTATGACACAATGAGGATGAAAGGATTACATTATTAATGAATGCTTCAAATAAAGTGATTTATAAATATTAAAATAAATGTAATTAGAATGTTTTGATGACATAAACGAATTTTATGTATGAAATTGAGATATTAGGGATGTTTTAATTCTATTGGATCTAGTAAATCATGATTTTATAACTTTATCAAAAATATATTACTAATTAATGTCAAAATTGACATAAATGAGTTTATATAAAACAATTACTATTTATTTAAATGATAGAATAGTCGTAAAATCTAATATTCGGCCTAAAGACGTAGATAATATTAAAATTTCATTAATGATCTTCTTTTTTTCATGTAAATTTTTAGTAACTATAGTAATCATATATTTTTATAATATAAGAAGACATGGTAAGAGTTAATGTTCTTAACTTAGTGTTAAAGTTAGATGATAATTTTAATTTTGTGACCAAAAGTAGTCCAAAACATATTGGATGAGAGTATATATAACCATAGTAATGATGTACTATAATTATATCAAATTGGAACTATTATTATTCAAAAATAGTTTTATAATAAATTAGTATTTGAAGACATTCCTAAAGGGCCCCCTCCTCCCTCTTATAAAGGGCCATCACCTCTACCCACTTGCTCAACCCTCTAAAGCCCCATGGCTCATCCAAATTATGATAAAATAATCTCCCAAAATCTTTACCTTCTTCCTAAAATCAATAATGTGTGAAAAAGGTAAATCAATGAAGCCTTTTGCCTTAAATCAAAAGAAGTTACCCACTTTAGAGTTACCGTATTCTCTCAAGTTCCTTTCATTTTTTTATTATCTACTCCATATTCTCTTATTATTATATGATTAAATAACATGAACGATATCCTTAATTTACTATTATGTTATTATGAGATGAATTATCACTACACCTACACAATCCTACATCAAATGGATATGATCATATTGTGTCTGTGTACGACAAACTAATACCTCGAGAAACGATGATTGTTCAATTTTATCCTTACACCTTTCATGGTAGTCATTATGATGGCACTCTATTTATATATGATATATATTATATTTATCTTGTCACTATTTCTCTATAATTTTTATTTAAAACATACTATTATGCTTTCCATTATGTGTAAATATGATAATTATATTTGAGAGAGTGTGGACTACTGCCTCTTCAAAGTGATATGACTTGTTCATACTATAAATGAAATGTATAAAGGATTTTATTATTAAAACTATGAGACATAAATGAAATAAATATAATAATAGTACTATGGAATACATTTATATCATTGGATTTTTTTAATATGTCAATGAAATGAATGTAGCATTAACGCGTACGTACGACCTATAATCTCCATGAATGGTGCATTTAATTTCTTATCTACAAAATATTATGGATATTATAAATATATTTTAAATAGATATATATGATATTTAAATAACTAATAGTATTCTTGATGATTATGGACTTTGAAAACATGGAAAATTTACATCCAAATAGTTCATTTTCGAATCATGTACCGAACATTGACAATACATCTGATATGAACATAAATAATAATGTAATTGTTATAATATGGTAATAAGTGATATATAATGAATATTAAACATTAAAATGGTTCTAAAGAAAGTATAAATTTACTTATTTTTATGGTTCTATAAATTAATGAACGAAAGTGACAAGTTAGATAGAATGTAAGGGACATCATCTCAATATCATTTCAATGAGGAATTTCATGATAATATCCACCTCTATTATTTTATAAGGTTTATATACAGACACGATGAAATTTTATATCAACATTTTATCAATAATAATGTTATTTGTTAATTCATATAGATTAATATTTAAATGTTCAATGTGGTATGAGATACCACGAATGTTTAATGATTTAATTATCAAATATTTTTCTTCATGATGTTAATTTACATATTTATTTATATTTATTTAAATATATTGTAATTAAAATTTTATGTCTATCAAAAATATCATTCAATATTTTAAAAACTAATATTTTTATATAAATAATTTTTCTTTCTTTATGAAATTATAAAAGGGATGTTATTTTTTTTAACATACACAATGATAACAACTTCTCCACCACCATAACAATTATTTGATATTTGGATTCCTCTATAAAAAATAATGTATTTTAAATAATTCCCCTATTCCTTTATTTGGCTTTCATGCTATTGAATACTGGCTATTAAATGAAAATGTTATTTTTATAATTATTTTTTTCATATGGTATTAGATTAGTATTACAAAATTGTTTTGTGATTAACCTATTTTTGATATGGTACTTGAGAATTAGATGAAATGGGTGATCCTAATATAGCTTATACGAAGGGATGATCCCCATTATAGCTCATAGGTGAGCCCAAAACTCTTTATACGAAGGATTGATCCATATTATAACACAGGGGTGAGCTCATTACAGCTTATAAGACAAGATTAGCACCATTATTACTCATAGGTGACACCGTTATAGCTTATATAAAGGGTTGATCCCCATCATAGCTCAAGGTTGAGCCTGATATAGCTTATACAAAGGGTGATCCCGAATACAGATCTTCAATTTGGAATTTGACCATATCATTAATCCAATTGAATTGGATTTTAAAGGGTTTATGTATATTATTATATAAGTCACCTAAATGATATTTAATTGATTTCTATTTTAAGTAGACTAATGGTTTTCATTGTTTTTATGTCCCTTACTGATCTTTTTTTTCTCATACCATGTTTTGGAAATGTTTTCCGCAGGGTATAAGGATGGGTAAGCGAAATGTAGAAGCAAATAATATTTTTATTAAGAAAAAAAATCATGTTTTTTTAAAGGGTTTCAATTTGTGGAAAATTGGATACTCTGTGTAACTTTCCACATGTAATTTATCAGTCTATGTGTTATAGTAGTGGACTAATTAATTAAACTATAAAACTGAAAAGATTCTCAATGTGAATTCATGACATATCTCAATATTACAAAATGTTTAAAGGTGGGGCATTATAGTTACTATCAGAGGATGGATTACACAACTTTTGAGGTTAGGATGTTTTCTTAGGGGTTAAATATTTCATCATGGGTTTTTAATTTTAAGTTGTATCATTAGTTCAAAGTCCTAGAAACACCATTTTAGGATACATGATCTCAAATATTAAGTTCACTAATGGTATTGTTTTTAATACATTCACAATTGAGGAAATTATGGGTCATTAATATTTGGGATGAAAAATAAAAGGTATGAGAAAAATTTTGATGTTAAAATATGTTATGGATATTTTGGCAGATTTTATATCATTTTTTGAATGTTATAAAATTATATAATTTTTTAAAAAGGACAAGATACAGACCATTTGACAACTCGTCGCATCGGACAGAGCTATGGGAATTTAACCCACAACCAAAGTGTGGATGTGATTTATCACCTACCACTGGAATATGTGATGTTCCTGGTAAGTATACCTTTTTTATTTTAGTTAAATATTTTCATATATCAAGAATAATTTGATTGTGGGAAATTCTAATTTATCAAAACGATAAAATTATTATAGGAAAATGATTTGGTTATTAAGTGATAAATTTTATATTGGAATACATTCGCTATTTTTGGAACACTATATGCCTAAAGAGAATAGAATACTATTGGACTTCATTTGCGATGAAATGGTTGAATTTTATTTTGGAAGAATCTATGTTTTTTTTGTGGACATATAGATATTTGGTTTATTTATAGAAACAATTGAAATATCAGGGAGAATTTGTGATTATGTTAATTACTTTTAAGTGTGAGACTTTAAGATTAATCAGTTTTATTTTGAGATTAATGATATGATTTATCATTTAAGAATATGTGATCTAATCCTTTTTAATTTTATTTTTCAATCTTATTTTGGATTATTTTGAAGAATTTTATGGAAAATTTATTATTTAATGGTATTTGTTTAATATTTTGTTATTTTGT
The DNA here is from genome assembly GCA_963277665.1 of Viscum album. Classification (NCBI taxonomy): domain Eukaryota; kingdom Viridiplantae; phylum Streptophyta; class Magnoliopsida; order Santalales; family Viscaceae; genus Viscum; species Viscum album. Next base: position 1,404,324,994 of record OY728155.1, read on the forward strand.
TGAATTTTGGAGATTAATAGTATTATATCTTTTTATAAATGATTATTATTTTAGGGGGATTATCTGAACTTTTACTATCTATTTTGGTTCTGGGATAATGTCTATAGATTGGGGAAATATATTGGTCTAATTTTTTGGATTAGGAGATTCTATAGAAGTTGATTCTAGCTCTTTAGTTGTGACCAAGTCATCTTGAATACTCCTCGTTTGGAGAAATGATGATTTTTTGGTTGATATTTATTAATGGATGAAACTATAAATTACAATTAAGTATGTTTCCATTTGTTCTTAATCTAATTAGTAAAAAATTCCCTCAACTTTCTGAAAATTACATTACAGCAATAACATTTTCTGTTTACTTTTCCTACTGTGAAATCAATGATCATTTAAAACATACCATGTTTGTGGGTTTCTGGTGGTTAACTTTCTCTTGATCATGATTTATATCAATATCCACTAAAAAATATGGATAGTTTGTCTTTGATTCCCATGTTTTCTTACTGGGAATCCTAGTGTTTGTTATATTACCCAACCTTTATACTTCTATTCCATTCATTTAATGTTATAATTTTTTTGACTCTTTTTCCCATATAGGATTTTCAATAAACTTAACGAGAAATATTTTAAAATTTTGAAGAAGTATTTTCCAAACGGGGGGAATGCTGTAACAGCTGAGGATTTAAGAATGAAACACTTTGTTCAATAGCATACATGATAAATTACATCTAGCTTTAAAGAAGTACTAAATATTATTGTTTAAATGTTATTGGTATAACCAATCTATTGGAATCACAGGAATGAATAATATAAATTGAATTATGAAAATATGGTTTACACAGGTTTAAACAATGATTCTTTGATTACCAAATTTATTAGAAATGGAAATAAAAACCAATTTAATATAAAAGATGTGTTTTTATGAAAAAATATTTTAAAAGGGAATAATTGTGTTTATAAAATAATATCAATCTTTATTGATTTTTATTTATGGAAAAATATATGTTATATATTTAAGTTATTTTTTCAATTAATGTGATATATTTTCTATATATGATATAAGAACAAATTCAATTTTTGGAATACAAGAAGTAATTTTCTAAAAATACAGTTTTACCGCTTTTTGATGGTGATCCATTATTAAATATATATTTTGTCTCTCTCATATATTCTAATTAAAAAAATGAATATATTTTTTAGAAGAGAAACATCAAGATTTACATTGATTTACATTTTAGTGTTTTTATGATGATATCCATTCTATAATGGATAGTTAAAAATACTGCATTTTAATTCAAAAAATAATTTTCATCTAATTTATATAAATTGTTCTGTTATCCTTTTATTTAGTTTTAATGTGTAATTGGATTAAGTTTTTATCATTTAATCTAATTTTAGTAATTAGATGTAATTTACTTTTTAAATTTGTCCAATAACATGTCAATATTTTTGATAGTTTTTACATCATAAATACCTTCATTCTGTTTTCCACAACAAGATTTAATTATAAATTAATTACTGAAACTTCGTGTAATGACTCGGTTCCTGGTGCCACCCCATGGTTCCCCAAACCTAGTTGGTCACATAAAATCAAGCATATTTCCCCAAATGCCAGAGGCTACTGACTATTAGTGAGGTCCATTGTGTGATATTGTGTAAACTATGCCCTCATTGGAAAAGTATAGACATAAAAAAACAAATAGTGAATATTAAAGGAAGTAGTAATATAAAAAAAATTAAATAGAGAAAGACATAAAGTAAATCCAATAGAGGCACACTATATAAAAATTATTAATGGTATATATATCTAATAAAATATAAAAACAAGTCACAATGATGTAAAGTAATACAGAAACCAATGTAAAAAAAGAAATAGTAAACTCTAGCAGAATCGTAAGAATCAGCTTTGTCTCGTGATCTCTAGCCCCAATAGAAATCATGTACCTGATGAAGAAGGTCGCTTGACTTTATCTATACATGAAACAATATAATTTTTTTGGGTCTAATAGAGTGAACCAATCAGGGTGTGAGACGAATCCCACTAGGCAACCACAAAAATATTTATTCTAAACTTTTAGTGAATATATATATATATATAGTAGTCAATAAAATTGAATGAAGCAATTTTTTACGAAGTAATCAGAATTAAAAAAATACTACGGTTTCCAATTACATTCATTTAAATTTATTATTAAATCTTTTGAATCATTTAATCTCACGATCTAGCCTCATGTCTATATCCCTGTATGTAATAGCAACAAAACAGATGTCTTAGATAAATATATAAACAATCATGTCAGACTGAATCAAAGTTTCTTCATTATATTGGAACACACATTATAATCATTCAATTATTCAATCATGTCCCTTTGCGTAAGTTCGCACAGTCTAACCCCCTTGGACTAAAATTACAAAGTTCATTTCATAATGACCCTCTGGGAATCTCTCATAGTCTCACCCCTTGGGTATCACTTATCATAATTAATTTACAAACGACCGCCTTGGAAGATCTCACAATCAATACCCCTTGTTCAACATATCATCAATAAATTACAAAAAAACACCTGAGTAGCACTCACGGTCTAAAACCTCGAGTCGATGAACACCTGGTTTCTCTCATAGTTAATATTTTTGGTCAGAATAATGGTAAAACATACATAAATGATCCAACCCCGGGAATCTCTCAAAGTCAAATTCCCATTGGTCACTCTTTCACAATGCATAACCTGAGAATATCATACAATCATTACCTCCATTCTAACAAAAAAATTTATAGAAAACAAGGAAATCCTAATAGGAAACATAGAAAAAGAATCCATAAATAGTCAAATAAGGGAAATTCACCCACGAGGTTTCCCACAAACATGGTATCCTACCTTTCACATGATCATCAACCATTTATTAATTAATCAAACTATAGTAGGTAATAAATAGGGTGATATTACCAATAATGTATTACCCCAAAAAAGGGTATATAGAAATTTTAGAATATACAATCTATATAAGAACAAATAACGGCACAAAACACCTACCTTGATGTCTCACGATTTATATCATTGAAAATTGGTCAATGAATCAGCTTAACATGGTGTAGATCTACAGAAAGTTGAAAAATTCCCAAAAATTAATGACTAACGAGATAAGAGGAGTCCATAAGAAAAGATCTATGGGTTTTGTAGAACTTATTTTTAGCATTCCAACTCACCTGACAGCATCTCAGTTAGAGATCAGATGGGGAATCAGGAGGGGTTCAGAGTTAATCGGGCCATTCGTAGTGCTCCTATATGAACCACTTTCATAAGAAAGTGTTTATTAATATGGGATGAAACCCACCTCTATTTATCAAATAAAAATAAAATTTTATGACGTGTCCATGAATTGTACATGTCGTGTATTAGTCTCATCCAGCCCCTGTCTTAATTGTTCTCCCAGTTCACCTCATGACTATATACTCGATCGTTACACAGCTTGAAAGCGACTGTTCGTGGAAACTGGGTACACAACATGTACTCATATGTATGTAATATGTACATAGAGAAACGCTATTTCTTACATTTCCTAAAAATCAACCCAAAATCAATATCCTTAACTAAATTGAAGATTATAATTCTTAAAAACATTACTCCTTAGAGAAATGTTTCCCAAAATTTCCTTGCTATGGTGGTGAAGAACAAACTACAAACAACTTTGACCACTGTGATCATACTGCCTGCCTCTCCTATGTCTCACCATGTACTTGCCTATGCTGCCATGGAACCTATACTAGATGAACAAACTGGCCATGGAGAACCTTCGTGATGTGATACAGAATCCAAATAGGGTTCATCTCGAAGGATGCATCCACCTAAAACTCAGCCAACACGGGTTAAAAAACATGAGATGAATCTTAAAAGTAATGTCATAGATAATAAACATGAATGACTTCGTGCATATATTGGTACCTATGAGGTAACCAAAACCTATAGGAAACTAGAACGACTCTCACCAAAACCTCAAATGGACAGAAGTAGTTTTTTTTAAAGATTCTCCTGCCTCCTAATCCACATGTGTCCCACCCTAGGTGTGACACGCAAGAAAACCTGATGTCCATACTCGAAAACTATATTTAATCCCAATCAATCAGATGAAGATTTTTGGAGATATTGTGTTGTATCCATCCTCTTATGAATAAAATCCACCAATTCAGTGGTCTCCTGGAAAGGACGACGACCCGACATAGCATCTTCACCACCCTCCAGCCAACAGAGGGGTGATCAGCATGGCCTACCATACAAAGCCTCCTATGATTCCATCTTAGTAGTTTCCTAGAAGATATTTTTCTATGCAAAATCCACTAGGGTTATGTATCTCTTCAATAACCAACAAAATCTATGACACATTATCAAATCATTTCCTCGAAAACATAAATCGTGTGCTCAGACTAGCCATCTGTCTTTGGATTATAATATGTACTTAGAAGTACATGTGTAAAAAATTCCCACTATAGTCCCTTCTAGACATGAGAAGTAAACCTGGTGTCCCTGTCTAAAATGATGGTGTGTGGAAATCCATGCAAAAATATAGTCTCTCAAATATAGAGTTTTACAATCTCATCAACACTGAAGCTTCCATTGAATAGAAGTAAATGTGAAACCTTCGTGAGCATGTAGATAATAACCCAAACAACACAACTCCATTGCAGAGATCTTGGTAACCCTATATGAAATCCATCATGGCATAATTACACTTCCTCTCAGTAATGGGTAACAGCTTAAAAGACCACCCAGTAGCTGATGGTCTACCTCCACCTCTTATCAGGTCAAACATATCATAGCAAAATCGGTTACATCCATCATCATACCTAGACACCAATACTGACGATGCAAATCTCGATACATCTTGGTGACCCTAGGATGTACATACCATGTTGATTCATTAAAATCTCTCAGCATATCTATGCATATATATGCTGACACCCATACGTGTCCATGAAAATGAAAAACCACATCCTTGCCTATGGTCCATCCAGGAGTATGTTCTTTTCCTAACACACTCTCCCATAGGACTAGGCCTTCAGAATCAGATATCTGCCTCATTGATTCTTGATCTAGTATATTAGGGGTAAAAGCTATATAATAATTGAACTACGTACATAGTTTTCACGCACTTCCAAATGCATCTCAGAGAACAAAGACATAATTTTCCACTCACTACCGGCCTCCTAAAAATCCTATATCTGTGTCCTCCTCCTCATTGCATCAACCACTCTTTTGCCTTTCCCTGGTGTGTAGGAAATAAACATGTTAAAAGAATAAATATTCTCAACACTCCTTTGATGAATCATATTTAGATCACGCTAAGGAAACATATACTTGATGATTGTGTGGTCAATATACACCAAAAAACACTCTCTAAAAAGATAATGTCTCCAACAACACAAAGCATGCATAACTTCAGCTAACTCAAGATCATTCATCGGATAATTCCTCCCATGTGGCCTAAACTGTCTAGACCGGTACTCAATAAATCATTCCACGTTGTATTCACTACTCCAATCTTAATGCCTGATGCATCACAGTAAATTATGTAACTCTTTCCCGGCTATGGAAAAATCAGTATCGATGTTATAATCGACCCCCCATCCAGCTCTTAAACAGCTAAATCGTAGGATTTTGTCCACAATTACCTCACACCATTCTTAGTTGGGCATGTCAGTGGTGATGCTATGCGTGAATAGTCATATATAACACGTTATTAGTAACCATTCATCCCTAGAAAACTCTATACCTCAAATAATTTCTTCAGGTGATTGTAGGAAACTACCACCCTCACATTCACTCGGTCTACTGATACTCTTATATATGAGATAACATGACCTAATTAGTGGATATAGTCCAACCAAAAGTGGAATTTTGAGATCATGGAATATAATTGATGATCTTTCAGTGTACTCAATGAAATATCAAGAGGGACAACATGGTCATGTTGAGTGTTAAAGTACACCATGATATCATCCACAAAGATTACAACAAATGAAACCATGTAAGGATGAAATACACGGTTCATCAGTGCCTTAAAACCATTGGTGCATTCATGAGACCAAATAGAATAACCAAGTACTCATATAGAAAATACCTACTCCTAATGGTTTTAAGTTGTATATATGATGGTATAACATGCTCATGATGATAAAAGGATCTCAATTAAATATTCAAGAACACCAGGTCTCCTCAATGATGATCAATGAAATCATCAATCCCTACCATGGAATGTCAATTATTGATAGGAAAATGGTCCAGCTTCTAATAATCAACACAATTTCCGAGGTTATTGTCTGCCTTCTTTGGAAAAAGGTCTGATAAACCCCATGGAGAAGTACTGGGTTGGATTAATCCCTTTTCCTACAAATCCTCTAACTGCTTCTTCTTCTCTTGTAACTCTGTTGTATCCATCCTATAAAGATGAATGGAAACCGGTTCCACTCCTGAAAAATATCAATATAGAGATCAAACTATCAATCCAGTGGTAAACATGAAAAGTCATCTGCAAAGACATCTCTGAAACGATCCAACACTGGAGGGAAGTCCATTTTTTATCCCCATGCCATCTAGATATAAACTAGAAATATTGTCTATAATTCCTCCCAACCCATGATGTAGAGGACCCACTCTGATCATCTAGAAATCACATTCTCCATTGTGTTGAAAATACCCTCCCTCTGGTGATGTGAAAATCACCCTACAACGATAGAAATCAACACATGCCTAAAAGGTGAACAACCTGTCCATTCCTAGAATGAAATAGAATTCCATCATCTCTAATACATTGAGGTCCCATAGGAATTTTCACCCACCAACATCAAGAGGGAACTCCTTATCCAGACATACACTAGTCATCTTAATCTCCAATGGAGTGTCTAGCATCATAACATCATTAGAAGAAAATATACAGATCCCAAGGCTCTCCACAATGGAAATTGATACAAAAATATGTAAATATACTATATTAATAAGGGATTAATCTATAAATGAGGCAACTAGAATCATACCTCTAACGACAGAGGGTTTGAGATCCTACTCTTGTTGGGTCTATTTTATAACAAAAGTTAGACATGTATTGTATACCTACAACCATGCCTTGGTGCCCTGAGCAGTTCCACCCTACTATCACCGAAAACATATCATCTGGAAACTGTACCCAAATACCACCTCCTTGGACTGATGAACCCAAATTCCCCGACTGATGAGAAATATATGGTACTGGTCTTATACGTGCAGTCATAACATATCCCTTCCCACTCGTTGTTGGTGAGAACTACCAGTAGAAAAATTTAATTAAACCCATCATCCCACCAGATCGGCACTCAACTAGGACTCTCGGTCACTGAGATCTCGTGTTCCCACTCCTTCCGTACTGGTATCACACCACCTGGCTACCAGAAGAATAATCACCTGAAATATCCCTACATCACTTCCTACTATTGGTCGAGAGTGTACCAACCTTGGATGCTGAAATTCCCTGGCTTATAGCTCCTAACTCCATCAGATTGTGTTCGATAATCAGTTCCTGATTTACTATGGCATTCACCATTGTCATCCTGAAAACATTCACCAACGATCAATGTATTAACTGAGACCTTCCTCAACTCTTCTAGAATGTGATAACTTGTCACCTCCCAAAATAGGTTTGAAGAACTGATGCCATGTAAAGACATAAGAATAATCCATCACAAAAATATGAAACTTGTCTAACTGATTGAACCCTCAGGCTCAGTCGGCCTTCAATATCTCGGGGAGTATGTAAATATAAAAGGCCATTTGAATCACTTCCCAATATATATCCCAATTATGTACCACCTTTGAGATAAAATCCCACCATCTCACGGAGGAATCACATAGCATATATGTTCAGAGCATCAACCTCTTCTTTGTAGTAATCACTAGATGCCCGAAGATCCAAATCATGGCCTTTAACCATGACTCTACATCCTTTGGTCCCCAAACACATGAAAAATTGTGAGGATGATGCTACTGAAACACCCATATCTACACTTCCATATTCAAGACGGGGTGTGGTTCCCCATGAAAAGTTTGCATCATCGACAAAAAGCCTTAATAGAACTGTGCATTAGCACATGCGTCAGGTATAACAGTTGGTGCCATGATTTCCATGGCAGTAGGATCTGCTGGTAGTCCCTGATCTACCATTTCTAGTGTCTAATCAATACATAGTACCTGGAATACAACTAAAGGATGTATCAGTTGCATGACTCTAAAAGTTCTAGAGGACACCATAGTTTATGATTAACGATAACTATAAATAAGAAGTTCATGAATGGAACAAGAGAAGGAAAACATTCAATTTTTATAAAATATGGTTAGACAGTGTGTAGAACCACTACATTATGTGTTCACTTAAGCTTTTAACATGGGAAGGTACTCCATCCAACCTGGCTGTGTATCACCCCGTACACACAACATGTTTGTCCGAGACACGGCATGTACATGATTATCCCCTATTACCAAAATTCTTCTACGCACCTAGAATTACATGACTATCTCTTGGTGTAACACTCCATGGCATGCACACTCTCAACACAGCGTGTACCATGTATGTTCCATCCACCTGTGTTATTAGTCACATATTTGGATACACTGTCGATTACTACATGACGTGTATAAGCTAGACACCATGTGTACAACCTATCTTTCAACCACCCATGTCCTTAGTCACACAACATGATACATGGTCATTCTTAACATGAATTTTAGTCTAAGTACACATTGTGTTCTACCAAACATTTATCAACCCCATGTCTCTTCTCACACAGTCAGTCACATGGTCAACACTACAAAGCATGTACATATGTTACACGACGTGTACTTGATAAAAATCCAATTATTCCAGAATAGAAGAACATATTACATGTGTTCATAGCATCACACACTGTTTTTTCTAGGTTTCCCCACAATAAGCCTCTAAAACATCTCCATAACCCTTAATAACATATTTTTTTGAAGGCCTGATAAATTCTAACCGATGATATCCCATAATCTCTACGAATCAATGTTTTTTTATCCTTTATTGCATTATAACATGACAAAATTAAATTAATTTTCAAATAGGATCCACCAAAATCTGATCCAAGAGGGCCCATAACACCTCAGGGAATGAAGTTTGGTATCTATAAAAATTAAACCTTACATATAGAAATACCATATCAAAATATTAGTTATTTCTGTCACATCATTAATCAAATCATCATGCATATCAATCCAAAAATCTATCACAACCCATGAAACCAGAAATGCATCGTAATTTTCATGAAAAGAATGCAGGACATGTGATATATATCAAGTTACTAAATGATGAATGAGACGGAATACCATCATCTCATCAGGTCTCAACATAAATAGAACCAAAATGATATAAATCGTAACACAACAAACTACTAAATCACCCAATGTTGAAATCAAATCAACTTTAACAACTAAAAAACCAAAAATATTTCAATATGTAGGGTAACTTGGATTTTCCCTATACATGAGTTAGCTACTCCCAGGCACAACATATTACCAACTACCTATTTTTTCCTATCCTAGTATATAGTCTACAAATTGTAAGGAAAATCAGAAAAGAACCTTCCTTTGATACCACATTGTAATGTCCCAGTTCTGAGTGTTACCCAATAGTGCCCCAAAAATAGTTGGCCAGATATCCTCAAGGGTATTTACTTAAATTCTAGAGGATGTCGACAAAAATAATTGTCCAAGTTGTGATATTGGGTAAACTATGCCCTCATTGGTAGAGTATACATAGTAGAAATCAAATAGTGAATGATAAGGGATGTAGTAATACCAGAAAAAGTAAACAACGGAATACATAAAGTAAATCCATGTGATCCATAATATATATAAATGATGCCTGAAATATGTATATGATAAAATATCAAAACAAATCAAAATTGTAGAATGTAATATAGAAACCAATGTACAAAAGAAACAGTAAACTCTAGCAGCATCTCAAGCCTCATCATGGTCCCATGCTCTCTATCTCTAACATAAATTAAGTACCATATGAAGAAGGGATCATTCCCTTATCTATACATGCAACCATATAATCTGTTTGGGTCCAAAAGCAAGTCTCAAATACGGTGTGAGAAGAATCCTAGTAGGAAACCACCAAAAGATCTATTCCTAACTATCATTTAGTATATATAAGGAAGTATATAGAAATTAAGAAATATTCTAGGAAGTACTCCAAAATAAATAATCCTACAATTTTCAATTACATTCATTTACATTTATTATTCAATCCATTTAATCATGTAATCTTAGTATATAGCCTAATATCTAAATACAATGAATAATAGTAACAAAACATATGTCTTCGAAGACCATATAAATAATAAATTCAAACCGAATCGATATTTTTTTGGCTTGGAAGATGCTTCACAATCATTCAATTATTTAATCACATCCCTATGGTAAATTTATCGCAGTCTAATGCCACTTTTCTAACATAACAACAATAATTTAATAATTAACCTATGGGAAGCTCTCATGGTCTATCCCCTTTGGTCTATCTTAGGAATAACCATTTACAAATGACCACCTGGACAACTCTCACAGTCAATTCACCTTGGTCAACATAGCACCTATAAAATATAAATGACCACCTATGAAACACTCATAGTCTAAACACCTTGGTGGATAACCACCTAGAATATATCTCAATTAATACCCCTTAGTCAACATATTGTTAAAACCTACAAAAATTACCCCACATAGGGAATCTGTCATAGTAAAATTCCCCTTGGTTAAACATTTACAATGCATAACACTGACATCTCATATATTTAGTAACTCCATCCTAACAAAACAAGGCATGGAAAACAAGGCATGACTTATAGTAAATGTATACCAAATGACCCTAAATATTCAAAAAATGGAAACACACCCATAGGGTCTCCCATAAACAAGGTATCATACCTTACACATAAGAATCAACCCTTTATTAATCAATCAAACAATATAAGGTAATAAAAAGGGCTAAATTACCAAGCATGCAATACCCCAAACATAGGTATACAAAACATTTATCATATACAATCCAAATACAAACATCAAAAGGAAAAAAACACCTACCTCTATGTATCAAAATTGATATCCTAGAATGTCAGCCATTGAATTGGCCTAAAATGGGATTGATCTACAAAAAAGATGAAAAATTTCCAACCTTGAATATCTCACGATAGAGGTGGAATCAGGAAGAAATGTTCTATGGTTTTTGTGAACTCACTGATGGAATTCCAACGCACCCAACAACATCTCAATCGAAGATATGAAGGATAATCAATTTGGGTTTTCAGTTCATTGGCCATTCGGTCACGCTCTTATACGAAACACTTCCAGAAGAAGGTGTTTCCAAAGATGTGACCTCACTCTGATTTATCAAATAAAAATACAAATACACATCATGTTAATTAATTTTACACATTGTGTATTATCCTCCACTAGCCCCCGGATAAAGCGGTCTGCCAGGTAACGACAAGACCATGTTCTTAGCTGTTTGCAGCCAGTACTCGGCTAATTTTTTAAAATAGGTACAAGATGTGTCCTCAGAATTTCATTGTGTGTACTCATATGTACAAAACATGTAATTAAAAAAACATATTTATTCTTTTTCTTGAAAAACCTCCTGAAATGAAGATCCATAATGGAAATGATGATCTGGGTTCATCCACTTTTGTGTTTTGAAATTGGAAAAATGGATTCAATATTTCAATTCATCATTTCCAAATATTGTAATTTGGTGCCCATTATTTTTTGACATTATGAATATTATCTTAAGTAATTATTTTTATTTACCATGGTTAAATGGTAAATCAAGAAAATGAGGCTACAAAATAATATTATAATAATGTTAAACTACCCTAAAAGGTGTCCTAATCATATTGTATGAGATGTATCAAACCATGAGAATCCTCATGCCAAAATTTTGGCTTTTCGGAGCCACTAGGGTGTGAAAATTACAATTTATAATATTTAGTTTTTAAAAAAGGGAATATACAATAAACATGTATTTTTTACTAAATAAATTATAATATAGGATTATACAACTGATCTCTATTACTATAAATAGGCATTAAGAATCTAAAAATATACCATACATCATTGTATATTATTTATTATTTTTAGACACTAATTAAATAATTTTATTTATGACCCAATGATGAAGTAGTGATTACCTTATTAATGACAGTTTCAAATAAATAGATATATAAATATCCAAATAAAAGTGAATTGTTTATTTTTACGATATATATAAATTTTATAAATGATATTTACATATTAGGAATTATTTAATTCCATTGGTTCTATGAAATAATTATTTTATAACTTTATCAAAAATCAATTACTAAATTGTTTCAAATTTGACATAATGAAGTTTTTAAAACAAATTCAATTTCATTAAATTATATAATTGTCCTAAAATTATAATATTCTCCAAATTATCTCATATAATGCTCATGTTTTTTTAATGACCTGATTGACGTTATGTTGTCATTTTTTAGTAAATATAATAACCATATATTATAATCATAGAAGAAGACATGGTGGGAGTTAATGTTTTTAACTAAGGGTTAAAGCTAAAAGATAAGTTTAATTTTGTGACATGAACTTGTATAAAACCTATTATTTGAGATTATTTAGAACCTTCCTCATTTTTAATTCTAATTATATCACTTTTTAACTCTTATAATTCTAAAATAAATATATAATAAAATAATATTTGAAGAATTTTTTAAGGTTCCCCTCTTCCCTCTTATAAAAGGCCACAACCTCTACAAATTTACACACACCTCTAAATCCCCATGGAAAATCCCAATTATACTCAGATAATCTCACATAATCCCTCAAATAATCCTAGAAGCCTTACCTTGTGAAGAAGTCAACTCAAGAAAGCCATTTTGCTCAAATGAAAAGATGATACCCGATTTAGAGATATTGTATTCTTTATAGTTCATTTCTTTTATTTCCTTCTCCAGCCCCGATGATATTATGATTATAGAATTAAATAATAACACCTAAATACTCAATATACTAGGATGTTGTTAGGAAAAAAATTTGAACTACACTTACACACAACTCTATCTAATGGATACGAACCTACGATTTCTTTGTACATCGAAGTACTGCCTCATGAAACAATGATTGTTAAATTTTATCCTATAACCAATCATGGTTTCAATAATGATGGAAATGTATTTATATATAATATATATTATATTTATATTATCTCTATTATTTTTTACTTTTTATTTACAACATACTTGTATTTTTTTGATAATGTGTAAAGATGGTAATTTCATTTGAGGAAGTGTGGACTACCACCCCCTCAAAGTGATATGACTCGTTCAAGCTATACATAGAACTTAAAAAGGATGGTTTTATTAAATATGTGATAAATTAATTAAATAAATATAACAATGGTATTATAATATGCATTTATATCATTTGATTATTATTATTTTAATATTAAAAGGAAATGAAAGTAGGGTTAATGTGTACGTACGACCTACCATCTCCATGAACGGTGCATTTTCATTTCATATCACCAAATATCAAGGATATTATAAATAAATATATATTTGATATATATGATACATAAATCATTTATAATATTCTATAGATGATTCAATATAACCACGTGTACAATTTACATCAAAATATGTTCATTTTCAACTCAAGTATCGAACATCGACAAAATGTCGGATATGAACTCAAATAATTTAGTTATTGTTATAAATGGTAGTAAGAGATGTAAAACGAATAATAAATAATTATAAGTTTTTAAATCAATTATATATTAACCTATGTTTATTATTTATGAAATTAAATAATGAACGAGACAAGTTGGAATAAAGGTATGGGACTTCATGTCAATATCTTTTCATTGATTCATTTCATGATAATATCAACCTATATTATTTTATATGGTGTATATGCAATCTCTATGAAAATTTATATGCCTATTTTATCAAAAATATGGTTATTTACTAATTAATGGATATTATGATTTAAATGTTCAAAGTGGTATGGGACACCTTGAATGTTAAATGATTTATTTATCAAATATTTGCCTTCATGATATTAATTTACATATTTATTTATATGGATATAAAATGATTTAAAAGGACATTTTATGTCCATATATAATTTCATCCAATATTTTTGAAACAATATTTTTATACAATTAATTTTTCATTCATTACAAAACGTAAAAAGGAATGTTATTTTTTAAAACATATATGGCGATAACAACTTCTTCGCCACTGTAATCATTATTTGATTTTTTTTCCCATAGTCTATATTACTTAATTTATTTTAAATGAATCCCTTATTCCATTATTTGGGTATCTTGGTATCTAAAATGGGATGTTAAACGAAAAATTAATTTTTATATGGAAATATTTTGGATATGGGAATAGATGAGTTTTTCAAAACGGTATTGTGATGAACGTGTTTTTGAAATTGTACATGAGAATAATACGAGATGCTTGAGCCCGATATAGCTTATACAAAGGAATGAGCCCCATTATAGATCAATGGTGAGCCTAACATAGCTTATACGAAGGGTTGAGCCCCATTATAACTCACGTTTGAGCCCATTAGAGCTTACAGGAAGGGATGAGACCCATTATGACTCACAAGTGAGTCTCTAATATCTTATATGAAGGGATTATCCTCATTATAGCTCACAGGTGAGCACGATATAGCTTATACGATGGATGAACCACATTAAAGATCTTATGTTTTCAACTCGACCACTTTGTTATTGAAATTGAATTGGATATGAAATGTATTTATGTATATTATCCTCTATATAACCTAAATTAGTTATAATTGATTGCTATTATTTTATTGTTTTTATTTGAAAAAAAACGTATGTGTGTTATTCATGTGAAAATGTTTTGTTTATTGCTCTCAAAAACATTAAAAGTGTTTCCATGTTTTTACTAGACTAATGAATTTCATTCTTTTTATGTCCCTTACAGATATTTGTTATACTCATCACAAGTTTTTGAAATTTTTTCCACAGGGTATAAGGATGGATATGATAAAAGAATAAGTCAAGAATATTTTTATCAAGAGAAAGAAATCAGGTTTTTTTTTAATGGATTTCTTTGATGGAAAAGCTGGATGTTTAGTATAACTATTCACATGTAATGTATTGGTATATTATGTAAAGTTTATGGCCTAATTTTCTAAAACACTAAAACTTAAAATATCTTAAATGTGACTTCTTGACATTTGTGAATATTAAATAATGATCAAGGCTAGGGTATTATATTGAATCCAATATAACCACATTGATAACACAATACAATATTTATAATTGAATAATAAAATAAATTAGTGTTATTTCTATATGTTATGAAACCTAACCCGATGAAATACTAACTCTCCCTTATTAATAGAAATATGACCCTTAATGGGACCAATTAATACTATCCTCACACATGAAATTAAATATAATTATTCATCTGGTAAGTGAATGTATTATATAATTATATGATATTTAATGTAAGTAAATTTATTAAAAATTAGTATTTAAGTTTTGGTATTTTTATAAGTCAGAAATACATAATTACAATTTTATAATTAGTAAAATTATATAAAAAAATATTTGTTTTCATAAAATGTATTCATAAATAATTTTTTTCTTTTTATTTAAGGAAAATATTATGAGTATATACCTAAATTTTATGTAGTCTTTGTGGATAAAATCATTTTTTACTCTATATTTAAGTAGGAGAGTGTGGCTCATATGAAAGATGTTATGGAATTGTTGAGAAACCACATACTTTATTCCAATCATGGGAATGCGATTTCATGATTTGGGGTGTGAAGTAATTATGAAACATGGTCTTCGAACAAGGAATATTATTTTATCTTGAAAATAAATAATCTTTTTTGGAATGCTAATAACAACATAATGTTTTTGAGATTTTGAGCTTCTTGGGTTTAACATAATATTATATCTAGTTTGTATGGGACTTCTAAAATATGGATTATTCAATGACAAAAATAACTCATAAGAAAGTAATTTAATTATGGTTAAATATGACAGATTTCATTTGATGAGATAAAATGTTTTTTACTACATCACCTATGTAGACTGTTCCAGTACCCAGGTAGGGATATATGGTGCTTTATGATGAATAGGGTTCATATTTGTGCTATGTTCTTATGATTGGAGATCACGTGGTACGTGATGGCTCACGGCAGCTTAGGATACATGAAAATAATTATCCAACCCATGACCATGAACGTATAGCTGAGATGAATGTGCTTAATATTTGTAGGAATTACCTATTTTGATATATTTTTTACTTTGTATCTAGAACACAAGATAATTAGATATATCCCCTCTCATCAAGATTTTAATCTCAGCCATATTATTTGTTTGGAATACCTTAAATCCTTTTTTCAACATCACTTATAACAAACAGAATGGGAATTCCATCACATATTATATTAGAAAAAATCTTCAAACCTAGGATGCATAATAGTCCACAGAAGAGTCAAACATGATGGATCTTTTTACAATATTTCATATTAGATTATTGGAATCAAGAGATAAGGTTTTTATTTGTAGTGTTCAGTTGAAATATTCACTTATCGAGTATATTTTTGAGGAACAACATCATGATGATGAGTTTCATAGAATTAGAGGCACTATTTGTTTTGGGGAGACTGTTACTGACTTTTCATTCTCCGTGGATGCAATTTTATGTTATCATAATTGTTTTTTGGTTTCATAATCGGTCCGGAAAGATGATATGGGGGATTTTCATTATTCCAAATTGTAAGTGCATCCCTGGACTATGAAGATGTTGTATGAAATATGTAGTTTATTCTACTATATATGTATGAGACATCACATTACTAATTTTTTCTATTGTTATTTTACCTTCAAACAGGTCATGCTCAAGTACCAGAGACCTTCATGTGTACAATAGTTAATTATTGTTCATGATTGATAGGGGGTGATATCTCTATGAATTTTTTGTTTTGTTTTCCATATAACCATATGAATAATAATTATATATCTATTTTGATTAATAGGTTGGCTATGTCATCTCATAATATATCCATTCATGATACACGAAAAGACAAGGAGTTAAAAAATATTTATGTGAAGGAGAATGGTCATTTTTTGCATATAGACATCTACTATAGTCTCTAATAGGGACCCCTAGTTTATATACCATTTTTAGTGAGGCAATAAAGATTCACTATGATGTCTGTTTAATTTGATTACAATATACCATCAATAGTTGTATGGCTATAGAAAAAGAGATATAGAATTTTTTTAGAGATACTACACACATGCATCCTTAAAATTTGTGGGACTTTGTATGACCATTTTGGGATGGTTGAGATTTCTTATAGAAATTGTTACTATTTTAAGATCATAGTGGATCCTTTTTTGACCTTATATATCTAGCCTTGGAAGTATCTATTGTATTGGATATAGATCATTGAAAATGATTTGGTTAGACAGAACATGTTTCATGAGACAAAAACAAATTTTCATTTGATTAGTCAGAGAATGTTTGAAGAACAGAGTCAGTTTTATTCTAATGTAAATATTTATTGTAGACTATTGGAGTTTTCATTGGGTGAAATTCTATTCTTTAATGTTTCACCATGTTTGGTTCATCTATAACTTGGGAGGAATGGGAATTTTGATCAATGTTTTATAGTAAATTTTTTAGTTTTTGAGTATGTGGTAAAAGTGGCTTACAGATTTTTACTTCTTCTATAATTGACATCTATACATAATATGATCCATGTATCATAGCTATAAATGTATCATTATGATCAATATCTTGTTTCGAGCTGTAGTGATCTAGATTTTGATACTAAATTATCCATGACAAAGAATATAGGTGAGATATTTTGTATTGAAACCAAGACACATAATGGGAGGATGATAAAATTGGTTCATTTGTTGTGGAAGTACAATTTTTATACTCGTGAGATTTAGGTGATGGATACACTAATGAGAGAGTAGTGTCCATATCTTTTTGACATGGAAGCTTATTAATAGGATATCTAGAAATATATGGTTTTTATGGTGAGGAATTTTGGACATGATTTTACTATTATTAGGTTCTCCTCATCCATTATTTTGATAATTATTTGATTGGGTTTATTTTATAAATTTTTCATGTGTATAATTGAATATTTGAGGAATTTTTTGGTTTATGCAGGGTTTGCGCATGATATTCCAAAACTATGTGACCGCCTGGTGTAAAACATTAAATCCCTAATTGTTGGAATTTTCTTGGTTGGAGTATATTTTATCTAAATGTTCACCCAAAAGAAGAAACTATGAAACCATTCTAGATGTGGAGAAACGTTAGGGTGCATGGTTTAACAAACCATTCATCCCTTCCCAGCTGGTAGTCTATATGAAATTGTTTTATTAAGAAAATTATTTTAAAAATTCCTAAACCCATATATGGAACCATTCATGCCCCTTACTCATTATAGTATGATTTCCTAGGTTGGGAGGGCTCCAATGAACCGGTTTTTGACCCTATAAACCCCCTCCATGGATTATTGATATTTGATGATAACCATTCAATCTCTCCTTAGTAATATTTCAACTTTGTTTCACATATCTTCCAGTCTTATTCTCTCCTGCTTATGTTGTTTCAGATATCTATTTTGGTGGAGGATCTAATCCCCATTATTTTAGATCTAAAATCTAGGGTTGATTCATGGAACATTCTTTTTGATGTTCTTTATTGGAGTTTCCCATTTTCAGTGTTGTAATCCTAGATCCCATGATCCTATTATAGCTACATTTGTTTATGAGCTCCGAATTTATTTAACTGTAAATTTATTACTGTCAAATTAAATTGATTTTAATTAAATTGTTCAAAACCAAATCTTTTTGGATTATTATTTGGAATTGTGTTGCCTTAAAAATTGGTTAAATATCCCAATCCTATGAATTGAGTTGTGATTTTAGGTTATACATAAATTGTGGAATTTAATTCTATAAAAATATATTTTGAAATTTTTCTATGAAATTTATTTCAAATTTTTATTTTGGAAAAAATGTCCTCAATTGTACAGATGAAATCCAATCAGTTTTTTTCTTGTAAGAATGATTTAATTGACAGAAAATTTTGTTTTTAAATGGAAGTTATCATATTGGAATGGGATTTGGGTTATTTGTATTTAAAAAAGTATTTATTTAAATATCACATTATATATTGTTGTTTGAGAACACTCACCCCTAGGAAGTCAGTGAGTCATTGGGAACAACACAGAAGTTTGGAATTTCTCTTATGATAGATTGACACTCTACAACTGACATAAACATATATGAAAATCTTACCCCTAATGGTATGTTGGATAGTATTATTTGTCTACTATTACAGGGATTTTTGTGATTATTTTTGTTATTATCATATGAGTGTGTGAGGATCCCATAACCTAGAACTATAATTCTTCTAAGCGGATGACCTTGTTCTTCCATTGTGGTTATTTTGATATATATTCCATTATTTGTATAATTTTTCATACATGCCTTGGGAATTTATATGATATATTTTATAGACAATAATTATTATTCCATTGTTTGAATAATTTCCTTCAATTGAAATGAAAAGCATGATTTTATAAAAAAATGATTTTGTATTTTCATGCATATTTTATTTAAAATGTGACTATTTACTTGGTCAGTTAACTTAGTAATTATAGTATGTAATCCTCAATGAGAACCTACTATGATTTTAGATCACAAGGTATATGTTCCTTCGAGTAATTTTAGATAACCTTTTTCAAGGTTTTGGAATGGGTAAAGCACCACATTGTGGGGGTTCTTGTTGTTGATCCTTAAGATGTAGAGTTCTTTATTCAATGGGGCCTTAGTTTTTTTCCCATTATTTTTATGATACATTGTGGTTGTAATTTGGTTTTATATACCTATTGGTCTTTTTGAACTATTCTCCATGTGGATATTCTTTTTGATCATATTTACCTTTATCTGTTTCTTTAGCTGTTTATATGGTAAAAAACATTCACACATTTGTCTTGTATGATGCGAGGTGTATGTTACCATACCATGGGGATCAGGAGCTCCATTTGGGGAATTTTAAGATCGGTTTGGCTATTAAGGTAATAAGACATACTGAATGTTTAATGACAACATTCCACAAATATCAAAAAATCGATAAAATAGTGGGAGTTATCCGCAAAAGTCATTATTTTGTGATGAAGACCAATCTACCAACATTTTCCCATTTGTGGAAAATAATATTCAAATAATAAATCACATATAAAAATTGAATATTATTTAGGAACTAATAATATAAATTATTAAATATTATGTATATTTAAGATAAATTAAATTTATGATGACATATGATTACAGTGAAGTGACTACTGCAAATGAATGTTAACAATTAAAAAATAAATTAAGGATCTAAAATAACTTTAACCACTTGTTAATTTTTATGTTAAAACCCCATGGATGAATATATGGCCCCAACCTTAAAACATTACATAATCTTGAATTAAATGGATATTTCACATTGAGGATCTTTTTAGATTTTGAGTTTTAGAGAATTAAGCCATAAAAATTACATTAAATCTCAAATATTACAATGTATATAGGTCAACGTAGTATCGTTTTTTCCTAAAATAATAACACATAAAAATAGTTAGGTATAGTTCCATATTTTAGATGACATTAATTTTTCTTGATCCCATCCTTGACCCTATTCATCTGTATGTCCTGTGAAAAAAATTTCAAAACATTGGATGAGCCTAAAAAGCTCCGTAACTAATACACAAATAATGAAAACTATTAGTTTTTGATAAAAAACAATTAAACCATAAATACGTTATCATATGTAATAAATTTCATGGTTATGAAGTATTCAATAATGTTCAATAAATAAAAGATCATTACATACCATTTTGTAACCAAATGATTGCCATTAAATCCAGATAATGAAGACATAACATATAAAGGTAACATGGGACATAAACATACTTAAATGGAATTACCATATGGTTGACTTCCACACATATCAATAAATAGAATAGCCATATGTCCAACTTCCATACCCAATGAATTGGAGGTTATAATTTAACAACCCGTCTGATTTTATCACGACACCAATCTTCATTTGGTTTATCACGTAACCACACGTAAAATGTCCAAGTACCATTATAAAATCATAACACATAAAATATTGAAAATATAAAAAAACTCTGGTTTCTTGCTCATTCATCCTTGACTGATGTATCTATGGTTGATAATAGTGAACATCATGTGACTTGTTCCTTCAAGCTATCTGGAATTCAACTTTATTGCTCTTTTGTTTATGCCAATGTTAGATATCAGGATCAGAGGAGATTGTGGTAAGACATTGATGTTCTTAATTCTGTCATTTCTGCTCCTTGGATCATTCTTGGAGACTTTTACTCAATTTTTCATCCTGATGAGAATATTGGTGCAATATTCAATACTATATCATCTATGGAGTTCAAGTCTTGCATTAATACAAGTCATTTGCATGAGATCAACTTGGTTGGGGCCAAATTCACTTGGTACATGATTTTTTTTAATGGAGTTGTTTCTAGAAAGATTGATAGGGATTTTGTTAATGATTCATCCCTTGATCATTGGGACTCCATTTCATGAAAGACACTTCCTAGAATTAACTCTGATCATCATCCAATTCTAGTGAATCTTACTTGTAAGGATTTCAGACCTCCTTTACCCTTTAGATTCAACAAAGCTTTGGTCAATCACCGTGATTGTGTCTCTTTAGTTGAAGATGCTTGGAATTATTCAAATTCAAGTTATGATGTTTTTTCATGCTTATCCAAATTCAAAATTCTCAAAAGATCACTAAATCTTTGGGGCAAGGAAAAATTTAACAATATTGATAAGGATATTTTGTCTCTTGAAGTTTCTCTTCAGAACATGCAGGTTCAAAATATAGTGAACAATTTCCCCAATGGGCTCAAAGAGGACGCTGAGATTGTCTCAAAAATCAACGGCCTCCTGAATATGATGGATTATCTTCAAAGAGACACTTTCAAAGCTAAATGGTTAAAAGATGGTGACAGGAATACTAAATTCTTCAATTCCGTACAACGAATTAGGAGGACTTCTAAACCTCTTTTGATTATTAAGAATGGGGATCAGATCATTGATAATGATAAGGATCTATTAGAAAAAGTGATATCTTCTTTTAAATATCTCTTTAATGTCCCTACTTCATTGAATGAGCCTATTGATGGCATCATCCCCAATCTGGTTAGCAAATAGGAAAATTCCAACCTTACTTCCATTCCATTGAGCATTGAGATCAAATCAGCTATTTTTAGTCCCAAACCGGACAGCTCTCCAGGCCCAGATGGCTTTGGTAACTTCATTTTTCATACTTATTGGGATATCATTCAACATCATGTTTTTAAACTTGTGATTCACTTCTTTAAGGGTGGTGATCTTCCTTATGGTATGAATTCTCAATTTCTTGCTCTGATTCCAAAGATTGAGATTTATTGTGAAATGAATTTGTTCAGACCTTTTGATTTAGTCAACACCATTTCCAAAATTATCTATAAGATTATGGCAATAAGGCTTATGGATGTTTCCAGTAGAAATGTTTCACCCAACCAGTTCGTCTTTATCAAGGGAAGGTCGATACAGAATCGCCCCATCACTGCCTTAGAATGTGTGAATCTGCTCAAGAAACCATCTAGGGGTGGAAACATTGCCCTTAAGCTTGATGTCAAAAGGCCTTTGACACCATGAATTGGGGTTTTGTCTGCAAAGTACTTTTGATGTTTTGATTTGATGGTGTGTTTATCACTTGGATCGGGAAGATTTTATGCTCTGCCCATATTTCAACTCTTATAAATGGATCTCTCCGTGGTTTTTTTGATTTCTCTAGGGGGGTTAGACAAGGTGACCCTCTTTCTGCAATTATCTTTGCTATTGTAGAGGATTATCTTAGCAGGATTCTCTCTATCATTTTAGGTAATGGGGAATTGAAATCAATAAATACTGGGAGAGGAATTATGGCCCCGACTCATCTTTTGTATGAAGATGATATTATCATTTTCACTTCAGGTGATAAAGGAAATATCAATAACATCAAAAGAGATCTTTTTCATTATGCCTCTGTCTCTGGTCAATACATTAGCTGGGAGAAATCATTTGTATACTTTGGAAAGAGTTTCAATGATCAGAGAAAGACTTTCATTGTCAATGATCTTAATTTCAAGGAAGGTTTCCTTCCCTTTAATTATTTGGGGGTTCCTTTGTTCTTGGGAATGCCAAAAGCCTATTATTTTTTTGTGATTGTAAGAAATGTTAAAAGTCATCTTTCTACATGGAAAGGAAAATATCATTCGATGGATGTAAGGGTATCTTTGGTTAAATGAGTTATTGTATCCAAACTTGTTTATTCCTTCATGGTTTAAAAATGGCCCATTTCTCTCATACGTTGTATCAATGGTGCTCTTAGGAATTTTATTTGGAGTGGAAATATCTTTAAAAGGAAACTTGATACTATATCCGGGGATGATTGTTGCAAACCTTATGATAATGGAGGATTGTGTATTAAAGATCTGGTTCTCTTTAATGATTCTTTGCAAGCCTCTTTCATCTAGAAATTGATGAATATCAATTTTGAGGGATTGACCATTCTTCAGAGTAAATTCTTGAATAGACTAAAGAGGGGGTATTTCAATCATCTGGAAACATCTATTTGGCCAGCCATCAAGTACATATTTACTTCAATTGATTCTCATTCTAGATGTATTGTTTGAAAGGACTCATCTTTGAATTTTTTGAAAAGAAAATGGACTGAATACCCCCTTCTTGATCTTGTAATGGATAAACGAGATATTGATCTTGCATTCACTATCAAGGACCAATTGGAGAACATTGATGGTCTTCAGAATCACATTGTTAACATTATTAGCATTCCCTATTTTTCTGAAAAGAAAGACTTTTGGGCTTTGGAACCTGCAGTTCGTGGTATTCTCTCCTCCAAGCTCTATTATGATTTTTCTCTAAAATCTAGTTTGGCCAATTAATGGATGGGGAACTTGCATAAAAAATTCATTAGACCATCTCCATGAAATTTAGTTTGGAGAATTTCTCATGGAAAAATACCTACTAATTGTTACCTTCAGCATTGTGGTATCTCTTTATGCTCCTCTTGTGTGCTTTGTCATCAACACGGGGAGGATGCAAATCATCTGTTTCATTGTAGTGTTACTAGTGCTTCAATGTGGAAGGCTCTTGAAAGCCTATTTGAAGTCTCACTTCCGCTGATGGCATCTATCACTGCTTTCAGTCAGATATGGAAATACATTCCTCTTTCTTCACAGTTATTAGACTTATTTTAGGTTTCTACCTCTGAGTTACTTCATTATATATGGTCTTCTCTAAATAATGAAATTCATGGAAAGAAACCTTTTTCAATTACTTCTTCTATTTCTAACATCCTTACTGCAACAATCATGGTTAGCCACCCTGAAAAACATTTCTGTTTCAATTCTATGCGTGATTTCTCTGTGCTTTCTCGTATTGGTGTTAAAGGTGATTGCAGGCCCTCTTATAATACTTTTGAAGTTATTTGGCAACCACCAATGTTTGGTTGGTTGAAAATTATCTCTGATGGTGCATAGAAAAGAAATACAGGGCCTTCTAGATATGGATCCATTTTCAGGGATCATATGGGATAGGTAATTGGTTGCTTTCATGGCTCCTGTGGGTTTTCTTCCTCATTGGAAGCTGAGATGATGGGTATTATTGTTGCGGTGGAGCAGGGTAAAAATCAGAGTTGGAATAATCTTTGGTTTGATAGCGACTCTACTTGTATTGGGTCTTCCATTAGGGAATTCTCTTATCACTTATCGTGGAAATTCCATAATTGTTGGATAAATTTCTTGGACTCCCTTCAGAATTTGAATCACATTATTAATCATGTCTATCGGGAGGAGAATTCTATTGCATATGGTTTGGATAAAAAAGGAATTGAAGATGTTGATTTCACATGGTATGACAATCTCCCTGATGCTTTTTTACCCATTTTTAAAAGGTATTTGAACAAAAATCCTATGTTTAGAATTCTGTAAGTTGGACTTTTTAATCTAAATTTAGGGGCCTTTCTTTTCTGGGTAAGGCCTCAGATTCTTCTAAAAAACTAATAAAAGTTCATTTTCAAACACAAGAAATAATTTCAATATATTTAAATAAACATTCCATTTCAAAAAATCATTTTGAAAACCAAAACACCCAAAACATAATACAAGGTTTATTTTCCATTTAAAAAAATAAGTCTTATAGAGGAAGCCAAATAACGATTACATCGGCGGAGAGGTCATTGTTACCAAAAAAAATTAAAACCATTCCATTTGTCATTTAGTAAAATTCTTGAGAGATAAAATATTCTCTTTGAATGAAAATAAAAGTGAAAGGAATTTATACACCATACAAAAATAAATTCCTGTATAAATCAAAATATGCCTCAATGAGTGGTGATTGAGACGAAATCCCTTAAAAAAATAATTTTGAAAATAAAATAGATAGATTATGTGTATTCACTATAAGTACACATAAATGAAGTATAAATACAAGATAGAATATAAATATTAATTTCTAACATAATCAAAGAATGACATAAACAAGAAAGAGAAGATCAACCCAAAGAATGGAAATTGGGTTAAGATGTTCCCTTACCCCGTGTCCGACTAGACTCGATCATTCTTTAATATCATGAATGATAAAATAAAGTTAATTTCTACATGATTAAGATAGTTTTTAATTTTTATTATTATTTTTTTATCAATTATTACCTAGCTATAACAATATAAAAATTAGTTAATTATTTGAGTTCATATCGGACATTTTTTCGATGTTCGGAACATCAGTTCAAAGTGAACTTCTTATAATTAAAAGTTGTTCATGTTGTAAAGTGCCCATTATCTCCAAAATTATATTCAAGATTTAGATATCATATATATCATATATTTACAGTATATATATATATATGTATTTATAATATTTCATAACATTTATATGTACGAAATGAAATTCACCATTCATGTAGACGGTAAGCCGTACGTATAGATGAACACTTCTTTCTTTTCTATTTCATATTTAATGGAATAATAACATAATAATACATAGATATATTATAATTCCTATATAATAACATATATAATTTAATTAATACCATCATTTATACATCCCACTTATGGTATGAATGATTCATGTAACTTTAAGGGGGCGGTAGTCCTCATTTACTCAAATGAAATTATCGCGTTTACCCATAATGGAAACCATAAAGATATGCTAAAAATGAAAAATACAGAAGCATAAAGAAAACATAAATGTAATATATATATCAACAAAATACAGTTCCATAATAATGGCCATCATGAGAGGCGGTTGGAGATATTTGAAAAAACATCATTTCGTGAGGTAGTAGTTCGCCGTCCATAGAAACAGAATGTTCATATCCATTAGATGGAGTTTTATGGAATTTTAGTTCTAATACTTCTCATAAAAACAACTTATTACATTGAAGATACTAGCGATGTTATAAAATAAACACAGAAAAAGATTTTAGGGGGTTGGAGAAGTAAAATAAATGAAAACAACATAAGAGAAGACGTTACCTTTATATCAGGTAACTCCCTTTGGTTTGAACCAAAAGGTTTAATTGAAGTGCCTTATCCCAATGGTAAGTCTTCTAAGAGTAAGATAGGTATGTAAGTATCTTAATTGGGCAGAGGTTGGAGGAGCCAAGGGGCTTGAGTGGAGTGATTAATGGGTGTGAAGTGGTGTCCTTTTATAAGGGGGAGAAGGGGCTCTTTAGGGACGTTTGAAAAAATTATTTTATTATAAATATAGATTCAGTTTAAAAATTTCCAAAACATATTAATCTCTAAGATAATATGACTCATATTATAAATAATATTATATAATAACTATTGGACATGTTTTGGATATTTTTTTATATTTGTAAACTTATTTATTTAAATCATTCATTAATGAGGTAAACATTGCATCATTATTGTGTCATAAATAATTTTATTTAGTTGATGTCTTGAAATTTAAAAAAAATACAATGATGTAGAAAATAGTTTTTTCTTTCCAAAGAATATTATTTTTCGAAGATATAACATATATAACCTCATGTAAAAATTGATTTACTATAAGATATATGTTTATGTCATTTTTTATTTACTTTAAATTAATTAATATAATGTTTAATTATCACTATTAAGTGGCTCCATGGGGTCCCAAAATCGTCCCAAGGATGAAAATAGTATTAAATGACTCATTGAATAAACTTACGACAATTTTTAAGGTAATTATATATTATTATAATATCTCTTTTACCTTAAATTACCCAATTTACCTTTAATGGCCGTAAATAGAAGTCCAATGTAACTATTCACAAAAAATTATTTTCATCTTATTAAACCACAATTTATACACTAATAACAACCATGTATGTCAGATTTTAGAAATTCAATTCATAAAAGCTGTCAAAAAAATTTTAAATGAAACTTTTGGTTATTTAAATACCACTAAGTGTTTTCACTATTCATAAAAAATTAATGTTTTTCAGAAAAATACCAAAAATCAAGCCAATGATATAGTTGATATTATTTATTCAAAATAAATTTTTGTTTTACCAAATTCAAAAAATAGATTTTTCATTAATTAATATAAATTTAATTCCCATTGTCAAAACAAAAAACGTGTTTTTTTGAAATAATAACTATCAAATGATTGACACATGTTTATGTCCAATTTAAAAGTGAAATTACATCCAATGACAAACATTGGATTATATGGTAAAAATATAATCTAATTACACCATAAAACCAATTAAAAAGATTATCTATCCATATAAATAAATTAGATTAAAAGGTAGTTTTGAATTAAAATTCAATATTTTTCACTATCCATTAAGAAATGAATTTTATCAAAAAAATACAAAAAATTTACCCAAAGTAAATTTCGATGTCCCAATTATAAAAAAGAATTTTATTTTGTAAAATTGAAAATGTGAAAGTGACCAAAACAAGATTTAAAGATAATTCACCATCAAAAGGTAGTAAATCAACCTTTTAAAGTAAATTGTGCTTAAAATTAGATTCATTCATATTTTAAGCCTCTAACATTTATTAGATGAATTTAAAAACATTTAACAAACTTGTATAATAATATTGTAGTTAGTTCTCTTAATTCTGGAAAATACAATTGTTAGGTGTTAACTGCCATTTAAAATAATATTATATTATTATTTTTCAGTATGACACAATGTTGTGTGCAACATAAGATTTCAAAGAAACCTGTTGTTTCATATCGGGTATGCTATCGAACATAGCATCCCCTTTAAATTAATATTAATATTTAATTCAAAAAAAATTAATAAATATTTGAATGTATTATTCCATATTTACTTGGGATGTTACATCCTTTCCCCATTTTGGAAATTGTGTCTTCATAATTTTTATTCACTTATCAAATAAGTGGGGGTATTTATCCCCTAGAAATTTTTGATTCACATGATTCCTCTTCAACAATATGGTTTTTAAAAAAACCCATTACCTAATAAATTAACTTATTCCGCAAAACATGCTCCATACGGTCAAGTATCTGGACTGGTTGTTGTTAATAACAGAGATTATCTTCCAATTGAACTACATCAGGACATAAAAACATGAGATAGATCTAGAATATACATCCTTAACATTGAAACATGAAACAAATTGTGTAACTAGGATGAACATAGAGACAAATCCACTTTTTACTCAACTAATTAAAATTTATCCATCATTTCATAAGGTCCAAAGAACCTCATACGCAACTTTACATTCTTTCAAAAATGCATCACACTTTTCCATGGATAATCGTTGAGAAATACATGATCACCTACCTCAAAAGAAAGAGTTTTCCTCCAGTTATCCGCATAAATTTTCTGCTTGCTATGAGTTGTTCTCATGCGCTTCTGAATCAGCTAAACATTTTTTTCCATCTCTTCTACCAATTCTGGTCGCATCAACTTCCTTTCACGTACTTCATCCCAAAACACTGGATTTCGACACTAATTCTAAATAATTACTCAAATGCAGCCATCTATAAACTAGAATTAAAAATATTCTTAAAGAAAATTCCACCAAAGAAACATGTTGGTCCCAAAATTCCTAGAAATCCATTGAACAAGAACTTAACATATCCTCGAAGGTCTGAATTTTTTGTTCTGACTGCCCATCTAATTATGGATGAAATGTTGTACTAAAATTTAATTCAGTACATAATGACTTATGAAGGCATTTATAAAAGTTAGAAGTAAACCTGGGATCATGATCAGAAACAATGGAGAGGGAACTCCATGCAACCAGACTATCTCTTTAGCATACAACTGATAAATTTTATCTAGAGAAAAATTATCACAAATAGGATGGAAATGATTAGATTTAGTCAATCGTTCAACAATAACCAGGATTGAATTTTTACCTCGAGATGTCTTTGGTAATCCCCCAACAAAGTCCATGGATATATTTTCCCATTTACACTATCGCACAAGTAAAGACTGAAGCATCCATTTTTGTAACATTCGATCTGCTTTAACCTACTGACAAGTCAAACACCTCATAGTAAATTCTGTAATATATCTTTTCATTCTAACCCACCAGTAATACTCTCGAAGATATATGTACTTCTTAGTAATGCTAGGATGAATAGAAAACGGAGAACTATGTGCTTCACATAATAACTCATTTTTCAACTGTGAATCCCATGGCATAAATAATCTCTTCCCAAACCACAAAAGAAATTCATTATCAACGTTAAAATCTGGAAATATACCCTTCTGAACCAACTCTACCTTTTTCAGAAACTCATTGTTTCCCTTCGGTGCTTTCTTAATTCTATTTGATAGAGATTATTTCCCTGACACTCGAAACGAAACATATGAATTTCCTTCACCAAAAAAACATTGCCAAATTTCATCAAGTAAAAAATGAAAGGATCTCATTCCAAACATAGCATGATTTATGTAGCATTACATTTTCGACTCGAAGCATCAACATCATTATTTCATTTTCCCAGATGGTAATGGATCGTGAAATCGTAATCCTTGATTAGTTACAGTAATCCCCAATGGCTCAAGTTTAATTCCTTCTGAGTGAATATATATCTCAAACTTTTGTAGTCAATATATATATTCACAATTTACACCATACAAATGATGCCTCTAAATTATAAAAAAAAACAAAATACAGCTAATTGAAATCATTTTTAGGGTAATTAGACTAATGATGTTTCAAATAATGTGAATCATAAGCAATATCCTGACGATTTTTCATAAGGAAACATCCAAGTTCTTTAAATGAAGCATCACTATAGAAAAAATCCTTATATTAGGAAGGTAATTCCAAAATTGGAGCATTCACCAATCTTTATTTCAATTCCAAAAATCATTCACCACATTCTTTTTTCCAAATGAACATTACACATTTTCTCGTAAACTTATTCATTGGACTAGATAACTATGAAACATTTTCAATAAACCTCCAAAAAAAACCTTTAACACCAAGAAAACTATAGATCTTAGTTATATTTGTGGGTCTTTGAATTTCTTCAATAACTTTTGATTTAGTTGGATCCACAGTTATGCCATTTTTTGAAACAATTTTTCCATGAAAAGAAATTTGTTGTAACCAAAACTCACACTTTCTGAATTTCTCATATATTTTCTTTTATTTTATGGTTTTCAAGGAAAACCTTAAATGAATTTCATGTTCATATTTAATTTTTGAATAAACTAAAATATCATCAATAAACACAACCACCGTTTATCACCTTAGTTAACAGAGCCATCACTGCAACAAACTATTCAATTTTGAATCTGACCATCACAGGATGCTTATTTTGAGATTCATTTCCCAATGTATTCCTTCATATAACAACTACCCTATTTCCTTAATGGAAAACCATTATCAACACAGAAATTTCTTAGGAGAAGAAGCATGGTAATCTATTAATTCTACATCATTTCAATTAGACCATAAATTAATTAATAGAAAATAATTTAACAATATGTCAACTACTAAAGTTATCTAAACCGACCTCTAATGCCTACTATAACGCCCTGACCTTAAAACCTTAAATAATATTTAATTAAATGGATAATTGACATTGATAATCTTTTCATGATTAGAGTTTTATAGAATTATACCATAAAAATTACATTAGATATAAGGCCCTAACATTAAATATTCCTTAATCTTGAGTTATTTCAAGAATACACATTGAGGATCTTTTCAGGTTTATAATATTAGAGAATTAAATCATAAATCATGCATTACATTCCAAATTTCAACACGATGGTTACATAAAAGATAGTAATAATTTTTTCCATCAAAGGAAACATATTTAAAACAAAACATGGATTCTTTCTTGACACTTCCTCAACACTATCATCACATTATGTACTTTTCCCTTCAACTGTGAAAAAAATTCAAAAACATGGGATGGACATAAAAAGCTTAGTAAGGGATATAAAAGTACGGAATGAAAACATTAGTCCATGTATACATAAGAATTAATGAAATCATACTTTAAACATAAGATATAAGCACATTATCATACCTCATGAAATCGTACAATTTATGAATAACTCATAGAAAACATAAGACATAAAGGTAACATGAGGCATTCATAACATTATTAAGTAGGGAGTGACCCTCATGGTTATGTTTGGAATACCCATCACAGTATATTCCCTAAATCTCTTTGGAGAAACCATAGCGTTTAACTCCTTCGCATTACCCAATGCATTGGAGAGCTATCATGAGCTCACCCGCCCTTAGTTTATCACGGAACAACCCATATTCATAAATAATGACCAATAACCATAACATAATCGTATCACATAAAACATGAATAAAGGAAACAAAACATTTCCACATCTCAATCATAATATATCAAAAACAAATTGATATAATCAAAACATTATCAAAACCATTTTCAATAAATGAAAATTAATACATGGTATTTATTTTGTAACACCCCGAGATTTTATGAAAAATATTCTTTTAATTTCATTGATGACTTGTGTTTTAAGATACAACATGATTACCTTGCACTATACGCAACATCGTACGAGCTTGCAGTATACACAACATTATTCTTGGATCATGTTACACACAATTTTGATAGTAGTTATTCTACGAAACATTGAGTGTATATATTTATATATATATATTCAATGTATAAATGAAATATGGTTGGATTATCTTATAAAAAACAATGGAGGAGTCTTACACAACACGTAACCCTCACTTGGCTTTCATTACACGCAATCGCGACCTTCCTCGATAGCGTGTGTTGTACGCAATACCAGGTTTCAATAAACAACGATATATGGTTATAATATTATTATGGACTAGCCGTTATGAATAGTATAAACTACATTATAAATATTATAACATTATTATTCATCTTACACATTTTCTAGAACATGGTATGAGAACAAAATCAATTTTTCGAGTAAAACAAGTATTTTTCAAAAAATGTAGTTTTGCCGCCTTTTGATGGTGCACCCTCATTAAATATTGTTTTTGACATGTCTATAAGTTCAATTTGGAAAAATAAAATTCTTCTTTGGAATCAGGATATAATAATTTACTTTGGATAAATTTTTCATATTCTTCTGATAACTTTCATATTTTAATGAATAGTAAAAACACGCTATATTTTAATTAAAAACATCTTTTTTCATCACAATAATTTATATGGTTAGATTATATTTTTAATTTTGTTTAAATTTTAATTAGAATATATTTTTACAATTTAATCCAATTTTGGTCTTTGGAATTAATTTCACTTTGAAATTGGATATAAACAAGTATCAATCTTTTGATAGTTATTGTTTCTTAAAAAACACGCTATTTGTTTTGATAATAGGAATTAATTTTAAAATTAATTAATGCAACATCTATGTTTTGAATTTGGAAAAATAGACATCAATTTTGAATTCGGAATATCAAATAATTCTTGGGCTGAATTTTTGGTATTTTTCTGAAAAACTATAATTTTCGATGAATAGTGAAACCACTTAGTGGTAGTTAAAAAAACCGACTTTTTCATTTAAATGAAATTTTACCACTTCTGTGAATTGAATTTCGAAAATCCGAGAGACACGGTTAATATCAAGGACTAACATGTGGTTCAATGAGATGAAAATAATTTTTTTTTGAATAGTATCTTTTTTACTTTCTTTACCACGGTTAAAAGTAAATAGGATAATTAAGGGTAAAATTGATACTATTATTACCCTAACACAAGATTTAATTATATTAGATAAGCGTAATTCGACCAAAAAAACCTTAGGAATAAAATATGTCCATTTAGGTCCACATGGAATAGATTAGGACATTTATTATTAATTTATTTAAAGAAGGGTTAAAATAGTTAAAATCAATGTTTAATAAATAAATCGTTTTTAATATAGGGTTATAAATAAGATAAATTCGACTATAAATATTCATTATAAATCTAAAATTATTTCCTACATAATGGTTTTTTTATTTATAATTTTTAGACGTTATATAATTTAATTTATTTATGACACAATGATGATGCAGTAATTATCTTATTAATTAAATATTGACATAATTGATGTTATAAATACCCAAATAAATGTAATTTGTGAATTTTTATGAATTAAACTAATTTTCTAGGTTAATATGAAATTTTAGTATTTATTAGTTAACTTTTTTCCAACTAATCATTCTGTTATGATTTTTACAAAAATCAATTACCAAATAGTGTCAAAATTGACATATAATAGTTTTAAAAACAAATATTATATTATTAATTGTTATTTTATTCCTAAAAATGTAAGGTTAGGCCAAATGACTTATATATGGTTATATATATTAATAATAAACAACTTGGGGTTTGTTTGTCTTGTTATAGTAAGTTTATTAACCTTATAGTGTAAGAAAACAAGAAGACACAGTAAAATAAAAATTATTTAACTTAAAGTTAAATCTAAATGATATGGTTAAAATAGAAACCTAAACCTGTCTAAATCCTACTGGATGAGAGGATTTCGACCCATCCCCACCTTAGATTCTAAATAACTCAATTTGGAGCTATTAAAAACCGAATATGACATTATAATAAAATAATAATTTTAGTTACTCCAAAGGTGCCCCTCTCCTCCCTTATAAAAGGGCACCTCCTCCCTCTCTTCCTCACACCACATTGAGCCTTCAAGCTTGGCCAAACCATGCCAATTTATCTTATAAACTTTACTATAAACATACTATTGGTTCTTTTCTTCTTCAAAGACCAATCTTAGTGCCCTAA
Organism: Viscum album; assembly: GCA_963277665.1. NCBI lineage: Eukaryota > Viridiplantae > Streptophyta > Magnoliopsida > Santalales > Viscaceae > Viscum > Viscum album. The sequence goes on from OY728155.1 coordinate 1,404,359,434, forward strand.
GAGGAGGTTTCAAAAAGGCGTGTCGAAAGAACATGTAATATCTGTTACTGATTCTTTCAACTTTATTTCTTCTTCTACTACTTCTTCTTCTTTAGTTGTTTCATTATATTGTAATAACATCAGTATCAATAATATATTGATATGATATTATAAATATGAAACAACCCCAGTTCACCTTCTATCCATCCTAAGGAAAATGAAATCACTGCGCGTGTGTACCTACGGAATACTGTCTCCATGCCGTGGTGTAATCTGTTTTTCCACCACCACCTTACTTGGATGGGTATAATGCTGTAAAGAATAAATACATATGATTATTATAAAATCATACTTATTATATGATATTATATCATTCACTCCAATTCTATTCAATAAATATGGGAACGATATTATCACTCGTGCGTACGTACGGATTACCGTCTCCACGACGCGATGAGATTCATTTTCCATGTTAACAATTCAAGAATGATTATAAATTAGATATAATAAGTAATCATGAAATATATGACATAATAATTCTACTTAATTTATGTATATATATATATGTATGTCATGTACTTAATTCTATTAAATTCAATAAGGAAATGAAAACAGCGTTCTTGCGTACGTACGACCTACCGTATCTATGAACAGTGTATTTATTTCTATTTATCGATCTATTATATATATGTATATTCTGAATATATATTATATATAAATCATGTTTTATATTCTTGAATTATTCAATCATGATCTATGTAATCATATGAATAATTACAAGTCAAAACACGGATGACAAATGAAACGATTTTACCCAAAACGCTCTTTAACATGGAATTGACAAAAGAACGGGTAACATAAAGTCATAAGTGAACCATATATGATATCATAACAATGAATATGATTCTTCAATAAGTCAATGACATTATTTAAATCATTATAAAGGAGGTTAAGATACATACGAAGCATATTAGACATAAGGTAAGGGATAACTATTCCAATCTTGTTCTTATCTGAGATTGTTTATTCGTAAGTATTTATTGGGATTGTTGTTATCATCCATGAACATGTTTCCTAAAAATGTTTTCATTTATGTTTAAAGTCATTTTTACAAATTTTGACTTTTACCCAATGGTATGGAAGTAATATTTCTTTTATTTACCCTACAAGGTACTTTTTGACATTTTCGACAAAAGTACGAGAAGAATGTTTTTTTAACGTATACGGCATGAAAGGATTTTTACGGTTTTATAAAGCCTTATTTTCATGAAGCTTCCTCTAAAATATTTCATGACTATTTTCAACAAAATCCTTTTATTTTAAAATTGCATGACGTTTTGTGAAAAGAAATTGATTTTGAAGAAGAAAGGATATTTTCCTCAAGAATTAATTTCAAGTGTTTTATCAAAATCATTTTACATCTAATATGACATTATTTCATATGTGTATGTTTCAATTATAATGTCTCTATGATATACATGGTTTCAATTTTTTTATGATGAAATATCCATTTCGTTTATATGGATTATGTGATGATGGGATGATGTTTATGAAACCCATTTTATTCTTTGAGTTATTATGAATAATGTATGTTTATTTTGTGGCACAAGTAAGAATGATTTAATTATAAGTTGGGTGGGACCTATATCTCCCTCAAATGCATTCGGTAAAGATTTATATCTCATGAGATAGACATGGCTGGAATGGTAAGTAAATCTGGTTCAGTGTTACAGGACTGAAACGAGGAGTGAACTCGATTCAGAAAGGGACTTTTTCCACTAAGATGGTCTTGGCAGCAATTCTTTGGCTACTATGGAAATCATAACATGTGATGAATAGTTGAAACAATTACATGTTTTGTTCCCATTATATTTTATCAAGATTTATGTTCCATTATGACATACGCCTTACGTACTTCCACGATTTATGTCTTTTCTCATGATTTTGTTGTTTAAATTTCGTGTTCAAGTTTTTACTTTCACATGTTTATGGATTGTTTTATGTTCACTATGTTTTCCCTTACTGATAATTTGAGCTCACCCTTTTTATGTTTTCTTTTTCCTAGGATATAATGAAATGTTTTAGGTATGAAAACAAAAGGGGAAGATATTTATGGGAGAAGTTGAAGATCCTTCACTACAATTAGTAGATTACGTTCCAAGTTTCCAAAGACACTAAACTATTACGGTCCTTTGGTGTCTGTTTTTGTTATGTATTAAGTATTCTGCAAAATTAATGTAATGTCCATGTACGTCAATCTTCGGGTCTCTACATTTGGTATCAGAGGGAAGGTTTAGTCAACCTTTGGAAACTAGGATGTGAAAATGTTAATGAGATCCCTGGAGATATTTCCAAGGTATGTCTAGGGATTTCCCTAAGGATAAGTATATGTATAGGATATAGTCCTAGAACTACGGTAAAGATCATAGAATTTAACCTAAGATGTTAGATATTGAATGTAATCCCCCTTTACTATGGTTTTTTTCCCTAGCATGATTTTTTCCTCTCACATTATTCTTTTTGGGTTTTATAAAATTGCTAGGAACGAGAATATTCACGATAATGGAGGATATGATGGAAAATGGAATGATATTCTTCATGATCAACCGAATGAGATTGGATCTGGAGGTCCACATATCTTTATTATGCCTAATCATCAATCTCATAATATGATCAATAATCTCAACTTTGGTAAGTTTCCTGACTCGGCTAATTAGAGAAAGATGGAGTTTCTTGATGATTATAGAGCAAAGAAAGTTCAATTTCCTCTATGTAAATCATGTTGGAAGAGGCATCACGGAAAATGTTTCAAAGGAACTGGAAGATTCTTTGGGTGTGGAAAAGAAGGACACAAAGCCAGTAAGTGCAAAGGAAAAGGTTCAGTTAACACCATGGATGAGGACAATGGTATTGCTACGACATCAACAATGGTTAAATGTTTTAAATGTGGAATGTACGAGCATTATGCAAACCAATTCCCTAAGGGAATGTCTCATGAAGGGAATTAGTATGGTCGTATGGGTAGTATTTATGTTGATGATGATGAAGAGTCTACAAATGATATGTGAGATGAAAGAATTGTTGATGGTCGGTGAATGGTTTAAGAAAGTAGTGGAATGATTACATGTTTATCAAGTGTAATGTTGTATAAGTAATCTCATGGTACTATGGAATAAAGAGACATCTAAGGATTGTTACACTGTTGTCTTTCCTTATGTTTTGAAAGTATATGATGAATGGTACCAGTGACCATGAATGGTTATTCAGATATTTTTGGAAAGTAGATGATATGCGCATAATGAAGGGATAAGAAGATAATGAGATGTTTGATTGAATTCATGAGCTCATGACTGATCAAAGGACTAGTGATATTATGGTCTGATTATATAGATTTTTTGGGATTTTGGTATGTGTAAAGAGTTACCTTCTGATAGTATTCATGTTTTCACTAATGTTCTATGGTAATTTATGTTTCAAGAGAATATATGACTAAGGTATTCATGTGTTTGGAATGCAACCAACAAAATATATCTAATGTGGGATAAATGCTTGTATTCACATTCTCAGTAGATAAAATTTATAGTAATTGTTTTCTTTATACTATGATCTTGGACCGAAGTATTTTAGATAAGCATAAAGATTGGATTGGATTATGTTGGACATAAGTTAGTATTGTTTAAGGATATAACTTTTTCTATATTATTGAAGGGATGTTATAGTGATGTAGTTTTAGAAAAAGGACAAACTGCAGGATGGGAGACAACCCATCGCGTCGGAAAAGGCTGCGGGAATCAACCCACAACAGAAGTGCGACTGGCCTTTATCACCTACCACCAGCCAACAGGAAGTCCCTGGTTAGTAGAAACTGGTTCTATTTTATGAAGCGGTATGATATATGATGTATAAGTTCATTTTTTGGAATCGTATATGATTAACCTCACAATAGATGGACTCATCTATATTGGATAACTTTTTCTAAACATTTGTTTCAAACAGATGGAATGACCCATCATTCTATCACATGATATGTTAACAGTTAACGAATAACATATTCAACTTCATTTCTTTAAGAGATGAATTGGAAATTTTTCAAAGCATGAAAATCAGTGAGATTGTACCAAGAAAAGAAATAATTTCTTCTAATTCAAAATTTTCAACTATAGGGAAATGATATTGAAAACCAAAAATGTTTTACTAGTGCTCTTATATCTGATGAATCAGATGGTACCTTAGATCATTACAAATTTATGGCTTTGTGATTGATGGATTTTTCATAGCCATGTTCTCTACCACTCTCCATCAGAACTTGATGGTTAGATTTTTCTTCCATATCCATATTTCCACCTATGTTCTCTTGTATGGAAACCCAGTGATGAGTTACTTTGGGTAATCATTAAATTTCATACTTTAGTTTTTAAAATTATGTTTTAGTATTCTTTTTTACGATGTGGGTTCCTATAAATAGTAAACGATTTATAACCCTGGAAAATTCGAAGGAGAAATTCATTTTAAGGGGGGTATGATGTAACACCCTAAGATTTTATGAAAAATATTCTTTTAATTTAATTGATGTCTTGTTTTGTAAGATACAACAAGATTACCTTGCGCTATACGCAACACCGTATGAGCTTGCAGTATACACAACACTATTCTTGGATCATGTTACACCAAATTTTGATAGTAGTTATTCTAAGAAACATTGAGTGTTTATATATATATATTCAATGTATAAATAAAATATGGTTGGATTCTGTTATAGAAAACAACGGAGGAGTCTTGCACAACACGCAAACCTTACTTGGCTTGCCTTACACGCAATCACGACCTTCCTTGATAGCGTGTGTTGTACACAATACCAGGTTTCACTAAACAATGATATATGGTTATAATATTATTATAGACTAGCCATTATGAATAGTATCAACTAAATTTTAAATTTTATAACATTATTATTAATCTTACACATTTTCTAGAACATGGTATGAGAACAAAATCAATTTTTCGAGTAAAACAAGTATTTTTAAGAAAATGTAGTTTTGCCACCTTTTTATGGCGCACCCACTTTAAATCCTGTTTTTGACAGGTCTATAAGTTCAATTTAACAAAATAAAATTCTTCTTTGGAATCAGGATATAAAAATTTACTTTGGATAAATTTTTCATATTATTCTGATAACTTTCATATTTTAATGAATACTAAAAACACGCTATATTTTAATTAAAAACAAATTTTTTCATCAAAATAATTTATAAGGTTAGATTATATATTTAATTGGGTTTAAAGTGTAATTATAATATATTTTTACCATTTAATCCAATGTTGGTCATTGGAATTAATTTCACTTTGAAATTGGATATAAACAAGTATCAATCTTTTGATAGATATTGTTTCATAAAAAACACGCAATTTGTTTTGATAATGGGAATTAATTTTAAAATTAATTAATGCCACTTATATGTTTTGAATTTGGAAAAATAGAAATCAATTTTGAATTTTGAATATCAAATAATACTGAGGCTGAATGTTTGGTATTTTTCTGAAAAACTGCAATTTTTGATGAATGGTGAAACCACTTAGTGGTAGTTAAAAAACTGAATTTTTCATTTAAATGAAATTTTACCACTTCTGTGAATTGAATTTAGAAAATCTGAGAGACATGGTTAATATCAAGGACTAAAATGTGGTTCAATGAGATGAAAATGGTTTTTGTTGAATAGTAACTTTTTACTTTTTTTACCACGGGTAAAAGTAAATAGGATAATTAAGGGTAAAAATGATATTATTATTACCCTAACACATGTACTAATTCTATTGGATAAGTGTAATTCGACCAAAAACAACCTTAGAAATAAAATATGACCATTTAGGTCCACTTGTATTAGATTAGGACATTTATTCTTAACTTATTTAAAGAAGGGTTGAAATAGTTAAAATCAATGTTTAATAAATAAATCATTTTTAATTTATGGTTATAAATAAGATAAATTTGACTATAAATATTCATTTTAAAGATTAAATTATTTCCTACATAATGGTGTTTTATTTATAATTTTTATACATTAAATAATTTAATTTATTTATGACACAATGATGATGTAGTAATTATCTTATTACTGAAATATTGACATCATTGATGTTATAAATACCCAAATAAATTTAATTTGAGACATTTTATGAATTAAAATAATTTTATAGGTTAATATGACAGGTTATTATTGATTTAGTTACCTTTTTTATAACTAATAATTCTGTTATTATTTTCACAAAAATCAATTACCAAATAATGTCAAAATTGACATAAAATAGTTTTCAAAACATATATTATATTATTAATTGTTATTTTACTTCTAAAAATCTAAGGATCGGCCAAATGACTTAGATAAGGTTATATATATTAATAATAAACAACTTGGGGTTCTTTTTTCTTGTTATTGTATGTTTATTAACTTTATAGTGTAAGAAAACAAGAAGACATGGTAAAAGAAACAATATTTAACTTAAAGTTGAATCTAAATGATAAAGTTAAAATAGAAAACTAAACTTGTCTAAATTCTATTGGATGAGAGTATTTCGACCCATACCCACCTTAGCTTCTAAATAACTCAATTTGGAGCTATTAAAAACCGAATATGACTTTATAATAAAATAATATTTTTAGTTTTTCCAAAGGTGCCCCTCTCCTCCCTTATAAAAGGGAACCTCCTCCCTCTCTTCCTCACACCACTTTGAGCCTTCAATATTGGCCAAACCCTGACAATTTATCTTATCCACTTCCCTAAAAACATCCTATAGGTTCTGGTCTTCTTTAAAGACCAATTGAAGTGCCCTAAGAGGAGGTTTCAAAAAGGCGTGTCGAAAGAAGAGGTAATATCCTTTACCGATTCTTTCAACCTTATTTCTTCTTCTTCTTCTTCTTCTTTAGTTGTTTAATTATATTTTAATAACATAAGTATCACTAATATACTGATATTTTATTATAAAAATGAAACAACCCCATTTCACCTTCTATCCATACTAAGGAAAATGAAATCACCGTGCGTGTGTACGTACGGAATACCGTCTCCACGCAGTGGTGTAGTTTGTTTTTCCACCACCACCTTACTTGGATTGTTATAATGGTGTAAAGAATAAATACATATGATTATTATAACATCATATGGACTCTAAGATATTAGATCATTCACTCTAATTCGATTCAATAAATTTTAGAACGATATCATCGCTCGTGTGTACGTACGGATTACAGTCTCCACGACGTGATGAGATTCATTTTCCATGTTAACAATTCAAGAATGATTATAATGTATATATAATAAGTAATCATTAAATATATTCCATAATAATTCTACTGAATTTATTTATGTATATATGTATGTCATATACTTAATTCCATTAAATTCAATAAGGAAATGGAAACAGCGTTCATGCATACGTACGCCCTACCGTCTCCATGAACGGTCTATTTCTTTCAATTTATCGATCTATTATATATATGTATATTCTGAATATATATTATATATAAATAAATTTTTATATTCTGAAATTATGTAATCATGATCTATGTAATCATATGAATAATTACAAGTCAAAACACAGAAGAGAAATGAAACGATTTTACCCAAAACGCTCTTTAACATGGAATTTACAAAAGAACGGGTAATATAAAGTCATAAGTGAACTGTATATGATATAATAACAATTAATATGATTCTGTAATAAGTCAATGAAATTATTTAAATCATTATATAGGAGGTTCGGATACATACGAAGCATATCAGACATAAGTTAAGGGTTAACTATTCCAATCTCGTTCTTATCTGAGATTGTTTATTCGTAAGTATTTTCTGGTGTTATTGTTATCATCAATGTCCATGTTTCCTAAAAATGGTTTCATGTATGTTTAATGTCCTTTTTACCCATTTTCACTTTTACCCAATGGTATGGAAGGAATATTTATTTTATTTACCCTACAAGGCACTATTTGAATTTTTCGACAAAAGTACGAGAAGAATGTTTTTTAACGTATACGACATGAAAAGATTTTTACGGTTTTATAAAGCCTTATTTTAATTAAGCTTCCTCCAAAAGATTTCATGACTATTTTCAACAAAATCCTTTTACTTTAAAATTTCAGGACGTTTTGTGAAAAGAAATTGATTTTAAAGAAGAAAGGATATTTTCCTCAAGAATTCATTACAACTGTTTTATCAAAATCATTTTACATCTAAGATGAAATTATATCATATGTGTATGTTTCAAGTATAATGTATCTATTATTTACATGGTTTCAATTTTCTTATGATGAAATATCCATTTCTTTTATATGGATTATGTGATTATGGGATGATGTTTATGAAACCCATTTTATTCATTAAGTTACTATGAATGACGTATGTTTATTTTGTGGCACAAGTAAGAATGATTTCATTATGAGATGGGTGGGACCTATATATCCCTCCAATGCATTGTGTAAAGATTTATATCTCATGAGATAGACACAGCTGGAATGTTAAGTTAATCCGGTTCAGTGTTACAGGACTGAAACGAGGAGTGAACTCGATTCAGAAAGGGACTTTGTCCACTAAGATGGTCTTGGAAGCAATGCTTTGGCTACTATGTAAATCATAACATGTGATGAATGGGTTCCATAATTACATGTTTTATTCCCATTATATTTTATCATGATTGATGTTCCATTATGATATATGCCTTACGTACTTCCACGATTTATGACATTGCTCAAGATTTTGATGTTTAAATTTCATGTTCAAGTTTTTACTTTCAAATGTTTATGGATTGTTTTGTGCTCACAATGTTTGCCCTTATTGAGAATTTGAGCTCCCCATTTTTATGTTTTCTTTTTACCAGGATATAAAGAAAGGTTTTAGGTATGAAAACATTAGGGGAATATATTTATGGGAGAAGTTTAAGATCCTTCACTACAATTAGTAGATTGCGATCCAAGTTTCCAAAGACACTAAACTATTACGGTCCTTTGGTGTCTGTTTTTGTTATGTACTAATTATTCCGCAAAAGTAATGTAATGTCCATTTACGTCAAGCTTTGGGTCTCTACATATTTTTCATTTAAAAAAAGTTATGTCTTGTAGAGGAAGCCGAAACTCAAATAATTGTCACGACGGTGGAGAAGTCATTGTCGCCGCATATGTAAGACAAAAACATTCCATTTTTCAATTAGTAAAACTCTTCATACAAAAAGATACCATTTTAATAAAATTAATAGTAAAGGGGGTTTATAAACTGTATAAAATAATGTTGTGTATAAAACAAAATATGCCTCAATGAAATGAGATTGAGACGACGTTCCTTACCTCATGTCCAACTTGACTGGATCATTCTTTAATTTCCTAAATAATAAAATAGAGTTAATTTCTACTTGATTAAGAACATTTTCGAAGTTCATTATTCCTTATATATCACTTATTACCATGTCATGGAGATTATGTAATTATTTAAGTTAATAACAGTCGTTTTGTCGATCTTTGGTGCTTGAACAAAAATAAACATCTTATAATTACATGTTTCTCATGTGGTAAAATATCCATTATATCCAGAATTATATTCATGATTTAGATCTCATATATATCATATATATCCAGTATATACATGAATTTATAATATTACATAACATTTAGAGGTAAGAAATGAAATGCACCGTTCATGGAGACGGTAAGCTGTATGTACGCATGAACGCTACTTTCATTTCTATTTCATATTTAATGGAGTGAAATCATAATGATATAAAGGTATTTAATAATTCCATTATAATATCATATATATAACATCATAAAATCCATCCATTATATGTCCCACATGTGGCATTAATGAATCAAATCACTTTGAGGGTGCAGTAGTCCGCACTTCCTAAAATGAAGATATAGCATTTACCCATAATGGAAACCATTAATTATGCCATAAATGAAAAATACAGAATCATAAGGAAAACATAGACATAATATATATCGTATATAACTAGAGTTACATATTAATGGCCACCATTAAAGGTGTTAAAAGAATATTGAACAATAATCGATTCGTGAGGTGGAAATTCACCATCTACAGAAACGGTATGTTCTTTGACCATTAGATGGAGGTGTTTGTAAGTTTAAATCAAATACATCTCATAAAAACATCTTAGTATATTGAAGATTCTGGTGTTGTTAAAAAAGAGAGTAATAAAAATAGTTTAGGGAGTTGGAGAAGCAAAATAAAACAAAAGAACACAAGTGAAGACATTACCTTTAAATCGGGTAACTCCTCTTGGTTTGAACCAGAAGGGTTTCTTGAAGAGCTTTATGTATAAGGTAAGACTTCTATGATGAAGAGAGAGATGTGGAGAGATGAAATGAGCAGAGTTTGGCAGATACATTGGCTTGAGATATGTGGGTAAGGTGGTAGAGGTGGGGGCCTTTTATAAAAGGGAGAAGGGGCACTCTTGGAAAGTCAAAAAATGTTACTTTATTATATAATGAGTTTAAGATTTTTAAAGGTTCCTCAATATATATTTCGAGGATAAGGTGATAAGTGTTCTAAATAAACCCATCTAATAGGTTTTTGACAAGTTTATGTATTATATTTTACATTATCTTTTCAATTTATTTAAATCGTTTATTAATGATGTAATCACAGCATCATCATGGTGTCACAAAAAAATTAATTTATTTTATGTCTAAAAATTATAATAAAAATACCTTGATTTAGGAAATATTTTTATATTTCCAATGAATATTTATATACTAAGTTATCATTTACATAGACAAAACTAAAATTGTTTTACTTGGGTGATACATACTTTTGTGATATTCTCTTTTCTTTAAAAATAAAATTATAAAGTGTCACTATCACCCAAAAGTGATTCTATGGGGTCCCAAAGATTGGGACAAGGAATCCCATGGTCGGCCATGACACAACCAGTAGCATTAGGACACATGTTGGGTCATTTTTTATTTGTATGATATTATTTTATTACCATTAACTACCAAATTACCAATTAATCACAATAATTAAGGATAAGTACCGTCGTTATTATTCATAAGGTCAAAAAACAAGAGTATTAATTAAATAATTTGTACTTTATGATTACAAATATGGAATCCATTTTACCATATTCCCAACAGATAAATTGTAGTAATTAATTTGAATATAATTCCCATTGTCAAAACAAAGACCGGGTTTTTTAGAAACAATATCTATTAAAAGTTTGACAATTGTTTATGTCCAATTTCAAAGTGAAATTAATTCCAATGACCACCATTGGATTAAATGGTAAAAATATATTATATTTACATTTTAAAACCAATTGAAAATACAATATAACCATATAAATAAATTAGATGAAAAATCAGTTATGATGTAAAATTCAGTATTTTTCACTATTCATTAAAAAATGAACATTTTCAGAAAAATAGCAAAAAAATATCCAAATTAAATTTCAATATCCCAATACTAAAGAATAATTTTTTTTTGAAAAATTGTGCTTATTAAATTTCCAATAGATTGATTTTAAAATGGTTCGCCATCAAAAGGCTGTAAAACAATCTTTTAAAAATATTAGAGAATTACATGCGTAAGATTAGATTTATTCTCATTTTAAGACACTAAAACACTATCTGATTCATATATAGATATAGATATGAAAATCCATAATTCATTACTTACGTGGAATGTTACATCCTTCCCCCTTTAGAAAATTGTGTCCATGCAATTTATTTATTTATCGAATAAGTGGGGGTATTTATCCCACATTTCATTTTCAAAATCCCATGTTGCCTCTTCAATCATGTGGTTTTTGCACTAAACCTTTACTTGATTAATCACATTATTCCGCAATACTTGCTCCCTATGGTCAAGAATCTGGACCGGTTGTTCCTCATAAGATAGGTTCTCTTCCAGCTGAACTACCACTAGACTCAAAAGATGAGATGGCTCTGGCATGTACTTCCTTAACATTGAGACATGAAAAACATTGTGTACCTGAGATAAACTCAGGGGTAAATCCACTTAGTATGCAACTGATCCAACTCTCTCTAGAATTTCATATGGTCCAATGATCCTTGGACTCAGCTTTCCTTTTTTAACAAATCGCATCACACTTTTCCATGGTGAAACATTGAGGAAGACATGATAACCTACCTCAAAAGATTGATTTGTCCTCCTGTTGTCCACAAAACTTTTCTGCCGGCTCTGAGTTGTTATCATGTTCTTCTGAATTAGATGAAATTTTTCTACCAACTCTTCTTCCAATTCTGGTCTCATCAACTTCCTTTCACCCACTTCATCCCAAAATGCTAGAGTTTGACACCACTTCCCATATAATGCCTCAAATGGTGCCATCTATATAATGGAATGAAAAATGTTATTATAAGAAAACTCAATAGCCAACGACTTCTAAAGGCCTTTCCAAAAGTTAGAAGTATACCTAGGATCACAATCAGATACAATGAAGAGGGGAACTCCATGTAACCTGGCTATCTCTTTACGATACAAACAAGAAAGTTGGTCTAGGGAAAAATTATCTCGTATATCAAGGAAATGAGAATATTTAGTCAAGAGATCAACAATAACCCAGATTGAATTATTACCCCGAGTAGTCTTCAGCAACCCCACAACGAAGTCCATAGATATATTCTCGCATTTCCACTCTGGAACTGGTAAAGGATGAAGCATCCCTTTCAGTAACTGCCACTCTACTTTATCCTATTGACTAGTCAAACACTTCATAGTAAAATCAGCAATATCCCTTTTCATTCCATCGAACCAGTAAAACTCTGGACGATCTCTATACATCTTAGTACTGCATGGATGAACTAAAAACAGAGAACTATGAGCTTCACATAACAACTCTCTCTTCAATTGTATATCACAGGGCACACAAAATCTCTTCCCAAATCTCAAAACACAGTCATTATCAATGTTGAATTCAATCAACTTACCATTCTGAACCATCTATACCTTTTTCTGCAACTCACTGTCTTACTTTTGAGCCTGCTTAATTCTATCTGATAGAGAAGATTTAACTGATACCTAAAACAAAACAGAAGTACATCATGCACCAACAACATCTATTCCAAATTTCATCAAATCCTTAACCAAAGGATTACGTTCCAAACGTAACATGGTTAAAAGATCATTACTTTTTTGACACAAAGCATCTGACACTTTATTTTCTTTTCATGCATTGTAATGAATTGTACAATCATAATCCTTGATTAATTATATCCATCTCCTCTATCTCATGTTCAAATATTTTTGAGTTAATATATACTTTAAACTTTTGTGATCAGTATATATTTCATACTTTAGACCATACAAATGATGCCTCCAAAATTTTAAAGCGAAAACAACAACAGCTAATACCAAATCTTGTGTAGGGTAATTTACCTCATGACTTTTCAAATTTCGTGAAGCATAAGCAATTATCTGATCATTATGCATTAGGACGCAACCAAGTCCTTTCAATGAAGCATCATTGTAGATAACAAACTCACCATTCCTACAAGGTAGTGCGAAAACTGGAGCATTCACCAATCTTCTTTTCAATTCCTGAAATCAATCCTCACATTATTTTGTCTAGATAAACATCACACCCTTCCATGTTATCTTAGTCATTGGACTAGATAACCGTGAAAAATATCTAACCAACCTTCAATAATAGCCTTCTAATCCAAGAAAACTACAAATCTCGGTTACATTTGTGGGTCTTGTCCATTCTTCAACATCCTTTTTTTGTAGAATCAATAATTATTCCATATTTAGAAACAATGTGACCAAGGAATGAAATTTTTTGCAACCAAAACTCACACTTGCTGAATTACCCATACAATTTATTTTTTTAGGGTTTAAAAAATAACCCTTAAATGAATTTCATGATCCTCTTTACTTTTAGAACACACCAAAATATCATCAATGAAAACAACCACAATCTTATCCAAGAACTCATGGAAAATTCTATTCATAAGGTCCATGAATACATCAGGTGCATTGGTTAACCCAAAAGGCATTACTAAAAATTAATAATTGCCATATCTTGTACGAAAAGAAGTCTTCGGAACATTTTCTTCCATTACCTTCAACTGATGGTACCCCGATCTCAGCTCAATCTTTGAAAAATTCTGTGCTCCTTGGACCTGATCAAAAAAATCATCGATATGAGGCAAACGATATTTGTTCTTAACAATGACGTTATTCAAAGATCTATAATCAATGCAAATCCTCATTGAACCATATTTCTTTTTAACAAATAATACAGGAGTACCCCATGGTGATGTGCTAGGTCGAATGAAACCTATCTCTAATAAATCTTGAAATTGATCATTCAATTCTAAAAGTTCAATTTGAGCCATTCGATAAGGGTTTTTTGATATTAGCTTAGCATTAGGAACTAAGTCAACAGTAAATTAAAATTCCTGATCTGGTATTATTCCAGGTAATTGATCAGGAAAAACATCAGGATACTCATTTACCACTAGCACATCATTAATCTTTACGGTTCCTTTGTTTTCAACAATATGTGCAAGGTAACATTCATTTCCATCTTTTACAAGTTTCTCAGCCTCTTAATATGTTATCAACAGTAAGGGTTCCTTCATGTACACAAACATAATGTCTTTCTGAAAAGAAACTTCTTTAGCTCTACAGCCAATCTTAGCATGGTAAATAGAGAGCCAATCCATACCCAAGATAACATCAAACTCTACTAGAGGTAAAACAATAAGGTTTTCAAGTAGTTTCTTTCCACAGATAAGGATAGGAAGGTTCTTATAAATTATTTTTGCCTCAAAATTTCCCCTAGGTGTTTTTAACACAAGTTCAGGAGTCATTTCTTGAGATGGAATTCCCAATTTACTAGAAAATTTTTCTGAGATGAAAGAATGTGTAGACCTTGAATCAAACAACACACTGGAATAATCTGAAAAAACAAAAAAATACCTGATACAACTTTATTTTATGGCCCAACAGCTGTTAAAGTAGTTGCAAATTATTTCACCACACCTTTCTACTTGTAGTCTGACTACTTACCATCTTTTGAGCTCTTTGTTGAACACTCGTTTTCATGTTGACCCATCTCATTACACATGAAACATTTCACTAACTATAAATCAAATTTGGTCTTACCATCACCCTGATCCTTTTTAGTGGAATCCCAATCCTTATGTCCCATATTACCACATCGGTAGCACTTTCTAGAATTCATAAGACATTCCCCAGCATGCCTTTTACCACATTTATCACAAACTGAAAACTTAGTTTTCTTACCATCAGACTTCTTTGATGGATTCTTCCCATTCCCCTGCCACCTCGGTCTCTTCTTCTGTTGGTTGTTATATAACTCTTGATCATCGAAAAACTCCATTTTCACCTTCTCAGCACATCGAACAAGAGTTTCATTACTTTTGAACTCATGAGAAGCTTAATCCCTTTGATATTTTAGCTTTAATCCTGAGTGAAAATGATTTATTTTACTATCAAGGTATTGGATAAAATTTGGAGCATACCTTTCTAATCGAGTGAACAATTATTCATAAGTAGCCACTGATTCGCCCTCTTTCCTCAATTCCATGAATTGTTTTTCCATCCTCAGTGGAACATCCTTAGGAGAATATTTCTCAAGAAACATACCTTTGAATTCATTGCAGTCAAGAGCATCAATCTCATCAGCATCCATGATATTTATAACCATCGACCACCAATGATCTTCTTCACCCTTCAAATGGTAAACATAAAGACTAACCTTTTGATTGTCTGAACACCCCCATGACAACGAAAATCTTCTCTAGTGCTTTAATCCACCCTTCAGTTAGCACAGGTTCAGATGATCCTCGGAATTATGGGGAATGTTGCCTCATGAAATGTTCCACCACTAACATGTTCCTCTACGGTTGATATGGATGATCTAATGCATGGATACCACCACCATTTATCACTTGAGTCAACTACACTATTACTGCAACAAACTATTTAGTCCCAATTTCGACCATCTCAGGATGCTGATTCAGAAGGTCATTTCCTTCTGTATGCCTTCCTAGAACTGCTTCCCTATTTCATCAGTGGAAAACCATTCTGAACAAACATTTCTTAGATGAAGCAACATGGTAATCTTCAAATGTTATATCATTTCAATTTTCCATAAAAAATATATTTTTGGATAATCATTTAATAGATTTATTACTCATAAAGTTATCTAAACCTCTCTTTAATTCCAATTATAAGGCCCCAGACATAAATATTACTTAATCATGAGATATTTCAAGAATACACATTGAAGATATTTTCAGGTTTGGAGTTTTAGAGAATTAGATCATAAATCATGCATTACATTCCACATTTCAACACAGTGGTTACATAAAAGACAATAATAATTTTTCCCATCAAAGGAAACATATTTAAAACAAAAAATGGATTATTTCTTGACACATCCTCGACACTATCATCACATCATGTACTTTTCCCTTGGCCTGTGAAAAAAATTTCAAAAACTTGGGATGAGCATAAAAAGCTCAGTAAGGGATATAAAAGTACGGAATGAAAACATTAGTCCATGTATACATATGAATTAATGAAATCATAATTTATTCATAAAAAATAATCACTTTATCATACCTCATGAAATTATAAGATTTATGAATAACTCATAGAAAACATAATACATAAATGTAACATGAGGAATTCATAACATTCTTATGTAGGGAGTAACTCTCATGGTTACGTTTAGAATACCCATCACAATATATTCCCTAAATCTCTTTGGTGAAACCTTAGAATTTATTTAAGACCATACACTAATACTCAATAATTTAATTTATTATGAAAAAATTTCTTTAGCACATTAATATTTTTTTAAATAACAATTACATTTATATTCCATTGGGTTTTATATTTATTTATAATTAATTACTAACCAATAAATAGAAAAATATTTTTTCATACGATAGTTACACATATTTATAACATCCCATTTAATGTATGGGGGATAATTTTCATAAAAAGTAATAATATTTATTTTATATTGTTGATCATTACAACTATATATTCTGTGTATCAAAACATATCAAAGGAAATCATTATTCATGTAACAAAAGCTGAAATTAATGTTTCACATAACACAACATAAAAACATTATTATTTTTAATTGAAGATAACATATTATTACATTAATTATAAAACATATAAAATTAAATATATCGTAAATTATCAGGATGCTATATTCTTTTCAAATCATGGTATTACGTGTATCGTATTCAATTCAATATGATGTTCTTGTTTTAAACCATCTGGGTGGTTAATTCACACCTCCATAAAAAAATTTTATTCTAGAATTATTAACATGATATTGGTAATTATGTTTTAGAAATTTTATAAAAATTAAGTTGTTGAAAACCCCACATTTTAAAAGATCTAACAAATTATCCTCTTAATGAGAGATTAATGAATGGACAAAATTCAAATAATTTAACACATAACTAGGTTTCTATATAGTAGAAAATTAGTGTGGAACTAAATAATGGACGTGGAAGAGAATAATTACACTCAAATACTGAGGGAGTTAAAAAGAAAACATGTTTCAGGAGAATTTAAACAACCATAGAACAATAAACAATAATTGTGAAAAAGTTCACTTATATAAAGAAAAATAGTGATAATTGAACAAAATTTTTGTTTAAATACAACATTACTATTTTTATGATTTCTACCACTCCCTGGGTAAATATAGAAATATTATTACTCTATTGGTTAATCTATATTATGAAAATTTTATCACTGTTTTGTGGTTCGATGAGTTTCCAAATCATCTTATACTCTATGAAATGAATCTATAAGAATAAATTATTTTATTCCAAATGAACTAAAATTCACATTTAATACATCATTACATCCCTAAATGATTAATAAATAGTTATTTATGTCTCTAACAATTAAAAAACTAAAATAGATACAACAATTTATCCAATAAAAATAAATATCTATTTAGTAAAATATAAAATAATCTCTAAAACATCTTCAATGGTTCAACATAGACCATTTAAAAAATAGTTAACTTTATGAACCTTCCAATATATTATGATCTGAGACATTAGAATCAATTCCATGGAGGTTACTAGTATCCAATTTATATTATCCATATCAATCTCTTTTTTTCAAACCACCAATATCTCAACATCAATAACCTATTAAGATTTAACTTTCAATAAACTACATGTTTTTCGCAGAGTTAAACTTTCTACTAAATAACTTTTCTAAGTAACATTCAATATATTTTCCAAAATCCTTAATGAAATAGTATTGATGTATAATCATAATATATTTCACAATTATTATGATGAGAATGTCATAAATAAAATAATTTTAAAATATATTTAATTGATACCAATGCAAAATACTTTTAATCATTTATCTCTTCTTCTATCAATAAAATAAGTTTGTCCTTTATCCAATATGTTTATTGAATTTACATTCCCCTGAAACATGTGTAATTTAGTATTATAGTTCCCCATATCCTTTAAGGGGAAACACTCGATAATAGTATTTTATTTCTTCTAATTCCATTCTTTTTTCCAGGCGATGCTTTTCTCCACATATATAGAAAATTTCCAATCCCTTCAATGATTTCCCATGGTGAATCTTTCCATATATATCACTTGTGAGAAAATTCATCATTCTAATTTCCCTTTATACATTATTTTCCCTACCATACATTTATTTTCCTTCATCCCTTAAAAGTCACAATACATGGATAATTATTTTTCTATATTTTTTGAGCATAAAACTAATTCTTCATGTGATGATTTTTTCATAAAATAGTTAACTTTAAAGACTTATTTTAAGAACATCAATGAAATGTTCAATAACTCATGTCCTGTTTCATATGAAATATATAGCACACCATCCTAAAAATTATAGGTAGCTTCATTATATGTAATATTATCTTCCTCATTTATCATTTATCAAAGTGAGTTTCTCATCAACTCATTTTATTTATCATTAAGAATTTTTTTTAATAATGTATCCTTAAATTATTTCCACTCCATGTTCTCTATTTCCTATTACTCACTATAATTTAGGATTAATGACAACCATTTATTAGAATATCTATTTAGACAGTACACTGAATGTGTAAAAATTTCTTTTTCACCACATCTTAATGTCCTAAATAGCCTCTTAATTGACTTAATATAGTTCATAGATTCTATTTTATTTGTAGTCCTACTAAATAATGGTGTCCTCTCTCACATAACGCGATCCATCATGGGACAATGTAGAGGTTTTATGGGTTTCTCCATCTAGGAAAGTTTATGTATGGTAAGTTGAATCAGATGTTCTAATATATTCATATAATTCATAGTTCCAATTATAGCTATATCGGCTTCCTCAGTAGGGAATACTCTACATTCACCAAGAGTGTTGATAACACTCTTCCATCAAGGTTCAATCTCAAAACAATTTCATAAAAGAGAATAGATAATTTAATAATGAATTTTAAATCATAATTTATAATTTCAAATCTATAAGATGTTCTTATATACATATCCTCTAAGTATATCACTGGGATTTTATTCTAATCTATGTTTTGATAAATCTATATTACATGTTTTATATTAATCCTTAGAATATTCAAATAATAGAAACCCTTACCCCAAAAGTCTAGAGTGGGTGTCTTACTTTATTACATTAGAATGATTATAGGTAATCAAATAGTAAACGAAATACCAGTTTAGAAGTTTTATAGAACAAGATACATACATGATACACATTCTACATTGGGAGAAGGTATTAAAACATAACATATAAAAAATGAAAATAAAAATCATCCTATAAAACTCATTCAATGATCTATTATTCCTAAAACGGGGAAAGAATACATAATATGGTTAATCTTGAATTATTTGTAATGTTCAAGTACAACATAAGCTATAACTAATAAATATTGAATAATTTATATGGAAGGGTAAAAAATAGATCACACATTCCAATTAAATAAAAATATAATTATTAATATGTATTCAAAATAAACTAACAAAACACACCTAAAATTTAATAAATAAAATCATAATGAAATGCATGCATTGATTTTGTCAAAGTGAAAATATCATGGGCAATAATAACTAAAATCTGAATATAATAAATGCCTAAATATTTGAATCAATTTTTTACAGGTATATGGAACATTTACCATCATGATCTTTTATCATGACATTTTAAAATTATTGGGTAAAATCTGTATAATTTGACCAATTAATTAGTCTCCTGTGAAAACTGATGCATCAACAAGGTATCATTATTCCAGACACACCTATGTTTTTAGTTAAAAATAAGTCATTAAAAATAAAATGATCGAGTTATTAATGCTCTTTATCATCAAATAACCATATTGGGTAATGAATACATATTTATCAATATTTCACCAGATATAAAATATAACATTCAACATATAAACCTTATGTAAAAGTGGGATATGAATTAGGAAATAGTCATATCCACCATAAGATTATTTCCAAATTTAATATAAATGAAATTCATAAGGATTAATTATTATAGGGAAGTGAATGTTTCAGATGAATATTAATAATCATAAAATAAATTGATATTGGATGATACCTTTTACCACTTGGTAATTTTTATGTCAAATCATCGTAGATATGATAATAAAAAAAGAAAAATATAATTCCATGAATAATGAATTAATAATGATATTATAAATCAATAGGGAAGTTTATACACCACATAAAAGTAAATTAGTGAAAAATAACAAATTTGTATCAATGGAATGTAAATTGAGACAAAATCATATGCCTCACACTTCATTTTGTAATAAAACAAATCAGAATCATGTGTAATGGTTTTATGTATGTTATTAATTTATTAATTAACTTTAAAAATAATTTATATACCATATAAGGCCCTTTTATACCATCTTCTTTTCTATTTATTAATGAAATTTCACTGTTTTCATTGTTTTAGGTGTTAATTTCCCTTTTTAGAATGTTTAAACATTTTATTTTTTCCCAAATATTATAATAAGGATTTAATAATATCTATAATTTTATCCATTATTCAAATATCATAATATTTATTATATATGTTTATTATGTAACCCATACAAAATTATAGTAAATTCAATACACCGTTAATGGAGAGGGTATGTTATACATACGCATTAATGATTTTTTTGTTCTCTTTTCATATTAATAGAAAAAATGTAAATGAGATATATGTATATTATCATTATATTATAATATATATATATATATATAATATATCACGTATTTTAATCAAAAACATACTTAATACATTCATTGTAAAGAGTTAACAAAGCACATCGCTTCCCGACGCGATAGTGCATCATAGACACGAGCGATGTTATCATCATCCAAAAAAATAGAATTAATGAATGTGTGTGATATATAACAATTAATGGTGAATAAATACATCATATATATAGAAAATAACTTATATAAATTTTATATTCATTATTATTCCTAACAATGATAGTATGAAATGAAAAAACAAACATCATCAGTTCGTAAGACAGTTGTTATCATACACACTGACGATGATTTTGTAACCCATTTCATGGATCCATGTGTGGTTTTAGGCCATAAAATCAATATATATATATATTTATAATAAATATGTTTCTATATTATAATTAAATAATAATAAATAATGGTCCTAGATAAAGAAACATCATAAAAACAATTTTTATAAGAACATTACTTATTATTTTGGTATCCTACCTAGGTTAGTAGTAATTTCTTTTTAAGACGGATTTATTCCCAAGATAATTCCATTTTATTTATGTGATCTAATTTAGGATTTAAATTTGTTAGGTCATTTCTAATCTTTTGTTTTCTGAAATGTGTGATGCGGAGATTAGTGGGGAATGCCTTTTATAAGCGAGGGAGAGTCAAACATAGAAATTTAGAAAATGTGTTAGTTTTTCACATATTTTTACAAAAAAATATTTTAAAATATTATATTTATGAAGGGTTATGATCTAAATATATCTATATAGTGATTTTTGACATGTGTTGCTTCATTATTGTACTTTATATTCTAACTTTAACCACCATGTTAAATCATTTTACCTTAATAACTGTAATTAATCTAAAATATCTTCAGTAATCCATTTTTTAAAATATTAAGATAAACTATTTAAAAATTAAATATTTTTTATATTACAAATATTAAATACATTTCTCAAAATTCTACTCATAGAAGTGGAAAATTTTAATTTTAAACTAATCTCACAGACGTGGCAAGAAATGGATTTTCAAGGAGAAAGTGTTCAAATGATTACATAGTTTTTAATTAAATAATATATATATATATAATTAAAATGACATAAATTGGATTAATATATTTTTAACAGAATTATTTTTAATTTAAAAACATTAAATATATAATTTATCATTATGAATTTTTTGAATGGAAATAGATTTTTCAATTAAAATCATGTTTTTTTATTACTCATCAAAAAATTAAACATCCCAGAAAAACAACAATAATATAATATAATATAATTTTTATATTAAGTTTTCTAAAAATAAAAATATTTGGTCAATGAAAATTATACGTGTTTCAAAATTAAATTTTTAAACAATTTTTCAATTTAAAGGTTACAAAACTAATTTTAAAAAATACAACTTTTTATGCATAAAATTTGATTTCGTATTATTGTATGCATATAAATTATTTTTTATGAATTTTAATATATTTTATTTCACAATTTAAATATAGAATTCAACAATACTATCCAATAATAGAATTTAATTTTATTAATTATGATAAAACTCTTTATGCACATATAATATAGTTTTTATAAATAATTTCTTTTATCTTAAATTATTTTATATACTAATTTATATGTAATTTGTTTATAATGAATTAAAACAAATGATTTCATAATATATTTATTCATATTTTTATAAACCAATTTAAAATCAAGTAAATAATTTTCCATTTAAATAATAATATTTATAGTATAGATTTTTTCGGTAAAATTCAATTTTGCGTGTAACGAAAGGTTATCAAGGAACTAGTTGTTCAATATAATAATATATAAAATCAATGTTTCATGTAATGAAATATAAATTCAGAGTTGTGTTTAATTAAATATGAAATTTTACTGAGTAATGTTTATGCTATGAAATAGTAAATATATCGTAATGTCTCGGGATGATATATTTCATTCTAAGCATGGTGTTGCTAGTCACAAACACAATTAAATATGATGTTATATTTTAAAATCATTTGGTGTTACAATTATATTAATAACATTAAAATATTATAAGATGATAAAAATTATTCCACAATATTAAAAACCATCTGAGTATTTATTCACTTCATACTCTATATGAATGAAAAATACCACAATCAAATGGCTATGTGTCAATGGAAATTTGAAATTAACAAATATTATGTCATATTATTTTTTTGACATAACAAAAAATGAATCTCTATAGAATAATTCATTTTTTATAAAGTTGTATGTATAATTCTATAGGGTTATATGGAATTATATAATGTTTGGGATCAAAATCTCAGAAAGGGAAGAAAATAAATATATACAATTAATGTTTAGATCACATAAATTTTAGAAAACATGAGGATGACTGATATAACTAAAAAACATAATGTGAGCTTGTTATATTTTTATATAAAAACTAATTGAAGAGAAATTACACTCATAATATATATCATATAAATGATATGGGTGTGTATAATCATGAGAAACATTTTTCATGTTCTATGTATCATGACATGGACATATAACATTTTAATGTAAAAATATATATGAAACAAAAAAACTGTGAAAATCTATTAAAACAAAAAGGTCAAAAATATGGTTGGGGATTAATATAATTCCAAACGATATATTTTTTTTAACAATTTGGATGCTGAATTGGACCGTATTTAATGTTAGTGATTTAAAATAAATTGTATACATATATTTGTGAACATGCATTGAAACTAAATGCCATATGAATAAAATAATAATGTCATGAGATATTATATCAAAGCTGATGAATTTCTTTTCATTATAGGAACCCAGCCATGAAATAATTGTAATTAATCAATATTATTTACCCTATGAAATCAATAATATATCATACCATGAATATCCCTTTTAATTCAAATGTTTTTTGTATCATTTCATAATGTTATCAAATAAAAACTTACAAGAATTTGATTTCATTATACCAAAAGATCAATAAATAAAAAAGGATTATTTAATTTATTAATTAATAGGTTGATTCATTACACATATCTCAATTAGAGAAATATATGTTGTACATTGATATTAATTTATAAATATCATCCTTAAAAGGGATTTCATAATGGATTTAACATTTTTTATAAAAATATGTACATATAAGTCACATTCAAATTCATGTTTTTAGAAGGATATAATATTATATTTTAAAAGGTTATCTCTAAATAATTCTCAACAATAGATCATTTAAAAAAATAATGTTAATGTTGTAATTTTTTTTGAAAGGTAATATATATGAATGTGAGAAATTATTTCTGTAATATATTTTTAAATATAATTTTTGTAACCCAAGTATTTAAAATTGTTATATAGAATCCATTTGACTATAATCATTGATATGTATTAAACTAATCATATAATACATATTTTATTCTCATAATAAAAAATGAGAACATTTGTGGAAAGAATGAATATTGAAATAGAATATAAAGACTTATTAAAGATTATGATAATTAATAATAATAATAAAAAATTTAATAATGGATTGTCTCTAGAGAATGAAATATTGAATTTAATGTGGAAACTAATCTGATTGGTGTGTTATTATATAACAATTTAGAAAATTTAAAATTATATGAATCTTATAATAACATTTTCAATAGAAGAGGACTATGAATCAAAAATGTATTCATGTAAACCAAAGCCCGACTAGCCATGGTTTGAGAGGAAATACTTGGCTGTAAGGAAAATTTAGGAAACAAAATAAACAATTCATTAAAGAAACATCAATAATAATAATATCTACATTATTAATTATGGACACCATATAAATGATAATTTGATAATGCAGGTAATATGTCCCTGATTGAAGGGATACATAGAAAAAACTTATTGAATATTTCTTTCGAATTCGATGAAATAACTATAACCACCTATATTGTAAATATATCAATATTATTAAATTTCATAAAAACCATTATCAAGTATATTAAATATTATTATCTTCAATTAAACAAATTTATAATATATTTATTCAATAGTTATTGTATATTTTTAACAATAAATATTATTTATTTTTATTGTTTTTTAAATGTATAGTAATAGAGATATTGTTCATAGATCATTGATAGAATTTTAACTGTGGAATTATAATTAAATGTACTAGAATAGATTTTCCATATCATGTAATGTAATTTCATATTCATGTAATGATGTTCTTTATTACGATGCATAATCATAAAATCTATAATGATTTCTTTAGTAATTTCATAAAGAAAAAATTGTGGCATTAAAAGTATCAGTTAAATATAAATATTACAATTACAAAAACAAGTAAATAAATGTTTTTAAAAATAAAAATTTTATAGTACTATCAATGTATCATCAATTTTCACACAGGGAAAAAAATTATTTCATAGATCACATAGGTCCTTAAACTCACCGATACAATAACATGTTATAATATATTGATGAAGATGGTTATAAAAGCGATACAAAAATTATTTTACTATTATAACCAAATATTGATGATATTTTTTTTTTATTTGGGTTATAGGACTTATTGGTGATGTTATTGATGGATAATATAGAGATGATAATATTACTAGGTTGATAATAGTAACATTGGGGTATAGAATACTCTCATGAAGGACATCATGGGAATGAAGAATTATTTTATCATTTATTTGACCATATGTTCTTTAGAGTGTAATAGGACACTGATTGTAATAAATTGTTAAGGATTAATGTTATGTTCAATTAATAGGTTTGGAATTGATAGGGTTCATGTGAGATCCCCATATAATTGAAAAAGGGTCATTTATTTGGAAATAGATGTTAGTTCAAGTGTAATGATGAAATCTAATTGGAGTTATTTGAGTAAGGTAATGAAATTTTATAGAGCAATTTAGTATTATATTTAAAAATTAAAATGGTCTTATGTTGGTTTATTTGATCATTTTATTTTTAAATATTTTGAGTCAATTTAATATACCAATTGTTACCCAATTATCCATTATCAAATATTTCATACAGTAATTATCCAATTACTAAAAATATTATAACAACCACCTTAAAAGAATTAAATGTCATAATTTTAAATTTTGACTCAAATTATTTTAATTTAATTTTTATTTATAAAAAACTATATTTCAAATTTTAACATCTGACATGTAAGAAAACCATTCTTATTTTAAAAAAAATTCAAAAAATTCACTTTTATTTTTATTATTTTCTATAAATTTTGTAATTGAATGTCTATTAAAATTATGATTTATATATCTAAAAAATAATATATATTCATTTTAAAAAATGGGTCAATTGAATATATTTTTCTATATATAGATAACAATATATAATTCATTGAAAACATCTGTTTTTCCATTCCAATATTAATTAAAATTAATAATGATAACATATTTTTATTCATAAAATTTAATTTATATTGTCACATAATTTGAACATGATGATTATAAATATAGAAACAAATTAATATGATTCAGTTTCTATTGGTTTGAAAATTTATTTTAAAATAAGCTAACATAACGTACAAAAAATATATTTTTTGAAATAAAATATATTTAGATAAAAGATACATTATTTTTATATATGATTTTCAATAACTATTGGATGATTATTAAATTAATTTTCATTATTTTTTAGAAAAAAATTTATCTTAATTATTTTCTCTGTAGTGGATATTTTTTGAAATAAAAAATCATATTTTTTTTATAAAATTTGATAAAAGTATATCCCATTTATTAAAATTTCATAACCCAAAGTATATAAAATATAGTTACATATAATCTAAAATAATAAATTTTACAATCAAACAATATAAAAATATTTTTTTGATTATTTGTATATAATTCATTATGAATAATATTTACCACATAAAAATAATTTTATGAAGATATATTTAAATAAAATATAATATTTTTCATTAATAATTTTTTTGAATTGTATATTTTTTTGAAACCATTTTTAAATATACAATATTTTACAATACTTATCGGGTAAACATGTATCCAAAGTATATATCCTCAATTCCCATATTTCCAAAGGTCATATATTATTCTTATATATACCATTACGAAAATAATACTTCATATTAATGCATTAAAATTACCTAACATGTAATTATTTTATAATTCAATATTAGTATACTTCAATAGATATGAATTCTTATTTTTGAAGTTGATATTGGGGATTTTATAATTTCTTTTATTTATTATGTTCTATTTATTAACATATTTAAATTTATGTTTTTGTAATGTATTTAATCAACCTTGATATGTAATACATGGTTTCATTTAAAAATATGTTAATGTTCTATTAAAAATGAATGATATATTCTTTGTTGGATTCATACCACATATGACTTATTATCTACTCATGTTCAATTTCTTTAACAAAAACATAATTTTGAATTATATATATATTTCTTAAAGAAAGAGGGTTTTATAATAAAACATAATGTTTTTCATTTAATGTATTTAATATATTGTATATAGTGACATTAAATGTATGAATGTATAAAATAAATATTAATATCATTTTATATGTGTCTTATGGTATTATAGAGAACATCATATGGTATGATCATGATGACCAACTGAATATGAAAATACAATGGCTTCTAAATTTTAATATATGGAAATATTTTTTCTATAACATGGAACCTAATTTTTTAAATTTCTATGTATTATAATATGACGTTAAGATCACAAGTAATATATTAGTAAGGATTACAGTATGACAAGGGTGTTTAAAACACATTGTAATAATTTTATCTAAAATATTAAATGTAGAACCTCATTATCTTTTCCTAGGTTCATTTAACTATTTTTTTATTCCTTATTTTGTTTACATGTTTTCTGATCCCTTCAAGGATAGAAAATATTTTACAAGGAAAATGAAATAATGTAAGGGGATATATGTTTTTTATTCATTAGAGTCCATGTATATATGTGAAAATGGAAACTGAGTGTGTTGAGATGTTTTTGTATGTTTTTATTAGGGGTTTCATTATTCGGAAATAATGGTTGCTTTGAATAAAATGTCTAGAAAAGAACATGGAAATCAACTAATTTTTCTCTTATCAATGTTTTATATAATCTATTCATGTATAGTTAAAAATAATTCACTCCCAGTTCACCAGATTCATTTCTTATAAAATACATATGGCTCCCACACACATAAGAATATACATATCCTCTTTCAAAAGGAAGGAGGCCAATCCCGGTTTCAGACCCAACAATGCTTTGGAACTAGCAATAGTAAGGATGATGGGAGTTTTGTATCATAAGAAATTTTTAAGGGAAGAGTTTCCTACTATAGGAATCGTTTATAGTTTTGTGATATGTTTAAAAATCTATTTCAAATCCCAATACGGGACCAAATACACAATCAAAATGATCATGTGTGGAATCCTTCCATGTGTAATGGGATGTTCTATTAATGAGACCATGTTTTTATATATGAGGGCCTACAATAATTTACTAATATTTCATGGAAATGGGTATATTATTAGATTTTAAATCTATATAACATGGAATAATTGGGTTTACTTCAAAACATGTAACAAATTATTATTTTTGAGGATGAGATTGAATATTTATAAGGATTATTACATTTTATGTTTATAATAATAATCAAAACACTTGATGTTCATCGAAAACTATCTTTTTAAAATCATGTGGGATAAAAATTTATTTGGGAACTCAGAAACTATATATGGATCACATTCCTTAGTAATACATCATATGTATCCAGCTTATAACACGAATTAGATTCATCATTTTTCAATGTGTTGTTGTGATGTACCTTGATGTTGAAGCCCTGATATTGGGGTAGTCATATCATTCCCCCGAATGGGTCTTACACATTAATGTTTACAAAGAAGTGAAATATACATGATTTTAATGGTATGATAATTTTAAATTTTTTTCCCATATGATACATGCTTGGATTTAGAACCAAGGGATGCAAAGTGATCATGGTCATTGATTACGTATGCAGGACTTATGTGATGTGGAAGACCTTATGGGGTATTTGATATAGATCTTTTGAATTATCAAGGCATCATATATATCATGTTTTGACAAGAATCTAAGTTACCATAGTTTAATTGATATGTCAATATAGTGATGAATGATTTAGAGAGACTAATATGTTGTATGTTTGGGTCCCATGGGTTTAAAATCCAGAGAGATGGTAGGACTTACACTAGATTGAAATATTATTGGATATGATTCATTAGGAAGGATTCTTACCTATATTATTTATAGAATTAACCACAGTTCTCATATTACAGTTGAATTCCAAATTTATTGATTTTTTATGAAGGAAGATGAATCCATATAATAGTTTGTATCCCATGGGATTTAGTGTTAGGGATATATAAGAACTTATATCATAGAGTATTCCTATTAGAGGGTAGGCCATAGTAATGCATCCTATGTTTATTTTTTGTAGAATGAATTTGTGCTTCCATATTTTATTTTGGGTGTATGACCAAATATATACATTTTATAGGGTTATCACGTCCCGAGAAACCATCCTGACAAGTTATGATTATATGCATGTCATGCCCTGATAGTATGCCTGACATGTCCGACTATTTTCCCGATATGTATAATTTGTTTCATAAAATTTCTAAGGATTGGTGGATGTGTCTAGATTTTCTAACATACATGTCCAAGGATATTGATATGATCAATTTTTCTTGTTTGGAGGATGTCGTAGGATCCATATGACATGTCTAGAAGATCTCATATGATTAAGGATGACAAGTACAGAGGGTATCATAAGACCTATTTAAAAATCCTGGAGGGAATAAAAATACGTTATTTGACATTCCCAGATGGCATGAAATAACATTATTAACATTTTCATAGAGAGACTCATGACCTTCTTTACATTTTCGGATGGGCGTTGCATGACCTTCTCAAAATATATGGTATGTGTCATGTGACCTTCTTGAAATTTATGGGGGGTGTCACATGACATGCTTCAAATGTTAAGAGTGTTTCACTTGACATTATTATTATGTCTAGTGGGAAACACATGACCTTATCTCAAGGCTCTTAGGGCATCCCATTACTTTATCCTCATGTTCATCGAGAGTTACATGACCTCCTTGAAAAGCCCAAAGGACATCACAAGACCTATTTCATGTTTCTAAAAGGCTTCAGAAGACATGGTTTATATATCAAATGGACATCGTATGATCTGGATAAAATGTTTGGAGGGTGTTTCCTAACATGAGAGACATTCCCTATAGCTATTTCATTATCCTGTTATGTCATACAAAGCACTTGAAGAATAGTGTATCAACCTTCACAGATATCTTTCAATATTCGTAGTCATTATTAGTTATTATTGCATATTTTCCTCATGGTTTGTTAGGAATTTTCATATTTATGATCCACATGACTCTCTAAACATAATAAACACTTTTTAAAACTTTGGATTACATGTAGGATGTCCATAATGTGATTTATAGTGTTATCACATAAAAATCATATTCTTTATTGGTGTCATCTTTGGTTGTTCCGGTGACTATACCTGGTGAAAGCACTACCACAAAACAGAGCAAGGGAAACACCCCTATCATCACTATGCAAAAAGTGCTGATAAGGTGGGGATTTATTAGTGTTATTTAAAATTTCAGATACATGTATCCTTTATCTTCCCTATTGTTATAACTGATTAATGTTTTTAATAATAATTTATATAAAATTATTGTATTTATATTCAAAAAAAACATTTATTTGTATACATTTACTCAAAAATACATGTTTATAATTAATATATATTTTTTAATAATTAATATATATATATATATATAATGTTTTTGAAAACTATTTCTAAGAATATAATTAAATATATATAAATATATATAAATAATTTTATGATTTTAAAAAAATTACATTAAATATTAAATATATTTATTAGATTTATTAGATTTATTAGATTTATTAGATTTATTAGATTTATTAGATTTATTTGATTATTATATTTATTATAGATTTATTATATTTATATTTATTAGATTTATTTGATTAATTAATTACATTTTTTAGATTTTTTATATTTATTAGATTATTAAATTTATTATATTTATTTATTTATTATATTTTTTATATTTAATAAAATTATTTTATTTATAATTAATATATATAAATAATGATATATATATTAATTATTAAAAATATATGTGTTTCTAATGAATTGAGTCATTAAATATTTTACTAGAAAAGCTCAGTCATAGGCAAAGATTGTGACCATTTATTAAGAAAGGAAAAGTACAATAAACAAGCACAAAAAACTAGATAAACCAGTTACATGTCATAAAAGTAATACCTGTAACATCTCCGGTAAATCATGAATTTTTCATTTACATATTTATTAATATTTTTAAATTAATTATTAATTTTACATAAAAGGGGATGTTATGTTTGATGGCTTATCTGATACGCAACAATAGGTTTCTTTGAAATCACATGTTGCACAATAATAATATATTATTATTATTTTAAATGGTAGTAATGTCAAGCTGTTGTGTTGGAGGGAATGAATATAAATAACTACAATATGATTATACATGTTTGTTAACTGTTTTTTACTTATATCCAATAAATGTTAGTGGCTTAAAATGTGAATAAATCTAATTTTAAGAATAAATAATCTAAAAGGTTTATTTACCACCTTTTAATGGTGAACCCTCATTAAATCTTGTTTTGTTTCAATTTCTATTTGTTTCATTTGACAAAATAAAATTATTTTCAAGAATCGGGTCATCAAATTTTACTTTGGGAAAAATTTTGGTATTTTTCTAATAAAATTCATTTTTTATGAATAATAAAAAATACTGTATTTTAATTAAAATTTTCCTTTTAATATAATTTATTTATATAGTTAGATTATCTTTTTAATTGGTTTTAAAGTGTAATAAGAATATATTTTTACCATTTAATCCAATATTGGTCATTGAAATTAATTTCACATTGAAATTGGAGATAAACAAGTATTAAACTTTCGATAGTTATTATTTCTTAAAAACACGCTATTTGTTGGGAAAAAAAGAATTAATTTTAGATAAATTAATGAAACATAAATGTTTTAAATTTTGTAAAATAGAAATCATTTTTGAATTTGGAATATCAAATATATCTTAGGCATATGTTTTAGTGTTTTTTTTGAAACACATAAATTTTTGATAAATAGTGAAACAACTAGGTGGTAGTTAAAATTTGACTTTTTCATTTAAATGAAATATTACCACTTTTGTGGATTGAATTTCCAAAGTCCTACATTAATTTTTTTTATTATTAAGTAAAATATGGTTCAATAAATTGTAGATAATTCTTGGTGAATTGTAACTTTTGACTTTTATTTACCGCGGTTAAAAGTAAATAGGGTAATTCGAGGTAAAAAGATTATTATAATAATTCAAAGTTACCATAATACTTGTTCTAACCTTATTGGATGATTAATTTCCAACAATGGGAATCCTTGGGACGATTTTGGGACCCCATAAATCCACATATGTATGATAATGACACAGTATTATAATTAACTTATAGTAAAGACAAAAATGGCATAAACAAATATCTCATTATGAGCTAATTTTTACGTAGATTTACATAAGTTACCATTTCAACTATAAATATTCATTGGAAGGATAAAATTATTTCCTACATCACGGTATTTGTTTTATAAATTTTAGACATCTAATAAATTAAATTATTTACGACACAATGATGATGTAGTGTTTATCTCATTAATAACTGATTTAACTATATAAGATTATAAATATTAAAATAACATCTGAGACCTGTCCAATTCTTATTGGATTAATTTATTTCCACCATGATTCATATTATATTCTAGAGTAACGAGTTTAGGTCCTTTATAAACCGATTATCACTATATAATAATGAAATATTATCACACTTTCTTAAAGAGCCGCTCCTACCCCTTATAAAAATCCCTCACTTCTAACCAATTCCTCACACCTCTCAGGCCTTTTGGCTCATCCAACCTATGTCCAATTAAGCTCCCTACATCTCTATACTCCTCCTAGAATCATTACTATATGAATAAGGCACTTCAATAAACCCTTTTGATTCATAATAAAGGGAGTTACCCAAATTAACGGTAAAAGTTTCTCTTAAATTCATTTATTTTATTTTTATTATTTTACTTCTCTCAGCCCATGAAATCTATTTGGTATTTTCTTTTATAACAAAACCTGTATCTTATATATATATATATATATATATTAGGATTTTTTTATGAGAAGGATCTGAACAACAATTACACACACCTCAATCTAATGGGTGAAGAACATACTGTTTTGTGGATGGAAAACTAATGCCTCAGGAAACGATGATTGTTCGATTATCTCCTGCCTCATATAATGGTGGAAATTAAGATGGAAATATATATATATATATATATATATATTAATTTTTATTTATGCTTCTGTATTTTAAATTTATATCATACCTTTTTGGTTTCTATTATAAGTAAACGTGATAATTTCTTTTGAGGAAGTGAGGACTACCGCCCCCTAAAAGTGATATGACTCATTCATACCATACATGGGACATATAAAGGATTTAGTTATTGAATATATATATGATATTATACTGAAATTATAATATATCTATGTATCATTATGTTTTCATTCAATTAAAATATGAAATAGAAATGAAAGTAGCATTCATGCGTACGTATGGCTTACCGTCTCCAAGAATGGTGCATTTCATTTCTTATCTCGAAATGTTATGTACTATTACAAATACACATTAATATACGGGATATATATGTTATCTAAATCCTGAATATAATTCTAACGATAATGGACTCTCAACCATATGGACAACTTGTAATTACAAGGTGTTCATTTTTTACTCAAGTACCAAATATTGACAAAAAGACCATAATTAACTTAAATGATTACATTTTGTTGATAACATGGAAATAAGTGATAAAAAAGGAATAGTAAAATTTAAAAAGGTTCCTTAATCATGTATTAATTCACTTTTGTTTATTATTCCGGAATAACAACTAATTAACAAGTCAAGTCGGACATGAGGTATGGGGTTTCTTATCTCACTTTTAATTCTCTGAGATTTCCTTTGTTCACAAGTTATTTATTGCATGTGGAGTATTGTGTACTGACATTTGATATATATTTTCATGATTTTCCTCTTTTTCATGGTATTATATGATTAATTTGGTGGTTAATAACTTTTGGTCATATGACTCGATTGATTACAAAATGGTAAGTAGTTTTTATCTCACTTCATATTCCCATGAGATTCATGCTATATTTACATTGTTTCCTTTTGTGTGGAGTATGTACTGACAAATGATTGTATTATTTGTGTAATATACTTTAATTTATGGATATTTAAATCATCATATTATGATCCTTCTTACATGGGATTTCTTTTTTGTAAAATACCAAATTGGTAACGGAATTTCAAATTTCAATTTCCACTCATTCGCTTTTACACATACATCGTTGATTATTTTACTCGAATATTATGTGTGGAATAAATATTTATTATTTATGCAGTAATTTCCACTCCCCTTTCTGTGGATATACTTTTGATACACATAATCACTCCATTGATAATTTCTCAAGTCATTTATATGAACTTGATAAGGCTAATCATTACCCAATTTCTATTCACGGTGTTAAACATCCATGTCATTGGTTTTGTCTTAAAAAGAACATGTTTTAATGTCCTCTAATTTATGTACACTAAATATCCAGTAATATTGAGTGTATTTATATTTTTCACACATTATTATTTAATTGATTTATCCTAATATAAGGATACCATCTTTATAAGAGATTTCTTCTCAATTTATGTTCTATTGAGACTTCATTGTTTTTATGAACCAATTAACCATTATATGGTTTATATATTGTCTTTTGGAATATTATATCATGAATACCTTTATTCTCATGATATTATAATGTTATGATTAAATTATATTCCTCAATTATTTATATTCAATCATCTATCATTTTTTTAAAAACACTTTATTTGAAATATTGTTTTAAATGTTTCAATAATTTATTCTTCTAAATATTTCTCTTTAATGTCCTTGTTTTCAAAATGGTATTTAAGGATTTATTTATATGGACAGTAATGTTTTAAAATTATAATTCCTTTGATATCATCAAAGTGGTATGTGAAAATTTGATTCAAAAATCTCTTTATTAAATCTTTTGAATGGTTTTGAAAATGGTTTGATAAAGAATTGTTTATTTCAATATCTTGAATTGATATATTTTGATTGGAATGTGGTAATGATATATTTACGTTATGCATGTGTTTTGTGTTATGATTATTTTATAGTTATTGGGAATTATTTAAATATACAGATGGTTCCATGATAAACCTAGGGTGGGTAAGCCCGACATAGATCTCCAATGCATTGGGTAACATGATGGAGGTAGACATTAATGTTTATCCTAAGAGATTTAGGTAATAAACTATGATGGGTATTCCAAATGTGACCCCCTATGTAGATGTGATAGAAACAATGTAATTATGTTATGAATTCCATAACTTACCTTTCTAATTTATTATTTCATTATGTTATTCATAAGTGTTATGATTTCATGAGGTATGTTATGATTGAAATGTATGGTTTCATTTATTTGTATTTATTGATGGGATAATGTTTCTTTTCATTATTTTATAACCCTTACTGATATTTTTATGCTCATACCATGTTTTTAAATGTTTTTCACAGGACATAAAGATGAATATGTTCAAGGATGAGATCAGTGAAAAGTCATGTTTTCTAAAACATGGAACTAGACTTGTATCAATTTTTTAAGAGTTTTTATTTTATGAAAAATGGATACTGAGTAGTAGTGTATACATGTAATTTTCATGTTTTTATGTAATAGTTATTGCCTAATTCACTAAAAAATAAAACCTGAAAATATCCTCAATATGAATTATTCATTTAAATCAATATTATGTAATTTTTAAGGTCGGGTCCTTATTGTTGGTATCATAGGTCAGTTTAGATAAATTTAGAGGTTAGGGTGTTTTTTAAGCATAAGATACATTACCATAATAGTAAGGATTTTAGAAAGAGTCATAGTTTTTTAGATATAGTTAATGAGTTTAAGATAACATGAATAAGTATATATTAGTATTTACCCTCATCATAAGATATTATATGATGATTTTTCTGATATACTCACATTTACCTTTTTGGTTTTAGTAAATTGCTGGATCTAGAAGGGACCAAAGTAACAGTGGATGTGATGAAAACTATGATGGTTTTCTGAATGAGAAACAAAATGAAATGGGATTTGCAATGAGAACTCTTCTGGTTATTCTCAACCAACTATCTGGTGTCATTATTGACCATCTAAACCTTGGGGACCTTTATAAGACATTGTATACACGAGAAACAAATCCCCATGGAAGTTTAGGTAATAATAATAAAGGTTAGAATATTCAAAAACCTATGTGTCAAGGATGTGGAAAGAAACACATAGTAAAATGTTTCAAAGGGAAAGAAAGATGATATAGATGTGGAAATGAAGGTCATAAAGCAAGAACCTTCCATGGAAAAAAGGAAGCATACAGTTGACTCTGGGAAAGGGAATGAAGTTCTTTTTAGGGGATCAATTGAATTTTTTAAATGTCGTGTAAATTTTCATTATAAAAACAGATGTCCTACGAAGATTTTTTTTGGAATTGGATCAATTATATTGTACAAATATTTATTTAAGAATACCTAATTCCATCCCGGTTGAGGATTAAGAAACAGACAATGATCAATCAAAGGTATGGATTGTTTTTTAGCTGATGTTTAGTCATTTTTGAAATCTAAGGATATGATTCGTGATTTTTTTTGTATGAAAGATTTATTTTAGAATAATTTGGAAAGGAATGGTTAATGGATCATTATGAACGTTGAATGAGTAAGAATACAATATATAAGGGATTCAATAGTTATAGTAGATTTTAGGATGGTGAAATGCTTAAAAGTATTAAGGCTCTTTTGATGATGGGATTACATTAGAAGACATTTTATAGTATGTGTAATCTTGATGTTTTATATATGAAAATATTATTCAAGGAATAAATATATTTTCTTTTGTGGATATAGTAATAAATAACCATTTGGGTTTATATGACCCTAAAAATGAGGCAATTTTAGGTTAATACATTTTGGGAAGAAAAATGGATGTTATTAAAAATCCATTGT
Source organism: Viscum album (assembly GCA_963277665.1). Taxonomy (NCBI): domain Eukaryota; kingdom Viridiplantae; phylum Streptophyta; class Magnoliopsida; order Santalales; family Viscaceae; genus Viscum; species Viscum album. The sequence continues at coordinate 1,404,396,907 of OY728155.1, forward strand.
GGTTAAAATATGTTATGGTTATTGTTGATGAATTTATCTCATTTTGGAAATATTATAAAATTATATAGTTTTTGAAAAAGGACAACTCACATACTGCATGACAACCCTTATCGTCAGAGAAAGTTGCCGGAATCGAACCCATAACCAATGTGAGACTAGGATTTATCTCCTACCACTGGACTATGTGAAGTCCCTGGTTAGTATGACTAATTTTTATATTTAGATGATTTTATGAATCAAAAATAAGTTTATTTTTGGTTATCTATGGGAATGATTAACCTATCATAGAGAATGTTTGATTAGGTTAATTACTTTTTAATATGAGACATTAAGATTAACTGATGTTATTTGGAGATAAATGTAATGATTCATCGTGGAAGGCTATGTGATTAAATCCTTCTCAGATTTTGGTTTTACTCTTAATTTGGATTATTTTGAATAATTTTATGGGAAGTTATTTCTCAAATGTTATTTGTTTAACTTTGATTTTTGTTTTACAAATTTTGGAGATTAAGAGTAGTTTTTCTTTTTGTAAAAGACTATCCTTTTTGGGTATTATCTGATCTCGTACAAACCATTTTGGTTTTGGTTAATGTATAAAGGCATTGAAAAAATATTGTTCATATTTTGTGGGTTTTGTGATTCTTTAGAACTTAATTATAGAACATTCAATGTGAACAAGTCATATTGAATACTCATCATTTTAAAACAAATTAGTTTGTGGTAAGAATTTAGTAAAGGATGAAAGTCTATATGATAAGTAAGAATGTTTCCTTAAGTATTTAGTTAATCTCATAAATAAATACCTCAACATTATGAAATGTAACATAAACAAAAACTATTTTTGTTAACTTTTCCTACTGAGGACTCAAGGACTGTTGAACCCATCACATGTTTGTGATTTTCTGGTGGTTAACTTTCACCTTATCATGATTTCTATCACTCTCCACCAGAACTTGACTTTTTTTTCTATCTTCTATATCCATGTTTTCCTACATGGAATCCTAATATGGGTTATCTCAGGTAACCTTTGTACTTCTCTTCCTTTATATTAATGTTATAGTTTTTCTGACTCTTTTTCCGATGTGGGACATTCAATGATGTTTCTGAGCCCAATTTTAAAATTGTGAGGTTGAAATTCCCACAAGGGGGGAAGGATGTAACATCCTATGTAAATAATGAATATGACATTTTCATATTTATTAATATTTGTAAATTAATTATTAATTTTACTTTAAAAGGGATTCTATGTTTAATGGCTTACCCGATATGCAACAACAGGTTTCTTGGAAATCATACATTGCAAAATTATAATATTATATTATTATTTTAATTAGTCATTAATTCCTAGGCATTTTATTCGTGGAAAGGAATAGAACTAACTATAATATGATTATACATGTCTATTAAATGTTTTTACTTTTATCCAATGAATGTTAGTGGATTAAAATATCAATGAATCCAATTTTAAGCATAAATACTCTAAATGGTTGATTTACTGCCTTTTAATGGCGAACACTATTTAAATATTTTTTTGGTAACTTTTATATGTTCCATTTGACAAAATAAAATTCTTCTTTAGAATTGGGACATCAAAATTTACATTGCGTAAATTTTGGGTATTATTCTAATAAAAATAATTTTTTTATGAATTGTGAAAAGACTATATTTTAATTCAAAAGTGACTTCTAATATAATTTATTTGTATGGATAGATTATCTTTTTCAATAGTTTTTAAGTTTAATTAGAATATATTTTTACAATTTAATCCAACGTTGGTCATTGGAATTATTTTCACTTTGAAATTGGACATAAACAAGTATCAATCTTTGGATAGTTATTGTTTCTTAAAAACACTATTTTTTTATAAAGGAAATTAATTTTAAATTAATTAATGCAACTTATATGTTTAAATTTTGTAAAATAGACAAATTTTTTGATTTTTTAATATCAAATATAACTTAGGCTGAATTTTTTCTATTTTTCAGAAAAATCTTAATTTTTGAGGAATAGTGAAACCACTAAGTAGTAGTTAAAAACTGACATTTTCATTTAAATAAAATTTTACCTCTTCTGTGGATTGAATTTATAAAATAAAACAAACATGGTTGTTACTAGTAAGTAAAATTTTGTTCAATAAGATTAAAATAATTTTTGGTGAATAGTAACTATGGACTTTTATTTACTGCAGTTAAAGATAAATAGAGTAATTGAAGGTAAAAAGATTATTATAATTATTCAAAATTAAATAAAACACGTTCTAAACTTATTATATGAGTAATTTAAGACCATGGGAATCCTTGGGATGATTTTGGGACCGCATGGAGCCACTTATGAATGATAATGACACTTTATTTTAATTAACGTAAAGTAAAGGGAAAAATGGCATAAACAAATATCTTTTTATAAATTAATTTGTACATGGGGTAATATAATTTACCATTCCAACTTTGAATATTCATTTCAAATTTAAAAATATTTCATACATCATGGTAATTTTCTTGTAATTTCTAGACACTGAATAAATTAAATTATTTTTCACACAATAATGATGTAGTATTTACCTCATTAATTAATAATTTAAATAAATAAGATTATAAATATTAAAATAACATCCAAAATTGGTTCAGTTCTTATTGTATGAATTTATTACGATCATGAGTCTTTTTATATTTTACCTTAATGTGTTTTGGACCTTCAGAAACCGAATATCATTATATAATAAAATAATGCTATCACACATTCTTAAAGAGCCCCTCCTCCCCTTTATAAAAGCCCTCACTTCGAACTAGTTACTCACACCTCTCAAGCCTTTTTGCACATCAATCCCCTACCCAATTAATCTCCCAACATCCTTATCCTCTTTTTAGAAGCCTTACCTTAGGCATAAGTCACTTCAAGAAACCATTTTGGTTCATACCAAAGGGAGTTACCCAAATTAAAGGTAACTTTTTCTCTTCAATTCTATTGTTTTATTTTGTTTTATTTTATTTCTCCAAACCCCAAAACTCTTTTTGGGACTTTATTTTATAAAAACACCAGTATCCTCAATATACTATGATGTTTTTATGAGATGTATTTGAACTACACTTACACACACCTCCATCTAATGGGTGAAAAACATACTGTTTCTGTGGATGGAAAACTGACGCCTCAGAAAATGATGATTGGTCGATTATATCATACTGCCTATCATTGAGAACATTAAGATGGAAATATATTTATATATAATCTATATTAGTTTTTCATTATTCTTCTATATTTTTTATTTATATCATACCTTTCTGGTTTCCATTATGAGTAAACATGATAATATCATTTCACGAAGTGCGGACTACTGCCCCCGCAAAGTGATATGACTCATTCATACCATACATATGACATATAAAGGATGGATTTATTGAAATAATATATGTTATTATACTGGAATTATAATATATCTTGGTATCATTATGTTTTCATTCAATTAAAATACAAAATAGTAATTAAAGTAGCGTTCATGCGTACGTACGACTTACCATCTCCATGAACGGTCAATTTCATTTCTTATCTCCAAATGTTATTTATTGTTATAAATACATATATATATATATATATATGGGATATATATTATAAATATTATATCTAAGTCATGAATATAATTCTAGAGATAATGGAATCTTGACAACATGGACAACTTGCAATTATAAGGTGTTCATTTTTTACTCAAGTACCAAATATCGACAAAACGACCATTATTAACATAAATGATTAAATATTGTTTATAACAATGTAATAATTGATATAAAAAGAATAATAAACATCAAAAAGGGTAATTAATCAAGTATAAATTAACTTAAATTTTTTATTCAGGAAAAACAACGAACAAGCAAGTCAAGTCGGACACGAGGTAAGGGGTTTCTTATCTCACTTTTAATTCCGTGAGATTTCCATTATTCACCAATTATTTATTGCATGTAGTGTATTCTATACTACAATTTGATATATATTATCATTATTCTATTTATATTCATGTTATTTTTGATTCATTTTGTGGTTATTAAGTTTTGGTCATATCACTCGATTGATTAAAAAATGGTAAAGAGTTTTCACCTCACTTCTTATTCCCGTGAGATTCATGCTATATTGACATGATTTCTTTTTGTGTGGTGTATGTACTGTCCAATTATTGTATTATTTGTGTAATAAACTTTAATTTTTGGGTATTTACATCTTTATTTTATTATCTTTATTTCATGGGATGTATGTTTCGTAAGATACCAAATTGGTAAAGGAATTTCAAATTTCAGTTTCCATTCATTCAGCTTTAAGCATACTTTGTTGATTATTTTACTATATGATTATGTGTGGAATTAATATTTATTATTTACGTATTAATTTCCACTCCCATTTATGTGGATGTACTTTTGGTACACATAATCAATCCATTGATAAATTCTCAAGTCATTGATATGAACTCGATAAATGTAATCTTAACTCTATATTCATTCATCGAGTTAATCATCCAAGTCATTGATTTTGTCTTAAAAAGAACATGTGTGAATGTCCTATGATTTATTTAAACAAAATATCCAATCATATTGAGTGTAATTATATTAGTCACTAATTATTATGTAATTTATTTATCCTTAATCTAAGGACACCATCTTTATAATGGATTTTCGTCTAAATTTACATTCCATCGAGTCTTCAATATTTTTATGGACCAATTCAATATTATATGGTTTATATACTGTCCATTGGCATATTATATCATGAATACCATTATTCGCATGATGATATAATGTTTTTTTAATTCTATTCCTCAATTATTTGTATTCAAGCATCTCTCGTTTTGTTAAAAACACTTTAATTGAAATATTGTTTTAAAAGTTTAAAAAATGTATTCTTCTAAATATTTCTCATTAAATTACATGTTATGAAAATGGTTTTAAGGATTTATTTATATGGAAATTAATGTTTTGAAATGACAATTCCTTTAAAATCATCAATGTGGTATGGGACACTTTGATTCAAAAATAACTATATTAAATCTTATAAATGGTTTTTAAAATAGATTGATAAAGCATTGTTTGTTTAAATTTATTGAATTGATATATTGTGATTGGAATGAGGAAATTTTATCTTTTCTTTATGATTGTGTTATGTGTTATGCTTATGTTATGGTTATTGGTCATTATTTACTTATACGGATGGTTCCGTGATAAACTCTGGGAGGGTGAGCACGAGATAGCTCTCCAATGCACTGGGTAACGTGACAGAGGTAAATGATAATGTTTCTCCTAATAGATTTACGAAATATACTGTGATGGGTATTCCAGATGTAACCCCTATGTTGTTGTGATAGCTACAATGTATGTTTGTTTTTAATGCCATAAGTTACCTTTATGATTTATGATTTCTTTTTTTTTTATTCATAAATCTTATGATTCCATGAGGTATGCTATAATTGAAAAGGATTGTTTCATTGATTTGTATTTATTAATGGGATAATGTTTCTTTTCATTATTTTATAACCCTTACTAAACTTTTTATGCTCATCCCAGGTGTTGAATTATTTTACACAGGACATAATGTTGAATATGGTCATGGATGAGATCAAGGAAAAGTCATGATGTCTAAAACCTGGAACTGGATATGTCTCAATTTTTTTATGTTTTTTTTATTTTATGAAAAATGGATACTAAGTAGTAGTGCCTACATGTAATTTTCAAGTTGTTATGTAATAGTTATTTCCTAATTCTCTAAAAAACTAAACCTGAAATGATCCTCAATATGAATTATTCATTTAATTCAAGATTATGTAATCTTAATGGATATGTCCTTATAATACCCATCACCACACCCACAATAGATTCCTTCCTACAGAGTAGTTGATTCCCATTTGGAGATTTTGTAGTGTTATAGGACCTTAGCATACTTCTGTCTAAGATTCAGTTTTTTATAATGATATCAACTTTATAGAGGATTGTATGAAAGAGGACCTATCTGACACCATCTTTGGCAGATCAGAATAATCCTTCCTCGGTCTTCTTTTGGCTAGAAGAGTTTCCTCATTTCCATATTTCTTCATCCTATACTTGACAACTTCACTAAATGAAGGCTTGACCAAAGCACGATGATTTACTTTGTCACTCTCCGAGACGTCCACCCATTTTCCAATGATTATCACGACTTTCCAAGAATCATTCATAATCGGGTCCTGCTAATATCATCTATTAGAATCAATCATAGACAAACACTATAGATTCTCCACAAAATCATGAACAACATCCACCTCCTTCTTCAATGCATCCTCTATAACAAGTTGCATGTTGTTTCCTTTCTTTATTTGATAACTCCCCTTCATATTATCATGACGCAATTCTTGAAGTCAGTTATAATTTTCAATTGTGATCTGCAAACCTACATTAGAATTTGGTTTCAAATGAGTCTCCTTAAAAGTCGGCCAAAATATATTTCTTACTTTCATATATAATTTTACATATATTTAAATAAATATATTTATAAATATACCAAAATATGGTTAAATAAATTGAAATATTTATAATTTTAGTTATATATATATATAAATAAAAATAATTATAAAATTATAATATAAATTATTATATTAATGAAATTATAAAAATTATAATGATTAATTTGAAATAATTTAATAATTTATTAAATATATATATATATATAATCATTTAAAATTATAATTATAAATATAAATATATTCCTAAAATTACATGTAAATATTTATTCATATAAATTATTATATAATTTAAAAAATATACTGATATATATATATATATATATATACTTTTTAAAAATATATATACTTAATATATGTATTATATATATTCAAAGATTATAAATATAATAATTATATTTATTATAATTCTATAAATATTTAAATTATAATTTTATAATTATCTAAATTATAATTTATAATTATTTCATTTATAATTTTATTGTTATTTTATTTATAATTTTATAATTATTTAAATTCTATTTTTATAATTATTTAAATTATAATTTTAAAAAAATAAAAAAATGTTTATTTATTTATATATATAATAAATATATATATATATATATCATATATAATAATTTTATAAATATATAAATTAATATAAATAAATTATTAACATAATATCTTTTTCAACACTGAAAAAGTTTTTCTAGGTTTAATGAAGAAACCCTAACTTTCTTCTTCATTCTCGCACCCCTCAAGCTCTCATGGAAGTTGACCAATACATCATCGAGCATTGCTCTACCCCAACCTCGGCTCTGCCACCACCGACCATCCTCCACTACCGTCGACCCCTCTCCCACCACTAGGAACTCCTCCTCTATCGCAAAGCCACCTATATCAAGAACCCTCATCCACCTCTCCTCCACCGCGAACCCTCCTCGCCGCACCTCCTTCGCTACTCTACTGCGAACCCATCCCCACCTCAAACCCTTATTTTCTTCTCCACCGTAAATCCCACCTCTGCTGTGAATCCCTCCACTCCCACTTCCACTGCTACCTACCCTAACTCCACCATCATCAGACAATGTTGCTACAACTGGAAGGCTATGTTATCACTTTTTAAAAAAAGTTTCATTGTTATTTTATCACACTTAGTAGGAAACAATTGGGATTATTTTTTCTATAGGATATTTCTCTTTTATGGTATTTGTATTGATTGATATTATTTGAGTCATGTATGATGTTATTGGTGGATATTTATTTAGAGGGTGTTGGAGGTTCCATGAGGTTATTTCTTACGATTTATTATCAATAATAGATTTATCATGTTCATATTTTCTCCAACTCCACTTTCATTATTCCATATGAACCCAGGGTAACTATCTTACTGAAATTTTGTGTTTCATAGTGCCTAAACATGACTCTGTTATTTCATTTCCTAGACAGTTAGTGTAACATCCCAAGTAAGTAATGAATAATATATATTTTTATCCATGTCTATTAATGATTAAGATAGTGTTTTATAGGCTTAAAATGAAAATAAATACAATCTTATGCATGGAATAAACTAATATTCTTAAAAGATTGTTTTACTGCCTTATGATGGAAAACCCTTTTTAAATCTATCTTTTGACAATTTTATAAACTATTTTTGTCAAAATAAACTTATTCTTTATGATTGGGACATCAAAATTTACTTTGTGTGAATTTTTGGTATTTTTCTGACAATGTTCATTTTTTTTAATGAATAGTGAAAAATACTGCATTTTAATTCAAAACAGATTTTTAATCTAATTTATTTATATAATTAGATTATGTTTTGAATTGGTTTTGAAGTAAAATTAGAATATATTTTTACCATTTAATCCAATGGTGGTCATTGGAATCAATTCCACTTTGAAATTGGACTTAAACTGGTGTCAATCTTTTGATACTTATTGTTTCATAAAAACACGCTATTTGTCATAACAGCGAGAAATAATTATTAAATTAATTAATGTGACTTATATGTTTTGAATTTTGTAAAATAGACTTCATTTTTGAATTCGGAATATCAAGTATAGCTTAGGGTGAATTTTTGGTAATTTTCTGAAAAACTTCAATTTTTGATGAATAGTGAAACCACTAAGTGGTAGTTAAAGAAACTGATTTTTCGTTTAAATGAAAATTTGCCACTTTTGTGTTGTGAATTTCAAAAATCCGACATACATGGTTGTCATTAAGATGTAAAATTTGGTTCAATGAGATTATAATAATTTTTTGGTGAATTGTAACTTATTAAGTTCTTAATCGCGATTAGTGGTAATTAGGGTAGTTTAAGGTATAAATAATGCTTTAATAATATGAAATGACCTATACACATGTCCCAACCTTATTGGTTGTGTCATGGCCGACCAAGACAAGTCATGGGTCAACTTGGTGACCCCATGGAGACACTTTGGTTGGGAAATGACATAAATAACTTTTTATTAAATGTTAAAGTAAAAATGACACAAACATAATATGTTTTACCAAAACAATTTTTACATGGGGTTATAAAGATCAGATTTTTTATTATAAATAGTCATTGGAAAGATACAAATATTAACTACATCATAGTAGTTTTTTTATAATTTTTATACATTATATAAATTAAATTATTTATGACATAATAATGATACAGTGATGACATAATTATTTGACGATTTAAATAAAATGGAAAGATAATGTAAAATATATGAACTACACATGTCCAAAACCAATTGGATGAGTGGATTTCGAACCCTTATCACCTTATCCACGAATTATATCAATGTGGGACCTTTTAAAACCGAAACACATTTTCAAATAAAGTAATATTTCTTTACTTTCCAAAAGTGCCCCTCCTCTCCTCTTATAAAAGGCCCCCACCTCTACCTCATTTGACACACTCCTCAAGACTTTGGCTCGTCCAAACCCTGCCCATTTACTCTCTCCACATCCCTCTCCTCATCCTAGAGGATTCCCTTTGGGGATAATCCTTTCAAAGGAAGCATTTAGGCTCAAATCAAAAGGAGTTACACTTTTAAAGGTAATTCATTCTCTCATGTTCATTTGTTTTATTTTGCTTCTCCAACCCCCTAAACTCTTTTTATTTACTTCTTTTGTAACATAAACAGTATCTTCAATATACTAGGATGTTGTTATAAGATTTATTTGAGCTACACTCTCACACAACTACATCAAATGGTTAAAGAACATACGGTTTCCGTGGATGGTGAAATTCTGCCTCCCGAAACGATGATTGTTCAATACTCATTTAACACCTTCAAAGGTGGCCATTATGATGTCACTATTTTTATATATGATATATAATATGTTTATTTTTTCCTTAATATTCTGTTTTTTTTTTCATTTTGGGCATACCTTTATGGTTTCCATTATGGGTAAACACGAATATCTTCATTTTAGGAAGTGCGGACTACCGCCCCCTGAAAGTGATTTGATTCGTTAATACCATATGTGGGATGTGTAAAGGATAAAGTTAATGATATTATATATGTTATTATACTGGAGTTATAATATACTCTTATATAACTATGATTCCATTCCAGAAATACGAAATAGAAATGGAAGTAGGGTTCATGCGTACGTACGGCTTACCGTCTCCATGAATGGTGCATTTCATTTCTTACCTCTAAATGTGATGTAATATTATAAATACATGTATATGCTGAATATATATGATATATATGTTATCCAAATCATTAATATCATTCTGGATATAACAAACCTTTGACCAAATTAACAACAAGTAAGCGTAAGAAGTCTATTTTTGACTTAAGAACCAAATACCGACAAAATGAACATTATTAACTTAAATGATTACATGATGTTCATAACATGGTATAAAAAGAATAATGAACTTGAAAAAGGTTCATAATAAAGTAGATATTAACTCAAGTTTATTATTCAGGAGATTAAAGAACGGTCGGATCAATTCGGATACGAGGTATGGGACTTCGTCTCAATCTTCTTTCATTGAGGCATATTTTATTTTATACACAACTTTCTTTTATACGGTGTATAAACCCCTTTGACTTTTACGTTTATTCAAAAGGAATCTTTTTTATACGAAGTGTTTACTAAATGACAAAAGGGAATGTTTTTGTCATACGTATCCGGCGACAATGACTTCTCTGTCGTCGTGACCGTTATTTGAGTTTCGGCTTCCTCTACAAGTCATACCTTCTTTTTAAAAGAAAAATAAATACCATGTTTTACTTTTCTTTTATTTTGGTATCGAAAATGGTTTTCATAATGTTTTTATATCAATGTGTTGTATTGATATCTTGTGATTGAAATGTGGGAATGTTATGTTTCCTTTATGCATGTTTTATGTGATATGATTATGTTGAGGTTCTTGGGCATTATTATGAAAACGGGTGGTTCCGTGATAAACTAAGGGCGGGTGAGCCCGATATAGCTCTCCAATGCATTGGGTAACGCGAAGGAGTGAAACGTTAAGGTTTCTCCGAAGAGATTTAGGGAATATACTGTGATGGGTATTCCAAATGTAACCAAGAGGGTTACTCCCTACGTAAGAATGTTATGAATGCCTCAAGTTACCTTTATGTATTATGATTTCTATGATTTATTCACGATTTTATGAGGTATGTTAAAGTGCCTATGTTTTATGGGTAAAGTATGATTTCATTCTTATGTATATATGAACTCATGTTTTCTTTCCATGTTTTTTTATAACCCATACTGAGCTTTTTATGCTCATCCCAAGTTTTTTTGAAATGTTTTTCACAGGTCAAGGGAAAGGTACATGATATGATGATAGTGTCAAGGAAGTGTCAAGAAATAATCCATGTTTTATTTTAAATGTGTTTCCATTGATGGGAATGAAGAATACTATCTTTATGTAACCACTTTGTTTATATGTGGAATGTAATGCAAGTTTTAAGATCTAATTCTCTAAAAATATAAACCCGAAAAGATCCTCAATGTGTAATCTTGTAATAACTCAAGATTAAGTAAGGTTTAAGGATGGGGCCTTATAGTTGGTATCAGAGGTCGGTTTAGACAACTTTAGGAGTTAGAAAAGTGTTAAATTATAATATGATTGAAATGATATAGCATTTACGGATTACCATGTTGCTTCACCTAAGGTATTTCTGTGATAAGAATGGTTTTACATAGTGGAAACAAAGCAACTTTTCTGGGAAGGCATACAGCGGGAAATGACCTTTCAAATCAGTATCCTAAGATGGTCAGAATTAGAACTAAACAGTTTGTTGTATTGATGGCTCAGTTGAATCAGGTGAAAAATGTTGGTTGTTTTTATTGATGATATTTTGGTGTTTTCTAAAAGTAAAGAGGAGCATGAAAGACATTTAAGGGTTATCTTGAAAACCTTAAAAGAAAAGAAATTGTATGGGAAATTCAGCAAGTGTGAGTTTTGGTTGCAACAAATTTCATTCCTTGGTCACATTGTTTCTAAAGATGGAATAACTATTAATCCTGCAAAAACAGAAGTTGTGGAAGAATGGCCAAGACCCACAAATGTAACCGAGATTCGTAGCTTCCTTGGTTTGGTGGGCTATTACTGAAGGTTTGTTAGAAATTTTTCACGGTTATCTAGTCCAATGACTAAGCTAACTCGGAAGGGTGTTAAGTTTATCTGGACAAAAGAATGTGATGATTGTTTTCAGGAATTGAAAAGAAGATTGGAGAATGCTCCAGTTTTGGCACTACCTTCCAGGAATGGTGAGTTTGTTATATACAGTGATGCTTCATTGAAAGGACTTGGTTGCGTCCTAATTCATAATGATCAGGTAATTGCTTATGCTTCACGACAGTTGAAAACTCATGAGGTAAATTACCCTACACATGATTTGGAATTAGCTGCTGTTGTTTTTGCTTTAAAAATTTGGAGGCATCATTTGTATGGAGTAAAGTGTGAAATATATACCTATCACAAAAGTTTACAGTATATATTCACTCAGAAAGAATTGAACATGAGACAAAGGAGATGTCTAGAATTAATCAAGGATTATGATTGTACAATTCATTACCATCCGGGAAAAGCAAATAAAGTGGCTGATTCTTTGAGTCGAAAAAGTAATGCTTCATTAACAATGTTGCGTTTGGAATGTGATACTTTGGTTAAGGATTTGATGAACTTTGGCATAGAAGTTTTTGGTGCAAGAAATCCTTCTGTTTTGTTTCAGGTATCAGTGGGATCTTCTCTATCAGATAGAATCAAGCAAGCACAGAAGCAAGACAGTGAGTTGCAGAAAAAGGTAGAGCTGGTTCAGAAAGGTAAGTTTCCTGAATTCAACATTGATAGTGATTGTGTTTTGAGATCTGGGAAGAGATTTTGTGTGCCTTGTGATTCACAGTTGAAGAGAGAGTTGTTATGTGAAGCTCATAGTTCTCCGTTTTCAGTTCATCTGGGCAGTATTAAGATGTATAGAGATCTGCGGGAGTATTACTGGTGGGATGGAATGAAAAGAGACATTGCTGATTTTACTGTGAAGTGTTTGACATGTCAATAGGTTAAAGCAGAGCAGCAATTAACGAAAGGGATGCTTCAGCCTTTACCAGTTCCAGAGTGGAAATGGGAGAATATATCCATGGACTTTGTTGTTGGATTACCGAAGACATATCGAGGTAATAATGCAATCTGGGTTATTATTGATCGCTTGACCAAATCTGCTCATTTCCTTGCTATACGAGATACTTTCTCTTTTGATCAACTTTCCCGTTTGTATCTTAAAGAGATAGTCAGGTTACATGGAGTTCCTCTCTCCATTGTATCGGATCGTGATCCCAGGTTTACTTCTAACTTTTGGAAAGGCCTTCAGAAGTCGTTGGGTACTGAATTAAATTTTAGTACAGCTTTTCATCCTCAATCAGATGGGCAGTCAGAACGAACAATTCAGACATTGGAGGATATGATACGAGCTTGTTCTATGGATTATCAGGGAAGTTGGGACCAACATCTTTCTTTGGTTGAATTTTCATATAATAACAGTTTCCATTCCAGTATACAGATGGAACCATTTCAGGCATTATATGGGAAGCGGTGTCGAACTCCAGATTTCTGGGATGAAGTGGGTGAAAGGAAGTTGATGGGACCAGAATTGGTAGAAGAGATGGCAGAAAAAGTTCAGCTGATTCAGAAACACATGAGAACAGCTCAGAGCAGGGATAAGAGTTATGCGGATAACCGGAGGAAGGATCTATCTTTCGAGGTAAGTGATCATGTTTTTCTCAAGGTTTCTCCTTGGAAAAGTGTGATGAGATTTGGTAAGAAAGGAAAGTTGAGTCCAAGGTTCATTGGACCATACGAAATTCTGGAGAGAGTTGGATCAGTTTCATACCGAGTGGCTTTACCTCCGAGTTTATCTCTGGTACCCAATGTTTTTCACGTTTTGATGTTGAGAAAGTATATGCCAGATCCATCTCATGTTTTGAGTCCAGAGGTAGTTCAGCTGGAAGAGAACCTATCTTATGAGGAACAACCAGTCCAAATTCTTGACCACAGGGAGCAAGTGTTACGGAATAAGGTGATTCACCAGGTAAAGGTTTTGTGGAAAACCCACATGATTGAAGAGGCAGCATGGGAATATGAAAATGCAATGAGGGATAAGTACCCCCATTTATTTGATAAGTAAATAAATTGCGGGGACGCAATTTTCTAAAGGGGGGAAGGATGTAACATCCCAAGTAAGTAATGAATAGTAGATATTTTTATCCATGTCTATTAATGATTAAGATAGTGTTTTAGAGGCTTAAAATGAAAATAAATACAATCTTATGCATGGAATAAACTAATATTCTTAAAAGATTGTTTTACTGCCTTATGATGGAAAACCCTTTTTAAATCTATCTTTTGACAATTTTATAAACTATGTTTTTCAAAATAAACTTATTCTTTATGATTGGGACATCAAAATTTACTTTGTGTGAATTTTTGGTATTTTTCTGACAATGTTCATTTTTTAATGAATAGTGAAAAATACTGCATTTTAATTCAAAACTGATTTTTAATCTAATTTATTTATATAATTAGATTATGTTTTGAATTGGTTTTGAAGTGAAAATAGAATATATTTTTACCATTTAATCCAATGGTGGTCATTGGAATCAATTCCACTTTGAAATTGGACTTAAACTGGTGTTAATCTTTTGATACTTATTGTTTCATAAAAACACGCTATTTGTCATAACAGCGGGAAATAATTATTAAATTAATTAATGTGACTAATATGTTTTGAATTTTTTAAAATAGACTTCATTTTTGAATTCTGAATATCAAGTATAGCTTAGGGTAAATTTTTGGTAATTTTCTGAAAAACTTCAATTTTTGATATATAGTGAAACCACTAAGTGGTAGTTAAAGAAACTGATTTTTCGTTTAAATGAAACATTGCCACTTTTGTGTTGTGAATTTCAAAAATCTGACATACATGGTTTTCATTAAGATGTAAAATGTGGTTCAATTAGATTATAATAATTTTTTGGTGAATAGTAACTTATTAAGTTCTTAATTGCGATTAGTGGTAATTAGGGTAGTTTAAGGTATAAATAATGCTTTAATAATATGAAATGACCTAGACACATGTCCCAACCTTATTGGTTGTGTCATGGCCGACCAAGACAAGCCATGGGTCAACTTGGGGACCCCATGGAGACACTTTGGTTGGGAAATGACATAAATAACTTTTTATTAAATGTTAAAGTAAAAATGACACAAACATAATATGTTTTACGAAAACAATTTTTACATGGGGTTATAAAGATCCTATTTTTGATTATAAATAGTCATTGGAAATATAAAAAGATTTCCTACATCATAGTATTTTTTTTATAATTTTTAGACATTAAATAAATTAAATTATTTATGACATAATAATGATGCAGCGATGACATCATTATTTGACGATTTAAATAAAATGGAAAGATAATGCAAAATCTATGAACTACACGTGTCCAAAACCAATTGGATGAGTGGATTTAGAACCCTTATCACCTTATCCACGAATTATATCAATGTGGGACCTTTTAAAACCGAAACACATTTTCAAATAAAGTAATATTTCTTTACTTTCCAAAAGTGCCCCTCCTCTCCTCTTATAAAAGGCCCCCACCTCTACCTCATTTGACACACTCCTCAAGCCTTTGGCTCGGCCAAAACCTGCCCATTTACTCTCTCCACATCCCTCTCCTAATCCTAGAGGATTCCCTTTGGGAAGAATCATTTCAAAGGAAGCATTTAGGCTCAAATCAAAAAGAAGTTACACTTTTAAAGGTAATTCATTCTCTCATGTTCATTTGTTTTATTTTGCTTCTCCAACCCCATAAACTCTTTTTATTTACTTATTTTGTAACAAAACCAGTATCTTAAATATACAAGGATGTTGTTATAAGATTTATTTGAGCTACACTCTCACACATATACATCAAATGGTTAAAGAACATACGGTTTCCGTGGATGGTGAAATTCTGCCTCCCGAAACGATGATTGTTCAATACTCATTTAACACCTTCAAAGGTGGCCATTATGATGTCACTATTTTTATATATGATATATAATATGTTTATGTTTTCCTTAAGCTTCTGTTTTTTTTCATTTTGGGCATACCTTTATGGTTTCCATTATGGGTAAACACGAATATCTTCATTTTAGGAAGTGCGGACTACCGCCCCCTGAAAGTGATTTGATTCGTTAATACCATATGTGGGTTGTGTAAAAGATAAAGTTAATGATATTATATATGTTATTATATTGGAATTATAATATACTCTTATATAACTATTATTCCATTCCAGAAATACGAAATATAAATGGAAGTAGCGTTCATGCGTACGTACGGCTTACCGTCTCCATGAACGGTGCATTTCATTTCTTACCTCTAAATGTGATGTAATATTATAAATACATGTATATACTGAATATATATGATATATATGTTATCCAAATCATTAATATTATTCTGTATATAACAAACCATTGACCAAATTAACAACATGTAAGCGTAAGAAGTCTATTTTTGACTTAAGAACCAAATACCGACAAAATGAACATTATTAACTTAAATGATTACATGATGTTCATAACATGGTATAAAAGGAATAATGAACTTGAAAAGGGTTCATAAGCAAGTAGATATTAACTCAAGTTTATTATTCAGGAGATTAAAGAACGGTCGGGTCAAGTCGGATACGAGGTATGGGACTTCGTCTCAATCTTCTTTCATTGAGGCATATTTTATTTTATACACAACTTTCTTTTATACGGTGTATAAACCCCTTTGAATTTTACATTTATTCAAAAGGAATCTTTTTTATATGAAGTGTTTACTAAATGACAAAAGGGAATGTTTTTGTCATACGTATCCGGCGACAATGACTTCTCTGTCGTCGTGACCGTTATTTGAGTTTCGGCTTCCTCTACAAGTCATACCTTCTTTTTAAAAGAAAAATAAATACCATGTTTTACTTTTCTTTTATTTTGGTATCGAAAATAGTTTTCATAATGTTTTTATATCAATGTGTTGTATTGATATCTTGTGATTGAAAGGTGGGAATGTTATGTTTCCTTTATGCATGTTTTATGTGATATGATTATGTTGAGGTTCTTGGGCATTATTATGAAAATGGGTGGTTCCGTGATAAACTAAGGGCGGGTGAGCCCGATATAGCTCTCCAATGCATTGGGTAACGTGAAGGAGTGAAACGTTAAGTATTCTCTGAAGAGATTTAGGGAATATACTGTGATGGGTATTCCAAACGTAACCAAGAGGGTTGCTCCCTATGTAAGAATGTTATGAATGCCTCAAGTTACCTTTATGTCTTATGATTTCTATGATTTATTCATGATTTTATGAGGTATGTTAAAGTGCCTATGTTTTATGGGTAAAGTATGATTTCATTCTTATGTATATATGAACTCATGTTTCCTTTCCATGTTTTTTTTATAACCCATACTGAGCTTTTTATACTCATCCCAAGTTTTTTTGAAATGTTTTTCACAGGTCAAGGGAAAGGTACATGATATGATGATAGTGTCAAGGAAGTGTCAAGAAATGATCCATGTTTTATTTTAAATGTGTTTCTATTTATGGGAATGAAGAATACTATCTTTATGTAACCACTTTGTTTATATGTGGAATGTAATTGAAGTTTTATGATCTAATTCTCTAAAACTCTAAACCCGAAAAGATCCTCATTGTGTAATCTGGTAATAACTCAAGTTTAAGTAAGGTTTAAGGCTGGGGCCTTATAGTTAGTGGTGTAATTCCCATGTCGCTTCACCTATTGTGTTAGGGATGTGATATCTTTAAATCTTTGCATATGGGGTTTCTATAGATGGGAACCCATGGTGTTTTTATTATATTGGTACATGACTAATATTCTCACATCATATGATCTATTGAGATTCAAATTATGATTTTGTATTTGATGATATTAGCTTTGAGATCCCAACAACCAACATTTTTTCCATCACTTATTACATTTCATTGACATGTTACACAAATTTAATTTCTTTTATATTATTAATGATAGTTCCACCACTTCTCAAAAAATCACGAGATCTTCATAATCAAATCTTGTGGGATAAAGCACCCCATTCATTTTCTTATATGTTAAGAGTAGTGATAATCATAAATCCAACTCACCTGGCTTATGTGGGATGTCATAGAGTAGTTATAAAATTATCTATCATTTGTCATCAATGGGAATTTAAGAATTTTTTAAAAGTTATCCTTTCAAATTGAAACTCACAATTCGATCAAATTTCTGCTGAATACCATTATTTCTATAGTGACAAATTTGGAATAGGATATGTGTATACCAAGTGGGATGGGAGTTGAATTTTACACAGGAATACCTTTTAATGTTTTCAGTTTGGTGAGTACCAAGTCTCTTTCTTTTTTTAGTTTGAGTTCATGGAAGATGGACTAATGAAACTAATGTTTACAATTAAACAACTGTGACCGAAATGAGGTTAGAGTTTAATGTCAAAAAAAATATATCAAAAAATATATGGTGATCTATATAATAAAATAGTTTACGTAAACATGTCATGATTCAATAACCCAATACTAGTGTAGAAATTATTTAAGAGAGGTTCACAGAGTTTATGGTTATAGTTCTTGTTATAAAAAAGTTGAACTAGTTTATTTAATGTAATTTTTATGGTTATAACTTGACATGAATGAGTATTGGACGGTATTAGTCTAAACAACCACATGAAGGCATGTATGGAGTTTATGGACATAGTTCACAAATCAATGATGAAGGGTATATTGTTACATCCAAAATGGGCCTCATGATCTAGGAGCACTCTAACACCTTCGAACAATGAATATGAACAATCTATATCATCACTCAAGTTAGTTGAATTGAATTTTTTTAAAAAAATATTTTATACATGTTTAGTGTCTATGATTTCAAGACCCCATATAGATGAGGTTAGTACTTTATTGGGAAGGGGTATGAATATTATGAAGTCATTAAATGGGTCTAATATTGGTGGTTGGGAGGTCAGGAAATATCCAATGGACCTCTCTATGAAATGATGTACTAAATGTATTGGATAATAAATATAGGTTAAAATATTATAAGTGGTATATGGTGAATATTTGTATGAAAGGAATGGAAATTGAGAAATATTTTATTATGTTATGGGTTAATGCTTATAGATTTTCATATGTGTATTTATAATGGATGGAACCAATAGTGCTTCATGTTAGAGACATATACAATGTTCTTCGTGGTGTACAACCAATTTATTTGGTGATACCCAAGGTTCATTGGGATAATGCAACATTTATAGTAAACTGGAACATGAGTGTTTCATGTTTGCGAGTGTGGTCACTGACTATGGAACGTATCCATTGGAAATTTTTTGTTGGGGTGAAGGATAATTGATATAAATGGAAAATGGAATAATGGATAAGGGTTATCTAATATTTGGGATAACAATATTAAATTATTTTAAAAATTAATATCATTACACCTAAAATAGGAATAATGTTATGGAATCATACAAAACGTATTGATTTGGGATGAATTGATTTGTATTCTATCTATCTTTGATAAAGTGTATATATTATGATCTATGTCTTTATGAAAATTCATAAGTGTATCTCCTAAAATGATTCATGTGTTCTGAAATTTTTCAAAGAGGGATGTCTCTCATTATAAATGATTAATATTTTTTCTTCCTGATGTTTTCAGGTAATTATTAAAAATTGGAATTTTGGTTTTCTGAATGATTGTTTATAATTGATTGATTTATTTTTAAAATGATTGTTATTTTAATGAGGAATTTGATTAAATGGTTGGTTTTTTTATTGGATTTAAAGTGTGATTTTTATATAGATCTCAAAGGAAATTTGCACTATGGTGTTATGAAAATATTTAATGTTTAGTTTTTCATAGAATTAGGAAAACCATTACATTATAAAAATATATTTGGTATTTATTTTGTTAAATACTAATATCACCAAATCAAATAGGTTGGATATAAATAAATAATATATGGATTCCAATTGTTTGAAAAGACAGTATGATGTTGGTGTGAAAGAGTTCATCATTCATGTAAAATATCATCCCTATGACCCTTATCAAATTCTTTGTCTGTGTTTACTGTATTATTATTCAAGAAAAGTTAGTCCAGAGGAGTTGGAATAACACTTGATCTATCAAGGAATAGATCATAGTTATAAATGTTCGAATAAACATGAGGAAAAGACAATTTAGCTAGTGGATGGGATAAAAGTGAATTTTATGGATCATATAATATGATTACATGTTTTGATAATGAAGAAAATTGTATCTAGGACGTGATTATAGTTGTGAATGATGATGAAGTGAGTATTGATGAAATTACAAGGAAAATTGAAGATGAACTTCATGATTTTAGAAATTTGTTTGACCCGTTAAAGAGTTGTGCAAAGACACCTTTCTATGGTGGTTTCACTAAATATACAACATTTTAAACTATACTGATTCTCTATAATTTGAACGTAGGAAATTGATGGAGTGACTCCCATTTTACCGAATTACTTTCCCTCTTGAATAAAATGGTACAAGAAAATAATGATCCCCCAAGAAGAGCATACAATTCAAAAACAATTCTACATTAGATGCTTATGATATGTATAAAAATACATGTATTCCTTAATTTCTTTATACTGTTTCATGAAAAACATAAATCACATAGATAATTCCCAAAGTGTGGGGATTCTCAATACAAGAAATATGAATATGATCTTATTCATGTTCTATGGTACTTTCAAATAATTCCATGGATTAGGCGCCTATATGGAAATTAGGAGACCGTAGGGAAATTAACATGGAACACAGAAAAAAGAAATAAAGATTGGAAACTATGTCACCAGGTATAATCTCATTAGTGGAAGAGAATCAATCATTTGTATGTTGATTTTGGAAACGAGCTACAAAACCTTTGTCTTGAATTATTTATAGATGGATTGAATCCTTTTGGTTTTCAGTACAACACTCAAAGTACATGGATCGTTATATTGGTAAATTATATCTTTCCACCATGGTTATGCATGAAACTAAAACACATCATTCTATCTATGAATATTACAGGATCAAAATAATTGGGTAATGATATTGGTGTTTATTTGGTCGCACTGATCGAGGGATTTAAATAATTGTTGGATTCAGGTTTTACATTGTATAATTATTATAGAAATGAAGATTTTACATTTAAAGCCATGTTTTACTGGATGATAAATGAAATTCCTACATATGGGAATTTTTTAGGATATAGCATTAAATGAAGTAATGGATCTTCCATCTACGAACAAGGTACACAATCAATTAGGTTGAAACATTCATCGAAAACTGTGTTTCTAAGACGTCATAGATTTATACCCCGATGACATAATTACTAATATTGGAAAAAATCATTCAATGGAATTTTAGAAGAATGTACAAAACTCTTTCCACTAACTATTGATCAACTGTTTGAGAAAGTAAAAGATGTGGATACTGCTTTTGGTAAACCTTTTTCAAAAAACCATAAAAACCCACTTGGAAGAAGATATAATTTTTTTAATTACTATAATTTAATTGTCTATATGTAAGGAACTTTCAAGATGTTATACATTTTGAAAATAAATATATGTGAGAGTGTCATCGGTGAATTTCTAAACGCACTTTAAAAAAAATGGACGTAGTTAAGGTTATGTTCTGACATGGTAGACATGGGAATATGAGAAGTGTTGGCACTAGTGAAAGGTGAAAAACTTAATTTTATTCTCCAAAATACATACACACTTTCCAGGAATTAGAGATATCATATTTTCAACTTCTAGAATGATATAAAGGTTCCAGTGAGGTATTCATCGAATATCAATAACATCATGTCAACGACCGATTTAAAGCTAAAGGGTCTGAAATGACATAACTACCACATTTTGATACTAGATATAAGTTATATATATTTACATTACATTTTTTCCAAAAAAATTATATTATACATTAATGAAGCTATGTTTCTTATTCAAAGATATGTGTTGCAAATGTTATAGACCCGATGAAATTTCTGAGTATGGAAAGAAAAATTGATGTCATATTATGTGAATTGTAAGTGATCTTCATACTAACATTCATTTTTATAATTATTCATTTGATAGTTCAATTGTGAGGGAGATTAGTCTATGTGGTCCAGTACACTATAGAAGGATGTACCCTATTGAACAATATATGAGGATTTTGGAAGGGTATGTAAAAAACTAAAGTTGTCCAGATGTTTGTATTGCTGAGCAATATAGTGTTGAGGAATCCACTGAATTCTGTACATAATACCTTTCTGGTGTTGAAATAATTTTTCTATTAAAATATAATCACACTAGGAAGCTTCCAGGTGAAGGAATTTATATATGATAGGTTTTCAAAATCAATATTACAAATCGGGAGCATGCCCACCTTTAGGTTTTTCATAACAGGTTGGAGTTTGTCCCACATGTCAAAACCCATAAAGAAATTCATATGAATTTGAATCCATCATGGGATGAAAATGGATATAAAATACACATAATTTATAGTTTATAGGATGGTTTTAGGATCATAAATTTGAGGTGTCAAGAAAAAATCATCACTCAATATCAGAAAGTATTTAATGGCTAGCCAAAGAAGAAATTATGTATGCATTATTTTAAAATGATTATGTAATTAATAGTTATAAATTATATACTAATGAACATTATGAAGAAAATACTATAAAGAATTGTGTAATTACACTATTGGGTGAACAGATGCATGTTTCCAAAACTAAAGAAAAAAATCCAAAATTATGTGAATATGTCATTCTTTGGCATCATTACAAGAATATGGGAGTCAGATTATACAGACTTCGAAGTAAACATTATTCAATGCATGTGGGTTGATAAAAGGAGCGATGTTAGAATATATGAGTTGGGATTCATGAAATCTGATTTCATTAAGAAATGATACATTGAAGAACCATTTATAGTGTCATGACAGTCAATATAATTATTTTATGTTCAAGATCCCACAACATGAAACTAGTCAATTGTTTTGTTATCAATTAAAACCACAGAAGGGTCAGATGAAAATTCAACGGAGGATGGCCCATTTATTAAGAAGTCACAATCATTTCATAGAATTCCTAATTTAGATTGTGTTTTTTATGTTAGAGGAGACCACAATTAATGTCTTTGGATAGTAGATAGAGGTGTCAAATCCGTTGAACCTTTAAAAAAATAGGTTTTAATAATCAGGTTATATTTTTTGTAATATATACCATGTTACCTTATGTTATTAACTATACACAACATCTTTTATGTAATCAAAATTATTTGTTAAACCACTTCTTTAAAAAATTTCTTCTTCACGTGATGATTTTGCAAATCCTGAGGCATAAGAGGCCACTCAACATGCTTCTGCTCGTAATGCAATGGAACAACAGGTTTCTCAACCTATTGCTGCTGCTTCCCCCAGTGCATAGGTATAACCACCATCTGCACATGCCGATGCAATATCTCTAGAGAAAAATATTAATGATGTTGAATCCAATTAAATGGTTAGAAACAACAAAATTGTGTCACAAAAAAATAGGGGCATCATAGTGTGATGGTGTTAGAAAAATTCTATAGCGAAAAAGATAAAGGGAATGAATATGAGGTTGGATGTAATAAAAGGGTCCATCATGTTAACCCAAACAAGTACATGTTCAATAATTACATTGGAATCATCACTTGATAACACAATCTGATTATCGTACAATAATGGCACTATGTTTTCGTTGATCTTAAGACATTGAAGTGGGGAGATATTATAGTAATATTACGATATCATTTCATTAATTTTCTAAAAAATAAAATAATGAAACTTTGACTTACTCTTCATCATCCCTTATGGAGTGAATTTATAGTGGATAACTTCCACAAGGAATATATATTATGCTTTTATATAAGGATTCTCAGAGGATTTTGAAAAATTTAATGAAATGTTGTCTTTAGGATTCTGAAGTGAATATAAACCCACACCCACCTCATATTTATGAACACATGGTAGCCCAAGGAGCGTGGGATGAATTTACTATTCATCACGCAGAGCTGTATTTTCATGTACATTTTCTTTGGTAATATATTGTTTGAATATACATGTATGAATCTCTTTTCTTGACAATTTTTTATTTATGAAATAGAAACCATGTTCTTAAAATAAATAATGAGTAGAAAAACCATTGTTGTAAGGACCCGACCTTAAAACATTATATAATCATGAATTAAATGAATAATTCACATAGAAGATCTTTTTAGGTTTAGTGTTTTATAGAATTAGGACATAACTATTATATCTCAAAAGATTATAAAGTAGACACTTCTATTATGTTTACATAAAATAAAAACTCCTAAGAAGAAACATTTCTAGTTCCATGATATAGATAGCATGTTTTTCCTTGATCCAATCCTTGACCATATTCCACATTGTGTCCTATGAAAAAAATTTCAAAAAAACTTTGGATGAGCCTAAAAATCTTAGAAAGGGATACACAAAGAAGGAAAACTGTTAGTTTTTCAAAACAACAAGTAAACCATGAATACTTTATCAGAGTAATAATTTTCATCTTTATGAAGTATTAAATACTCTTCACTGAATAAAAGATCATTTCATATCCTTTTGTAACCAAAATATTACCATAAAACCCATATATAGAACACGTAACATATAAAGATAACTTGGGACACAAACATACTTAAATGGAATAACCATATGGTAAACATCCACACATATCACTAAATGGAATTCCCATACGGCCGAATTCCATACCCAATGAATTGGAGGTTATAACGTAACCACCCATCCTGGTATTCACCGCACCACCCATCATATGGTTTATCACGTAACCACCCGTCAAATGTCTAAGTACCATTATAAAATCATAAGACCGAAACCAAATATAATGGAATGAAATCATTTCCACATTTTGATCCCAATATATCACTTAAATATATTGACATAAAAAATCCATTATAAAAACCATTTTCAATACCAAAATACATAAAAGAGTATAAGTTAATTATTTCATTTTAAAAACATTGCGGCTTTTTGAGGAAGCCAAGGATCAAATAATACTCGCGGTGGGGGAAAAGTCGTTTTCACCACATTCGTTAAAAAGAAGCATACTTTTTGTCGTTCCGTAAATTGCTAAAAATAGAAAAGATTGATTTTGAATAAAAGTAAATGTAACAGGGTTTTATAAACCGTATAAAATAAAGTTGTGTATAAAAGAAAATATTCCTTAATGAAAAGATATTGAGACAAATTCTTGTTCAAAGACGGTATCCTCAGATTAAGAATAAATCAATTACTTAATTATGTATGAAAAATATAAATACACCCAATATATGAGGATATTAACTGTAAAAAAATAAGATTAACTCACACATATTCATAGAATGACATATTCAAGGAGTATAATTTTACCACAAAGAATTGAAATTGAGTTAAGAAGTTCCCTTGAAAAAATTCGACAGCCTAACGGCATCACTTTAAAATTCATAAAATGAGTTGATGAGAGAGAAAATGGTATATCATCACTTGGAAATAATATTTACATCAATAAGGATATAGAATAAAATATCCCAACAAATCAATATGTAAATTAAAAGACCCAACAAAAACAAGTCTTTTAAAAAGTGGAGGGTGAAAGGTTCCCTTACTGACTTGGGTAACTTTCGAAACGTACACCCCATGAAAGAAGGACTATAAAAAGTTGATATAAATACACATAAAAGAATTTATATTACACAAATATTAGAATAATGGGCTGTACATACACTACTCATATGAAAAAGTGGCAAATATAGCATAAATCTCATAGGAATAAAAGTGTGATGAAAAATCCCTCACCAAACCTCGGCACCCTAACGACGCCACTTAAAACTTCCAAAAAATGTATTTATGAGATCAAATAGGGTCTATCATCATATGAACATAAAATGTACAGTAATAGGAATAAAAAATAACATCCCCCAACATAATAAATAGGATCTTAAAAGGAATGACATAAAAGAGAGTACTTAAAAAGAAAGAGAGAGGTAGGATCCCTTACCTCAAGTCCGACCTGTCTTGTTAGTTTCTTTATATTGATGAATAATAAACTTTGGTCAGTTTATAATTGCATAAGTAAATCATTTAAAGATTATTATCCAGTACATATCACATATTATAATGTTTTAATAATTGGTTAATAATGTGAGTTCATATCAAACGTTTTTGTCGATGTTTGGTACATGAGTCAAAAATGAACTTGTTTGAAAATGACTGCCCATGTAGTTATAAGTAAATCATATCCATAATAGTATTAATGATTTAAATATAATATATATCTGGTACATATTTATTTTATACTATTCCATACCATTTGGAGATAAAAATAAATGAAATGCACTGCTCATGGAGATGGTAGGTTATACATACGCATGAACACTACTTTCATTTATTTGTCATATTAATGGAATTTAAAATAAATGAGATATATATATATATTATAATTCCAGTATAATATATATGTTATATAGGTAAAATATGTTGATTAATTTCATTATTTATACATTACATGTATTGCATGAACGAGTCACATCACTTGAGGGGGCGGTAGTCCACACTTCCTCATATGAAATTATCACATTTGCACAACATGCAAAGAATAAAGGTATGTTTTAAATATAAAATACAGAAGAATATAGAAAACATAAATACAAAATATCTCATATATAAAATACAATTACATCATAATGGCCACCTTTAAAGGTGTTAAAAAAATATTGAACAATCATCATTTTGTGAGACAGTAATTCGCCATCCACAGAAACAGTATGTTCTTTAATCATCAGACGGATGTGTGTGTAATTGTAGCTCAAATACTTCTTATGAAAACATCCTAGTATATTGAATATACTGTTTTTGTTACAAAATAATGAAATAAAAAGACATTAGGGGTTGGAGAAGCAAAATAAAACAAAAGAACACTAGGGAAGACTTTAACTTTAAATCAGGTAACTCTTTTTGATTTGAGCTCAAAGGCTTCTTTGGAATGACTTCCTCCCAAAGAGAGGATTCTAGGAGTAATAGAAGGATGTGTAGAGAAAAAATGGGCAGGGGTTGGCCGAGCCAAATGCTTTAGAGGTGTGTGTAAGGTGGTTGAGGTGGGGTCCTTTTATAAGAGAAGAGAAGGGGAACTCTTGGAAAGTTATAAAATATTACATTATTATAAAATGCTTTTCCAATTTTAAAGGTCCAAAAAGGTTATATTTAGAGTATAAGATGATAAGGTTTCTAAATCCACCCATACAATAGGTTTGTGACAAGTATAAGACTTAGATTTTACCTTATCTTCTCATTTTATTTAAATCAATCATTTATGAGGTAATCACTACATCATCACGGTGTCATAAATAAATTAATTTATTTAATGTCTAAAAATTATAAAAAATATTTCATGATGTAGGAAATATTTTTATATTTATAATGAATATTTATAGTCAAAAATATAAATTTTATAACTCCATGTAGATTTTTTAGTAAAACAATACATGTTTGTGAAATTTTTATTTTAACTTTAAATAAAATGTTATTAATGTCATTTTCATACAAAAGTGGATCCATGGGGTCCCCAAGATAAACCATGGATTGTATTGGTCGTCCATAACTCATAAAATATGGGTAGGACATGTTTCAAGGTCATTTCATAATATTATAACTTTATTTTTACCTTAAATAACATTATTTACCTTTAATCGCGATTAATAAAACTGAAAAGTTACTATTCACCCAAAAAAATTATTTTCATCCCATTGAACCACATTATACATCCTAATTAAAACCAATTATGCCCGATTTTTGAAATTCAAATAATATAAGTGGTAATGTTTCATTTTATCAAAAAATCAGTTTTTTAACTACCACTTAGTGGTTTCAATATTCATAAAAAATTGAAGTTTTTCAGAAAAATACCAAAACTTCACCCTAAGCCATATTTGATATTCTGAATTCAAAAATTATGTCTATTTTAAAAAATTCAAAACATATAAGTTGAATTAATTAATTTAATAATTAATTCCCGCTGTCAAAACAAATAGAGAGTTTTTAAGAATCAATATCTATTAAAAGATTGACACTAGTTTAAGTCCAATTTCAAAGTGGAATTAATTCTAATGACCACCATTGGATTAAATGGTAAAAATATATTCTAAATAAACTTTAATCTCAATTCAAAAGATAATATATCCATATAAATACTCATATTAAAAGGATATTTTGAATTAAAATGCAACATTTTCACTAAAAATGATCTTTATCGGAAAAATAATAAAAATTTACAAAAAGTAAATTTTGATATCTAGATTCTAAAGAAGGATTTGATTTTGTCAAATACAATATATAAAATTCTCAAAAATATATTTAAATAGGGTTCTCCATTAAAAGGCGGTTAATTGACCTTTAAAAGAATATTAGCAGATTTATGCTCAAAATTGGATTCATTTGCATTTTAAGCTTCCAAAATTTATTGGATAAAAGAAAAAATATTTGAAAAACATATATAATCATTTTTTTAGTTAGTTCTGTTCATTCCTGCCATTACAATGGCTAGTTGTTAACTACGATTTAAAATAATATTATTTTATTATTAGAGTGCAACTTATGATTTCAAAGAAACTTGTTGTTGTGTATTGGGTACGCCATTGGGCATAGCGTTCAGTTTAAAGTAATATTAATATTTTATTCAAAAATATTAATAAATATGAGAAAGTAATATTTTTTGTTTACCCGGGATGTTACATCCTTTCCCCCTTTTGGGAATTGCGTCCTCACAATTTTAAAATTGGGCTTCGAAACTTCATTGAATGCCCCACATCAGAAAAGGAGTAAATTAAACTGTCACTTTAAAAGAATGAATGGGAAGTACAAAGGTCACCCATGTTAACCCATACTAGGATTCCATGTAGGAAAACATGGATATGGAAGAAAAAAAGAGGGTCATGTTCTGAAGGAGAGTGATAGAAAACATGTTTAGGATAAAGTTAACCACTGGAAAATCACAAAATTGTGATGGGTTAAACGGTATTGGATTCCCCAGTAGGAAATGTTAACGGAAAACATTTTTGTTTTAAGTTAGTTTTCATTGAGGAATTTATTTTTGAGCTTAACTCAATCATAAGCAAACATACTTACTTGTCGTGTAGACTTTCATCTTTTACCAAATTTCTAACACAAACTCATACTTTCTCTAAATGATGAGTATTTAGGATGACTTGCTCACATTAAGATTGCTATAATCAACTTCTAGAGAATCACCTAACCCACAAAAGAGAGATATATTTTTCCCATGACTTTAGACTAAAACCAAAACCAAAATTGTTAGTATGAGATCATATAATACCCAAAAATGATAATCCTTTATAAAAAAATAAATCTATTCTTAATCTCCAAAATTTGTCCAATAAAACCCTAAAGTTCAATGAAGACCATTCGATAAACAATTTGTCCACAAAATTCATCAATGTAAACCAAACTAATATTGAAACCCAAATATTTGAACGACATAATCACATAGTCTTTCAAGTAAAATCTTAGCATTTATCTCCAAATAACATCAGTTTCTCCTAAAGTATCGTATTGAAAAGTAAGTAACCTAATCCCATATTCTCAATGATAGGTTATTCATTTTCATAAATAAAACAAAACATCATATGTACAAAATAAAAAAAAATAGATTCTTCCAAAATAAAATTCCACCATTTATCCTCAAATGAAATCCCAAAGTATTCTATTTTCTATAGGAATATATTGTGTCCACGAAAGAGAGAACATCTTCCCAAATAACCATTATTACTAAGTCACCAAATAATTTTCCAACGTTAAGGGTGTCCATTTAATTAAACATAAGTTCCGAAAATCAAATTATTCTTGATCCAAAAAATCATTTAACTAAAAGGTATAGGTCATACTAACCAAGGACATCACATAGGCTACTGGTAGGCCATGAGCCCATGTCACCCTTCGTTTGTGGGTTTGATTCCTGCGGCCTTACCAGATGCGATGGGTTGTCACCCATCCTATGGGTTGTCCTTTTTATAAAACTCTAAAAATATCCCTAACATGTTATAACCTCAATGGTTTCCTTATACCTCCCATTTTCATCCAAATTCATTACAATGTCAACATCTTAATTCATGAAGTCTTATTTCACCACCATAAGATAAAATTAAATGATTCCCAAAAATGAAGGGCATCATACCTTGATCATGGTGTCCATTTGGTTTCATCGTCATCTTGTTCACATAGGTAGAAGGTCCAGGCATCACAACAATGATTTAGTGATCCTTCAAAATCATTTTCTTCTTCCATCCAAATACACCTTGTACAACATGGGTCATATGGGTGTTCACATAAAAACATTTTTGGAAAATAATCATGTGTGACATATAATTTCAAAACATCTGATAAGACATTATTTCTATAAAATAGTCTGACCGAAATTGAGTTGAAACTTTCAATTAACGATCTTTTTAAAATACCATAGGTATGTTCTAAGAGATTATATTTTAAAAGAAAATATAAATATGTTGAAAAAGGGTCTCCTTCATCAGCACCTTCTTTAAAATCATAATATGCTTCAAAATCTTTTGATATGGTAAAATATTTGAAAATGCCTTGATAATATCTACCATTATTGAAAATATGAGAATATTGTGAAAATAAGATTTCTCTAAATACAACCCATGATCCACAATTATAACGAGGTATAGTTGAGGTGTTTGATATCTCAAACAGCTGCTTGCAAGTGAGTTTTATGCTAGAAAAGGTTTCATAATCATCTGAACATGACATTGCAATAATTATTGCAAGCATGCCATCCGGAAGAGATAAGAATGTCATTTGAGATCCTCCTCCTTCCATTTCCTTGATCTCAAAAAGTTATAAAACAAGGATTTAACTAAGATAATAAACATATGGACTGATCATGTGTTTAACGAAAACTCTTAATCCCTAAAGTTGTTTAAACTGACCCCTGATACCACCTATAAGGAATCGGCCTTAAAACAATACATAATCATGAATTAAATGAATAATTCACATAGAGGATATTTTCAGGTTTATATTTTTAGAGAATTAGGACATAACTATTACATCTCAAAAGATTACAAAGTAGACACTTCTACTATGTTTCCATAAAATAAAAACTCTTAAAAAGAATCATGTCTAATTCCATGTTTTAGATTTCATGTCTTTCCTTAAACCCATCCTTGACCCTATTCCACATTGTGTCCAATGAAAAACATTTCAAAAAAACTTTGGATGAGCATAAAAAGCTCAGTAAATGATATACAAAGAAAAAAATTGTTAGTTTTTTAAAACAACAAGTAAACCATGAATACTTTATCATAGTAATACTTTTCACCTTTATGAAGTAGTAAATACTCATCAATGAATAAAAGATCATTACATACCCTTTCTTAACCAAAAGATTACCATAAAACCCATATAAAGAACATTTAACATATAAATGTCACTTGGGACATAAACATACTTAAATGGAATAACCATACAGTCGACTTCCACACATATCACTAAATGGAATACCCATATGGCCGACTTCCATACCCAATGCATTAGAGGATATAACATAACGACCCATCCTGGTATTCACGGCACCACCTGTCACATGGTTTATCATGTAACCACCCGTTAAATGTCCAAGTACAATATAAAATCATAAGACATAAACAAAATATAATGGAAATAAAACATTTCCACATTTTAATCACAATATATCACTTAAATATATTGACATAACAAATCCATTATAAAAACCATTTTCAATACCAAAATACATAAAAGAGTATATGATATTTATTTCATTTTAAAAACATTGCGGCTTGTTGAGGAAGCCAAGGATCAAATAGTACTCGCGGTGGTGGAAAGGTCATTGTCACCGCATACGTTAAAAAAGAAGCATACTTTTTGTCATTCAGTAAAATGATGAAAATAGAAAAGATTCCTTTTGAATAAAATTAAAAGTCAAAGGGGTTTATACATTGTATAGAACAAAGTTGTGAATAAAACAAAATATACCTCAACGAAAGGATATTGAGACGAAGTCCCGTTCAAAGACGGGATCCTCAGATTAAGAATAAATAAATTAATTAATTATGTGTGAAAAATATAAATGCACGTAATATAAGTGGATATTAAGTGTAAAACAATCAGATTAACTCACACATATTCATATAATGACATATTCAAGGAGTAAAATTTTAACCCAAAAAATTGAAATTGAGTTAAGAAGTTCCCTTACAAAAATTCGACAGCCTAACGGCATCACTTTAAAATTAAGAAAATGAGTTGATGGGAGAGAAAATGGTATCTCATCACTTGGAAATAATATTTGCATCAATAAGGATATAGAAGAAAATATCCCAACATAACAATATGTAAATTAAAAGTCCCAACAAAAAAAGTCTTTTAAAAAGAGGAGGGTGAAAGGTTCCCTTACCGACTTGGGTAACTTTCGAAACATACACCCCATGAAAGAAGGACTATACAACATTGATGTAAATACACATAAAAGAAATTATATTACACAAATAGTAGAATAATGGGCAGTACATACACCACTCAAAGGAAGTAGTGGCCAATGTAGCATAAATCTCACAGGAATAAAAGTGAGATGAAAAATCACTTACGAAAACTCGGCTACCTAACAGCGCCACTTAAAACATACAAAAATGGATTTATGAGATCAAATAGGGCCTACAATAAAATAAAAAAAAATTACTATAAGAGGAATATAAAATAACATCCCCCAACACAATAAAGAGGAGATTAAAAGGAATTACATAAAAGAGAGTACATAAAAAGAAAGAGAGAGGTAGGATCCCTTACCTCAAGTCCGACTTGTCTTGTTTGTTTCTTTATATTCCTGAATAATAAACTTTTTTAATTTTATAATTTCTTAAGGAACTCATTTAAAGATTATTATTCAGTTCATATCACGTATTATAATTTTATAATAATTGGTTAATAATGTGAGTTCATATCAGACTTTTTTGCCGATGTTTGGTACATGAGTCAAATATGAACTTGTTTTAAAACGATTGTCCATGTAGTTATAAGTAAATCATGTCAAGAATATTATTAATGATTTAAATATCATATATATCCAGTTCATAATAGTTTTATACAATTCCATAAAATTTGGAGATAGAGATAAATGAAATGCGCCGTTCATGGAGACAATAGGCCGTACGTACACATGAACACTACTTTCATTTCTTTGTCATATTAATGGAATTAAAAATAAATGGGATATATATATATATATATATTATAATTCCAGTATAATATATATGTTATATAGGTAACATATTTTCATTAATTTCTTTCTTTATACATTCCATGTATTGCATGAACGAGTCACATCACTTGAGGGGGAAGTAGTCCACACATCCTCATATGAAATTATCGCATTTTCACAACATTTAAATAATAAAGGTATCTTTTAAATATAAAACACAGAAGCATATAACAAACATAAATACCATATATATAATATATAAAATACAGTGACATCATAATGGACACCTTTAAAGGTGTTAAAAGAATATTGAACAATCATCGTTTCGTGAGGCAGTAATTTTCCATCCACTAAAACAGTGTGTTCTTTAACCATTAGAGGGATGTGTGTGTAAGTGTAGCTAGAATACTTCTTATAAAAACATCATAGTATATTGAATATACTGGTTTTGTTACAAAATAGTGAAATAAAAATTGTTTTGGGGGTTGGAGAAGCAAAATAAAACAAAAGAACACTAGGGAAGGCTTTACCTTTAAATCATGTAACTCCTTTTGATTTGAGCTCAAAGGCTTCCTTGGAAAGACTTCTGCCCAAAGTGAGGCTTCTAGGAGTAATATATGGATGTGGAGAGACAAAATGGGTAGGGTTTGGCCAAGCCAAAGGCTTTAGAGGTGTGGGTAAGGTGGTAGAGGTGGGGGCCTTTTATAAGAGAAGAGGAGGGGCACTCCTGGAAAGTTATAAAATATTACTTTATTATAAAAGGGTTTTCAGATTTTAAAGGTCCCAAAAGGATATATTTCCAGGATAAGGTGATATTGTTTTTCAATACACCCATCAAATAGGTTTGTGACAAGTGTAAGACTTAGATTTTTCCCTATCTTATCATTTTATATAAATCATTCATTTATGATGTAATCACTCCATCATCACGGTGTAACAAATAAATTTAATTATTAAGGTCTAAAAATTATTAAAAAAATATCATTATGTAGGAAATACTTTTATCTTTCTAATTAATATTTATAGTAAATAATATGACTTGTATAACCCCATGTAAAAAATATTTTAGTAAAACAATACATGTTTGTGACATTTTTATTTTTACTTTAAATAAAAAGTTATTAATGTCATTTTCCTACCAAAGTGGACCCATGGGGTCCCCAAGTTGACCCATGGATATTCTTTGTCAGACATGACTCATCAAATAAGTTTAGAACATGTGTCAAGGTCATTTCATAATATTATAACATTATTTTTCCTTAAATTACACTATTTAACTTTAATCCCGATTAATAAAACTTAAAACTTAATATTCACAAAAAAAATTTAATCCCATTGAACCACATTTTACATACTAATGAAAACCATGTATGTTGGATTTTTGAAATTCAAATCACAGAAGTGGTAAAGTTTCATTTAATTGTAAAATCAGTTTTTTAACTACCACTTAGTGGTTTCACTATTCATCAAAAATTGATGTTTTTCAGAAAGAATATAAAAAATTCACCCTAAGCCATATTTGAAATTCTGAATTAAAAAATTATGTCTATTTTAAAAAAATTCAAAATATATATGTTTCATTAATTAATTTAATAATGTTTTCCCGCTATTCAAACAAATAGCGTGTTTTTAAGAAACAATATATATTAAAAGATTGACATTAGTTTAAGTCCAATTTCAAAGGGGAATTAATTCCAATAACTTCCATTAGATTAAATGGTAAAAATATATTCTAAATACACTTTAATATCAATTAAAAATATAATCTATCCATACAAATAAATCAAATTAAAATGATGTTTTGAATTAAAATGAAAAATTTTCACTAAAATTGATCTTTATCGGAATAATAACAAAACATTACACAAAGTAAAATTTGATGTCCAGATTCTAAAGAAGGATTTTATTTTGTCATATACAACATTTAAAATTGTCAAAAGTATATTTAAAAATGGTTCTCCATCAAAAGGTGGTTAATCGACCTTTTAATTAATATTAGAACATTTATGCTTAAAATTGGATTCATTTGCATTTTAAGCCTACAACATTAATTTAATAAAAGTAAAAATATTTGAAAAACATATATAATCATTTTTTAGTTAGTTCTGTTCATTCCCTCTATTACAATGGCTGGGTGTTAACTACAATTTAAAATAATATTATTTTATTATTAGAGTACAACATAAGATTTCAACGAATCGCGTTGTTGCATATTTGGTAATCCATCAAGCATAGCATTATCTTTAATGTAATATTAATATATTATTCACAAATATTATTAAATATAAAAAATTAATATTATTTTTTTTACCTGGGATGTGACAATTGTACCCCTACCGTAACTCATGAATGGGGCATGCTTCACTTGAAAAAAAAATTGGTACATATTTTAAATATACCATAGTACTTTCATGTTACATAAGACAACACCATAACTATGTTCGTTTATATATATGAAAATTTATTAATCCAAATAAAATTTTACCTCAATCACACACCATGTTCTATTGAAGTAGGTGTGTGAAAATGAAGTTGGGATACTATTGGAGGAAAAGAAACAATATGTGTGGGAAACAAGTGTATGTACGACATAATAAATATATTTTTCTTTAAATTTATATTATATTTCAATTATTAATTATTTCCCTCTATTATCTATTTGACATTTTCAGGGGAATTAGTAACAACCAAAATAGATGAGATAATACATTCAGAGCCTGGAAGCAGCCAGAAAAGTAGGTCATGTCATAGGTGCATGTTTTGTGGTTACATCACAGACATTTTTTTGAGGAAAAACAATATGAGGATCAAATTGAAGAAATAAAAATTATTAAATAATGAAAAGTTATCCTTGAAGAAAATATAAAATTGCAGGGAGGGTTCATTGAAAATATGATGGTGGGGGGGGAATAGAAGAAATGACTCAAGAAAAACTGGCATCTGAAGATCCCGCACCACCCCCACTAGCATTGAGGTATGCCATTACCCACAAAAACCTATCTTAGATGAAGAAATAAATGTTCTAATAATACTTTTGATGTTATTTGAAACAAATATACACTCATACCTTTATTTTATTATTATTTTACATGGTTAAAATGAATGTGCTTTATATCTATCAAAAACCACCCATCTCCTAATTGTGAGGGATATGGTGTTAAATATCCCAAACAACATGCTACACAACAGAACACTACCAAGAGGTCACGTCAAAGTTTTGATTAGCATATCCCACGAGTCTCGCACCAAGTTATCTATTCCAATTGATGATGAAGATAATAATAAGGTCAATAATGCTAATAGAACATTCATCAGAAGGCCATCATAACTTCTAGAGAACATGTCGATAATATGGTTTTCATTGGAAATTTATTTTTCAAGATCATCATTTAAAATTTAATGAAAAAAGGTCTATACCATTGAATTTTATTACAGACTGATATAGGGATGGTGGTGAAAAGAAAGAACAGCTCAAACCCATCTCAATGATCAACCAAATATTCAAAACGATCTTCTGAAAGCACCATAAACCCACTCGTCCAATATCTGTACTTATTATCATTACAGGTTCATGCGAATATAATGAAAAAATATGATGGGGTCCACAAAATTATTTTTGATGAAAATATGCACAAAGGGTGAGATCCAAATTTTATTATTGTTTAAAATGTAGGTGAAATCCTATAGTTTGGTTGGCTAGGAAGATCAGTTGTAAATATATACATTATGTATGTTTCATTATTTGATTTTCCAAAAGCTCATATACTATGACTATTATGAATATATACATTTTTTATTTTTTTCATAGGTATATATATGAGAAATAATTGAAGGGATCTCCCCATGAACAAAAAATTTGGAGAAGTTATCTCTCACATCACCTCTAAAAAAATCACGAAATAAAATCAAAGAAAGAGTGTGAAATAGTGGCAGACCTTCTCAAATCATTTGACAGAAAAATAATGGATGATAGACTCTTATTAATACCAATAATACATGTGTAAAGCTATAAAATTTAAGCATATAAAGTATATTTTAATTTTATTCAATAATTATTATTTTTTGTGTTCTTAGGCAGCATTGGATGCTCATTACGGTCAATTTGGATACTGATAATATTTTTTTCCATGATTCAATACATGCATATCAGCCAACTGACCACACATTATGGAATTCTTCAATTTGTAATACACTACATATAACATATATGAAATAAACATCTAGTAATATACATTATATTATCTTTTAATGAGTATACAGTTATGATAGGGTTGTGTGTGAGTATCATCTACTTTATAGAATAAGGCCATGGGAAAAGGAAAAGGAACATCACAAGTACTACGACTGGATACAAATCAGGGTATATATAATAATATTTCAATATCAAAACACATATTAAAAATGAATTATTTTTTAAATATTTATTTAGTGTTTGAAACAATCAATGAATAAATAGTGTGGTTATTATGTGTCTCAATATAAGAAAGAGATCATATTCCATGAACAAACTAGCATCACTGAATAGGTATTTTCAAAAATAATTACTATTTCATTTAAAAAATTGATTAATCCTTCGTTTTTCATATTTTTTCCATAATACCACCTTTTTATAAAAGAATCATATTCAAAAGAAGAGATAGATTTGTTTTGAAATAAAATAGTAGTATAACTGATGGAAGAATGAAGACAAATAGAATGAATATATCACCTGTATAAATAGAAGTGTCTATTTTTATTTAAAATTATCATTATTTTTAGTAAAAAGTTCATGTTTCATAATGAATTTTGAGAAAACACTTTCAGATTGTTTTGATACATTAGTATAATGATCCATAAGTCATTTTTGATGTTTCAGAATCAACCACACCTAAATCTGACACATGGTGTGACCGTTATGGTTTTATGTGGGTATTTTTATATTAAATTAATAATAATTTTTTCAAAAAGAAAAACTAACATACAAAAAACCAAGAATAAACATTCAGATTGTTCTGATACATTACGATTACAATAATTCAGTCCTTTTTGACTTGTATGAATCAAAAAATCCTCATTCTGATGAATGGTGTGACCAATATGAAGAAAAGTGTCTGTTAACAATTTAAAATTGACATTTTACCTCAAAACGTGTCACTCACTAAAAACCATGAAAACTCTTTATTATTTTCATCATAATTTTGGACAACTATTTATAAGTTATATGACATGTATAAAGTAGTATCATCTCAAACCAAGGCATGATGTGACCATTATGACTCAAAATGTGTGTTTATATTTTAAAATGATATTTTAGTAAAAAACAAAACTGACATACTAAAAGCAGAAAGAATCAATATTATTTTTTTGATAATATAATAAATTGTTATATATGTCATTTTTGACATTTAGAAATCAACCGAACCTTAATCCAACACACGGTGTGACCGGTATGACTCAAAGGGTAATTCTTTAATTAAAATTAACATTAATTTTAGTTAAAAGCACAACTTGCCTACTGAAAACTATGAATACAAATTCATATGGTTTTTTTAATTTAGTAAAACATTTAAAGAGTCATTTGTAATGTGTCGGAATAAACCCCACCTAAATAAAACACATGATGTGACCTGTATAAATCCATATATGTCTTTTTATTTAAAATTCACATTAATTTAATAAAAAATACTAATTGACATACTGAAAACTAATAGAATACATTTGGATTGTTTTGATTCTTTAAAATAATGATCCAAAATTCCTTTTTTATTTATAGTAATCAACCACATCTCAATATGACACATGGTGTAACTACTATGACTAAAATTATCTATTATCAGTTTAAAATTAACATTATAGATCAAAATGTGTCACTCACTAAAAACCAATATAACACTTTTTGATTGTCTTAATAATTTAAGGATGTGGTTATTGTGTCCATTATGACATGAATGAATAATTATCACATCAATGTGATGAACCATTTGACCGGTATGACTCAAAAAATGTGTTTCCTATTTGAAATTATATTTTATTAAAAAAAATCTTCAAACATACTAAAAATTGAGGAAACACTTTTGTATTGTCTTTGGAAACTTAAAACTATGATCATTGTGTCACTTGGTATGTGTTGGAATCCACCACACCTTAATACAATAATTTTTGTGACTAGTATAAATCCAAATGTGTTTTTATTTAAAATTTATATTAGTTTAAGTAGAAAACAAAACTGACCTAAAAAATGAGAAAATTTATTCGGATTGTTTTGATACATCGTGAAAATGATCCATGAGTCATTTTGATGAGTAGGAATAAACCTCACCTCAATATTATGCATGGTGTAATCATTATCATTAAAAGTTTCTATTATTAGTTTAAAATTGACATCTAATCTCAAAATATTTCACTCAATGAAAACAATGAAAATTCTATTTTATTATCTTCATAATTTAATAGAGTGATTCATAGGTACTTTGTGACATGTATGAAGTAGTCTCACCACAAACTGATGCATTATGCGGATTTTATGACTCAAAATGGGTGTTTCCAGTTTGAAATTTGATTTTAGTAAAAAACACAATTGTCATACTAAAAACTGATCAAACCCATTTGGATAATTTTTGTACATTAGAAAAATAACCCATCAATCATTTTTGGATGTGTAGAAATTATACAAACCTTAATACGACGACTGATGTGACCTATCTAATTCAAAATGTGTCATTTAAATGTGATATTAATTTCAGTAAAAAAGAAGGTGACATACTCAAAACCATGCCAACCCATTCGTATTATTTTGATATTTTAGGAAAGCGATCACTAACTCATTTCTGAGATGTAGTAATCAACACCAACTCAATACGAAACATAGTGTTAATTTTATAACTCCAAATGAGTTTTTTAATATAAATATACATTTTAATAATTTATCGTTTCATATTAATGTTTAATTTACCATTTTATAGTATTACTAACATGATAATTGTTTTCATATATAGGTAAAACCATTTTCTAGAGTATGGAACATTTTTTCAAAAACTTATACCATGTGAAGACATTTTTGAGAGGGGACCACACATGTCAAAGGATGCAACATTAATTTTTTTAATTATTTGTTGTATAATTTTAAATATAATTATATAAAACATTATTTGAAATGTATATGTCATTGTTTTCCAAACCCTTTTGTGAACGTATTTTTTTTCTCTTTCTGATGTGCATGGGATCTTTTCTATAGCTGGTGTGTGTGTGTTGTGTAGGTGGTATTTTTTATATGTGAATGTGCTACTGATGGGTTTGTTTTTATATAAACAACACATTATAGGTATCTAGGCATTTATCAATGCTATTTTTAGTGATAACAAGTCCCCCTTTACCAATGTAGTTTGGAGGGTTGATAAAGTCCCACATTATTATCTTTATCTTTAATGCTGATAAAGGCCCCCTTTATAAACACTAATTAAAGCGCTTATAATGTGGTCCTTTATCAGCACTCAAAATAGAACTGATAAAAGGCGTCCTCTATCTGTGCTAAAATGGCTCTAAATATAGGAGTCCCTTATCAGCTCTTTTTTAGCACAAATAAAGGTCCTCATTTATCAACACTTTTTTAGAACTTTTAATGAGGACCCCCTATCATAGATGAGATTAAAAACCTTTTTCTAGAATTGATAAAATCACTCACTCTAGTAGTGATAACCTTTGTTCTTGCCTAACATTACACTTATACACTCCCATTTAGTCATCTCCATCATGTGAAAATTTTGTTTTATGTGATAGTTATTTATATGCCTCTCATCCCAAGTTATCCAATATGTTGTGCAATGTGAATCTCATAAATATGACCTTGATTCGGTGTATGTTTTTTTTTCATGTGCTTTTCATTATCCTTCCATGAGGATCGCATGGAAAAATTTTATGATACATGGTTGTGTGAATGTTCCTCCATTTCCATGCTTTTAGACCATAGATGCCCAAAAAAATTTATCATAATCATGTTTACAAGTCAATGGTTCATCACATCACTAGGCTAACATGACTAATATTCTATGTGAGATCTGTGTTACTATGGAATTGATCTTTCTTCCCCGAAGAATACTTTTCTAGGGTCCTTCATGAAACTAATATATCTCATCAAAGATGATTACAGTAGACCATGATTATTTTAAAAGGTCCTCTCACAAGATAATGTTGTATAGTCAAGTGTTCATCACTATACTGAGTCGTCTTGTTAATGGGCCATCCCATGATCAACGGTGATCACCAAGAGTGAATAACCCCTTTGATTGAAGATAATAATATCTTCCCTTTACAATATGATTCATCTTTTTTTTATCTTATTGATTATTTTTTTATGAAATGGGGATCTCACGACATCGTTCATGAGTTGTGTGGTATAATAAATCTTCCTATCTTCAATTTATTGTGTGATTAATATTAGACCTCACAATGAAGAGGGATAATTTTCGTATAAAATATCTATATTTTTCTATGGAGTTGTAGGGTAAGCACATGTTTGAATGGAAATATTTTAGGCCCTTCATGTGGAAAATGTGACATGAAAACATTCTCATATATGAATATGAGAACATTATATTAGGGGATCCATGGGGTCCTTCAAATTTAGCAACAATGACTCATGAATATCAATATAACATTCCTTATCATTATTCATCCACCTTTATCTAGGTTTTTTTAATTAGGGGGTTTTTGGATGATTATAAGACATCCATTGGTGGATGAGGCGCATTATCGGTTTAACTCATTTGGAATCCTCTTCATGATCACTTGTGATAGTTATTAAGGTTTCAAAAGAATTTTAAGGCTTATCATACATGATTCTCATGGTCATAATAATATCATGAACATCACATTATCAATTCCCATAACATTATAATGGTCACAAGATCAATTTTTCTTCTCTAAAATATGTTACTGATGTGATTCATTCTCCATTCATTCCATCTCACTGTAGATAAAATATTAACCAAGCTTCATGTTTTTCTTTCATTCTAGAATTTTCAATGAGCATATGAAATGAATCAAAAAATTAAAACCATTATGAGTAACATCTATAGGGAAAAGTAATCAATTCTGAGGAAGATAAATGTATTCCTATGTATTTTGGTTTTACATAGATTGGTGTGTTTGGTGTTGTTTGGTCTTCTTGGTGACATATCATATTGTACACAGTTCCCAATAAATTAGGAGTGAGTGGAAGAAAATAAGACTGGTGATTGTTAATTTTAGAGCTCTTTAAATTTGAATCATCGTGCATCTCATTAAAAAGGCCTCATCATAATATCTGAATCAAAATACCTCAATTTAAGAATTCATTAAAATAGATGATCACAATATTGTCGCATCATTCTGTTGCATGAGTTATTATTGTGTGCTCTTACTTCCTTAATAACTCAAGTAGATGAACAATGAATCAATTATCTATAATGACTTGAACCTTAAACATTTTCATCAACATTATGCTTGACGATTCATCTCTATATGACATACTTGTTTGATAAAGTTTTCACTAAATAATCATGTTGTGTTCATTAAAATCATAGGACCATGTTATCACAAGTTTTATAATATGGTATATGATTACGATATGCCATGTGGGACATGAAATTTGTGTAGCCTTCATGGAAAATGTATTAGGTGATGTGATCACAATTTCCTTCATGTTTCATGTAATTCTTATGAAAATTTAAGACTCATGCATCTCTTATGATAGGATTTTGTCACCTAAAATGGGTGTTCATTTTTTTACAAATATGAATTCAATTTACCATACTTCTTCTACAATGATTATCCAAAGGGACATAATTGATAGGAATCATAATTATAGCCCTTGGAATCATGTCTTCTTTGAGGAGGAATTTTTGATGAGGCTTCTCCTATCTAATAATTAGATCTATACCTTCTCACACTATGCCACACTAGATTAAAATATTCCAACCATGTAGTTTTTATATTCTATTAATTTTATTTGATGAATGAATCTTAAAGGAAGAAAATTTGTAGAGGTATAGTCTAAATGGTTTTTCTATTTGTTGAACAACTCTCATAAATATCTTGAATTTTTATAGTTCCCTACCATACCATTTTTAAATTTTATACAATAATTATCATGTCCTCCAAGAATAACCTGATATAAAAAATGAGCTAGACATGGGATCTGAAACCATGTTGAAATTTTTATGATAAATGGTCATGAAATTTCGGTGTTAGACAGTTCTTCTCAATATTTTCCAACTAGTTAGATGCTATTAAAAATTATTATGTGTCATTTATATCTTATCTCGTCACCTCTCATCAGTTGGAACTTTCTAATGAACTTATTTTTTATTTTTTCCATATCATAGTTATAAGGCACACAATGGATTTCGTTGGTCAAA
Source organism: Viscum album (assembly GCA_963277665.1). Classification (NCBI taxonomy): domain Eukaryota; kingdom Viridiplantae; phylum Streptophyta; class Magnoliopsida; order Santalales; family Viscaceae; genus Viscum; species Viscum album. Next base: position 1,404,440,588 of record OY728155.1, read on the forward strand.
TATTTAAAATTTGATCATTAATATATTGATTAAACTACATTATCTCAGGTAATCTATTTCCTGGAATGGCATTAGGATCTTTTGTGGTTTAATTAGGGAAAAACAATTAATAGAATTTGTACATCATTCTGATTTGAATCACACAATCCTTTTTCAAGTCTGTATCCACCATTTCATAGAGTATCCAATTCCAAACCCACAAAGATCATCCACACACACTTCATAAATATTTTTTTACTGTGTTCATCGAATTTTGGGTGCTAGTATGAAGTATCAATGAACTCTTCGACACTAGTACAATTGCAAGCCATTGATTAGTGGAGGCGTTCTCAGAGCATTTCATCGGATTGAGTGATTCTCTCTATAGGATTCAGTATGAGTGATAAGATCTCAATTAAAATAGAGTTAATTAAAAATATAAAGATATATCATATGAATTATATATTTGAGTTCTAAATACCCAATTTGGGTTCCCCATACCACTTATATTTTAATTCAACTAAATAAATAATAAATAATTTATTATGTGGATCTAAATGCATCATAAATGTTATTTATTTTTTATAACAGATATTTAATATATATTAAATATATTACGTGATAAATGCAACTTGTTAACTCAAATCTAAATTCTTGGTAATATTAAAAAACCTATAATATCATACATTTATCTAATATTAATCCTTATATATACATAAACAAATAAAAATAATTTTAATCAAAAAATTGAACGTATGAATTATTGAAAGGAATAATACTGAATTAATTTATTTATTGGTGATCGATAAAACATTGAAAAAACTCATACCTCCAAGTGGGGATCACCATGTCCTATATACATATTCAACACAATAAGAATTATTCATAAATACTCTATTTTGGATGAGGATTTTAGACCTTATATTGACATGAATTAATCAAATTCATAGAACAAGAGAAGAGACTAGAAAACACATCATGTTCACTAAAACGAAAAGGGGCAGTCATAGAAATATTAACTAACCTGCGAACACACACAGTGTAATATAACTAACCTGCGAACACGCACAATTTAATATAATATTATTTATTGATCTATCTAGATGGATTTTCCTTCAACTATTGTGTCCATTTTATTATTAATGTACTACCATGTAGATCAATCATGTCAGGGATAACACTTCATAATCACAGAAGATTAAAATTATATCTCGATCATTTAACCATTTTTCATATCATCAATGACACACCCAAAAGAAATGAGATCTCCATGGCATTCTTATCATGGTTTTATCCATACATAAAAGTACATTATCAAATGGATCACACTTATAATGATATATATTCAATATATGGATACATATATATGTGAAAATGAATAACCAATTACACATGTAACTTGTGGTGTTCCAATTATATGGTTTGTCATTATGATATCTAATACTATATGTCATAAATTAAGATCATTATGAGAATATGCCTCAATGATTCAGAGACCCTAGCACATGATATTATCATATCATCTATGTGATTTCAGTATGATGTATTTGGACTATGGAACCTTGCTTTATTATTACGATTATAGAAATCATGGGTTCTCACTAATTCACTAGAACATCTATATATCGTTTATATGAAACTAAAGTTAAAACAATTACAATAAATTTAGTTAATTCTATCACGGTAAGATACAAACATGTATATATATCATAATGTATTTATGTTGTGGTAATAAAATTACGTCACATGATGGGTATTGGGAAACCCCAATCCACAATTGAGTTTCACTAAAACAAACTACTAAAAATTATTAATCTAATAACACTAACATTATAATCTTGATTCTGTTGAGATATGGGTCAGGGGGTCTACCACATTTTCCCCTATGGATACTATGCTAATTATGACTTCACATACCTGAGAAAAATATATTAATAGTTGAAATTATAATGTATATTATTTATCCATTTGGATGATAAGGGATCCTCAACAAGAACCTCTAATGAAATATTATAATAATAAAATAAAATAGTGTCTATACTTTTAAGAACAAAAACATTTTTTATGAAAAAGATATATATCCTGAACAATTCCTTTGTTAAATCAGAATCCACAATATATTTGTATTATGCTATAGAATTGGTGATTATAGGGTTCTTCAATATTTTATAGCATAGTTTCCCACCATTAAGGACAAAAAAAGATGTTGACTAATTTTTCAGAACATCACTATTGTATTGAAATTAAGATCAGTGTTTCCTCTAACTACTAGTTCATTATATCTTCAATACACTAGGATGATATCCTTTTGTATACCTAAATTAATTATGGATAAATTTTATAGATTCCCAATGCAAATATATTTTATTAACTACATATAATACCCTAGTTCATGAAGAAATGGAAACTTTAATCCTAGTACAAATCATTGTATGCATGATAGTTCCCCCTACATAGGAATAAGGGTTTATAATCACTCGTTCAATCTCCTCATGTGCTTCTGGACACATATTCCTAGAGACAATAATTCCATGTTACTTGGGAAATAATCTTATCTTGGATTATTCCATAGTATACTATTTCATTTCATCTTCAACACATGTACTTTGACATAGCCCAAGTAGACTCAGGATATATCTAAATAGATCTTTATTCAATACATTTAGGTTTTCGAAACTAAGTATTTCAAGGAGAATCATTAATTTAATGATTTATTAAATTATTGTAATAAATTTACATCATTTTCCATAATTAATATCTAAACAAATATAATAATAGGGAAATTTTAGAAGTCTAATTATCATTTTTATTGATAAATGGTTCAAATTATTTTTTAATCAATCTCTCTTATAGCCTTTTTAAAATGAACATTCCATGAACGAGATGCATGATTAATCCTATAAATGTATATCTTTATCTTACACACTATATTGTAATTTAGTGACCTAACAAAGCCATAAGGTTGATTAATATATATATAATGAATGAACAACCAATTTAAAAATCATTTTATCCAAAAAACACCAATGATTTTAAGCATGGAAGGCTAATATTTCAAGAAATATTCGGATTGAGTTTAGAACTCCAACATGTGAGATGGTTTCATTATATTATATAAATTGAAATTGTTTGAATCCTTTGATACAATCCTTTCTTTATTAGAATTCACCTTACCATCCTTTCCCATTTTTTTGAATACCCATTTTCACCAAATAGGTTTTATATTAGCTTGATGATCTACCAATATAAATATTTGATTTTGATACATGTGATCCATCTCATAATGTATGGAATATTTCGATTCAGAAGCATCTATTACATATAATATTTCCTTGTATGTTATATGTAGAGACCCGAAGCCTGACGTACATGGACATTACATTACTTTTGCGGAATACTTAGTACATAACAAAAACACACACACAAGGATCGTAATAGTTTAGTGTCTTTGGAAACTCGGAACGTAATCTTCTAATCGTGGTGAAAAATATTCAACATCTCCCATAAAGATCTTCCTTTTTTTATACCTAAAACCTTTCTTTATATCCTGGGGAAAAGAATCATAAAAGGGTGAGCTCAAATGCTCAGTAAGGGTAAACAAAAGAAATATCAATCACATCATATACATAAGAACATAGCTTTTGGAAGTCTTAACCTGCAAAAGAGCTCATAATATCTTATCATGGGGTAAATCATAGAAGTGAAATGTAATCCCAATAATCATAACTTAAAACATGAAACTTTGTGGCATGCACACATAATCATGGAAAATCATTTCTTGTTAGTCATGACTTATTGCCAAGACTATCTTAGTGGACAAAGTCCCTTTCTGAACCGAGTTCACTCCTTGTTTCAGTCCTGTATCACTGAACCGAAATAACCTTCCGTTCCAGCCATGTCTATCTCATGAGATATAAAATCTTTACCCAATGCATTGGAGGGAGATATAGGTCCCACCCATCTTATAATGAATCCTTTCTTATGTGTGCCACATAATCATAAATCATACATCATCGCATAACCCATGTAATAAAAATGGGATTCTTAAACAACATGACATCATAAAACAATTCATATAAGATAAAGGAATTCATAAAAATGTTTCCATCAAAACATAATCAAATCCATGTAATAATAGGGATAAAAACAGAACCCTTTTATTATCTTAGATGGAAAATAATTTTGATAAAATACTTGAACTCCATTCTTGAGGAAAATATCCTTTCTTCTTCAAAAACATTTTTTCTTTCATAACATGCCATACAACTTTAAAATAAAAGAAGTTGATTAAAAATAAACTTGAAAACTTGTAAAGGAAGATTCTTGGAAATTTTGTTTTAAAAATCCATTCATGCCATATAAGTTAAAAAAACATTCTTCGTACTTTTGTCGGAAAAGTCAAAAAGTACCTCGTACGAAAAACGACAAAGGATTCCTTTCGTACATATTACTAAAAAACTCACCGAAGGGTAAAAATGGATTTAAAAAATTTTAGGTGGATGGAAATAATATTACATATTGATGAAACATGGATGTGGATGATAAAATACACCCCAGTAAATACTTACGAATAAACAATCTCGGATAAAAATGAGATTGTGATATTTTCCCTTACCTTAGGTCCAATTTGCTTCGTATGTGTCCGAACCTCCTGTATAATGATTTAAATAATGTCATTGACTTATTACAGAATCATATTCATTGTTATGATATCATATATGGTTCACTTATGACATTATATTACCCGTTCTTTTGTAAATTCCATGTTAAAGAAGCGTTTTGGGTAAAATCGTTTCATTTATCGTAGGTGTTTTGACTTGTTGTTCTTGACATCATTATTACTTATATCATGATTTACTTACTTCCAGAATATAAAATATGATTTATATATCGTATATATTCAGTATATATATATATATAATAGATAGATAAATAAAATGAAAAACATCGTTCATGGAGACGGTAGTCCGTACGTACGCATGAACGCTGTTTTTCTTTCCTTATTGTCTTGAAATGGAAGTAAGTAGATGACATACATATGTATATATATACATAAATCCAGTAGCTTTATAATGTCATATATTTCATTATTATTTCTTATATATACATTATAATCATTCTTAAATGGTTAACATGGAGAATGAATCTCATCACGTCGTGGAGATGGTATTCCGTACGTACGCACGAGCGATGATATCATTTCTATAAATATTGAATTGAATTGGAGTGGATTATACAATATATCAGAATCAATATGATGTTGTAATAACTATGTATAGTTATTCTTTACACCATTATACCCATCCATGTAAGGTGGTGGTGGAAAATAGATTACACCACGACGTGGAGACGGTATTCCGTACGTACGCACGCGCGGTGATTTCTTTTTCCGTAGGATGGATAGATGGTGAAATAGGGTTGTTTCATACTTATAATAACATATCAGTATATGAGTGATACTGATGTTATTACTTCATAATGAAACAACCTAAGAAGAAGAAGTGGAAGAAGAAATAAAGATGAAAGAATTGGTAACGGTAATTACCTCTTCTTTGAAGTGCCTCTTTGAGACCTCCTCTTAGGGCACTAGAATTGGTCTTTGAGGAAGACCAGAACCACTAGGATGTTGCTAGGGAAGTGGAGAAGAGATTTTGGCAGGGGTTGGCCGAGCTTGAGTGCTCAAATTGGTGTGAGGAGGAGGGGGAGGAGGTGTCCTTTTATAGGGGAGGAGAGGGGCACCTTAGGAATATCTCAAAATATTATTTTATATTAAAGTCAAAATCGGTTTATAATGGTTCCAAAGGGTCTTATTTCGAAGCTAAAGTGGGGATGGGTCGAAATCCTATCAACCAATAGAATTTAGACAAGTTTAGGATATTATTTTAACCTTATCAATTAGATTTAACTCTAAGTTAAATAATTTAACTTTTACCAAGTCTTTTTGTTTTCTTTCACTATATGGTTAATACACTTACTATAACATGCCAAACGAACCCCAAGTTGTTTATTATTAATATATATATCCTTATCTAAGTCATTTGGCCGAACCTTAGATTTTTAGGAATAAAATAACAATTAATAATATAATATTTTATTTAAAAACTATTTTGTGTCAATTTTGACACTATTTGATATATGATTTTTGTGAAAGTCATAACAGAATTAAATGTTCGAACCAAGTTGATTAAATCAACATTAATATATCATAGTAACCTAGAAAATTAGTGTAATTCATAAAAAATATCAAATTACATTTATTTTGGTGTTTATAACATCAATTATGTCAATATTTCATTAATAAGATAATTACTTCATCATCGTTGTCTCATAAATAAATTAAATTATTTGATGTCTAAAAATTACAAATAAAATACCATCATGTAGGAAATCTTTTTAGCTTTCTAATGAATATTTACAATCGAATTTATCTTATGTATAACCCCATATTAAAAATGATTTACTTATTAAACTTTGATTTTAACTATTTTAACCTTTCTTTAAATAAATTAATAATAAATGTCCTAATCTAATCCAAGTGGGCCTAAATGGTCATATTTTATTCCTAAGTTTGTTTTTGGTCGAATTACACTTGTCCAATAGAATTAGGACATGTGTTAGGGTAATATTAATATCATATTTACCCTTAGTTACCCTATTTACTATTAACCGCGGTAAAAAAAAGTAAAAAGTTACTATTCACCAAAAATTATTTTCATCTCATTGAACCACATTTTAGTCCTTGATATTAACCATGTCTGTCGGATTTTCAAAATTCTATTCACAGAAGCGGTAAAATTAAGTTTTATGCAAAATTCAGTTTTTTAACCTACCACTTAGTAGTTTCACTATTCATCAAAAATTGATGTTTTTCAGAACAATGCCAAAATTTCATCCTAAGCTATATTTCATATTCCGAATTCAAAAATGAAATCTATTTTACCAAATTCATAACATAGAAGTTGTATTAATTAATTTTATAATTAAATCCCGCTGTTAAAATAAATAGCGTGTTTTTAGGAAACAATATATATCAAAAGATTGACACTTGATTATGTCTGGTTTAAATGTGAAATTACAACCAATGACCAACATTGTATTAAATTGTAAAAATATATTCTAAATATACTTTAAAACCACTCAAATTACTAATTTATCACTATTAATTATTTCGATTAAAAAAGTTGTTTTTAATTATAAATTAGTAATTTTCACTATTCATCAGAATATGAAAGTTATCCGAAAAGTACCAAAATTTCACCTTAGGCTAAATTCGATACTCCGAATCCAAAAATGAAGTTCATTTTGAAAAATAAGATTTACAGAATTTTAAAAAGTGGTTATTACTATTCATAACGGCTAGTTTTAATAATATTTTAATAGCAAATCGTTGTTTAGTGAAACTCGGTATTGCGTATTACACACGCTATCGAGGAAGGTCGCGATTGCGTGTAATGCAAGGCAAGTCAAGGATGCGTGTTGTGCAAGCTCCTTTTGGTGTAGCGTACAACACAAGACATTAATAAAATTAAAAAGAATATTTTTCATAAAATCTCGGGCTGTTACATTCTACCCCCCTTAAAATGAATTTCGCCCTCGAAATTCGTCGGGGTTATAAATAGTTTACTATTCAAAAGTTTCTTTAATAGAAACCCACATCGTAAAAAGGAATACCAAAACTTGGCTTTAAAAACTAAAGTATGAAATGTAACGATTACCCAAATAAACTAATCACTGGGTTTCCACATAGGTGAAAATATGGATATGGAAGAGAAATCTAACCATCATGTTCTGATAGAGAGTGGTAGAGAACATGGCTATGGAAAAGCCAGAAATCACAAAGCCATAAATTTGTGACGATCTAAGGTACCATCTGATTCATCAGGTATAAGATCACTAGGACAACATTTTTGGTTTTCAAGATCATTTCCCCTAAAGTTGAAAATTTGAATTAGAATAAATACTTACTTTATTTTGGTACAATCTCACTGTTGTTCGTGCCTTGAACAATTTCCACTTCATCTCTTAAATAAATGAAGTTGAATTTGTTATTCGTGAAGTGTTAGCAGATCATGTGATAGAATGACAGGTCATTCCATCTGTCTCAAACAAAAGGTTAGAAAAACTTATATACATAAGTCGATCTATAGTGAGATTAATCATATATGGTTCCTAAGATGGACTTATACTTCATATATCATACTGCTTAATATAATAAAACTAGTTTCTACTAAACAGGGACTTCCTGTAGGTCAGTGGTAGGCGATAAAGGCCAGTCGCACTTCGGTTGTGGGTTCGATTCCTACAGCCTTGTCCGACGCGATGGGCTGTCGCCCGTCCTGCAGGTTGTCCTTTTTCTAAAACTATATTACCATAACATCCTATCAATAACATCGAAAAAACTTCTATCCTTAAACAATACTAACTTATGTCCAACATAATCCATTCCAATCTTTAGGCTTATCCATAATACTGCAGTCCACTCTCATAACATAGTGAAAACGATTACCAGAGATTTAACACCATCGTCGATCCCCATATATCATAAGATATGTTTTTTTGGTCACATTCCAAACATTCAAAGTCCTTAATCATGTATTCTCTTTAATACCCATTGAACCTTGGTGAAAACATGAATGCAGTTAAACGTTAACACCTTCCACATACCAAAATCCTCAAAATTCTATATACTCAAACCATGATATCACTTAGTCCTTATATCAATCATGAGCTCATGAATATAATCAAACATCTCATTATCTTCTTATCCTTTAATTATGCACTTATAATCTACTTTCCAAAATAACAATTCATGGTTACTGGTACCATTCATCATACACTATCAAAACTTAAGGAAATACAATAGTGTAACAATCCTTAGATGTCTCCTTATTCCACGAGATTACTTATACAACATTACACATGATAAACATGTAATCATTCCACTACATTCTTAGACCATTGACCGAGCTTCAAAACTTCTTTCATCTCAGATATCATTTGTAGTTTCTTCATCATCATCAACATAAATACTTCCCATACAACCATACTGATTATCTTCATGAGACTTTCCCTTAGGGCATTGGTTTGCATAATGCCCGCACATTCCACATTTAAAACATTTAACCATTGTTGATGTCGTAGCAATACCATTATCATCATCCATGTTGTTAACTGAACCTTTTCCTTTGCATTTACTTGCTTTGTGTCCTTCTTTTCCACACCCAAATCATCTTCCAGTTCCTTTGAAACATTCTCCTTGATGCCTCTTCCCACATGATTTACATAGGGGAAATTGAACTGTCTTTCCTCTATGATCATCATGAAACTCCATCTTTCTCTTATTAGCCGAGTCAGGAAACTTACCAAATTTTACTTTATTGATCATGTTGTGAGATTGCTGATTCGGCATAATAATGATGTTTGGACATCCAAATCCCATTTCATTTGGTTTCTCATGAAGAATATCATTCCATTGTCCAGCATATCCTCCATTATCATGAATCACCTTGTTTCCATCCATTTTCTAAAACCCAAAAAGAATAGTGTGAGAGGCAAAAATCATGCTAGGGAAAACAACATTATAAAGGGGGAGTACCTTCAATATCTAACATCTTAGGTTTAATTCTATGATCGTTAGCGTAGTTCTAGTACTATAACCTATACGTATACTTAACCTTAGGGACATCCCTAGACATACCTTAGAAATATCTCTAGGGATCTCACTAAAGTTCTCGCATCCTAGTTTCCAAAGGTTGACTAAACCTTTCCTCTGATACCAACTGTAGAGACCCGAAGCCTGACGTACATGGACATTACATTACTTTTGCGGAATACTTAGTACATAACAAAAACACACACACAAGGATCGTAATAGTTTAGTGTCTTTGGAAACTCGGAACGTAATCTTCTAATCGTGGTGAAAGATCTTCAACATCTCCCATAAAGATCTTCCTTTTTTTTATACCTAAAACCTTTCTTTATATCCTGGGGAAAAGAAAACATAAAAGGGTGAGCTCAAATGCTCAGTAAGGGTAAACAAAAGAAATATCAATCACATCATATACATAAGAACATAGCTTTTGGAAGTCTTAACCTGCAAAAGAGCTCATAATATCTTATCATGGGGTAAATCATAGAAGTGAAATGTAATCCCAATAATCATAACTTAAAACATGAAACTTTGTGGCATGGACACATAATCATGGAAAATCATTTCTTGTTAGTCATGACTTATTGCCAAGACTATCTTAGTGGACAAAGTCCCTTTCTGAACCGAGTTCACTCCTTGTTTCAGTCCTGTATCACTGAACCGAAATAACCTTCCGTTACACCCATGTCTATCTCATGAGATATAAAATCTTTACCCAATGCATTGGAGGGAGATATAGGTCCCACCCATCTTATAATGAATCCTTTCTTATGTGTGCCACATAATCATAAATCATACATCATCGCATAACCCATGTAATAAAAATAGGATTCTTAAACAACATGACATCATAAAACAATTCATATAAGATAAAGGAATTCATAAAAATGTTTCCATCAAAACATAATCAAATCCATGTAATAATAGGGATAAAAACAGAACCCTTTTATTATCTTAGATGGAAAATAATTTTGATAAAATACTTGAACTCCATTCTTGAGGAAAATATCCTTTCTTCTTCAAAAACATTTTTTCTTTCATAACATGCCATACAACTTTAAAATAAAAGAAGTTGATTAAAAATAAACTTGAAAACTTGTAAAGGAAGATTCTTGGAAATTTTGTTTTAAAAATCCATTCATGCCATATAAGTTAAAAAAAACATTCTTCGTACTTTTGTCGGAAAAGTCAAAAAGTACCTCGTACGAAAAACGACAAAGGATTCCTTTCGTACATATTACTAAAAAACTCACCGAAGGGTAAAAATGGATTTAAACAATTGTAGGTGGATTGAAATAATATTACATATTGATGAAACATGGATGTGGATGATAAAATACACCCCAGTAAATACTTACGAATAAACAATCTCGGATAAAAATGAGATTGTGATATTTTCCCTTACCTTAGGTCCAATTTGCTTTGTATGTGTCCGAACCTCCTGTATAATGATTTAAATAATGTCATTGACTTATTAAAGAATCATATTCATTGTTATGATATCATATATGGTTCACTTATGACATTATATTACCCGTTCTTTTGTAAATTCCATGTTAAAGAAGCGTTTTGGGTAAAATCGTTTCATTTATCGTAGGTGTTTTGACTTGTTGTTCTTGACATCATTATTACTTATATCATGATTTACTTACTTCCAGAATATAAAATATGATTTATATATCGTATATATTCAGTATATATATATATATAATAGATAGATAAATAAAATGAAAAACACCGTTCATGGAGACGGTAGTCCGTACGTACGCATGAACGCTGTTTTTCTTTCCTTATTGTCTTGAAATGGAAGTAAGTAGATGACATACATATGTATATATATACATAAATCCAGTATCTTTATAATGTCATATATTTCATTATTATTTCTTATATATACATTATAATCATTCTTAAATGGTTAACATGGAGAATGAATCTCATCGCATCGTGGAGACGGTATTCCGTACGTACGCACGAGCGATGATATCATTTCTATAAATATTGAATTGAATTGGAGTGGATTATACAATATATCAGAATCAATATGATGTTGTAATAACTATGTATAGTTATTCTTTACACCATTATACCCATCCATGTAAGGTGGTGGTGGAAAATAGATTACACCACGACGTGGAGACGGTATTCCGTATGTACGCACGCGCGGTGATTTCTTTTTCCGTAGGATGGATAGATGGTGAAATAGGGTTGTTTCATACTTATAATAACATATCAGTATATGAGTGATACTGATGTTATTACTTCATAATGAAACAACCTAAGAAGAAGAAGTGGAAGAAGAAATAAAGATGAAAGAATTGGTAACGGTAATTACCTCTTCTTTGAAGTGCCTCTTTGAGACCTCCTCTTAGGGCACTAGAATTGGTCTTTGAGGAAGACCAGAACCACTAGGATGTTGCTAGGGAAGTGGAGAATAGATTTTGGCAGGGGTTGGCCGAGCTTGAGTGCTCAAATTGGTGTGAGGAGGAGGGGGAGGAGGTGTCCTTTTATAGGGGAGGAGAGGGGCACCTTAGGAATATCTCAAAATATTATTTTATATTAAAGTCAAAATCGGTTTATAATGGTTCCAAAGGGTCTTATTTCGAAGCTAAAGTGGGGATGGGTCGAAATCCTATCAACCAATAGAATTTAGACAAGTTTAGGATATTATTTTAACCTTATCAATTAGATTTAACTCTAAGTTAAATAATTTAACTTTTACCAAGTCTTTTTGTTTTCTTTCACTATATGGTTAATACACTTACTATAACATGCCAAACGAACCCCAAGTTGTTTATTATTAATATATATATCCTTATCTAAGTCATTTGGCCGAACCTTAGATTTTTAGGAATAAAATAACAATTAATAATATAATATTTGATTTAAAAACTATTTTGTGTCAATTTTGACACTATTTGATATATGATTTTTGTGAAAGTCATAACAGAATTAAATGTTCGAACCAAGTTTATTAAATCAACATTAATATATCATAGTAACCTATAAAATTAGTGGAATTCATAAAAAATATCAAATTACATTTATTTTGGTGTTTATAACATCAATTATGTCAATATTTCATTAATAAGATAATTACTTCATCATCGTTGTGTCATAAATAAATTAAATTATTTGATGTCTAAAAATTACAAATAAAATACCATCATGTAGGAAATCTTTTTAGCTTTCTAATGAATATTTACAATCGAATTTATCTTATGTATAACCCCATATTAAAAATGATTTACCTATTAAACTTTGATTTTAACTATTTTAACCTTTCTTTAAATAAATTAATAATAAATGTCCTAATCTAATCCAAGTGGGCCTAAATGGTCATATTTTATTCCTAAGTTTGTTTTTGGTCGAATTACACTTGTCCAATAGAATTAGGACATGTGTTAGGGTAATATTAATATCATATTTACCCTTAGTTACCCTATTTACTATTAACCGCGGTAAAAAAAAGTAAAAAGTTACTATTCACCAAAAATTATTTTCATCTCATTGAACCACATTTTAGTCCTTGATATTAACCTTGTCTGTCGGATTTTCAAAATTCTATTCACAGAAGCGGTAAAATTAAGTTTTATGCAAAATTCAGTTTTTTAACCTACCACTTAGTAGTTTCACTATTCATCAAAAATTGATGTTTTTCAGAACAATGCCAAAATTTCATCCTAAGCTATATTTCATATTCCGAATTCAAAAATGAAATCTATTTTACCAAATTCATAACATAGAAGTTGTATTAATTAATTTTATAATTAAATCCCGCTGTTAAAATAAATAGCGTGTTTTTAGGAAACAATATATATCAAAAGATTGACACTTGATTATGTCTGGTTTAAATGTGAAATTACAACCAATGACCAACATTGTATTAAATTGTAAAAATATATTCTAAATATACTTTAAAACCACTCAAATTAATAATTTATCACTATTAATTATTTCGATTAAAAAAGTTGTTTTTAATTATAAATTAGTAATTTTCACTATTCATCAGAATATGAAAGTTATCCGAAAAGTACCAAAATTTCACCTTAGGCTAAATTCGATACTCCGAATCCAAAAATGAAGTTCATTTTGCAAAATAAGATTTACAGAATTTTAAAAAGTGGTTATTACTATTCATAACGGCTAGTTTTAATAATATTTTAATAGCATATCGTTGTTTAGTGAAACTCGGTATTGCGTATTACACACGCTATCGAGGAAGGTCGCGATTGCGTGTAATGTAAGGCAAGTCAAGGATGCGTGTTGTGCAAGCTCCTTTTGGTGTAGCGTACAACACAAGACATTAATAAAATTAAAAAGAATATTTTTCATAAAATCTCGGGCTGTTACATTATAGGTTCATCATTCTTATGGATTAGTGTTTAACTTTAATCAGTGATAATAAAACCATAATTCTCTAGTTCTCTATCCACTAGAGTTAACCTCCATATTTCTTGTGTCATAGGAACTTATTCATCTCCAACTATTTCTTATAGAGATAGTTTCTATACCAAATCTTATTCATATGTAATAATATCTTCTCCAAATGTTATCTTTCTCCAAATACTTCCAATGTATATGTATTCCAATTATTTACAAATTCGTTGTATTGACACAATTACTTTTATGGCTTAAGGTTTGTATAGGTAATATCCTTTGGTTTCATCATAACCTATAATGATGCACTTTATGTTTCAATATTTTAATTTTTCACTAGATATAGTCTTAAAAAAATCATCTCATTCCCATAAATGTATGTATGATAGATTGAGTTTAATTCCACAATAGAAATCATATTTAATCTAATTAGTCGCTTTAGTTGGTACTCGATTTAGTGTATATTCTATTTTCATGAAGAATTATTCCCAAAATAAGAATAGATGAGCATTTTCACTAATCTTTAACATTAACATGTCTAATAAGGTCATAATCCTTATTTCACTACCACCATTCACTATTTTTGTATGATAAGGAATAATCTTGGATACTATCATACATTACTTCAATTGTTAATGATTTCTTGGTTATGATAATATTTTCCTTAGTCTAAGAGGAGTTCCCAAATCATCATTGTTGGTTTTTTTTCTAATTCATGTTCATATTCCATAAAAATATAAAAGGAATATGACTTAAACATCACTATTTATATATATCAATATCATATATATTCATCTTACATTTATGAATTATTAAATTTAATCCCTTACATCTACTAGAAATGTAACAAAAAATTTATTAAAAATTAATTATAGAAATTAATTAGTTATTTTTTTCATACCAAAGTATTAAAAATTTATTATATTACCATATATAATATCATGAAAATAATTAAAGGGTTTAACTCAACCATGTCTAAATATCCTACTTGATTTGATTTCAATCATCCCTCTTCAATTAGATGATGAAGACTGATCTTCTATACAGTGGCGTTGTATGATTCTGGCTCACTAGTTTTTTCATTGATTATCATTATTGGGTTATCATGTTCAATTGTATTTAAACCATTTTTAATGTCCACATATCATAACATATATTATCTGTATAATAGAGACACCATTTATTTACAAAATTTAAATAAATTCCAATTCTAAGAAGAAATGAAACTAAGATTTTTATCATGATTCTAATGTTACGTAATGAAAATTACTAAATACAATATCTGAACCACATGGAAAAGAAAAATGATAATCTATCACTACCAAGGATTCTAAAATCACAAATTTATTTCACGAATACCCACTTTTCAATTTCCAATATTTCTTAAATCCATGTAGTTCATGTTTATTAATCCAAATGTGTGAGACACATGTCATATATAATACCCACCATATATATAATGAGAGATTTCATTCAATGAAAAAAATACATGATGTTGAAGTGGCTGCATTATTCTTATTCCAAGATTTCATAATCTTCTTCTAATAGAATTTTATGACACATATAAAAATATATCCTTTTACTCATTTCTATAAAACTATATCCTTGGATTTTAAGATGGAAGGTGCATCAATGTCTTCAGAATAGACTTTTTCTTTGACATGTTATCCTTAACCACCTTTCCCTTATTAACCATTAGGATAAAATAACTGGGTTTCTTCATTACCTTAATTTCTAGGTGAACTAAATTATATGTATTCAAGATATAATTTATTATGTTATTAAAGTTTCATTTAAAGATGAAAGTGTAGAAGCTAGATGACGATATGGAAAGAATGAGATATATATATAGTTATTGATTCTACATGAGCCCATGTAATTCAATTCTCTCAATGCACCTTGCCATCTTTAGTACACGAGGTCCATCTTGATTCCCTTATTTTATCCATCACTAATACAGTGCACTAGATAGCTCATAACAAACATTCCTTCTTAAAAATAGATATCATTTTTGGATATGAGTTGGTATATTGTTGGAATTTTCATCCTCATGCATTTATTTCAATTTATTGGTTATAGATGGAATCATGATACACTATACATAAATTTCATCATAAATTTTTTTTATCATTATCCTCTTTTAATTCATCCTAAGGATTCTTAGCAGGATTTGGGGACTATAATACATAAAGTGTTCTTTCATGGAACTATATTTTGTGCAAGTACATGTATCACTCCAAAACGTTATAGACAATAAAGATATTTTATTTATATATTACAAATCATAGAGTTAATGTTCTTGGGGTGGGTATGATTTCCATTTATTATGTACAAAAAAATTTAATTGGAATCACATTATCTTTACTTCTTTTTAGACATTTATGATTAATTACATAAATTATTAAATGTGTAACACTATTTTATGGACCCTCAATTTTCCTCATTGTAACATTCATAATACTCTATTTATTTGATATCCAAGTAGAAAGGATCCATGATGCTTATCTTCATAGTCTATAGGTGTTGTTAGTGACACTACATGTAGAGTTTCGAGGTAGGCTCTAGGATGGACATCTACATTAACTCATGGATATTTATTCTATTGATTTAATTCCCAACTTATCAAAATAGAAAACATGATTTCCTCAACACTTTGCATCTAAAGGGATAGAAATATATCATTGTCTACATCTTTTAATCCCGATCTTGTAAATTCAACCCACTTCTCTCATAAGAAATCCCTAGTAATATGCAGAGCCCTTAAAATTATCTGGCGATCAACCTAATCACCAAGTACGTTCAAATTTGAGAAAAGAAAGACACTTATAATGTAATATGTATTTATGTTATTTTATAATTTATTGAATAATATAAACCATTTCTATTCAATACTTTGAAAATATATTGTTGCACTCATAATTGACCAAGAATTAATAGAAAATATATGTCTCATCCTTATGCATTTTTCTTCTCTATTATTTGATGTGATCTCACCCATAACAAGAACTTGAATAAAATAAAAACGAATGCATAAAATAAATAATTCTAATCGAATGATATGGATCATCTAATTGTGGTGGATAAATGTTTATAAAAAATTGATCAATACAAACCAATGGGATTTTATTTTAGTGTAGTTCCTTGACACATATCGCAGCACACCCCTATCATAGTTTAGTCAATTATCATATGGGGAACCCCCACATCTGGTTTGGGAACACTTATTGAAGCATCATTGTCTAATGGTAAAAGATACTAGAGCACGAGTGAGTGGGTCTAGGGGTGAAATATACTATAGATAAGTTGGAATCATATTCCCTTAAACATATTGTACCAAAAGATGATTTGTACATGATCATTTAAATATATAATTATTAAAATGATCACAAACATGTAATTTTTTTTAAACAACTAACCAAGATGTACAAATATCTATTCTCTTTTTGAAGACCATAATTTATAATAAATAAATGATCGATTAAAAAATAAATAGAAAAAAAATTAAATTTACAACAAATAACATTAATGTAATTTTATAAATTCAAATAATTTATTATATTTGACAGAATCGTTAATTAAAATTTAATTCATTCATTTTAATTAATTAAATAAATAAATAATATTATAAATAAAATATATTTTCACAATTTTTGAAAATTATTAATTTAATAACAAAAAATATATTGAAACTATTAAATTTAATGATAAAATTTAATTAATTATTTTTAATTATTTTTTAAATAAATTAATTAATCTTCAGCCTAGAAAACCCATCATAGGCCCTTTCCGGGTTGGGATATAACCCCAATGGCATGTTTTGGTTCATTAAAATTCTATGAAGTGGTGGTCAAATCCAAAATGACCATCCAATCCTAGTTTTATTCTATCTAAGCCAGCCCTGCTCTATTTTAGGGAATTTATTGTATGAAATGTCCCATAGACGTAGTGATAAAAGGAAACTCACAGTTTAGGCATCACATATGACATCATCTATTCATACATTATTATTTCATGATCTATCATGATGGATTTTCATTCAACAACCATGTACATTGAAATATTAATGTACTACCATCCTGATCAATCAGGTTAGACTTATCAATTAATAAACATAGAAGTGACAAATTATATGTAACATCCCAGGTAAATAAAGAATAATGCATTTTCATACTTATTAATATTTACAAATTAAATATTAATTTTACTTTAAAGGGGTTACTATTTCGATAGCGTACACGATACGCAACAAAGATATTCTTTGAAATCTTCGTTGCACACTAGAAATAAAATAATATTATTTTAAATGGTAGTTACCACGTAGCCGTTATATTGGCTGGAATGAATATAAATCACTAAAATATGATTATATATGTTTGTTAAATGTTTTTACTTTTATCCAATAAAGGATAATGGTTTAAATTTATGAAAATAATTCAATTTTAGGCATATATACAGTAATTTTCACTAAAGGTCCACTTATCACCTTTTGATGGAGAATCATCATTAAATATAGTTTTGGTCACTCTTATACATTCTATTGGACCAAATAAAATTCTTCTTTAGAATCAGGACATCAAAATTTACATTGTGTAAATTTTTGGTATTTTTCCGATAAAGTTCATTGTTAATGAATAGTGAAAAATGATGTATTTTAATTCAAAAACTCTTTTTAATATAATTTATTAATATGATTAGATTATATTTTCAATTGGTTTTAAAGTAAAAGTAGAATAAATTTTTACCATTTAATCCAATAGTGGTCATTGGAATTAATTTCACTTTGAAATTTGACTTAAACTACTGTCAATCTTTTGATATATATTGTTTCATAAAAACACGCTATTTGTTTTGACAGCGGGAATTAATTATTAAATTAATTAATGAAACTTATGTGTTTTGAATTTTGTAAATTAGAAATAATTTTTGATTTCAGAATATCAAATATATCTTAGGGTGAAGTTTTGGTATTTTTCTGAAAAACTCCAATTTTTTATGAATAGTGAAACCACTAAGTGGCAGTTAAAAAAACTGATTTTTAGTTTAAATGAAACTCTACCACTTCTGTAATTTTATTTTCAAAATATCAACATACATGGTTTTCATTATGATGTAAAATGTGCTACAATGGAATTAAAATAATTTTTTGGTGAATAGTAACCTTTTTGTTATTAATCGCGATTAGAGGCAATTAGTGTAATTTATGGTAAAAATATTGTTTAAATAATATGAAATGACCATGAAGCTTGTCATATCCCTATTGGATGAGTCATGGACGACCAATAAAACCCATGGGTCTATATTGGGGACCCCAAGGAGCCACTTGGGTAAGATAATGACATTAATGCCTTTTATTTAAAGTAAATGTAAAAATGACACAAACATATATTGTTTTACTAAAACAATTTTTACATGGGGTTATACAAGTCATATTTTTGACTATAAATAGTCATTGGAAATTGAAAATTATTTCCTACTTCATGATGATTTTTTTATAATTTTTAGACATTAAATAAATTATATTATTTATGACATCATGATGATGCAGCGATTACCTCATTATTTAACGATTTAAATAAAATGAAAAGATAATGTCAAATATAAGACCTAAACATGTCAAAAACCTATTTTATGGGTTTATTTTGAACTCTTTTCACCTTATCCTCGATATATATATTTTTGGGACCTTTAAAATCCGAAAATCATTTTATAATAAAGTAACCTTTTATAACTTTCCAAGAGTTCCCCTCCTCTTCTCTTATAAAAGGCCCCCACCTCTACCACCTTACCCACACCTCTAAAGCCTTTGTCTCAGCCAACCCCTACTCATTTTATCTCTCAAAATCCCTATCCTCATCCTAGAAGCCTTACCTTGGGTAGAAATCTCTTCAAGTAACCCTTTTGGTTCAAACCAAGAAGAGTTACCCGATTTTAAGGTAATGTCTTCACTTGTGTTCTTTTTTTTATTTTTCTTCTCTAACCCTCTAAACTCTTTTTATTACTTTATTTGGTAACAACACCATTATATTCAATATACTAGGATGTTTTTATCAGAAGTATTCAAGCTACACCTACACACACCTCCGTCTAATGGTTAAAGAAATAATTGTTTCTGTGGTTGGCGAATTTATGCCTCACGAAACGATGATTGTTCAATCTAATTTTAACACCTTTAATGGTGGCCATTAATATGTCACTCTATTTATATATGATATAGATTATGTTAATGTTTTCCTTATGCTTCTGTATTTTTCATTTGTGGTATACCTTTATGGTTTCCATTATGGGTAAACACGATAATTTCATTTTAGGAAGTGCGGACTACCGCCCCCTCAAAGTGATTTGATTCGTTAATGCCATACGTGGGAAGTATAAAGGATGGAGTTAATGATATTATATATGATATTTTACTGAAATTATAATATACCTTTATATCATTATGATTTCACTCCATTAAATGTGAAATAGAAATGAAAGTAGCGTTCATGCGTACGTACGGCTTACCGTCTCCATGAACGGTGCATTTCATTTCGTACCTCTAAATGATATATACTATTATAAATACATGTATATGCAAGATATATATGATATATATCATATCCAAATCATGAATATAATTATGGATATAATGAAACTTTGACCACACAAACAACATGTAATTGTAAGAAGTCCACTTTCGACTTAAGAACCAAATATCGACAAAACAAACATTATTAACTTAAATGATTACATAATGTTTATAACATGGAAATAAGTGATATAAAAGGAATAATAAGCTTGAAAAAGGTTCTTAAGCAAGTAGAAATTAACTTCAGTTTATTATTCAGGAGATTAAAGAGCAATCGAGTCACGTCGGACACGAGGTAAGGGACATCGTCTGAATCTCCTTTCATTGACGCATATTTCATTTTATACAAAACTTTCTTTTATATGGTGTATAAAACCCTTTGAATTTTACTTTTAAACAATAGGAATCTTTTTCTACGAAGCGTTTTACTAAACAACAAAAAAGGAATTTTTCTTTTAATGTACGCGGGGACAACGACCTTTTCCGCCGCCGTGAGTATTATTTGGTCTTTGGCTTCCTCAATAAGCCGTAATGTTTTTAAAATGAAATAAATACCATATAATATTTTATGTATTTTGGTATTGAAAATGGTTTTTAAAATGGATTTGTTATGTCAATATATTTAAGTGATATATTGTTATCAAAGTGTGAAAATGTTTTCTTTCCATTATATTTGTTTTATGTCTTATGAGTTTATAATGGTACTTGGACATTTGACGGGTGGTTACGTGAAAAACCATATGAAGGGTGGTGCCGTGAATACTAGTATGGGTGGTTACGTTATATCCTCCAATGCATTTGGTATGGATGTCAGCTGTATGGCTATTCCATTAAGCGATATGTGTGGAAGCCAACTGTATGGTTATTCCATTTAAGTTTGTGTATGTCCCAAATTACCGTTATATGTTATGTGTTCTTCATATGCATTTTCTGGTAATCTTTGGGTTAAAAAATGGTATGTAATGATCTTTTATTCATTGAAGAGTTTTTACTACTTCATAAAGGTGAAAAGTATTACTTTGATAAAGTATACATGGCTTACTTGTGGTTTTCAAAAAACTAACATTTTTTATTCCTTATGTATCCCTTACTGAGATTTTTATGCTCACCCCAAGTTTTTTTGAAATGTTCTTCACGGGACTTAATGTGGAGTAGGGTCAAGGATGGGATCAAGGGAAAGTCATGCTATATAAAAGGTGGAAGTAGACATGTTTCTTTTTATGAGTTTTTATTTTTATGGATACTTTGTATAAGTGTCTACTTTGTAATCTTTTGAGACGTAATAGTTATGTCATAATTCCCTAAAACTATAAACCTGAAAAGATCCTCAATGTGAATTATTCATTTAATTCAATATTAAGTAAGGTTTAAGGTCGGGGCCTTATAGTTGGTATTAGAAGTCAGTTTAGACAACTTTAGGAGTTAGAAAATTGTTAAATTATAAGTTAATTTATGGTATGATTGAAATGATATAGCATTTAAATATTACCATGTTGCTTCACCTAAGATATTTCTGTGTTCAGAATAGATTTCCGCAGAGAAAACAAAGCAGCTATGTTGGGACGACATCAGGAGGAAGACAACCTTCCAAATCAGCAACCCGAGATGGTCAGAATCGGAACTGAACAGTTTGTTGCAGTAATGGCACAGTTGACTCAGGATATAAATGGTGGTGGTATCCATGCATGAGATCAACCAGATCAACCGTAGAGGAACATGTCAGTGGTGGAACATTTCATGAGGCAACATCACCCATCATTCAGAGGATCATCTGACCCTGTTCTAGCTGAAGGGTGGATAAAAGCACTGGATAAGATTTTTAATGTCATGGGGTGTTTAGAACATCAAAAGTTTAGTCTTGTTGTTTATCGTTTTGAAGGTGAAGCTGATCAGTGGTGGTGGATGGTGAAAAATATCCAGGATTGTGATGAGATTTATGATCTTCACTTGGACGAATTCAAAGGTATGTTTCTTGAGAAGTATTTTCCTAAGGTGGTTCGTCTTAGGATGGAAAAAAATCCCTAGAATTCAGGAAGGAGGATGTCTCAGTGGATGCTTATGAAGAAAAGTTCACTCGACTGGCATGGTATGCTTCAAATTTTATATGAGATCATGATAGTAAAATCAACAATTTTTACTCAGGGTTAAAGCCAAGGTATCAAAGGGCTTTTGCTTCTCGTGAGTTCAAATGTTATGAAAAGATTGTTCAATGTGCAGAGAAGGTGGAAATGGAATTTTCCGATGATCAGGTGTTCTTTGAAAAACAACAGAATAAGAGGTCCAGTTGGTAGGAAAAAAGGAATAATTCATCAAAGAAGCAAGGAGGTAAGAAAACCAAATAACCATCCTATGAGAAGTGTGGTAAAATGCATCCAAAATAATGTTTATCCAAGTCTGGAAAGTGCTTTCGGTGTGGTAAGTCTGGTCATATTGCTCGTAACTGTAACGAATATGATCAAGTAGGCAATGAAAAGCCAGCGGTAAGATGTTCTATGTGTAATGAAATGGGTCATTATGAAAATGAGTGTCTACTGAAGAACTCAACTATAGGAAAGCAGCCAGACTACAAGCAGAAAGGGGTGGTGAAATCCTTTGCAACTACTTCAGCAGATGTTGGGCCATCTAATGAAGTAGTATCAGGTACACTGTTTGTTTGTTCAGTTTATGCCGATGTGTTATTTGATTCAGGGTCTACACATTCTTTCATTTTTGAGAAGTTTTCTAGTAAATTAGGAATTTTATCTCAAGATATGAATCCTGAACTAATGGTAAAAACACCTGGAGGGAATGTTGAGACAAAATGAAATTATAAGAACCTTCCTATCCTTGTGTGTGGAAAGAATCTACTAGAAAACCTTAATGTTTTTCCTCTAGTTGAGTTTGATGTTATTTTGGGCATGGATTGTCTTTCTTTTTATCATGCTAAGATTAACTACAGAGCTAAAATTGTTTCTTTTCAGAAGGATTTTTAGTTTGTGTACACAAATGAACCCTTGCTTTTGATAACATACCAGGAAGTTGAGAAACTAGTAAAAGATGGAAATGAATGTTATCCTTCACATAATGTAGAAAATAAAGGAACTGTTCAGATTAATGATGTTCCAATGGTAAATGAGTATCTTGATGTTTTTCCTGATGATTTTCCTGGTATTATTCATGATTGAGAAGTTGAATTTACTGTTGACTTAGTTCCTGATTCTATGACAATTTCAAAACCCCCTTAACGAATGGCTCAAGTTGAACTTTTAGATTTAAAGAAGCAATTGTAGGAGTTATTAGATAAAGTTTTCATTCGACCTAGAACATCACCATGGGGTGCTCCTGTCATGTTTGTTAAAAATAAAGATGGTTCAATGAGACTTTTCATTGATTATAGAGCCTTGAATAATATCACTATTAAGAACATGTATCATTTTCCTCATATCGATGATTTGTTTGATCAGCACTAGGGAGCTCAGTATTTTTTGATGATTGACTTGAGGTCGGGGTACCATCAGTTGAAAGTAAAAGAAGAAGATGTTCCGAAGACTGCGTTTCGTACTAGATATGGCAATTATGAATTTGTAGTTATTCCTTTTGGGTTAACCAATACACCTGCTGTATTCATGGACCTTATGAATATAATTTTCCATGAGTTCTTGGATAAGTTTGTGGTTTTTTTCATTGATGATATTTTCGTGTTTTCTAAAACTAAAGAGGAGCATGAAAGTTATATAAGGGTTATCTTGAAAACCTTAATAGAAAATAAACTGTATGGAAAACTCAGCAAATGTGAGTTTTGGTTACAATAAATTTCTTTCCTTGGTCACATTGTTTCAAAAAATGGCATAATTGTTGATCCTACTAAAACAAATGTTGTTTATGAATGGCCAAGACCCACAAATGTAACCGAGATCCGTAGTTTTCTTGTTTTGGCAGGTTACTACCAAAGGTTTGTTAAAAAAATTTCACGGTTATCTAGTCCAATGACTAAGCTAACTCGGAAGGGTGTTAAGTTTATCTGTACAAATGAATGTGATGATTGTTTTTAGGAGTTGAAAAGAAGATTGGTGAATGCTCCAGTTTTTTCACTTCCTTCAAGGAATGTTGAGTTTGTTATCTATAGTGATGCTTTATTGAAAGGACTTGGTTGCGTTCTAATGCAGAATGATCTGGTAATTGGTTATGCTTCTTGTCAGTTGAAAACTCATGAGGTAAATTACCCTACACATGATTTGGAATTAGTTGTTGTTGTTTTTGCTCTAAAAATTTGGAGGCACCATTTGTATGGAGTAAAGTGTGAAATATATACTGATCAAAAAAGGTTAAAGTATATATTTACTTAGAAAGAATTGAACATGAGACATAGGAGATGGCTACAATTAATCAAGGATTATGATTGTACAATTCATTACCATCTGGGAAAAGCAAATAAAGTGGTTGATGCTTTGAGTTGAAAAAGTAATGCTTCATTAACCATGCTATGTTTGGAATGAGATCCTTTGGTTTTTGATTTGATGAACATTGTCATAGATGTCATTGGTGCAGGAAGTTCTTCTGTTTTGTTTCAGGTGTCATTGAGATCATCCCTATCAGACAGAATTAAGAAAGCGCCGAAGAAAGATAGTGGATTGTATAAAAATGTAGAGCTGGTTCAAAAGGGTAAGTTTCATGAGTTTAACATTGATAATGATTGAGTTTTGAGGTTTGGGAAGAGATTGTGTGTGCCTTGTGATTCATAGTTGAAGGGTGAGTTGTTATGTGAGGCTCATAGTTCCTCGTTTTCAATTCATCCCGGCAGTACTAAGATTTATAGAGATCTGCGGGAGTATTACTGGTGGGATGGAATGAAAAAAAGATATTGCTGATTTTACTGTGAAGTGTTTGACTTGTCAGTAGGTTAAAGCAGAGCGGCAGTTACCGAAATGGATGCTTCTGTCATTACCAGTGCTAGAGTGGAAATGGGAAAATATATCCACGGACTTTGTTGTGGGATTACAGTGGAAATCTCGAGGTAATAATGAAATCTGGGTTATTGTTGATCGATTGACTAAATATGCTCGTTTCCTTCCTATTAGAGATACTTTGTCTCTAGATCAACTTGCTCGGTTGTATCTTAAAGAGATAGTCATGTTGTGTGGAGTTCCCCTATCCATTGTATCTGATTGTGAGCCCATGTTTACTTCTAACTTTTGTAAAGGCCTTCAAAAGTCATTGGGTACTAAATAAAATTTTAGTACAACTTTTCATCTATAATCAGATGGGCAGTCAGAATAAACAATTCAGACATTGGAAGATATGCTACATGCTTGCTTTATGGATTATCAGGGAAGTTGGGACCAACATCTTTCTTTGGTTGAGTTTTTATATAATAACATTTTTCATTCCAGTATACAGATGACTCCATTTGAAGCATTATATGGGAAGCGGTGTCGAACTCTAGATTTTTGTGATGAAGTAGGTGAAAGGAAGCTGATGGGACCAGAATTGGTAGAAGAGATGGCAGAAAAAGTTTAGTTGATTTAGAAACACATGAGAACAGCTCAGAGGAGACAGAAAAGTTATACAAACAACATGAGGAAGGATCTATCATTCGAGGTAGGTGATCATGTTTTTCTCAATGTTTCACCGTGGAAAAGCGTGATGCGATTTGGTAAGAAAGGAAAGCTGAGTCCAAGGTTCATTGGACCATATGAAATTCTAGAGAATGTAGGATGAGTTGCTTACCGAGTGGCTTTACCTCCGATTTTATCCGAGGTACACAATTTGTTTCATGTTTCGATGTTGAGAAAGTATATGCCAGATCCATCTCATGTTTGGAGCCCATAGGTAGTTCAGTTGGAAGAGAATCTCTCTTATGAAGAACAACCAGTCCAGATTCTTGAACGAAGAGAGAAAGTGTTTGAGAAATAAGGTTTATCACTAGGTAAAGGTTTTTTTGGAAAAACCATATGGTTGAAGAGGCAACGTGGGAATCTGAAAATTCTATGAGGGGTAAATACCCCCACTTATTTTTATAAGTGAATAAAATTGCGAGGAGGCAATTCTCAAAAGGGGGGAAGGATGTAACATCCTAGGTAAATAAAGATTAATACATTTTCATACTTATTAATATTTACGAATTAAATATTAATTTTACTTTAATGGGGTTTCTATGTCCGATAGCATACTCGATACGCAACAAAGAGATTCTTTGAAATCTTAAGTTGCACACTAGTAATAAAATAATATTATTTTAAATGGAAGTTAACACGTAGCCATTGTATTGGAGGGAATGAATAGAAATAACTAAAATATTATTATATATGTTTTTTAAATGTTTTTACATTTATCCAATAATGGATAAAGGCTTAAAATATGAAAAGAATTCAATTTTAGGCATATATACTCTAATTTTCACTAAATGTCCACTTATCGCCTTTTGATGGAGAACCTTCATTAAATATAGTTTTTGTCACTCTCATACATTATATTGGACCAAATAAAATTCTTCTTTAGAATTGGGATATCAAAATTTACTTTGTGTAAATTTTTGGTATTTTTTTGATAAAGTTCATTTTTAATGAATAGTGAAAAATGTTGTATTTTAATTCAAAACCACTTTTTAATCTAATTTATTAATATGATTATATTATCTTTTCAATTTGTTTTAAAGTGAAATTAGAATATATTTTTACCATTTTATCCAATAGTGGTCGTTGGAATTAATTTCACTTTGAAATTGGACTTAAACTAGTGTCAATCTTTTGATATATATTGTTTCATAAAAACACGATATTTTTTTGACAACGGGAATTAATTATTAAATTAATTAATGAAACTTATATGTTTTGAACTTTGTAAAATTGACATTGTTTTTGAATTCTGAATATCAAATATAGCTTAGGGTGATGTTTAGGTATTTTTTCTGAAAAACTTCAATTTTTGATGAATAGTGAAACCACTAAGTGGCAGTTAAAAAAACTGATTTTTCATTTAAATGAAACTATACCACTTCTGTGATTTGATTTTCAAAATTTTGACATATATGGTTTTAATTAGGATGTAAAATGTGGTACAATGGGATTAAAATAATTATTTTTTGAATAGTAACTTTTTAGTTATTAATCGCGATTAGAGGTGATTAGTGTAGTTTAAGGTAAAAATAATGTTTTAATAATAAGAAATGACCTTGAAACTTGTCCTAACCCTATTGGATGAGTCATGGACGACCAAGAAAACCCATGGGTAGATTTTTGGGACCCCATGGTGCCACCTGTGTAAGATAATGACATTAATGCCTTTTATTTAAAGTAAAAGTAAAAATGACACAAACATGTATTGTTTTACTAAAACAATTTTTACATGGGGTTATACAAGTCATATTTTTGACTATAAATATTCATTAGAAAAATAAAATGATTTCCTACATCATTATAGTTTTTTTATAATTTTTAGAAATGAAAGAAATTAAATTATTTTTGACATCATGATGATGCAGCTATTACCTCATTATTTAACGATTTAAATAAAATGAAAAGATAATGTAAAATATAAGACCTAAACATGTCAAAAACCTATTGGATGGGTGGATTTAGAACTATTATCACCTTATCCTCGAAATATATAATTTTGGGACCTTTAAAATCCGAAAATCATTTTATAATAAATTAATCATTTATAACTTTCCAAGAGTGCCCCTCCTCTCCTCTTATAAAGGGCCCCCAACTCTACCTCCTTATCCACACCTCTGAAGCCTTTGGATCATCCAAACCCTGATCATTGTCTCTCTCCACATACCTATACTCATCCTAGAATCCTTACCTTTGAATGAAAGCTCTTCAAGGAACCCTTTTGGTTCAAACCAAGAAGAGTTACCCGATTTTAACGTAATGTCTTCACATGTGTTCTTTTGTCTTATTTTGCTTCTCCAACCCTCTAAACTCTTTTTATTACTTTATTTTCTAAAAACACCAGTATATTAAATATACGAGGATGTTTTTATGAGAAGTATTTGAGCTACACCTACACACACCTCCGTCTAATGGTTAAAGAACATATTGTTTCTGTGGTTGACGAATTTCTGCCTCACGAAACGATGATTGTTCAATCTTCTTTTAACACCTTTAATGGTGGCCATTAAGATTTCACTATATTTATATATGATATATATTATTTTTATGTTTTCCTTATTCTTATTTATTTTTCATTTGTGGTATACCTTTATGGTTTCCATTATGGGTAAACACGATAATTTCATTTTAGGAAGTGCGGACTACCGCCCCCTCAAAGTGATTTGATTCATTAATGCCATATGTGGGGCGTATAAAGTATAGAGTTAATGATATTATATATGATATTGTACTGAAATTATAATATAAATTTATATCATTATGATTTCACTCCATTAAAGTGAAATATAAATGAAAGTAGCGTTCATGCGCACATACAACTTACCGTATCCATGAACGGTGCATTTCATTTCTTACCTCTAAATGATATATAATATTAAAAATACATGTATATGATGGATATATATGATATATATGATATCCAAATCATGAATATAATTCTGTATATAATGAACCTTTGACCACACAAACAACATGTAATTGTAAGAAGTCCACTTTCGACTTAAGAACCAAATATCGACAAAACAAACATTATTAACTATAATGATTATATAATGTTTATAACTTGGAAATAAGTGATATAAAAGGAATAATAAGCTTGAAAAAGGTTCTTAATCAAGTAGAAATTAACTTCAGTTTATTATTCAGGAGATTAAAGAGCAATCAAGTCACGTCAGACACAAGGTAAGGGACTTCATCTCAATCTCCTTTCATTGAGACATATTTCGTTTTATACAAAACTTTCATTTATACGGTGTATAAACCCCTTTGACTTTTACTTTTATAAAAAAGGAATCTTTTTCTATGAAGAGTTTTACTAAACAAAAAAATGGAATGTTTCTTTTAACGTACTCAGTGACAATGACCTTTTCCACCGTCGCGAGTATTATGTGGTCTTTGGCTTCCTCAATAATATGTAATGTTTTTAAAATGAAATAAATACCATATACTCTTTTATGTATTTTGGTATTGAAAATGGTTTTTATAATGGATTTGTTATGCCAATATATTTATGTGATATATTGTGATCAAAGTGTGGAAATTTTTTCTTTCCATTATATTTTTTCAATGACTTATGCTTTTATAATGGTACTTGGACATTTGACGGGTGGTTACGTGAAAAACCATATGGCGGGTGGTGCCATGAATACCAGGACGGGTGGTTACGTTATAACCTCCAATGAATTGGGGGTGGAAGTTGGCCGTATGGCTATTCCATTAAGTGATATGTGAGGAAGTCGACCGTATGGTTATTTCATTTAAGTATGTTTATGTCCCAAGTTCCCTTTATATGTTATGTGTTCTTTATATGGGCTTTATGGTATTCTTTTGGTTAAAAAGGGTAATTAATGATCTTTTATTCAGTGAAGTGTTTTTACTACTTCATAAAGGTGAAAAGTTTTACTTTGATAATGTATACATGGTTTACTTCTGGTTTTGAAAAAACTAATAGTTTTCATTCCTTGTGTATCCCTTAATGAGCTTTTTATGCTCACCCCAGATTTTTTTGAAATGTTTTTCACAGGACTTAATGTGGAGTGGGGACAAGGATGGGATCAAGGGAAAGTCATGCTATATAAAATGTTGAACTAGACATGTTTCTTTTTAAGTGTTTTATTTTTATGGAAACTTAGTAGAAGTGTATACTTTGTAATCTTTTGAGATGTAATAGTTATGTCCTAATTCTTTAAAACTATAAACCTGAAAAGATCCTCAATGTGAATTATTCATTTAATTCAATATTAAGTAAGGCTTAAGGTCGGGGCCTTATATTATATCTTGATCATTCAACCACCGTCATTCCATCAATGACACACCCATCACAAAAAAAATATTTTCAGATTTGCTTATCATGTTTTTATCCTTTCGTAAAAGTACATGATCAAATAGATCACATTGATAATGATATATATTCATTTGATCGACATATATATCTATGAGAAGGAATAACTAGTGACACTTGTAACATGTGGTGTTACTATTGAATGGTCTGTCATCCTAATATCAAATACTATATATCACTAATTGAGAAGATTATGAGAATATGTCTCAATGCTTATGAGACCATAGCACATAATAGTATCACATATTCTATGTGATGTCAATGTGATGTATCTGGACCATGGATCATTAATTTATGATTACTTTCATTGTATCTATAGGTTATCATTATTTCTTTGGAACATCTATTTCATTTTTGATATGACACGTAATCTGTGGAAATTAAAAGAAATATAGTGGACTCTTTCATGGTACGATATAAAAATGTACATATATAACAATGCATTCATGTAATGGTAATAAAATAACATCACATGATGGTTATAGGGATATCAAAATCCACACTTATGTTTCACTAGATCAAACTACTAACTAGAATCAATCCACTATCTCTCATAGTAGAATCATAATTATGTTGAGATATGAGACATGGGGTCTACAATGTTTTCCTTTATAGATACAATTATAATTAAGACTTAACATCCTCAAGTAAAATATAAAAAGATTGGAAACAACCAATTTATATTATTTATCCTTTTTTGTGACCAGAGATCCTCAACAAGAACCACTACTGTAATATTATCTCAATAAAATAGAACAATATCTCCACTATTAGAAAAAAAATTGTCTATGACAAAGCTACATATCCAGAACACTTCTATTGTTGCATGAAATGCTACAATAATTTTAATTCTACTAAGGAATTTGTAACTGTAGGGTTCTTCAATATTTTCTATCTTAGTTCCCCACTATTCATGAAGAATAAAAATCTTGACTAATTTTTCAGACCATAATTATTCTATGAAAACTAGGATCAGTGTATCATCTAACTACTACATCTTTATCTCATTCATAGACTAGGAACATATCCTTTTCATGCCTAAAGTACATTCACATAATTTTCATAGCTTCCCAATGCTAATACCCTGTATTAACATGACCTAATACCCTAATTATGGATGAAAAAGAAACATAAAACCTAGTATGTATCATTGTATGATTGATAGATCCCACTTCCACTGAATAAGGGATCATACTCACACTTTCAATATCTTACTGTGCTTCTGTACACATATTCCTTGAGATATTAATACCATGTTACATGGGAAAGTAATTGATCTTGGATTATTCATTATTATACTATTTCATTTCATTTTTAACACATATAATTTGATATATCCCATGAATACTTTAAGATATATATCAATAGATCTTAATCATAAGAATTTAGGATTATACACATATTTTTAAAATGGAGAAGCATTCATTTAATGACTTATTAACTGAATGTATGAAATTCACATCATTTCCCATAATTAATATGTCATCAAAATATAATATTAGGGAAACCGTGGAATTTCCATTAACCATCTTATAGATAAAAAGTTTGCTTTAATTTCTAATGAAAAAAATTTCTCTGATGGCCTCATAAAAATGATTATTAAATGATCGAGATCCATGCTTTAGCCCATAATTGTATATAAGTTTCATGCATACTATATTCAAATTTATTAACCTAACAAACCAATTGGGTTCAAAAATATATATAGCTTCAACAAAAAACCAATTTAAAAATTATTTTTCATCCATTTTTCAAAATATCATAATCATGGAAGGCTATTATTCCATGAAATATTAAAATAGATTTCAGAAATAATTCATGTGAGAAGGTTTCGTTATAGTATATGACTTTAAATTGTTTGAAACTTTTTCTACAATACTTTCTTTTTCTATTTTCACCTTACCATAATTTCCCCATTTTTTATTGAATACCCATTTTCACCCAATCGGGTTTACATAATCTAAAGGATCTACCAAAATAAATACTTGATTTAGATATATGGGATCTATCAATGATTGTAAGGAATATTTTGATTTTGAAGAATATATCACTTCTAATAATTAATTTTTCAGTAGAGGTTCATCATTCTCGATGAGTAACATGTCACCTTACTAGTTGATAATAAAACCATAATTCTCTGGTTCTCTAACAACTCGAGTTGACCTAAATATTACCATGTCTTAGGAACTTATACATATCCCACCGTCTCCTCTAGAGATTATTCCCATACCAACTCACATGCAGAAGGAATAATATATTCTTCCAATGTATTAGTTTTCCCAATATTTCCAAAGTAAATGTGTTCCCATTCTATAAATATTCCACGTAATGACACAATTAATTTTATATCTTTACTGTTATATAAGTAATATCATTTGGTTTCATGATAATCTATAAAAATATGCTTTCTATTTCATGATTATAATTTTTTACTTGATATATTATTGAACAAAATCCTCTCATAGACATGCATATATATATGACCGATTGGGATTCATTGCAGAACACAATTCAAATGTAATCCAATTAGTCACTTTAGTTGGTAATTGATATTGTGTGTATTCCACTATCATGAATAATTATCCCTAAAACAAGAATGGAAGAGTTTTTTGACTCATCATTGTCATGAACATGTCTAGGAGGGTCATACTATTTAGTTCACTAACACAATTCCACTTTGGTGTTGAGGAGGAATAATTTTGGATACTATCATAGAGTACATCAATTGTCAATGAGGGATTAGTTATGATAATGTCCACCTCATTCTGAGAGGAGTTCCTTAATCATTATTCTATGATTTTTTTTCTACCTCCTATTTATATTCCTTCAAAAAATGGATGGAATATGACTTATACCACATTATTTATATATATATATCCATAGAATCTATATTAATCGTCAAAATTTATGAATAATGAAATCCATTCCCATCCATCTACCAGAAATGTTACACAGGATATAGTATGAATTAATTATATTAATTAATTGCTTCTTCTTCCCTTACCAATATAGAATTCATTGTTCATCTTCCCTTAGAAAATATCATGACATAAGTCCAAGGGTATTAGCTCAACCATGTCTAAATAACCAACTTGGTGTAATTTCAATAATCCCTCCTCAATTAGATGACCACGACTGGTGTTTCATATAGGGGTGTTGTATGATTCATGCTCACTAGTTTTTTCAGGGACTATCATTATTGGTTTATCATGTTAATGTGTATTTAAAACAATGTTAAATGGCTTCATACTATAACATATATTATACATAAAATACAGACAACATTTTTTCCCAAAATGGAAATAAAATATCATTCTATGCAGACATGAAACTGAGATAATGTATCTTGATACTAAAGTTACATAATGAAAATATTTAAATACAATACCTGAACCAAATGGAATAGTAAAATGATAATCTACCACTACTGAGGCTTCTAAAATCACACCATTTGTATCATGAAGATCTACTATTCTATTTTAAATATTTCTATGTCTGTGTAGATCATGTGTATTAATCCAAATCTGTGAGCCACAAGTCATATCCAGTACCCAACTTATAGATAATGAGAGATTGCATCCAATGAAAAAAATGCCTGATGTATATGTGTCTGCATTCTTATTATTCCATGATCTCCAATTCTTCTTCAAATGCAATTTCATGACAAATTTAAATAACACATCCTCTTACTAATTGAAATTCCTTTATATCCATGTATTTTCGGAAGGAAGGTGGATTCGTGTCTTCAAAATAGAATTGGCCTGAGACCCAATATCCTTAACCATAAAACTCTTATTCACCAAAAGTATAGAAGAACTAGTTTTCTTCTTTGACTTAATAGCTTGGGGAACTAAATCAAAAATATTCAAGACTGAATTTTTCATGTTATTAATGTTTCAATTGAAAAGGATAGTTCATAATTTAGAAGATTAAGAGGAAATAATAAGATCCATCTATAGTTATTAGATCAAAATGATCGCAAGGGTTTAATGTCACTCAATGCACCCAACTTTATTGAGTACATGTGGTCCATCTTGATTCATTTATACTATCCATTACTTATAATTTTTGGAGATGAGCTGATATGTTTTAAAAAAAAGTCAACCTCATTAATTTTTTTGCAATGGACTAGTCATAGATGTAATGATGGTACACAATACATCACATACATCATGAAAAATATTTTTCATTTATCAATATCCTCCTTAATTTCTACCTGAGGATGCTTGGTAGGATTTGGGGACTCCAATAAATAAAGCATCCTTTCTTGGAACAGTATTTGGTGCAAGCACCTGTACCACTCCTAAAAGTTATAGATAATTATGATTTTGTATCTATAATGTATGGATCATAGTGATAATGTTTTCATAGTGTTGATGATTTCTATTTTAGATGTATAAAAACAAATTTAATTGGAATCACAATACCATTACTTCATTTTAGACATTTTTTATGAATTACTTTAATCATTAAATGTGTAACACAATTTTATCTATCCTAAATTTTCATCATTGTTATATTCATAATACTATATCTCTTCGGTATCATGGTGGAAATGATCCATGAAACCTCTCCTCATAGTCCACAAGAGTTGATTGCACCACTACGTAGTGAGTTTCTAGGAGGGCTATAGGTTGGAAAAACAATATTAACTACTAATTTCATATTATGTTGATATAATTACCAACTTATAGGAATAGAAAACCTGATTCCATCAAACCTTTGCCTCTAATGTGTGATAAATATATCATTGGCTACATGTTTTCTTCCAAAACTGGTAAATTCATCCCATTTCTCTCATAAGAACTCTCTAGTAATAGGAGAATCCGTCAATATTGATTGATTAGAAACCTAAACAACAAGTACGTTCAAATTTCAGAAATGAAAGGCATTTATGACTTAATATATAGTTTACGGATTTTATTATTTCATGATGAATGTAATACATTTATATTATGTATTTTCAAATGATGTTTTTGTAGTTACAATTGAATATGAATTAATAGAAAAACATAAGTCACATCCTTATGCATTTTTCTTGTTTATTATTTTAAGTGATTTTACTTTAAACATGAACATGAATAATATATCAAACAATGAATGAAATAAATAATTTACTCGAATGATATGGATCATAAAATTGTGATGGAGACATTTTTAAAAATAAATTATCAATCCCAACATATGGGATTTTATAGTTTTTTAGTGTCTTGAATCATATCATTGCACACCCCTAGTATAGTGTATTTAATTCTCATATAGATTTCCACCACATCTAGTTTGGGTATAGTTTATGAACCATCATTGTCTAATGATAAACTATACAAGTGCGTTAGTGAGGCAGTCAAAGAGTGCAATATAGAACATATAAATTTGAAACGTATTCCCTTAAACATACTGAAAAAAATATAATGAGTACGCCATTATTTAATTACCTACTTACTAAAATCATGGAATACATGTAAAAAATATTTAAATCAATTAGACTATACAGATAGTTGTATGTTCACTTTCTCAAGGAATTCTATTATAAAAAATAAATGGCTTACTAAATATTAAATTGAAATAAATTTAATTTACAACGGTATTGAAATAATAATTATTAATTTAATAAATTAAAATAATTTATTTTATTTGGCCTCATGATTTATTAAATTTAAATTACTTATAACTGATTAATTAATTAATTAATAGTAAAAATGAATTAAAATTTGAGAATATTTGAAACGTATTAATTTCATACCAGAAACTATTTTTAAAGAATTAAATGTAATGATATAATTAAATAAATTAATTCAATTAATTTTGGATTGTTTTAATTAAACAAGGGCCCAAAATAAATTATCATAGGCCCTTTTCGGTTAGGGTTGTAACCCGGTAGGCCCATTTCTGTAATGTCAGATCATGTGAATTTGTGTTTTGGGCTAAGAAGACCCACCATAACCTAGTTTGGGTCTGTCTAGGCCCCCCTGACCCATTATTGGGAATATAGGGTATCGAATGTTCCATAGAATTATTGATAAGAGGTAACATATATCTTAGGCTTCAAATATGTGGTTACAGTCTTCAACAGTTTGAAAAAGTTGTGGGACAAGGCCAAAAGGGGATGGTCGAGCGTCGGTGTGGGGTGGAGGCAATCTTTCATAGCTATAGCTTAGTGGGTTAGTGTTAGGTTTCATACCAGTAGGGTGTCTAACCTTGAACTATTCATCCTCAACCTGGTCTTACTAGATGATTATTGTAGCAAATCATTGACCTATTGAGACATGAAAAGCGATATACAACTATGGTGGCCATCTTCTCGGTCACAGGATAGATTCAGTCAATGTGCGTCAAGTGGTGGTGGAATTCATACCCGGATGGGAGGTGGTGGCGGTGGTTTCTACTCTGGTGGCCTACTCTCGAGGGAGGATAAAGAGGTCAGATGGTGGTCATGTGAGGGAGGAATATAGCAGGATAGGGTGGTGTAGCCAGCATGGTTCAACGAGGAAGAAGACCCTTGGCTTCCCACTTTCGATGTTAACCCTTTTTACCATATTAAAATGTTATAATTAGAATGCTAGAAAATATAGGGTTTTTTTTTTGGATGTTTCTCCAGACCTATGATACTTCCTTAGAATATCTGGTTCATAACTAGCCATAGTTTACCAAAAAAATGATGAATGAAAACATATTTTCATTATTAAAAAATTAATATCTGAAAAACAGTGTGTTGATCCATAATTTTTTTCCTATAGTCATACAATGTCCAACCAGAATCCTATAGAAATGTAGTAATATATGTTGGCACCTATTTCAAACCCTCTACTTAAAATTAAAGAAAAAATATTTTTCTTGGTTCACCCATATGATCGCTCTGATACAAGTTTTATAAACTGGGGCACCCAATGGAAGTTGTTCTTATTGATATTTAAATTTTATTCATCATATGAATGATGGAGCTTTATTTCCAAAGGTTATCTGAGCCCCTTACCGTCTTTTTATTTAATGTGGATTAATCATAGAACTGAAAATTAAATAATGATTATGTAGATCTAATTTTTATTTCATGCATTTGTGCTAGTTGTCAAGGACCATTTCTAAATGTATTATACATATAAGCCCTCTATATATTTCACACACTCTTTTTCAATATGTGCGCACTATATTCATCAGATTACTAGTGCTAGCGCATAACATTGATGATCACATAGACTATAAGATAATCCAAATGACCAACCACCTTTGATCTATGAAAGTGTTCATGGATCATTTTCTCATATTGAGAAATTCTATCTCTATGATTTGGGATGAGAGAGAATCTCTCAATTCTAACTGAATGCATAGTCAAATGGAAAGACATCCTTTCAGAATTATATATGATAAGTCTAAATAATCGGTAACGGTTCCCTAATCCCCATATATACAACATTAACTAAATTGGTAATAACTAATTAAAAATGATGAAATAACTTTTTGATAAATATTATTTATATTTTATCACATACATGAAATATATAGTAAATATATTTTTTGATAAACCACATTCATTAACTTGACATATAATTGATGACAATATTAAAATAATCTGGAATAATATTCAATCATGTAATACTAATCCTCATATTTATTAACACACTTTTAAATTCTTCTAAAAAACCAATTATACCTAATTACTCTTTCATATTATTTGACTTATTTATTCTTTATCAGTGATGAATAAAACATTGACATCAATTAGTCCCCATGTTGGGGCACAACATGTCCAATATACCAATTAACTATAATAATGAAGGTTCTATAATACATAATTGTGTGTGACCCTCTAGGACATTATACCGATAGTAGTGAATAACATTCATAGACCAATCGCGGAGTTTAGAAACTCACCAAGTCCCCTAAAAAGATAACTAATAGTCATAGAAATGAAAACCAACCTTTGATCCCACACTATGTAATATAATCTCATTCTCATATGTTATTGCATAAAAAAGGACACATACTTGTGTAATCTTTATTTCATGATTTATTATTTTTTGATCAATATAGACAAATTTATCTTTGACTATCATGCCCATGGATTTAAGATGGTACTTCCATACGACCCCAGAAAACTAGAGATACCAGTTCATGAACTCTTAAATGAAAAATTTTATCATGATTATTCAAACAATGTTATACCTCCAATGATGAATCCAACACAAACTACCTCACCCCAACTTCATATTCCTGGTTTTTCCCTTGCATCAAATTTTTAGTTCAAATGACACACATTGATAATGATCTCAAATAATGAGACTAATACACGTGTATATAGATATGAACCACCAATGACACATAAAATGTGTGGTTTTACTTATAAAGAGTATTCTCTCATAATATCAACTGGTAGGGATAACCAAGCATGATAATCATGAGTAGAGGTCTCAATTCTTATAACCACCTAGACTTCATAGTTGAACTTCAACTATGCCATGTCCATATGTTGTATCTAGACCATAGGAAATTACATTTCGGTTACCATTATATTATATATAGGTTCACATTTTATCCAAATAACTGGTATAACAGATTGATAATAAATGTAATCAGTGGTCATTACCATAAATATAGAAGTAGTAGAGGCATTAGAATTATCATGGTATTATAAACACATGTATAAATAACAAGTTTTATACATGTAGTGGAAATAAAATTACATCTCATTTAGGTTATAGGGAACCCATATTGAAGGTACTACAACTAATTACTTTCATTTATACAATGTTGATATATGGAATATTCTTTGGCTTATTCCATGGCATGGAGGGATAAGAATGTCCCCAATAAATATATTGTATCACTGATAGGGGGAGGGGTGAATCATTGATTCTATTTTACTTTTATGATTCTTTTTAATTAAAAAAAACAATAACCTCCTTTTAGATATTTCAAATACCTACTGAAAAAAAACTCAACACACATCCATACGAACAAAATTATTTACAAAGTTCACCTTTCAAAAAGAATAGCCACATACTGGGAATGGTTTGGAAAGGATCACATACCATAAAACCCATTAAGAAAACATTCCTTGGATTACAACTAGTAGGATATAACTTTAAACTTATGTGTTGTTGTGAGACAATACCTCCAGTGTGTGTGCACCCTCCTAGTACAATATGGAAATACAATTTCTTTAGTACCAACTAATGTAAACTGCACTACTTTTCAATTTACCAAATGCATTCACATGCAAAAAAATTCTTATTTTCCTTACCGAGATGAATGTTAATAACCTCTTAGACAATGTAAAACAATCGGTCCAATTAACCTGAGTTCGATGCTCCCAGTCCGATTATTCATAGTCTGATTTTTATTAAATTGAATAAAATAGAATAAAATCATCACCACTCTAATACTTTCATAATATAGTCTAGATAAATTGAATCGACATCACATCAAAACATGTATACAATATTCAATACAAATAGAATAGAAACAACTTCAATACAGGTATAAATAGTCAAGAATAATAGAAACGAAACCACTACAAAACATGTATAAAATAGTCAATACAAATAGAATTTGCACAACTTCAAAACCTAAGACCGATAAAGAGACACATTACGATTCTTCCTCAGCCCTAGAAGAAAAATATAGAAAATCCTTGTACGAAAAACTCGAAAACGATTAATTCAGCCTAATATGATAAACCCAAAAATGAAAAATTCATGACAAATATAGTTGATCTCCTCTTATCTCTAGAAACCCAGAGCTTCTCTCGATTCTGTCGTGAATAGTTCTCATTGCCAAAAATTAGAAAGTGCCTCCCCCTTTTGAAGGTTCAAATTTCCAGGAATCCAAATATTTTTCCCACTCACACAAATTTTCCCAAATTTTAATTTCCCCTGGATGATATGGGATACATATTTACTTTCTCAATGTTTCTCAAAGCATATCTAATATTCTCCAAACATCATCTCAATCATTGATTATTTCAGTTTTTTTGCAATACCGATTTCTTATTCAAATAATCCAAAACAATTTCACTTTTAGAAAACCATAAATATCGTTATGATTGTTGAGTATGATTGTATTTGGGTATGATTCTCTTTAATCAGAAATATCTCTTTTCTTTCACTTTCACCTATGAGTCTAATGATAAACTATGTCATTACCTTATCAGCATGACATACATCATTTATTCACTTCCTATTTCTATCAACATGAACATTTCCTCTTTTCTATCACTGTGACTCTTTTCTCTTCCATTAGCATGACTCTTTCCATAATCACAACTATTAAATCAATAAGAATGTTTCCATTAGCATGACTATTTCCATTGGCATGAATATTAATCTTACATATTTATGACCATTAACTTTCAATCTACATCACCATTACTCTTCCATCGATCCGAATATTTCCATCGGCATGACTATTCCCATCAACATGACTATTTCCACAGGCATGACTTTTTACACCAGTACGACTATTCCATGAGAACAACTCTGAGTCTGATGCAAAAGAAAATGAATAATATTTTGTCTTAAGAGACATTTTCTTCTTTCATCGGAATGACTATTCCCTTGTCTTCCATCATCATCATTATTCACATATTTTCAACAGTCATCACCATTCATAGATTTTCCACCATCATCACCATTGATACATTTTCAATAGTAATCCCCATTCACAAATTTTCGATAGACATCACCATTCACAACTTTTAAATAGTTATCACCATTCACATATTTTCAATAGTAATAACCATTTAAATATTTTAAATAGTCATCACCATTCAATTAATTTCAAAAGTTATCACTATTCACAGAATTCCAATAGTCATCACAATTCATAGCTTTGAAATAGTCCCCACCATTCACAGCTTCTACATACCCATTTATTCAATCAATCTTGCATCATAAGTTCTACCACTTTACATATGATTTATGAAAATT
This sequence comes from Viscum album, assembly GCA_963277665.1. Taxonomy (NCBI): domain Eukaryota; kingdom Viridiplantae; phylum Streptophyta; class Magnoliopsida; order Santalales; family Viscaceae; genus Viscum; species Viscum album. The sequence continues at coordinate 1,404,482,016 of OY728155.1, forward strand.
AGAAAATAAAAAGCATTGTCACATTTCCATTGGAATGTATCATATATTTCCATTCATTCAAATTTATTTCTTTCCTTCTAATCCTGAGAAAAATATTTCTGAATACATGAGTTCGATTATCAGAATACATGGGTTTGATTGTCTTCAAAACACAACCCAAAACAATTGTTTCCACGAAACTGACTCTATCATTCTAGATATTGATAAACTGCTAATTCTAATGGATTTATTGAGTAATATTTTTTTAAGCCCAATTATTTAGAAACCATAGATCCGATTCTTTTGAAAACATCGATCTTTCGCCTCTTTCAGAAAAACCGATCACCCTCAGAAATTCTTTTTTTCAATCCATTTTAATCAGAATTACCATTCATCATCATTCTCAACAGCCTCTATTTATTCAGAATATTGATCGATTGACAACAAATACAACCAAAACATAACTTGGGACTAATAGGATATCTCCACTTGGAGAGATGTATGGATGTTTATTAATTCCATTGATGTTTTGGATGGTCCAATAAAAACTCGAACATTTGAATGAAAAATTATTACCATTTTGAAATAGACGTTAATGAAAAGAGAAAATCTATGATCAATAATCTCTTTTAAGGAATGAATCATTATATTTATCATCTATATAGGGACTTGGACAACCACTATACGACTCACTAGTTCCCATCCCAAGAGTTCTATGTCCACACAAGATCATATTTCTAAATCCTTTATGATGGAGTGTATATCATGTTGGGGTACAAGGTGATGTCGTAGGTATCTCTATGTCTTAGACTTATATGTTTTTAGCCATATTTTTGAAATATGGATTTTAACAATAGGTAATTAATTCTCCGGAATATTATTTCCATACTAGTGATGATAGATCGATTACAAAAAGGGAAACCAATTAATCTATACATACTAAATCCGAAAGGAATTTTTCAACTCCTAGGAAATATCTATCATGTAATTATGAATTTTAGGACATATAGACCTTTCTAGAAATTATTTGGATCAATAAGAGAACATTTACACTACTAAAAATACCAGAACACTAATGGGATCCAAGATGTCTCTTTTTTCTAATGATATTTAATATTTCTATTGTTTAATTTCTTCCTCTTGGCACTGATGAGGTCATCAAGATATTGATCCAGCCAAATTTGGTCAACATTATTCTTTATCCCACATCGACATGTGTGGTTTTTTTATTAAAAGTGTCCATTTTGAAGAATAGTCAAAAAAATGTCTACCCTCTTGATGGGGATGTTTCATAACATGTATATGAGATGATTATTTTAGATCCATATAACCTTTAACAGTATTACCTATTAATCTGTTGCATCTAATGGGATTATCCTATCACATTTATTGGTATAAGAGGGGAATAAAATAATCATTTTATCCAAATATTTTGGATTATATTGGAACATAAATATATAGATACATAGATTTTCCAAAATCTAATTTGAATCAATGTATTATTATCTTAAAAATAATATCATGATTTGATGGAATCTGTCCTAGGTGTGGTTCTGTATGGATTGGTCCATCGGGTGGATAAAATTTGTGCTTCACTAAACCCCTTATCTATAGAATCAATGGTTCTTATTCAGGAATTTGGAGAGACATCAATGAATCATCCTCATCCTAGATAAGACCATCCCATTAGCATGGGGAAAATCTCCATTTAATATGTATCTTATATATGAGAAACAAATTATGCATCATTTGTGAGACGAGCATACAAAAATTCATCTCTTGGTTCTTCATCAACTCAACCAATATTCCCTCCTTCTAACGTACCTACCACAATAGTTGTAGAGTTACAATAGTTATTTAAGATAATATAAGAGTATATTCACATATTCATCATTTTGTATATCATGAAAATGATTCATGACCAAGAGGAAAACCTTCACTAGATTATTCATTATTTTGGGGATGATATCTTTAATAACCAACCACTATGTGGCATCAAGCTACACAACATCCTGACCAAAAAAAGGCCTATTAAATTCTAATTTTAGATTTAAAAGCCTTTAGGATGAAGTTTATATAAGCCGATATAGTTAAAAATAATCATAATAACATGATCAAAGACTCCACACTACCATTCATCCATCCGTCCTGATAGTCTTATTGATTGTAGAAATAGAAAAATATGAAGCACAAATAACTATCCCTAGAGCCCATCTCATGATGTCATCATCTCTCTTGGTGTTCTGTTAAAAAATAATATGATATTTGTTTTATTCTTTTGAGTATCTTCATCCTATGTAAGGGTCTGAGGAAGCAGTTTAAATGAATATTTAGTATCGAATTGATAGTTTATAACTGACTATGGCTGAATTGTAAACATCTTATTATAAACTATTTTTTTGGTTAGATCAGAAATGTTTTTCTTTAAATATAATCCATAGAGAGGATTTTAAATTTGTATATTCTTATTTTTTTTGTACATCTTACTAATAAATAATCACACTGAACATCATATGTCCTATACCAAATTTTTTTAGCAATGATGTGAATTACATTACACTTATATGATGTTATAGGATTTATCAATTATACTCATACGTTTTAGAATTTCAATTAAAAATAAATCTATATATTTTAATTATTAAATAATAATATATTTTTAATTTACAGATACCCTCGAAGTACAATCGAAAATGGATTCCTCATTAATGTACATGTTCCATTTTCATTGATCTTACATGATTCAAAAAAATATTTTTCGTAAAATAAAAGTCCTGGAGGGAGAATGATGTATTTTTTCTGAAGTTATTGATCATTGAAATATTATCATAAATTTTTATAGAAAATACGATGATCCCTAAAATATTTATATTTTTTATTCATATTTAAATTTTTTTTTGGAGGCTCCATATAGTTGAAGGCTTAGCTAGTGTGGTGTGTGATTTTTCTCAGGAAAACCTATTGCTTATTTTCATTCTGATGTGTTTTGTTCCTTTTTGGATTTTAGGAGTGATAAATATTTCTAAGAGCATGAAAATTTCATTTTTGACAAGCAAAAAACTCGACTTTTTTCACAATATTCCCTTTTTTAGGTTTCTAACCTGATGAGTACTGTATCTCTTTTAATTTGTTGTTTTATGGTTTTTAAAATTAGAACATTGTTTTTATAAATATTATGGTGTTTTATATGTGACCTTTATTTCAGTTGATGAATGTCTTCTGAATCAGACCTTCTTCGGATTATAATATAGCTTTCACAAAATAATATTCTACGTTTATTATAAGATCATATGGAAAGGAAGTTTGTATTGTAGTTTAGCATCCTGCGGTAAGAACATATTCAATGGAGTTTAACATTATATAATAAGTATATCAGTATTCTTCATAATTTATTGTCATTTTTTCGTGACATGATTGAATAATATATAGAATGGTGAACAATTTCAAGGAATGAACCAGAACACCCCATGGTTATGGGTTCTATCACGACATTATTTGAGAACTCATGGATTAAAATTCTATACATTAAAGGAGTAGATGCCACTATATGATAGGTAAATCCCCTTATACATTGCATTCAAGGTCAATAAAATCTGTCCCTAAACATTTAAAATGGCCACGAATGTTTTTATATTAGGTATTTGTGACGATAAAATAATAGGTAAGTTGAGTCCACATGGATAGTTAGAGTATGGGTGGTGTAATTATGAACCCTATAGTTTAAATTTATGGATATGGAATAATTCAGACATACTGAGGACAACCGAAGACACACAAAGGAGTTGTTTTCTTCCACAAGGCTAATTGGTCTCCTAAGGATCAGAGTTACTATCATATAAGGAGGTTATTTCTTTAGTTTTAATGTGAAATCACTTATGAATTATCCCATAGGGTTTAAATTCTTGGACATTTAATGGTTATAACAACTATTTTCCGAGTTCTATATAAGAGTATAAAATACTCAAATGACTTGATGATGAATTGTGGTATGGAGAAGAGGATTATCCAGGATAACTTTGGGCCCCCTAAAGTAGTTTATCTTTTTGTTAGGAAGCTCAAAACCAATGTTATGTAGTTTTGACCCACATGATTTGGGCCATCAATATTTTATAGATTGTTGTGTTTGATTGCTACTTCGGGAATGGGTTAAAATTTGTTTCATAAAGTTGATCATGTCAAATCTTCTGAAATAATGTGGTTATGATGATTTAAAATCATGGACCAAATGTTTCAGATTTGGTGTCAGGATATGGGAAAATCATATTGAGGAAAGAATATAACACCCTAAGGTGAGGTCATATACCATTATTACGTTAAGGTCAAATGGATTAGAAACCCTTCCCGTAAGATAATGATGCATTTGGTTGACTGTTAGTAACTCATATGTAAAAACCATGGGAAGACATTTATAGTAAAAATATGGTCCCTTTAATCTGGTTTTCCCATTCTAAAGGGACATGAAATATTTATAGTGACCTTAGGTGCTAAAATAATTATGTGTGATTAATTTAAAATATAACATTCATGAAGGTTTCAATCACCCAGAAAGTCCCATCACTACCTAGTGAACAGGAAATCATGTCGTGGTTATGTGAAAGATAATTCCTCTAGATTTTTCTAGAACAATGTTTCTAGAAAACAAGGATTAAATTTTAATAGGAAAATAAAGTGGTAACTATGACCTTTATGACTCATTTATTTAGACTCTAATATTTTTTTTCTGTAGAGAAGAAAAATTTAGCAACAAGAGACATAACATTTACATAAGAAAACCTTTATGGTTTGTCACAATAATAGGTTTTATGCCTCTTTTACTAGCAGTTTAGGGTTTCATGGTTGGGAAAATCAAAGACTAATTAGTATTATTTTACATAATTGAATGAAGTTGTTTCATTTTATGTTAATTCCTATCATTGAACTGGTATGAGGTGAATGTGACACAAAAGCTTAATTAGGATACCCATGTTCAAGAGTACCAAAATAACCCATTGAGATGGTGATCAAAATGTCATAAACTGTTGATTTACATTCTCAGAAAAATTATAATGATATGGGACAATGATTCATGAGGTATCCCAGAACAGCCTCAAGTTCAGAGTTCTTATACAGTGACTTCGGGCTCACACACATTAGAATGTTCTTCCAACATTTCAACGATATATCTGGATGGTAGGTCAAATCCATTAAGAAATTATAGAAAGGTCAAACAGAGAGTTTTATATTCCATCACAAGGGCCATTAATGGATTGTGAAATCTTGAGTTACTCATGACTAGATTTGTGGTTTTTGGGATGAGTGGATTAAAAGTTTACTGAAACGATAAATACTCTGTTTGACAAGTGTCAAGATCTTTTGTTGCTTTGATAAGCAATGATGATGGATGAGGGGATTCGCATTTTTGCTTCCGGTAGTGGGTAATTATCTATCATGTATTTTATTTTCATATTATGAGGTTTTTTAATCCTTTATGTTTAACATCATGTGGTATGGACATCTACTTATATTTTAACTTAATGAAGTATGGTTGTGAGAATAAATGAAAAAAGTGTTCAATATTTCCTTGTATAAACTTTTTACTGGTTAGGGAATTCATATGTGGGGAGCATCTTTAATCATTGATCCTGCATATTTGTGGGTAAACATATATTGGGGCCCTTTTATTATGGATTTACCATGTTTGTGAAAAACATGTTCATTGATCTAACTCGTGTATAAGAAGAATGAGATTGTATGAATCTGACCACTTTAAAAAAAATTACAATGTGTTTATCATCTGTTCAATGTGAAATAATTTTTTCATGAATTATAAAGTCAAGAAACCTTGAAATTATTCCCAATATGATTTTTTTACTTATCATGTCATGTATAATGGTTTTCTAGATTCCTTGTTCTCACGTGATCCATACTCAATATGATAAACAAGGGAAATTACGTAGTTGACTAAGATACACAATAATCTGTTTCCATTATCACATCGCACAGGTCCAAACCATATATAGTTTGGGGTGAATTTTTATCATTATATATGTGGTGGGTAAAATATAATTTAATATCTGGGTCTCCCTACATTATTTGGCATGACATGAATTATCCCTCTTTTAGTTATTTTAAAAAATATATATGCGTGAGTCCGATCCGTCTGTAGGGAGGCGGTAAAAAAAATTATATTGAAGTTAAACCTATGATCAATGATTCAATCATCAATATGTATCTTATAATGACTAGAAGAAGGCCACACATAGTTCATAAAAAGTAATATCTCAATTTAGGTTTGACCAATACGCATAGTGGGGTGTTGTTCTGGTTGATTTTTGGAGACAAACACAGGACTGAAGATCCCTACATTACAAAATATCACAAGATGATAGGAGTAAATACATATTTTGTTCATGATGAGAAACTCTCCACATGTGTCTAACTAAAAATAAAATGTGGAAATTTTCCTGTTTATTGATTCATATGGAAATTTTATTGGAGATCTAGATGTTAGTATGTACCATATGATGATAGGAATAACGACACATGTAGTTATTGAATTGAAAATAATCCAAAAGGTCTTCCCATACAATTAGTGTGAATTTTTTCCATTGATTGTTGTGTAGGTAGATCTATAATAGATATCTATACATCAAATTTTTCCCGTTAATAAAGGAATCATTAACTAGAAACTCTCTATATAGGTTTGACCAGTACAGATATGAGGAAATTAGTCCCATTGATTTTTGTTTAATGACCCGTTATTAGTGATATAAGAATCATTACATATAATTGGACAACTGGAATCAAGACACATGTAGTTTTTTAGGGAATGTATGGGGGGATAAAAAAACTGATAATAGTTATCCTCTCTAGTTAGGTCCACAGTAATGTGATGTTTTTTTCATTCTGGAGAAATCAACCATGCAATTTAATGTCATGCTACAAAGAATCATGGTGTTACGATTTCGGTCTTGCATCTAGGAACATGATAAATAATTAATGCACTATAAATTCTTGAACATGTGGGTTAAGTCATTGCCAGAGTTCCTAATCGCTAGTGAGATATTCTCAATGTGAGAAACATGGAATATGAAATGTTTATATCACTACAGATTGGGAATAAATGAAAGGGCATTGAAACATTATTTCATATGGTGGATGGTACATGATATATGATCTAGGGTTCTTAAATATCCCATTGAAGTAAGAATAAACTTTTATAATGTTCTAAAATATTGGGTAGTTTATCAACATATGGCACAAAAACCAACCATATAGTTTAACATGATGTGGTAAGAAATAAGGTGATCCAATCTAAAAAAGAAATATTTTAGATGGTACCAATACTAGAGGTCGGTGAATCTTTATATATCATTTAATGAAAGAAATAAATCCATATATAGTTAATTCAAAACCCATGACATCTATCATAATGCGGTATAGACATTATCCATGTATTTTTTTGACATACAATTATTATAATGATTATCTGATGTGAAAAAGAATTCTAGAAAATTGTCTCATAGTCAGATGTATTGTGACTGGGATTGATATATTTTTTTATAGAATAGTAAATTGGGTTCTAGGACACACTATGTATAATGTGATGGTCAGAATCAATAAATACATTGTTTTTGGATGGGGGATTACCACTGTGGATGTATGTCTTATAAAGATAACGGTATAGTTTGATTCTCCTTCTCATAGATCTTTCTCATTTATGGATAATCACTAGTGTGATGATTATTCTCATTTAATTTAATGTATTTTGGTGATGGAATATTCCATGGAGTGTAAAATCATTTGATAGGAACATATAGTGAAATTTACCAATAGATTAACCAAATGAGTGATATTGTACGGTTTTAATTCAATCTTTAGGGCCTTTATCCATATAGCATTTCATTATGTGGTTAGGATATAATCCATATAGTTTAAAATCATTTGGTTATGAATAATTATTTATCGTTTAATTTAATGTGGTTAGGAATTCTTCTAAATAGTCTATTGTCATGTGGTAGGGATGTGGGATGCTTTGATAGTCATTAGACAATGTATTTATTAAGAAACCTTGCATTTATGGGGGGTGTGACATGTTACCAATACATTATATCTAGTGACTAATCTCTATTATTATAAAAATATAGTATGATATATGGCCCTTACCATTTGGGATCTATCATTGGAGGTTTCTTCCCTCATATAATTATGATTCTACACTCCGATACTAGTTCTCCTTGAAGGATCAAACAAAGGAGAAAATTTTTATTATAGGCCTCTAGGATCTGATTTTGAAGAACTTGAAGGTCTTTTAATGTTTAAAACCATTTATCATCAACCTATTATAACTCATCCAACCACATTTATGATTTATCATCATCTGTTATTTTTCCATAGATACATATTCGAAGTCGGTGAAACTGGACCACTATGAGATACACTTCCTTGGTTTTATACTCTAATGTATATGTAGTTTATTATAAAGTATCTAGTGTGGAGGTATGATAATCCCATAAAACATAAATGATATTTCTCAAAAATTAATAATTTTCCTTATTCACCAACATATGTAGTATATTCGATAGATTCTTTTTAAAGTCGTCTATTTTTTCATTTTCTTCTGCCTGATAGCTAGATGAATGGTTGGACTTGATTTTGTAATTCTAGTAAAATTTCTTCAACTTGATAGAATAGAATTTCCTACTATTGTATGTAAATACTTATTGATGGAATCCAAAACTGGTGATGATATTATACTTCATAATGTTAAATATATTCTTCAACAATACTTCATTGAGGGGTATTTCCTTAACCCATTTGGTAATGAATATTTTAGTATAATGGAAGAATATAAAATACTAAGTTTTAAAAACATGATATGACCCCACTTGATCAATTACCCATATTGAAAATTTATAGGAATATTATGATATTTTTAGAAATTATGAGGGATTATGGATGATTTCTTCACGAATTTTGAATGTAGTAAATTTCCATGTGAATTCCCCAACGTCCTTTATCATTGTTTTCGTGTAGCATCCAAGCCTCCTGATTTAAAAGGGAAACCTAGTCCTAACATGAAGATCATATTAAGATACCTTATAGAGTTCATCCATGAATAAATGAATCTCTCCATATAATATTTATATGATGAGGATTCTATTGAAATCTCACTATTAGAGGTATTTTTGATCATTCCAAAAATCCATAATGGTAAAGTTCAATAATCAATGCCATGTCTATTACCATATAGCTCAATATATTGGGAGAGTATCGTTTTTTAGATATAAAATTATAGGATATATTGATATAGTGGTGTATATATATTAATTATGATATAGTGAAATGTTTATCATATTATTTTACAAAATTTCTTTGATAATGTCCTATGAGACGATCCTTCACTACATAATGTGTAAGAACACTTATTCCCGATCAGGGTTAGCCATAACTGTAGTTGGGTTATCTTGTGCATTAGAACAATCATTTTTTTATCAGGGGAAAAGATGAAACATTACTATAAAATTTGAATCTAACATCAATACTATGACATAGTCGATTACAGTGTCTAATGATTCATTTTTTATGGAATATTCACAATTGAAGTTCATTATCACTAGATATGAATCACCTTTTATATTCAGGTCATTTATTTTCAACTATAGTGGTAGTTTAAATCCATCGTTTAGTGCTTGGTATTTGATGACATTATTAGTGATGTCTTTATATAGTGAGAAGAAGTAGGAGAAAACTTCATTTTCCTTAGAAACATATACAATCCATAGTCAAAACCGATCGACCTTCACATTTTATAACCTCATTCTAGTAGGGAATTTGGAATCACCACAAAAAATAAATATGCTATGGTTTGGGAGTTTCATGTGCATAAAAATCCCCTTTATCTAGAGTTTCATTCTCCAATAGTGTTCTTTTTGGAGTGGGATGTGATGCATTGAAATCAACCGGGGCCTTCCTTTTAACTACATCCTATGACATTAAATGGATGTCATAGTGTTGTAGGATAACTACCCATATATCCAAACACCAAGTAATCATCATAAAAAATGATTTACTTGAAAGTATTAATACAAGATATCAAGTGGACTTTGTTGTGATACATGTGACACATCATATTTTTCAATATAAATATGAGTTCAAGTTTATTCTTCTCAACATCACAATATAAGGTCTCAGTTACATGCATCGTTCGACTGATATATTATATACTGCTCTAATTCTCCATATTTTTTTATTTTTAAGAGATTTATAATAGATCAATCCGTGGAATCTACATATATAATGAGTGGATTTCCCTCCACCATAATAATCATGAATGATGGGTGTCGAATGTATTTCATAATATTCTCAAAGGATTACCAGAGTACATCTTCCAATCAAAAGGGGACTTTCTTATTAATTACCTCGGGTGAAGGGGAGAGATTATCTGATAATGTTATTGGATGTAAGAGAGAATCTCTAAGAGTCCCTATATATGATTATGACACATAGGGTTCCGAATTCAAAGTATTATGGTCTTCCATTATGGGTGACATCAATTCCACAATGGTGTTCCTGAAAGTGATGTTATTTCCATGATGTTACCCAAAAAGAGAGCATCATTATATAAATATTGAATATATGTTTTCACATCTTTTTAATTTTATTAATGTTCTGGGAGGTTTTCACATTAATAAAGAGACTTTATCACTATTTCATCAACATAAAACTATTATTCTTCCAATTATGGGAATGAATACATGTTTCATTTGTAAGTAAAGACAATATCCACTAATAATATTAAAATGAGATGATATCGAAAGATCGCATGGGGTACTCAGAAGGATATGTATTCCTCATCTCTATGGGCCATAATTATTTTATTTGTTCATTAATACCCATTCATTATATAATGGTCTTGATGCCAATAGTTGCACCATGACAAAAGTTCTATGGTTTGAAGTGGGAATTCCTCTTTTTGGAATTTTTGTTTATAGTCTATAGAATCGAAGTAGATCCTAACCTTACAGTCTTTTATCATTAAATGGATGATATTGAAAATACATATTGGGTATTTTACTTCTATGAAAATGTTGTATTTGATCATTTTTTTCATATTCTAGATTTATATTTGTAGCATGATATGAGATCATCCTTATAGCTACCAGGTAAGAATAGATAGTCTGTAGCCACATTTGGGTTCATCATTATCATTTCTATATAATTCATAGAGAACACATATCTATGTTATTTGGAAATGATATATATATATTATTCTACTCAATAGTCATGTTGGAACTACTCAATGTAATCCACGAGTCTTAATTTATTACAATACTTACATAAATTAGAATTTCTATGGTGGTGGATACTCCTCACTCAAATTTGGAAGTTAAGTCCTAGAGGACATCCTCTACCTCTCCCACCGATAATTCTATAAGTTTATTTTCATACGTGGTAGGTAATATGAGGTAATATCTATTTTTTTAGGATGATTGATTCCATTATAAGAGACTTTGTCATCCCCAACAACCAAATTCATCGTAGAGTGATTTTGGAGATGAATATTTTCATTTAAACTATCACTGGATACAAATGATCTCAGACATCCAAGACTAAGTCTTCTACCTCAAATAGATTATTGGGTAGCCCAATATCACTGTTGAGCACTCTACATAGATTTGAAAATGTATTACCTAATCCATTTGTTTTTGAAACCTTAATAATTTTTTCCACTATTGATTACATTCCCTCTACTTTGTGAATCATGCCTCATCATATGTAGCATTTCCTGATTTAAAGGGGAAATGTCACCATGTAGTTTTCTGACCATCCCAGTGATTGGGTATTTAAAAAACATATGAAATGATGAAGGTAACATTTTGTTCCTATGAAGGGAAGGTCTTATGATTAGGAAATTTTATTTTTCCTATGATGAGGTTGTTCTTTCAATGAATGTCAGTCAAATTTATACATATGTCGACATTATCAAGACTTCATGAAAAATGAACATGCCTCATACGCCCGGATATGACTTCCCTTGATCCTGCTAAAAGAACGAGATGATGAAATTTAATTAAAATGGAATAGTCTCTACTTGATAAACCAAAAATATAGAAATTTATGTCTCATTTTAATATGGTCTTAAGAGGGATTTGGCTGGTGCCTCTCTATGTTCTTTTGAAATATAGATCACATTTAGGATTGTGAGATTGGCATGGATTACCACCAACCATTTGAAAATTTAGAACATTAATATAGAGGTCATCACATCCCAAGATCGAGTTTATACTTATTAGTTTGTTCATGAAATGAGGTTTTTTATCTATAGAGGCCTACAGATTGGGCACTGGTCTAGGGAGAATATTTTTACTGGGGCATTGGTTTCAACTCCCTTCCCCTATGTTAGGGAAAATCAGTCAATCACACCCCTCCCAGATGATCATGAAAAATTAATGGTATTGTATGAACACCAGAGGTATCTTGGACATCTCTCATTATTTTTTTGTAATACTAGAGTAATTTCCCAAGGGTCTTTTCTACGTGTATTTCTTCAACATGGATGTGATTTAGATATTGTTGTTTTCCATGCATGTGTTGTCCCATGAGTCCTCAATTCCTGCATCTCAAGTATCTTCCCCAGTCTGATATGGGTAAATCATGATCATATGAATATTCATAGTTTAATAAGTGGTATACCATGTTAATTATTCAAACAGAACCAAATATGATCACTTCATTCAATGAGGGTTTCTTTTGACGGGGAGGTTCTCGTGCATCATATGTTTTAAGAAAGAATTACGCCAGAGTCACAACTTGTGTAGGAGATTAATATGACTCTTCAACTTATGTATCTTTATATCCCTGAATATTAATTCCACCTTTGGGAGATAGAATTTATTTCTTCTACAATGGTGAAAAACTGAAATGGGATTACAAATATTTTACCTATGGGTTATATGAGCTCAGTAGACTATCTTTATAGGCATACAGTTATCAATCTTCTACCCATGACTCACCAAAACATATTTTCAAAAAGCCTATCCTTTTGGTTGGGTTATGGTCACACAAGTAACCTGTGATAGGGTTTTCTCCAATATATCATGTCAATAATTTATCATTCTTCAAAATATGCCTTTTAAGATACATAAATGATTGATGGGGTGATATAGTCTCCAATGAAAAGTGATGTTATCAGGATGATCCATGGGGTTGAACTTATTTGGTTTCCTAGACTATGTAGGATTGATTAGGTTATTGGAAATGGGTGTTAGAAAATAACTACATGACTAATTATTTCAGTAATAGTATTCTTTATTCATTCATTTCATGAATCCCAAGTGAACTAGATCACTTTTTACTTCTTGGAGTGGGTGGTTTTAAAATTGATTCCACTCAACATGTGGCTCCATTTGATTAAGTTCATGCCAATGTGGTCGAATAGAAACTTCTACTGGTTTAATGGTAACAATGGTAATATCTATTTTAAGGAGAAATCTCCCTTATTCCTAGGGAATGTAAGAGATTTAGCTCGATTACTTTGAATGACATCATCCAAATGCTGTGATATTTCTTCAACATTGCTAAATCTGTCTTGATACATCATCTGGATTAGATGTGTTCATAGAATATCATTGATATTTTCATAACAGAGTTCTAGTATTTCCATTATGATATATGGATAATGAGATCTTAGGTTAACCCTTTCCATTTACCTATGAATTCAGAAATCCATTGATTTCCACAATTCATTGATTTTTTTAGTTTGAGTGTTGTCATTTTTCATAGACTATAGATTAAATGATAATGTAATTGATGATGATGGTCCTATCACAAAAAATGGACTCTGTATTAAGGATTTTGTAACGAAAAATACTCCCCATACTAAAGTCTATACTAAAAACCTCATCTTGGTCACCTCCTACAAATATTGTGGGCCCATCATCGGACCTCAGAGAGACATAACATGTATGTGGTGTTGTTATGGATCTCCTATGCTATCTAATTTGGATAAGGTAAGTTAGGTGGGGGGGGGGGGTCATCCACCCATGTAGGATATGGATTATTCATGGGAATCATCTGTGGACTTCACACATCCAAAATATTCATTCAAGTATTCAAGGATTCATTTAATTAAGATGTTCCAGAGCTATGTTTTGTTTAGGATCTCTCCCTTATAAATGTAATAGGTGGTTCTTGATGAGGAGGAATTGTTTTTAACTTCTTTTAATTTTTGATATGTGAAAATATTTAATGACCTCTCTTGTGGTGGAGGGTCCTTCACATTTATCATGCAAATCTTGGTTCGTTTTCATATTTCTCATTTATGTATACTCGACACCAGGATCCAGAGAATGCATGATGCTAAAATGACACCCTTGTAGATGGATCATCTAAATCTTTATAGGTGTAGGATTGATATCATTAAAAGTGTGAAGATGATACCTATTAGGAATTTTTCCCCATACTACCTCGTAGTTTTCTTGTATGAGACTTTATATATCATCCTCATATTGTAGAAACTACTCCTTCATGGAAGAAATTTCATCTCTTCTAGGTGGTTATTAGGTCATAAAAAATTAATTATTGTTATTCATAGGATATTTCCACTATATAATTTCCAACTAAATATTTTTAGGATCCAACTTTTAGATCCTCCAATACTTCTATGATTGTGTAGCCTCATTTGGTTCATCTAGATCTCCCTACTATCGAGGTATGTTTTCCATATTTAATTTATAAACATTTGACTCCTAATCCAAATTACTTTTTTGTGTTGATGGTGATGATATTCACTAAGTTGTTTTGGTTAATAATAGTTTTACCATTACTCTCAAAATAGTAAGATATGTTTGCACTGCCTTTTTATGGATTATTTCATTAAACCTTGGCCTTTTTAGAAATTTCTTTATTTGTCCCCTGTAGGGATTTATTTTCCATCTCCATAGGTTCCTCACATATCATTCTATGAGTTGTGGAATTTAGGGATTCTCCAATCATGATTTCAGAATGGGCCCCAAATAATATGGTTTCTCTTTGGTATGTAATAAATCACGGTATGCGGATGGTGGATGTTTATCTCTCAAATATATAAATGACTTATTACATTTTTGTTAATGATGTTAACGAAAATTCATTTATCCCTATGGATTGGTGACTATTCAGTCATTCCTTTGGAACTTTTTAATCCTTCTATTTAGGAATGGAAGATTCCAATTTAGTAGTTTTTGAATCATAGGATAGGAATTTATATATAAATTCCTATATCCCTATTGATTGTGGTTGATCTATAACCATCACTGATTTCTCTAGGACACTCTAGGGGTACAATAATAATGGTGATGATGATTACAATAAATATTCCCCTCTATCTATGGTTTGGGGATGATTTTATACAACTTATCATATATTATAAATAATGTCAATGGTTGATGACACGAGGGGTGGAGGTGGTGGTAAATATTCCCCTAGATCGGTGGGATGGGTTCAGTACAAGATAGATGATATGGATGCTACTATTGTGACAATTTTTATTTGAAGGAATTGTTCTCATGAATGATCTATGTAAAACAGATCCCATGATGGGATTCATTCTTTATTGGAAGTTTTTATAATTGCTATAAAGATGGATTCTGTGTTGGAAATGTTTTCCCATTACACTGAGGGACCCTATTTAAAGATATTTTGGCATCCCTCTCCTTTATTTTTTGATGTATTTGATAATTCAAAGTTGTGGAATTCTGTTGAAGGGACCAAATGGATCACACATCACCTATTACTCTAATCTCATTGTAGGAAATGACATTATAGAATTCCATATCTCTAGGTTATCCTATTTTACAGATATAGTGAAACTAAAAACTAAATAATTCCATAATACTAGGAATTAAATGTATTATGGGGCATTATAAATCATTCCTTAGAGAGTCTTCATGATACATAGAAAACCACTACGTTTATGGTTTTCATGCTCTTCGATACCAAGGTTATAGACTATCAATAATGCAGCCTTGTACAGATAAAAACAAATTATATTGATTGTCTGCTTGCAACCGTCATATCTAGTATAAGGGAGGATTACATCCTTTAAATATTGTCGAATCTCCAACATATATTTTTGTAGGAATGGTACAAAATACTTTTTTATATCATCTGGTATCTAATCTTTATATGTATTGGGGGAAAACTTGGTTGGGAGGTAGTTTCCAGAACAATATCTCAATATTTCAATGTTGGATTCCTCTTCAACTAACTTATATGTATATATATAGATTGATCAAAAATGGATCCTTTCTGGGTCATGTTATAAACATGGTAAATATTTACTAGTAGTTGATAGAGAAAAATATATCTTCGAACGTAGTGTTTCAAGAACCTCTCTAGACGAGGAGGTAAAAGTTTGTAGCACCTCTCTATAAGAACGTGTCTCAGAATGGGGGGGTAGGAATTCTATATCTTTGCGAGAAATCATCTTGGTGAGGTTGACCATAGTAAATTTTAGGATTAGTGTACATGAAACCCCTATAAAAACCATTATAAAGACTATAGAAGTAATTTTCACCATCTACATTATTTTAAGTCTCAATGGACACTTGAGGTAAAGAAAATATGAATCAAAGAACCTTTAGTATAGTGATATTGATATGGTTTGTGATATGAGCATAATTATGCAATGTGGATGGAATACGATGACCAACTTTTTGAGTTTGTGTAGGGATATGAGCCCTCTCCATGATGGATACTGGAATATGTGTATAACTATATGGTTCATATAAAGTATAATCCTAGGATGAAAAGATTTTTTTGTCTTAATGTGATCTTTTTTATTTTTGGAGGGATAATGAGAATGCATATGACTGGTTTCTAGAATATTCTAGTCAACCCTACATGAAGCAAGGATTTGTGCTCGGTCCAAATAGAAATTTCCAGTCAAAATTGTTGGGTCGGAAGAAACGGGGAATGATGGCAAGAGGGGGGGTGAATTGCCTTTTAAAAAATTGATTAACAAATTAAAAATCAAAGAGAAGTGCAGCGGAAATAAAGAAGGCAAAACACACAAAATTGATAACGGAGTTCGGCCAAAAACCCGGCCTACGTCTCCGCTCCCAACTCAACCGTTGAGAGATTCCTACCGCTTGCTTTTCAATGGTTATAGCAAGAAACCCACTAGGCTTTGAGGTAGCACTAGGACCTATTACAGCTTGCTTTTTATGGTTGAGCAAGAACCCACTTACTTTTAATGGTTAAGTAAGAACCCACTAGCCTTTTTAACGGGTGAAGGCTAGCTCACCGCAACACAAGCCTTTTAAAAGGAAAGGCTTGAAGAAACCTCTTCACACCTTAGTGGTGGTGTGAGAACCCAAAGAAGGGGAGATGAGAAAAGAGTTGGGGTTTGTAGGCACAAACCCAATTTTAAAGCTTAAAATGAATATAAAATAAAAACCGTATTGGAGGAAGACTTGGGCGCCAATTGGATGATGGAGCTGATGTAGCGTGCTCTCCCAAGCTTCTTGAGGTGCTCCTTGGATTGGAAATGGATGGAGCACTTGAGGATCCTTGAAGGTGGAGCGCCGGAGTTTCGCCAAATGTTCAACAATGTGTCCGGTGGCTTAGATAAAGTTCCGGGGCTTCAAGGTCCTTTATTTATAGAGGGGGAACCCTCATATGGCCGTTGGAGGCCTTTGGAGCCGTTGGAAGGGCTTAAAGAGCCGTTGTGAGGCAAGTGGAGCAGTCTGGTCAAAGCTCCAACGGCTAGTTTGACTGGCTCCACCGGCTGGCCGGTACAGTCCCACCGGCTGGCCGGTGTGTGCAAAAAAGCATAGGATTCTGGTTCAGGCGCCACCGGCTGACCGGTGCCAGAGCCACCGGCTGGCCGGTGGCAAGACAGTAGCTGGCACTGTTTGGAGAGGGGACTACCGGCTGGCCGGTGCTTGGCCACCGGTTGGCCGGTGTGGAGGCAGTGGCTCTGCCTTTGAGTGCAGGTGCCACCGGCTGACCGGTGGTGAAGCCACCGGCTGACCGGTGGAGCCTGGCAGTGGGCAATTCCTCTGCCAGGTCCACCGGCTGGCCGGTGGTGTTGCACCGGTCGGCCGGTGGACTGAATTTCAGTCCACTTTGGCCTTCTTCTTGGCCTAATCCTTGGAAACCTTGTGCCTATCAACACAAACACTAAAACAAGATTAAACACAAATGAAAGTGATTGTGATCATGAAAATCAAAGAGTGTGGGGTACAACAATCTCCCCCTATTTTGATGATCACAATCACTTATCTAAGCAATGTAAAAACTTAAAAGAAAGGAATGCTTTAAATGATAAATTGAAAATAAATACTAAGCATGAGAGAAAAGATTCTCCCCCAATCAATCAAGAAATTTCTCCCCCTTTGTGATTATCAAAATAGCGTGGGGCATAAAACTTGATTGAGGGAGAAGAGACTTGAAAATCAATTGAGATTTTAAAACAATTGAACATGATACAAATTGTTGAAAATTTTGAAATGAAAAATTGAATTGAAAAATTTGAATAACAGTTTGAATTGAAAGTTTTGAAAAAAAAAGATACCAACTGTTGGAAATTTAGAAATGAAATTTTAATAGAAAATTTTGAATTGAAAAATTTGATACCAAGAGTTGAAATTGAAGGTTTGAATTGAAAATTTTGAAAATGAAATCAAAAGGGCTTAATTTGAAATTGAAAGTTTGAATTGAAACAAAAAGCTTAAACAAACCTAACTCCCCCTAAATAAAAACAAAAAGTCACCGGGGAGAGGGATTTTGAAAAGAGACAATTTTAGGCCCGGAGAGACTCGCTAGAAGGGATTTTTCAATCCATACTTGTCTCATGGCGGGTCTTCTCCTATAAAATTCATCGGAAAAGAAAATAGACTTTGGTTGGCCGTACCGGGCGTTTTTGCAATTACATTCATATATCATGTGCCCGGGTTTTTTGCAATAGTTACAAAATTTAAAACTAGAGCTCCCCCTTACAAAAACAGTTGGTGCATGGGAGGAGGAGGCTCGGTTGGTATAGCCAAGTCCATTGGTGGTTCGGGAAACCCTTTGTGAACCAAGCAAATTGTTCAAATTTTGTTCACCTTGGGTGAACTTGGCTAGGGTTTCTCTAAGGTCTTTGATGGTTGATTCCATGGAATCAACATTTGGAAAATTTTGGATTTTCAGGGACATCTCCTCCTTCTCTTTGAGAAGTTGTTCTTTTTCGGAGGAGAGTTTTTTGAAAGACTTTTTCAAAGCAACGAATTTAGAAGAGAGTTCATGAAAACCATTTTCTAATTGGTCTCTAGCATGTTGGAGTTCTTCATAGGATAAATGATTTAAAGAATTTGAAGAACAAGAGGATGAGGAGGAAGAGGAGGAAGATACCTCATGTTTTGCCATTAGGCATTCTTTACCTTGGTCGCTCGAGGAGAAGGAGGAGAAGGAGGAGCTATCACTCCAAGTTTTCTTTAGAGCCTTCTTCTTCTTCTTCTTGGCCCTTTTCTTGTGAAGTGGGCAAGCGGGTACGGATTTTGCATCGGGTTCTTGCTTTTGAGCGGGTTCTAGCTTTTGTTCGGATTCTTGCTTTGGAGCCTCGCTAGTACCTTCATAGGTTAGTTCTAAAAATTTCCAAAGATCGTAAGAAGTAGTGCAAGAAGAAATACAATTAAATACATTTCTATCAAACCCGCAATGAAGAGCATTCATGGCTTTGCCATCAAGCTCGAAATTTGCAATGTCGGCGGGGGTCCATTTGGATTCGTTGGGGGAAGACAGAGTGTAACCTTGCATGACTATTTTAAAAATAGGATAGCCAATGCTTTTTAAAAAAGTGGTCATGCGGGTTTTCCAAAAAGAATAATCGGCTCCATCAAAAAATGGAGCACGATCCAATGAATGACCTTGAAGAGTTTGAGAAGAAGAAGCGGTAGAAGCCATCAAAAAAAAATAGGATCTTTTATTTAAAACCGGTTAGGGAATTATTCAAATACGTCCTCTGATACCAATTGTTGGGTCGGAAGAAACGGGGAATGATGGCAAGAGGGGGGGTGAATTGCCTTTTAAAAAATTGATTAACAAATTAAAAATCAAAGAGAAGTGCAGCGGAAATAAAGAAGGCAAAACACACAAAATTGATAACGGAGTTCGGCCAAAAACCCGGCCTACGTCTCCGCTCCCAACTCAACCGTTGAGAGATTCCTACCGCTTGCTTTTCAATGGTTATAGCAAGAAACCCACTAGGCTTTGAGGTAGCACTAGGACCTATTACAGCTTGCTTTTTATGGTTGAGCAAGAACCCACTTACTTTTAATGGTTAAGTAAGAACCCACTAGCCTTTTTAACGGGTGAAGGCTAGCTCACCGCAACACAAGCCTTTTAAAAGGAAAGGCTTGAAGAAACCTCTTCACACCTTAGTGGTGGTGTGAGAACCCAAAGAAGGGGAGATGAGAAAAGAGTTGGGGTTTGTAGGCACAAACCCAATTTTAAAGCTTAAAATGAATATAAAATAAAAACCGTATTGGAGGAAGACTTGGGCGCCAATTGGATGATGGAGCTGATGTAGCGTGCTCTCCCAAGCTTCTTGAGGTGCTCCTTGGATTGGAAATGGATGGAGCACTTGAGGATCCTTGAAGGTGGAGCGCCGGAGTTTCGCCAAATGTTCAACAATGTGTCCGGTGGCTTAGATAAAGTTCCGGGGCTTCAAGGTCCTTTATTTATAGAGGGGGAACCCTCATATGGCCGTTGGAGGCCTTTGGAGCCGTTGGAAGGGCTTAAAGAGCCGTTGTGAGGCAAGTGGAGCAGTCTGGTCAAAGCTCCAACGGCTAGTTTGACTGGCTCCACCGGCTGGCCGGTACAGTCCCACCGGCTGGCCGGTGTGTGCAAAAAAGCATAGGATTCTGGTTCAGGCGCCACCGGCTGACCGGTGCCAGAGCCACCGGCTGGCCGGTGGCAAGACAGTAGCTGGCACTGTTTGGAGAGGGGACTACCGGCTGGCCGGTGCTTGGCCACCGGTTGGCCGGTGTGGAGGCAGTGGCTCTGCCTTTGAGTGCAGGTGCCACCGGCTGACCGGTGGTGAAGCCACCGGCTGACCGGTGGAGCCTGGCAGTGGGCAATTCCTCTTCCAGGTCCACCGGCTGGCCGGTGGTGTTGCACCGGTCGGCCGGTGGACTGAATTTCAGTCCACTTTGGCCTTCTTCTTGGCCTAATCCTTGGAAACCTTGTGCCTATCAACACAAACACTAAAACAAGATTAAACACAAATGAAAGTGATTGTGATCATGAAAATCAAAGAGTGTGGGGTACAACAAAAATATGTTCACAGACCACTAGAATTGGATAAGGGATATGAAACTCCTCCTGTATATCCATGTAATGATGCATGTGAATTATTTCATCGGTGAAAGTAGAAAAATTATTATGTAATCCAGGATCTTTTGGAATTTTCTATATAGCTCCACATACATGAATATGAGCCTACCCCAACGAATTTTTTTCTTTCACTTGGTGATCCATAGTTGGAACATGAATATGATCCTGGTTTGTTCAATTTGGAGTATGCCACTAGTCTTTTTGGATTGTAATATGTTCCTTCCCTAGGGAATGTTTCACTATCATATGGTGAGCCCTAGTTGGAACTAGATTAAGATCCTAGTTCAATTTATATGAATAATGAATTCATTATTTATCAATAAAAACATCACATATCCCTAGACATGTGATGATTTAAGTTGGGAATCCTTAGTTGTTTCGGGAATATGATCTCAGACTGTTGCATTTTACATTTCTAGAATATGAAAATAGTCCTCCTAGTCTGGTGAAAAATTGTGCACCTTCACAAGAGCATCCACTAGTTCATACTAAACAAAGTGTTTTTCCGCCTTGGATATTGTGATAGGAATTTGTGCATATCCCTATATATCTACCGCTGCCGTAATATTTCAGAAGAGTTCCTAATATGTCTCCATCATTTCTAAATTTTTTGAAAAGTGAGTGCAGGAATATAGGTTTGTACATTAGTTTTATCCAATATTTAATATAAGATATCTTCATTTAATGGGAGGATACAATACCACTCATTTCATCCATGTACCTTCAGGATATGTTTAAAGGATTCATGTGTGGGGGTATGGATATGAACCTCCACCATTCCTTGTGTTGGAATATGCTCGTAGACATGATTTGAGTGAACAATGATATGATCCTACACACTATATCCCACCAGAATATGATGAATAGATTCATCAATGAATGAGGGTATATGTTACCACTCTTGATTATTCATAGCTTCCTGCACCCAATGTGAAATACTTGGTTTCCATTCATGAGTTTATGATGTGGGAATGTGTATTTTGGTTCCATCCATAGGTTACTCTGGGGACCTATAGGGATGATGCTATTAACACCAAATGAATGGATAGCTCGTCAATGTATATAGAACAATAATGAATATGTTGTTGACTCCTTGATCCCACTTTCTCAGATTTGGAAAGTGTAGATTGTTTATATTTGGAGATATGATTCTATAGTGTTTGAGATTTTCATCAAGTGCCACTTTTTTTTACCACAACATTCATTGGTTGTTGTGAACTCGTTGGTTTTAGTGTCTAGAGACCATTATTTTTTCTCTAATGTTTCATGCTCATACCTTATTGATGTAACTCTTAAATATTATTCTTGTTCCATGGTGATGATTTTATTTGAGTGTGTGAGGTTGTTCATTGAACATTAGAGGTTCAAATCGTAGTTGAAATTTTAAACTAGTATCACGATGAAGAGATTTTATCATGTGAGGGTATTATTTCTGAGTGAACTATCTATAGTCATGAAGAAAATAATGACCATGGTCACATATTAGCGAATCATTATATAAATGAGACCTGATCAAACAAGTATGAATATGTAACCATATATTAAATTCTTATTTTGTGTTCAACCATTTTTATCACACAGAATATTCATTGTTAGAATATATCTCATGATTAACCTGATTAAATTGGAGATTATGTTTTGTGTGAAACCTTTTTGTGTAGGAGTATTTAAACACATTGGATCAAATCCATATAAATATATAAAATTTTTATTATTTGAGATATTCACATCAAGTTCACAATTATTATTTCATTCTGAAATAATTTTTATGGTAATAAAATGTTTTTATTTGAAAAAACAACTATACCATTTTGATTACTTTTAAATTATTGATTTTTGGGATTCGATATAGGATTCAAAATCATTGTCTCCAATTTCACAACATTCATTTCATAGAAATTTCTAATGGAACTTACATACATAACATGATACAAGTATTATTTCCAAAGGTAGGCCATTAATCATAGTTTCAAACCCAGTGATACTTAGGAAATCACTTAGGTGGACAGGATGGGAGGTCATAATCATCCCAACCATTGGGTTGGTGGGGGTGTGTTTCCCACATCTAGTAGATGTTATATATTTCTGATATATTTTATAATCTCTTCGTAATCATGATATAAAAATGGACACACTAACAAAAAATCTGATGTTGAATCGGTATATGTTTAACGGGGGGTTTTATTAATGGTACCATCTACATTAATTTTAGGTTCTTTGTCAATTTCCTATCATTTCATGAAAATGAGTATATTTATATATGTCAAATTCATATGACTAGGTACTCTAGAGTTTTTTTTCATACTAGGAGGCGATTAATATTCTAAGTATGGGATTGAACATGGATGAGGGGACCTAAATAGTTTATTTATATCTGGAATCAGAACCCAATTAGTCCTTTGAAACTATGTTGTTTAAATTATTAGGAAATAATATAGTTTTGGGAATGTAGGAGATGAGAATAAGGATCAATCCATAAGAAGGAGTCCTAAGAATCTTAATTATAATTGAAATAAATGTCGGCATAGTTCAAAGTGTAATCAGGACATACCATAATATATACTACCTTATATAATGGAAGACATACCATTATTCTGAGTGAGAATTAAAAATTTTGGTTTCAATGTATATGGGATATACTTTATTTGAATGATATGATCCATGAAAATCCCTAATCCCTCATGATATATAATAGGTGTGAGAAACAAGGTATATAAATTCATCAATTTCAATGCATATAGATGCGGGATATAGGAACTTGTGTGGACCTTATGTGTTGTTTTAATGTAACTCATGAGCTAAGAAGTTTTCTGATGATTTATGTTTGTAATGTAACAAGAGTTCTCATAGTTCATTTGAAGTCTCAATCCACTATTGAAGAGACATAAAGATAAAACGATAAGAGAGTTTATGTCCTATGGGGTTGAATCTTAGAGATATGGATGGATGTAAATATCATAAAATTCACATTAATTAATGGAAATGAGGAAGGAATCCTATATATCTTGTTTATAAAAAGATTCAGTATTATAATAGATTAGTCGACTTATAAATACAATAATTCTTGAGGAAGGAATATGTACTGATTAGAGAGTTTGGGACCCATGGGATTGATTGTTAAGGACATGGAGGGACATATCCTGGAGTGGATGCCAATTGTAGCTTGGTCCCTTGGATTAAATATATAACATCCTCGAAAAATAAATAAATAAAGAAAAAATTTATATTTTAGATAATCAATGTTATGAGATATTTTAAAAAAAAGAGAGATTTCATATCATAAAATGAAATTATGATAAATTTATTTGTATTATTTTTCAAAATGTCTATTTTCAAATACATGATGACATGTAAAAATATTCTAAATATATTAAACTTTATTGTGAATAATTTTTTTAATGCATTGTTTTAATAAATAAAAATAAATTATGGTGATATTAAAAGTTATATATTTTGATTAATATTTTAAATTATAAATACTTTTTTATTTAATTATGAATCCTAAAGGTGGTTTATTTAATCAAATATATAAAAATATCAATATATTATTAATTTTAATTTATGAAAAAAGTTAAAAAATAAAATTCTGAAGGTAATATATTGAACATTATAAATAAATAATAAAATATTATGTCTTATTGTTTCACAAAATTTCTGATATATTAATAAAATATATTTGAATTTGAATAAAATAAATTAAAAAATTTTATTTTATAAATGATATTAATAATAATTCTATGATAAAACAAATAAAACATAATGAATAAGAAAATGGTTATTTGAAATAGAGAATAATAGAGTAATCATGTTTTGGGAAACAATTGATAGAGGATAAGTATTGTGACCTTTATTTTAGGTGGAAGCGAAGCATAAGTGAAGAAAAGATCCAGAGAAAGGATGACTCCAACTAAGGTGATCATAACCCAGTGGTTTCAATGAAAAATTTTCAAACTAACGGTGAAGGATTTTGAAGTCCCATGTGTCATCATCATGTCACAACAGTATGTTGGAGTTCAAGAGGAGGTTTCCATGAAAGATCTAAACTGAGAAGGAGGGGACAATTCATTATTCTTCATCATCATCATCCTATTAGTTATAATATTAAATATCATCTTTTATAAAAGTCTTTAATTATTTTAGGTATCCATAAATCATATCTTTTGGATCAGATACAGTGTGTTAATTTCATTTCTGGTGTCTTTATCAATCCTTATTCCCAATGACGATTGCAATACTAATTGTTTATTGGATGCCTTTTATGATTTTAGATCAACGCTTATTAAGGTGAATTTATTTATTTTGTATTTTGTAATCTGTCAATTTCAACTTGAATCTATGAGAATAATTAAATTTAAAAATACCTATATCAGACTATATGCATAGGATATAATCATTTTCTATATTTTTTTCTATCGAATGTCTGTTCTTATAATGTTATCATTTATTTAATATTGCATCAATTCACATGAAGTACATTCCAATACATCAATTAGTGAGAGGAACTGAAATAATTATATAAGAAAATGTGACACTCACTATAAATCCATGTGTCAATCTTCCTTTTATAGCACTGTCTATTCTATTTCATCTTAGATTTATAATAATGAATGTTTTGATTCTATGAGAATAATAGGAAGTGATTGTTTGAGTGTGTGATGTGAGAAATAATCAATTTTGACATGTAAAGTATCTAAAGATAAATTAGTAAGGAATTATTATTATTATTTTATTAAATTTATTATAAATTCTCTCAAAATCAATATTTTAGTTTTACATTTTAGCGAAAGGGAGAGTATTTATTTTGGTTTTATGTTCCTATTTTACATTATAAGGGTTTATTATTTTAAATTTTAAGTTGTAAAGGGTATTCATATTAGTTTTGTTCTAAAATGGCTGACTTATGTATATATATATATATATATGATTGTATATCTGAATATATATACACATATATAATTATAAATTTTCAGTATATATGAGAAGAGGATTTTCTGTTATAAAATTTAATTTTCTAAAACCCATGGTTGTAATGGATTATTTATTATATATATTATTTTTAGGTTCAATGTTTCTTTTCATGGAGTTTTTTTCCAAATTTTCATCAACATTATTCAAAAAATATTTAATTTTGTGTAAGGGAATCAATTCTTTTTCAAATACGCATGATTCTTTATTTTCTAAGTTAATTTTATGGTATATTTTTTTATTATTTCAAGACATATTTTATTTAATTTTTTTGTTTTGGGTAATAGATTTATTATTTATTTTGAAACATATTTATAAGGATCATTTTATAAAAATACATGTAAAGGATATATTTTTTATATTCTCATTTTTATGATTCTCAATTCTAAAATTAAGAAGGTATTTTATTTACATATAACAGATAGATATTTTAATTATGTTTCATTTGAATTATAATTATTTTTGATAAATTATTTATTCAAAAATATATAGAAAATGATTATTCATGGAATTATATTAATTTATAGTGATTGATCTACATGAATATCATTCTCATATCATGATTATGGCCATATATCGATGATTTTTAATAGAAAATCATAAATATATATGAATATATATATGTATACATATTTTTATATACATACATTCTTAATGTTTGAATAATATTTATAAAAAAAATTAATTTTTATGGGATTAAGAATGAAATTTAAAGTACGTGAATGATAATTAATCTTCGATGAAATTATACAATGTCTATGTATCATGAGATTTGGTTTTACCAAGTTAAAAATTTAATTCCCAATGATGATTAGTATTTATATAATTATGTATAAATAAAATTGAATATGTTTATTTCATGTATGATGGTATATATTTTTTTAATGCTATATCTCCGATTGAAAATGTATATATCATTAATGTAATATTAAATTTTTTTCATAAATATATAGCACTAGAACATTACAAATAAGGTTGTGGATTGTGGTGTGAAACCATCCCTTAATAATTTGGTAGGCCCAAGATAACCTTTAACGATTAATGTAGACAATATGTTTTGTTATTAAAATCTTGCATAATGTTTTCTAAAATCCCTAGATTGTATGAAAATAAATTTATATACGTAAGTAATTTCAAATGAGGGATAATAATATAAGCTTAAGTATATTCAATTATGTTTTCAAATGGAAATTTAAAAAGTAAATTATTGAAATTATTTGAGAATTTTTTTTATGTTATTTTAAAAAACACAATACTTTATAAGATATATTTAAACAATTTTAAAAACTACTTACTGGGAAATGAAATGATCATCCCATGTTTAACATGTTTTTTACAGGAAATCCCAGAATCTCTATGTCGGACATCAATGCATTTGGATTATACATTCATGGAAGCATAGTAGGAATTTGTTTTATTTTACTACTATGATAAATGTATGGTTTTATATATTGCTTCAGAACCTATCTAGGTAAAGGTCCTCTATTGTACAAATCACTTTGTATTTTTTAGATATCGTTTACAAAAAAAAATGCAACATATTTTAATCACAGAATTGGTATGCATGGGCCCAAGATGTAATAATTGCTATTAGTTGAATGGTCTAGAAAAAAATTCAGATTGGATTTTTTCCTTCAAAAAAATATACTTGATATAATTTTCTTTTTAAGTCCATTTAATATTCTCCTAGATCTAATTCTAATGATTGAAATTCAGAACATTCTTATGTATGGCTAAATATTTTCAATTGAATAGTCAATTTAAGGTGGGGGAGGGATTGTAACATCCCATAAATATTAAGGAATTACAAAATAAATTATATTATAAATAAATAATGTTATGAAATATTTTTATAAAACTATGTGATTTAATTTAATCAAAATGGGCTTTTGATATGTTAATTTTTATTATTTTCAAAATAACACTTCTTAAATACATGATGACATTTTAAAATAGGGTAAATGAAATATATTTTATCATAAATAATATTTTTTAATATATTGTTTTATTAAATCAAAATAATTTCATGTTATATTTAATGTAATTTATTAAGTTTAATATTTTTAATTGCTTAAATTAATTTTTTTTAATTGTATTAATTTATAAAATACATTAGTGGATTAATATATTATAATGTTAAATTTAATTAGAAAAAAAATAATAAAAAAATTATAGATAATATATTTAATATTATTAATAAATAATAAAATAATATGTGTTATTATTAATCAAAATTTTAATTATATTTATAAATGATATATAAATTTGAATAATTTCATATAAATATTTTAATTTTTCAGATGATAATAATTATAATAATAATAATAATAATAGTAAAAATAATCATAAGATAGATCAAATAAAAAGGGATGAATAAAAAATGGTGATTTGAAATCAGAAATAATAAGGTAATCAAGTTTTGGGGAAAAATATATAGATGATTGGTTTTTTGTTCTTTGTTTTGAGTGTAAGAGAATTTGAAGAGTATAGAACATTGCGAGCAAGGTTGACTCGGACCAAGTGAACGTAGACCAATGGAATCAATGAAGAACCCATAATTGATAGTGAATGCTTCTGAAGGCCCTTGTGTCATCATACGGTTTAGAATGAAAGTTAAGGTTCGATATGACATTCCAACGCCAGATATGAATCGAGAAGGAGATAGAATGTTGTTCATCATCATCATCATCATCACCATCATGGTTAGAATATTATATAACTAATTTTAGGAATTTTTTTAACTGTTTTAGGTATCTATAAATCTTATCATTTGGATCTGATGTAGTGAATTAATATTATTTCAGTCTTCTTCTTCAATTTGTATCCCTAATGATGATTTCAACAATATTTCTCTATTGGATCTATTTTTATAGTTGTGAATCAATGATTATTATAGAATAATATATGATTTTTGGATTTTTTTACTCTTTCAATTTCAACATGAATCTATCTGCCATAATTAAATTTCAAAATATCTCTATTAGACTACATTCACAGTACATAATCGTTATATCAATTTTGTTTTCTATCGAAATTATTTTATTATATCATTATAATTTATTTAATATTACATCGATCCACTATAACTACACACCAATCCATCTATCAGCAAGTGGAACTAAAATATGTATATATGAAGTAGTAACACTGACTATAAATAAGTGTATTATATTTTCTTTCTCTGCACTATCTATCATGTTTTGTCTGAGTTTCATAGTGCTCTATGTTTTGGCTTGGTGATAATAAGAGGAAGTGGATGTTATAGGTAGTGTTGGATTGTGTTCTGCAAGAAATATACCAAGCTGACAAGTAGAAGTCTCTGTAAATAAAATAGTGAGAAATAATAATAATTATTATATTTATTTGATTTATTTTTATTTCTCTCAAAACTATGATTTTAGTTTTATGGTTTAGTGTAAAGGATATTATTTATTTTATGTATATGATCAGATATTAATTGTAAGTGTTTATTTTTTTGAAATTTATTTTTGCAAAGGTTCTTCATATTATTGTCTTTCTACCATGGGTGACATATATATATATATGTGTGTGTGTGTGTGTGTGTGTCTATGAATATATGTACACATATATAATTATCATTTTTTCATGTATATGAGAAAATGATTTTCCATTTTTAAATTTTATTTTCTAAAACTGATGATGTGTAAGAGATTATTTTGTTCAAATATCAATTTTATGATAAAAGTTGATTTTGATGTATTTTTTCTGTATTTTTAATCAATGTTTTTTAGAATTTATTTAAATTTTTATATGAAAATCAATTATTTTTCAAACAATTATGAGTCTTCATTTCCAAATATAATTTTATGGTATAGTTGGTTTAATTATTTCAAAACTTATGATATTTATTTTTTTGGTTTTGGGTAATAGATTTGTTATTTATTTTATACTTATTTAATATGTATAAATTTATATAATTACATGTAAAGGATATATTTTTTCCTATTTTCAATGTTAGGATTCTCAATTGTAAAATTTATACGGGATTTTATTAACATATAATAGAAATATATTTAAATTATGTTTCATTTGAATTATAATAATTTGTGATCAATTATATATTCAAATATATATATATAATGATTATTGATTGAATTATATAAATTTAAATGACTTTTCTACATGCATGTCATTATCATATCATGATTATGCCCATATATTGATGATTTTTCATGGCACTTTCTACATTAATACGCACATGCACACCCACACCCACACCCACTCCCACTCATATATATATTTATGTGTGTGTGTGTGTGTGCATGTGTTTGCGTGTGTGTGTCTCTCTCTATCTTTGTGTGTGTGTCTGTAAATCGTTACATAAATATATGCTTCATAATTTAATAAAAATAAAATAAATTATGGGATTATGAATGAAATTTAAAGAAAATTAATGATAATTAATCTTCCATGTAACTATGCAAAGTCTATAAATCATGGGATTTGGTCGTACCATGGAAAACATGTAATTTACAATGATGACACATATGTACATAATTCTGTATAAATAAAAGTGAACATGTTTACTTCATGCATAATTATATATATATATATATACAATGTTAAAAGTCCCAGTGAAAACTTATATACTTTCAATGAATGATTAAAATGTTTTTCATAAAAATTCATCACTTGAACATTGTAAATACGGTAGGGAATTGGGAAGTGAACCCTTCCCTCAGTATGTGGTTAGGGCCATGATAGCCTTCAACATTTCAATTATCCATTTTTCTTGTTTACCAAATCTTTTGTAATGTTTTCAAAAATCGTTATATTATATTAAAAGTAATTTTTATACGTAAGTAATTTTCAAAGTTGTATAGTATTTTAAGGCATAATTAATTTCAATTATGATTTCAAAAGTTATTTTGAAAAAAATGCTATTATTTTAGAATCTTTTCTGAATGTTATTTTAATAAAATAACTTCTAATAGGTATTTAAATAATTTTAAAAACCCCTTATTCAGAAATTAAATTCTCTACCAATGGTTATAATTTTATTCATAGGAAATCATAGAATATTTAAGTCCGAAATTTACGCATTTGGAGTTAGTTGCACGAAATAGTAGTAACAATTTGTTTTAATTATGTTCCTATCTGATAAATGTAAGGGGCTAAATAATCCTCAAGATCCTATACTGGTAAAGGTTCTGTATTTTTTAAAGAACTATGCATTTTTCAGTTATCTTTTATTAAACAATTCACAGCATGTTTTAAGAATGAAATTCATAAGGGTGGGATTGGGATGTTACAACATTATATCTATCCTATTTATTGTAGGAATCATTGTTCTCGTAGTTTATTTTGGAGTTATTCCAAAATCTATAAATCAAAAAAGGTTATCATGTCCTAGGAAGTTTGGCTAACATCTCTTAAGTGTCTACCTAACATTCCCTAATTTTCTTCATGACATCATGATTATCTTCCTAACAGGAAAAATAATGTATGGGGTTGTATTTTTTCCTTACAGAAATGTACCAAGATAGTCTCATCATCCAATTGACTAGTATGGAAAACGTCTCATTATATAGTTAATTTTTATAGATTACAGCGTGTGATTCATATTTCATGTTATGAAGACATCACAAGATAAAGGATTACATTTCTGGAGGGAATCCAAACACTTTCTTAACATTTATATAGTGAATATAAAGACTTGGTTGAAATTATAAAATGGTATGTAAAAACATTCATAACTTACCATGAGTATATAACATGACCTTCTTCACGTGCCACGAGGGTGTCTCATTACCTGTATAGCATGATTGGAGAAAATGGAAAGACCGTCTTGTCATGCATGAAGAGTGTATCTTGACCTTATTAAAATTTTAGAATAGAATCATGTTACCTAAATTACATGTTCATAGGGAGTTTCAAGACCTCATTAAAATATCTAATGGGTTTCTCATGAACTTATTGACATTTTTGGAGGGCATAACAAGACCTTCATGACATATTCAATGGTACTTCCAATACTTGATTTAAGTGTCTAAAAGGATCCACAAGACATGGTATACATATCCAAAAAAATCATGTGATCTATAAAACATTTATGAAGGGTATCATATGACTTCAGTTACTTGTTTTGATGCCACCACATGATCTAGTTAGGTCAAATGAAGCCAATAAATATTATCATATCCACCTTCAGATAAGTCTTCCTTATTTTTAATTTTTTTTATTCTTTATTACATATGTACCTTCAGTTTCATAAATAATTAACTCATTTTTGTACAACATAAACTAGAAGACATGTGGAAACTCTTTTGAATAACCTTTTCTAAATAGTGAATTTCTGTCGCATGATTTATATAGTGATTATGCCAAGAACATATTCATGTTGTGTAACCCCATAGGTCAATCCCCAGACATTACCTAGAAAAATTTTGATGCAATATTTTGACATTCCACTATAATATTTTCTCAATATCACATCAATTCAGTTTTCATCACCTTGCTTGTTTCTATGTTAATGGGGTGTGATTTATAGACCTTTATATCCCAGTTATACACTACCTTGCATTATGTATATCTCAAAAATTAAAAGATGTAGTCGGTGGAGGTATTTGTGTATCATGCACTTCACATGATCCTGCCATGGGTTATCCATGGCGCCACATGATGATCCCAAACTATAGGAACATTCTACCATATCCATGTCTATTGGACTAATTCTAATCAAATTCATTTCACCTATTTATGTAGACATGTCTAGGAACCTTCACATTATCAGTTCAATACATCTAACTGTCTTTTTGAGATCATGACACACACATAATGGCCCTATCAAATATATATAAGACTTTAATAGAGTCATTTTAGAGACAAGGATGTCATTTCAATGGTCATTCTTGCAGATATGGATTACTTTTCTGGGACCTCTTGTGAGATAATGATGGCATGTCATGGTATATTCACAAGACTAAGATGGCTTGACAAAGGGTCTTCCCATGATTTTTGGTCACCACCCATGGCAACTAACTCCTTTCTTTGAAGATATTCATAAATAACCTTCCATAGAAGATTGCACCTTTTTCTATTTTATTTTATTCATTATTTTGTAAGAAACTGAGATCTCATGATGTTATGCCTGCATTGATGGGGAAAATTTCTCTTCTTATCATCGATGAAACATGTGATTAAAGATAGACCTCATTATTACATGATATAATTAACTAGAAAAATCCATCAATTTGTTTATGTATTCAAATGGTCATCACATGTTTTAATGGAAATATCGGAGGACCTTCATGTGATGAAGTTGACATGACAACATTCTCAAACAAAACAAGACCATCAGGGCCCAATTTTATTAGCATGGTCTTATGAATAAAATAAACATATCACATGAATTTAAACCTAACTCACTTTCTCGGGATTCTTCAATATCCCTCTAGAATTATTTTATAATGGGTTTGGATGATTTTCAGGAATCTTTCTATTGAAAATTCTCATGATCGAGGTAACTCGTCTGGAAAATTTAAAATGATCACAAACTCTTTTCAAGACACCTTTGGTAAAAATGAATTCTTCTTAAAGGGGATTCATGTAATAATAATTTTATCATTCACATTTCATGATCCATTTAAAAAACCATTCAGAGGTTACCTAATCTTGTGTTCTTTTGAATGTTATGTTACTCATGTGATTCTGCCACCGTTCCTTTTATTTCATAGTGGGGGAAATAATGCCAATCTATTGGGTATATCATACATTCCAAAGTTTTTTCTTTGTAATTTTTATGGAATTATTCATGGTCTATATCTGGTACTAAATTCAATAGAGATTTACACTATAAATGTTTGGATTTCGGTTTTAGATCATCAGTATTCATAAGTGGTGGATGTCCATTTAGATGTAAAACCTTTTTTGTTAATAAATTTTATTTTTAGAATAAATACCATTCTAATGATGTAAAATCATCACATGGTATAATTTAACCATTGGCCTGGTGTTTTTCAATGTAAACATGTTTTCGTAAATTTACAGTGTAACACCATTTTTTATAATATAAACCCCCATGACTTGTTCATTTTATTCTCCACACACAAACATTTATCCAATTTTCTAGTTCATCTATCTCCCAGGGGCCCCAGGTACCTCATGGTTCATTTGGAGTGTTTCAGTACCTCTATAATATTTTCATGATGTAATTGATCACTCATGTAGTGTGTTGTCATCCATTTGTTTTGTGTGTCATTCTTCTTCTTTTACCATGATTGATAATGGTTTCAAGTGATGCATGTTTAATTTCTCAATGTTATAATAACCATCAATCAATCTTGATTAATAATTTTTATTTTTATCTCCATACATTCGTGTTATAGACACATATTTTTTATTCAAATCATTTTTTTCGAATATGATTAGGTTTGCAATGCTTCGAAGGATGGTGTCTTTATATTAGGGGTTAATTCAATAATGGAGGGTTGTTCATTTCTATTATTTGTTTTTATTCAATTAAAATATATGCATGTACATTGGAATATTTTTTTAATTATATTAATGTTTTTTATTGTGGTATGATTAAAAATGGAAATACATACAATTAATGATTGATTAAATTCATCAAATGTTGATTTTGGGTTCGAAATGAACATTCAAAACTGAAATTTTGAAAGCGTGTGATAAGAATTTTTTTTATTAAATGTGACCATGATTTTAAAATGGTTTGGTCAACCATAGAACATTGGGTTCATGGGTGCATCATGAATATACTTTTCACTCCTATTCTATGTAATTCCACAAGAGGATATTTTTCACTTTAGTGTATCTAATCACACTAGAGGTACCATTTTTTTGAATCTATCATAGGAAAACATTGGAAATTTTATTTTATTTATATCATGGTATCCCATAAGTTATTGGATAAATAGCTTTCATTTTAATTTAAAATTGGTATATCACGTGATGGATTTTTCATGGTTATATTCTCACATACTTTTCTTATGGTTTATCCATAGTTTATTATGTGTTTTCTTACACAATTTAAATATTCTATGATTTTGGTGAAAATTGTATGTTTTATGAAAACCATTCTAATTTTTTTGAATTTTATTATATTATCTAAATTCATTGTAAACTAGATTTATTTTCATAAATAATTAACTGATGTATTCATGATATTAATACTTGTATAGAATATTATGTTGTATCGTACTAAAATTTTTTATAACATCCTGCCTTTTACCATGTGTGGTTATATTTGTTTTTATATAGAATCAATTAAATGTATGGGAATTTAGTTTTATGTTAGTTTTTATTGATATCATTATCTTGTAAGCATTACAATTTGACAATGATAGATGGTGACACACATAATTTATTAATCTAATAATTTTTTGCCTTTTTTCTTTTCTTTATTTGTATTAACTTTATCTATCTCTTAAATATATCCTATTTATTCATCATCTTACCCTATTTTTTTCATTTTCTTGGTTTATCAAGAGTCGTGTTGTTTCAGAATTGATGTACATCACCATGTGGCAGACATTATTGCGTGTCATCTCTTGGAAACATGGGCTGGTCATTAAATATTTATATCAATACCATTATCTGACTAGATGATTTGGTACATGACCAATATTTTTATTTTTTTCTGGGTAGACCGATTTTAGGACCGTCAAAAGTCATATAGTAAAAATGGAATGGGGGCCCTTCCAGTGAATTTATAGGATAGAATTGGATTTACCATGTATAGAGACCTGATATTTTCATAAATAAATATCATATCATAATAGATGAATATTAAATGTATAATATAATGCTCTAAAACATACTCTTTTTGGTCTAGTTCCTTTGAAAACTAGGAAACATAAACAACTAGTTGATAAGTGTAATACATCATCTCACACTATTTTTTTCTTAACTATAATACTTTTTATACATACAATACATAATACCATTAATAATACCCTTGTGAAAATAAACATAATAAAGGGGGATCTAAGATACTTAGTATGGTTAAATAAGGGGGATATCAACATATCATGTTAATAAGGGTACGATAAAATTTGAATAAAATTTGAAAACATTATATTATATATCATATATCATAAACATTTTAATTTAATAAATAATTATATTTTATAGGGAATGAATCATAATGGAATCGAATAACATGAACCATGAAACCAAAAAAAATGGCATAAGAAGTATACTTGTGTCATACTTATAAGAATAGAAAACCACTTCCAAAGTAGTTCATGGATAATTTCCCAAACTATCATAGTGGAATGTGTTCACTTCCTAAACCATCATAGTATTCATGTTTCACTCTAATTTTTATCATACTGGAAATATTATCTTACTAAATTGGATTCAATCCCCATTTTAGTATGATTTATCTAATGAGATATCGATCATTACCTAATGCATTTTTCAGAAATATAGGTCCCACCCATCACATAACTAATTTCACACATAAGTGTTCCAAAAGGTTATAGAACATATTTCATATTAGAACCTATGAAATGAAATGGTTTTTATAAATATTTCATCATTACATAAAATTTGGACAATAAATAGGTTTCATAATCATTTCAACATTTCATCTATGAATAAATATTTTAAAATGAAGCGTGTTTTATAAGATTTTTATCATTATATAACTAATGGATCGATAGTGGGTTTAATATGCATCTTTTAATCATAAAAACCCATCTATATAAAGACTAATAATCATATCCGTAGATTTTAACCCTAATAAATCATGATTCACATCGTTTTTTTTCATCATATAAGGAATATTATTTTGAAATATAAATGTGAATAGATCTGTAGGAAAATTACATTTCTTTGAAAGAGTCTATTTATGTGTAACAAATCAAAAAAAAATTAAATAAATTTCACTGAAAATAAACTATATATAAGAAAAATAAATCATCAAAACAACCTTTGGTTAAGATAGATTAATGTACCATACACATTTAAAAAACATTTAATCAACATTTTTTATAAAATCTATATAAGAAATATTTGGAAAATGAGTTTTTGTGAATTTTAAAAAAAAAATTAAAAAAAATTAAAGTGGGAGTATACATTACTTTAATAGGTAAATTGGAAAATAAGAAAACATTTTTGAAAAAATTATAAGAAGATATGAATTTGGAGGAAGAAGGGTTTTCAACAGAAGATTGAAATAACGATGATTTTTATTGAAAACATTATTTTGGTCTCCAAATTACATAAATAAAAAAATAAAAGAAACAACTATTTTCCTCAAATTACCAGTGATGAATAAAATAAAAAAATGTTCTTTAAAAATATTTCATAAGATTTCAACAATGATATAATAATCAGAAAAAAAAATCCAAAAAATGATATTGTAAAATCAAACCATTGACAATTTGTTATATTTTGAATTGTAAGCCATATTAATGAATAACTACAAATTAAACTCCTAATCTAATTATATTAAAAATATTTTTTATATGACATTTAAATGGGGTATTCTATTCACCACACAGAATAAGATAGTTTTATAATATAACATATGTCTCCAAGATGGAAAATTGAAAAAAAATACCTTACAACTTTGGTAACTTTTGAAAATCAATCCCAATTAAAAAGAGGTCCCAAATTGGATATTTAAATACCAATAATATCTTGTAAAATGATCATAAAATAAATTTTTTGGATGTATATACACCATATATATGACATATGTGGTGAATATTGAACATGTCTCATTGAATTAACAATTTAGTGGGAAATCTCTTACCATTATTTTCCACTTCCTTTATAATAATTCAAACCTCATGTAAAATAAATATACTTTTATTATTCACATATAATAGAAAAAACATTATATATATTCTACAATTTAAGACTTACTTATGACATTTTATTACCCATTTATTAAAAATTCTTTGATAAAATCATGTTTTAATAAATAACTACATTGTCTTTCGTGTATGTTTTGATTTTTCATTTTCATTCATATTACATTTATAATGATTGAATCATCTATATAATGATAAAAATTATATAAATATCATATATAATAATTATATTTTTATTTACATTAATCTATAATTCTTAGTGAATGAAAATGGTATGCACCTTTTCGTGAGATGGTAGGTCATACATATAAATGATAATTGTTTTGAATTTATCGAAATATTGAAAGAAAAAAAGTTAAAATAATATTACCATTCAAGAATTAATTTTATGTAATATATATATATATATATTGAATATTACTTTTTTAAACATATCCTTGTCACGTTCCATGTGAATAATACAAGAAGAACAAATCACATCGTTTAGGGAGGAAGTAGTCCTCCATACACATGAGCACCACTATGATATTACCAAAAAATAGAATTTAAAAAGGTATATTTGATTTAGTAATTATAAAATAATAAATACATTAAACATATTAAATATTTTTAATTAATTTATCCATGATACCATATAATTAAAATTAAAATGAAAATCGCATTACATCTGTTCGTGAGGCAGTAGTCGGCTGTAAGGATGAGTGACGTTATTGATTCTGAATTGTTTTGGAGGTAAGATGTTACATGGGGTATTATAATTATAAAGGTATAAAAATATCATTAATAACATATTTAAATATAATATTAATCCTTAAATACATTCATGATAGGTTGTGATGGAAAACGAATAACATTTGTTTTTTAGGGGTTAGTATATCGTACACCCAAATGAAGATTTCGTAGTCCTTATTATGAAAGAGGTGATTTATTTGTGTTATGAAATTAAAATAATAACATATAATTATATTTTATGTAATTGTTTTATTATTATATTATATTTTTAAAAAATTAACGGTTGTGTGTTAAGAAATAAAATAGAAATTCATAGTTAGAATTTTAACTCATCTTTAAAGATCCCCTATATTATTACACGTAAATCATTCATATGTGGAAGAAAATATAGGTGGTCTAGGTTCAGGGTATGGATTTAATAAAATTATTTAGGATGTCAATTGTAGAGACCAATTTTTTTGGATGATTAAAGTTGGGATTTTAGGGGGTGTCCATATATAATTTCGGGAGATGACATACAAGGAATTTTTTAAATGAATAAAGTGTAATGACATTTTTTCATTCCCAAAGGTTAAAAATGGAATATTTATTAACCATAGATGTTATAAGGTCTATATATATCCAAAAAATGGTTTTGGAAATGTTTATTGTAATTTTAACACGTATATTTTTAGTTTAACGCTCGGTAAACCCATTGTAATCTAATATATTAGTAATTAATATTTACTATTTTTACTGTTTTTATTTTCCCAAAAATATCATGAACAAAATATATAAATTGAATTATTATTATTATATAAATATAATCCTTTTTCTAAAAGTGCATTCATAGAAGTGGAAAATATTAATTTATAATTTTACACATAGACGAGACAAGAACTCAGTTTTTTAAAGAGAAAATCATGGAATGATCAAAAACAAAGTTATAAAAAAATTAATTTAATAATGATTAAAATTACCAAAATATGTATTAATATATTTATAATTGAATTAATTTTTCTTTTACTACTATCTTAAAACTATTTTAATGTTCTACAACTATTAAATTAATTATAATTTTTAATTAAAACTAATATTTTTCAATATCCACAAAAACATTTACCTTCAAAAAATATTATAAAATATCATTAAGATAAATTTTAAAAGATTATTTATAAAAATAAGATAATTTTTTTAAAAATACTTATTTTAAATGTTTCAAAAGTTAATTTTAAATATATGTTCACAAAATGTGCTGAATTTTTTTTGGAAGAACATATTTTTTATTAGATATATTTCATTTTTTATTTTCTAATATGTAGAAAACACATAATATGAATGTCTAATATTTTAAAAAATATTTAATATATTAATTTTATTAAATATATTCCACAAAAGGGATTTGTTTCATCTATTGAGTTAAAAAATGGAAGTTTACATAAAAATAGTTTTTTAGAAAAAAATTCCTTTATTTTCAAATGGTTTTTATTTTTAATTACAATTTATTGGTCACTAAATAATTCATTTAAATATATGTGTAAACCATATATATTAATAATTTATTTAACACTATTCATATTACCCAAGGATTATTCATGATAATAACTATCATACTAAATAATAAAAAATTAATTATATGGTGGGTTTCAAATAAGTTCGGTGTTACATGTAACATATGATAGACATAGATTTTATTATAATGAAAGATAAACTCTATGTTGTGGGTAATAGAAGATATCGATGAAAATAAACTTATTTGAAAAAATTATTTCATACAATTTCAGGGTGTCACATTCTACCCCTTAATATAAATTTAACCCTCATCATTCATATCCCTGAAAAAATGATGATATCTCTAGCTCATTATATCCTTAGGTTCCCACATAGGTTCCTCGATTTAGGGGTTCCAGCACAATTATTTGTTAATGATAATGGAATTTATTTATATAGCATTCATTTTATGATCTAGAATATCAAACTATTATTCCATTGAATAATGATCATCTTCCATTAGTACAACCTCAGATTACATAACATGTAAATTATTAAATATCTATATCCTCAAGTGAGATACATGAAACACATCATATACTTGATATAGATTCACTGGAAGTTCCAATTTAAATAATTACATCATGATATAATAAAAAATTAAAAATAAAAAAATAAATCTTTTTTTTCTATCCTTTATATCATAATCACAACTTCATCCTTGGGTTGGGCTTCAAATAATTCCGACATCATATCTCACCCTAAGAAATGAAGATAAAATTTAATTCCAAATTAACTAATGGATCACAAGATCCATTATTGAATGATATGTCATTCCATAAATGACAAATTATAATCATGAAAAAAAAATTCAGAAGTTATCTAATATGTATAAATAATTATATGGTGAAATAATAAAGTACACATTAAAAATTAATCCAAATATCTTAGTATACCCATTCATAAATTCTTATCCTTATGGACCCTCCAAAATTAAAAATGTATATATAAGGAGAGTATTGTTCAGAAAAAAAATTATTTAATATTTTCCCCTCAAATATCATTCAGTTTCTTCTAGATGTAACATGATTTATCATCGAATACATTGTTCATATATTCTTCACAATGAATTAAATAAATATAATTTCTATAAAACGTCAATGAGAACGTGTGTACTTCCACATTCCCTGAAAAAAACAATTATTATGGAATATATTCCAAAGATCCAATAATGTTTTAATCTCAATAAATGATAACATAAACCACTTATTTATCACTTCATTTATCATATATAAGGACATTAATTCATTGAAAATGATATTTTTCTTATCAATATTATCTTTATACAATATAAAGATGATTTTATAGACATTCATAATATATTAAGGGTTACCTTCACTTAATAACGTGTCTTCCATAAAATATAACTATTCCATTATATTGATTTTCAAGCTCATTAATATTATTCAACATAATATTTCAATTCCATAATGGATAAATTCTACATAAAAATAGTTATATATTTCATGATTCACAAAACATAATTATTTTATTCATGTACACAACCATTAAAACTATTAAACTTCATTCATGAAACATTATATTTAATTCATCACCACATTCCTTACTAACAATTTCCCTAAATATTAATTATGAATCCAATTTTAACATTCATCAAACAAAATTCAATCATAATTCTCACATTAAATATAAACAAAACTATTAGAACAGCCCATATCATTCATATTTCATTAATAATATCTTCATAATCAATTGTATAAAAATTACACCAACCTCCATTCTGATTCACTTCATGATATTTCCCCATAGGACATAGAGTTGAAAAATTCCAATATATAACACAGTTATATTATTTAATAATTTCTAATTACATAGGTAAAATATTATTCTCATCCATTTTAACAAAAAATATCATTTTTCCTCAGAAATTACATTCTTTGTGTCTATCAATTCCACACTCAAAACAACTTATCATCCCATTGAGACATTAACATGACTTATTACTCCCAAATTCATTAAATATAGTTAACTAAGTCTTATTTCCTCTTTGATCACCACCATATGAGATCTTAGAGTACTCTATTCTTATCTCTTTTGGAGTGTTTTTGTTTTCGTTGAGGTTTACGTTGTTAACAATATTTCTTGATGTCATATTAAATATAATCACAATATCCTTCACTTCAATTATCACCCAATATTATTTCTTATCAACATGTTTCCTATAAAAAACACATTGATCCAATTTCATCTGGTTCCCTCTATTAACTAATACAAAAATCAATAGTGTGATGAAAAATATTCATTGTTGAAAACCTCATAATCATGATCAATAATTATCATGATATCTAAATAATGACACTATATTTTCA
Organism: Viscum album; assembly: GCA_963277665.1. NCBI lineage: Eukaryota > Viridiplantae > Streptophyta > Magnoliopsida > Santalales > Viscaceae > Viscum > Viscum album. The sequence goes on from OY728155.1 coordinate 1,404,524,695, forward strand.
ATATATAACACCATAGGATTAACCTTAGTATTTCCTGGTCATCCATGGTGGTCCATAAAGGATTTTAAAAATATCATAACATATCTCTTGTTATTTTTAATCATGAAGTGTATAATAGACAATTTTTTTACAACATGTGATGATTGAGTCCAGATAAATACAAAAAATTTGGAATAATTATCCATGGTAGCCTCTATGACTGAGCCACATCAATGTCTAGTATCTAGAAATGGATGTAATTTCATGGAATCCACTAGCTTTATCATATACTAAAATATCAGGATGGTTTTCTTTACATTGACCTATACATAAAATTATCCTTATACATATCACATGATGTATCTAAAGAATTATCCATGGGGATATAAATAATGTTTTCTCATTTTTGTTTCCAAAGGTTAACGACAACTATTCATTATAACCAACTATAGTGACCCATTATTTTCTAATATAAATATCACATATTAGAATATGAATATTAAATATATTATATAGAACCATTCCAAAACCCTTCTTTGTATACTCCCATTGGATACATTATAATTAAAATAAATAATATATAATTGATCTTTTATATATCCAACTATGTTAAAAAACTAACACCCATAGCTAAAATATCATACATGATACTTATTATTGTGAAATAGGATTCACACATATTGTATCTACATATTTTTTTAACAACATTCAATATATTTCACATATATATGCCTGATGACCATTATAGTTTATAATATTTGCAGATTAGGTACAAAATATTATAATATAGAGAGTGATTTTAGAAGTATCCAATAATGGTCTTCCCCACTTGTAATATGAAAAAATATTCCATATTTTAAATCATTAATAATAACATAGGTTACTGAAACCTAAGAATGGGTGGGATCATATTCTCTGTAAGGATAAACAAGGTAGATAAGAATGAATAAAATGAATATAATGTTATGATAACATGAGAATAACATTTGAAAGCTATACATTTCATATAAAATATTACAATATGGAGTCATAACCTAATACTACTTGGTTTTTAGTCAATAACCTTTTTATGTCGTCACATTTTGTTTCAATAATATTATATTTCAAACATATTCAATATTCTGGGAAATACAATAAGGGATGTGCTTTCTTGTAAGAAACATTTTTTGTATATGGTTGTGATCTATGATTATTGTCAATGTAATGGAGAGGATTTCATAAAGATCTGGATACATAATATTTTTATCAACTACATATCATATTATGGATAATAATTAGTTTGGGAGAAAAATTTAATCCCTTATTGACATGGTTTGATGTTGTTCTCATGGATTCAATTGTGTGTTTGAAAAAAAAAACAGCAAAATGTATAATTTTATAATATCTATATTTATCTCCCAATAAGTTTTATGGTTTTTTATGAATAAATTTAATGAAAAAAGTGTATATATCCAACATTTTATGATGAATTTTTGGGAAAAATTATATTGGAACCTACCATAGTTGTGGAAATGGTAGATAATGTTCTATGCATTCACTTAAACATCAGGGAATCCTTGAGTTGATAGAATCATTATGCCTATAATCACTAGTCATATTTGGTGCAAAAAATTACTGATATGGTGTTTTTATGTATACATATAGTAAAGAATATTATGTGATTTTGAAATAAGGGATGTTGAGCACTAGGTATATTGTCCCTTTGAGATTCATGATTCAGAAGGGACGGTAACAAATCTCTCAGTGCTTCATCTAAACCTATCTCAGGTTCATCGTGTGTTCCATATATCATTTTCAGGATATATAGAATTGATCAATAAAATATAATAGACATAGATTTTTTATAACTAGATAATTGATATTCGAAGGATTACAAATCTAATATTCTTAGATCATAGAGGTAAATTTATATATAACAAGTATACTAATACAAATGATGATATTTAATGGAATCATAGATTCTCTGAAGATACCTAGGAACCATATGATATGATGAAGAATAAATAAACTCATTTTTTTTATTAGAGTGATGTAATTTCATTAAAAAATTCATTTAATATTTGGTAGAATGTAACACTACGATACAGGTTATGTATTCCATTAAAATAAAAATGGTGAATTATATGGTTTTCTTTACACACATCCTCGATTAAAAATAAACCATGATATGTTAATGACATTATAAAATATTTATTACATTGGAATATATTAATATGATTAAATAAATTACATAATATATATATATATATATATATATATATAAATTTTACCCAAATTCAATATATCTTCATTAATGAAGAAGAAATAATCATTAAACATTAATAAAATATTTTAATTATTAATGTGCATATTTTTATGATGAAATTTATTTTCAAAATGTTTTTTGAATCTCAATATAAAACATATTAATAATTAATAAAAATTTATATAAATTTAAGATAATAGTAATTTATGAATAACTATTCATGAATTTGTAACCTGTTGTTTCAGAAAAATTATAAAATCATGTAATGGTAAAAATAATTATTTTTCATAATTAATTTTTTGTCTGGAATAAAGAATTTATATCATAATAAAATAAATTAATACTTATTTATAAATGTTTATAATTTATTAATATAATATATATTCAATAAAATATTTCAACATTTTTCATATAGTTTTTATTAGACATTAAAATATAATAAATTAATGATATGGCTAACAATTATTTTTCGAATAAATAGTTTTTCATTATACTTTACTAAATTATTTGAAATAAATAAAATAAATTATAAAAAAATTAATTTCATAAACTTTATTGAATATTTTTAATTATAATTTCAAAATATTTTATTGAGTTCACTATCATTTTTTCATAATAATTAGTAAATAATTTTTAACAAAGTTAATGAAAAAATTATTTTCAAGGGTCAAACTAATAGATAAGTGTATATATGCCACCTAAACATTCATAATTATAAATGGGTGATGATATATAGACCTTGTATTATTTAATTATTGTCTAGAAAATATATTCTACCACATGGACATGAATCTAAATTCCAATCATTTTAATCATTTATTTAATTCCATGTATTTATGTTTCATCAATTAGAAAAGGAAACCACTTCCCCTCCTTTTTTCAAAAAATATGAGAAACCTCTCTCAACTATGACTTTTTTATAACCAATTTAGTTTTATCACCATTACTGTTTTCTCCTAGTATCACCCTCTTAATATTTAAATATGTCAGAAGTTGTAATTAAATGTTATTCTCTTTATGAAGTGGATGTTTGGCCACATATGAATCAAGTCATACATAATTTTGGGGTTTATAATGATACATTTTCCGCTATGACATATAAAATAATCATCAAATATTTCATTCATGTTATTTATATACATCCAACATTGATTTGATATATAATAAATACATTTATATCCATGGTAGTAATTATTTTATTTGATTTTTTTCATTTGTGGGGGATATTATTTGATGTTTACATTTGAGATAGTGGTTTTCAATTATAATATCACTTTCTGCTATGATTTTTAGGACTAAATTTACGACATGAATATTATATGATCTATCTCTAACAAAAATTATGAATTTTCATGTCCACTACTTATCTTTTAATATTTATTTTATCCATTTCGATTACCAGTCACCATGTATTGAAAATTCTAATATAATATTTTTAATGAATAATTAATTATATATGTATTGAGTCATACAAAATTTTCATATATGTACTTATTTTCCTTAATGTATTTTCAATAATGTTTTGAAAATTATTAAATGATTCATTTATGTTATTTTTACCAATGTATGAATATATATAAAAATGTGTAAAATGATTATTCTGGTTGTTTTCTGAAATTGTTACTTTATACGAATTATTTGAAAATAACCATTATTTTATTATATATTTCATGAACAATTTTTTCCTCCACCCTTACCACTCTTTTATTCTAACCTTAATAAAAAAATCATTTTTCGTTTAGTAGATTTTTTTTTCAAAATATTCAGGATGTTTTTAAATTTTATATATGTGAATTAAAAATGAAAATGTTATTTTTCCCCAGAAAAATTAATGTGATATTATAAATGAATTGTCATCCAAAACAACATATTTTGATTATTCTTAGTCGTAATTTGGGATTTTATCCAAATATAAAATCATTATTCAATCTTCATGTGTGTTAAGTTTTTTATTATAAAATAACTATGATTGTTTTTATTCCATGGGTAATGGTATAAAAAATTGAAAAATTTATTAGGATCTAGTGTCATACACATTAGCATATTATGATTTTGGGATGGGTTTCACAATTTTCAAATTGAAATTCATTGTCCAATGCTTAATGTTTATAAGCTCAAAGGTTATATCATATGATAACGAATTCATGAAATATAGAAAATGTTAGGATATCCCAATACCGAAGATTGTATAAGGGTGGTAAGAGTGAGCCCGACATGTTATAAATGTATTGGTAGGTAGATTTTAAAAATTATTTCTAAGATCATGATTAAAACATAGATTATTTAACTCTCTAATGACATGATTTTATTAAAGTGTTATAATATATGGGATCATGGTCATTTATTTTGTTATATTTTATGTGTTAAAAACTAATATATAATTATGGTATGATTTGTGGTTATGATCTATGAATTTGTTTATAAGTTTTTTATATTTTATAAATATATTACCATATAATTATTTTCATGTAATTATTTAATATGTTCATTGATCAATATCTCTAATTATTATGATAACTGATCATAAATGATAACCCTTTTTAAATCTCTATTCCTTATGTTAAAAGGATAATTTTTATGTTTTTTATGACTAAGATGTGTAAAATTTAAGAACATTATATGATATGTTTTTTTATCATTCAATATATAAGATTATTGTTTCATTAGTATCAAAATATGATAAAACAATATAGTCCTCATGAAATTATAGTTGTGAAATATATTGAATATTTATCTAAAATAATGAAATATTTTTGTATGTTATGCTTAGGTCACAACATATATAGGAAGACATGAATGGTCATTACTTAGTTAAATCCTAGATAGTAAGGTATAAATTTTAATTCGAAAACAAATTACATAAGGGAAGACATATAAAGATAGTCAAGAATTAAATGATATATTAGACTATTATTCCTTTAAGGTAAAAGGGATTATAAATGAATTTCATTTCCCTATAAATATGAATAAGGGATCTAGTAGGGCTTGGATTCATTATTATAGGAAAATGTTATATTCTAGGATTTTTGGTACCTGTAGTGGATATTAGTGTTTTAATATATTTTTCTATCTATCCAGGAATGTTATTGTTTATTCTATAATATAGTGACATAGAACAAGATATAAGATTATAGAAATATTTTTGACAAGAAGGTGTAAAAAAAATATGTTGGGATTAAATGTACCTTAGTAAGACATAATCTTAAATTTACAATTTTATGTAGTCCTAGAAGCTCAAAATAAAAAAAATTGGGTTTTTACTCTTGTATTACTTCAAGGCTGGAGTGGTATTTAAATTCCCCTATGAATATATATTTTCATGATTTTGATTTAGGGTATCAAATGGAAATATAATTGTTGTCATTATATTATAAGAACCACTGGTTTACATATAATACATAATTATATTTTAGGAAAAAAATAGATACATGATTTTCTTAAGCTCATGATGTTTTTCAGGGTCCCCCCCCCCACCATCCTCCCTTATAAGGGGAATTATCTTTATAATAAAAAAATTGAAGGCCTCTGGGCCGTTGGATGGTTGGATGGTTCTACAAATATAAAAAATTGTTATTGAATAGTTTATTTAAAATATTTAAATTAGAAATAATTCGAATGAGATTGTAACTCACATACCATTTAGATTGAGACCTTATAGGTCATCCTAAAAGTCCAATATAAGTTGAATAAAAAACATATAGCATATTTACATTGTTTAAACGAATTTAATAGGGAATTCTTTTTCATCCTTGATGATTATGGAATCAATTTGTTATCCACGAATGAATACATGAAATTAAATGAAATTAAATGTCATCAGGTCATGAAACTCATCCATAAAAACGGTTTAATAGGTATATTAAATTATGAAAATACTATATAGTTTTAGGAAATGTGGGATAGAACATGTGTCAAATAGTTTATGGTCACGATGTATGGAAAAATAAATGTTTCTCAATTTTATAAGGTGTGTGGTATATTAATATATTAAAAGTCATTAATTATGGGAATATTTCTATGGTATATTTCCATTATAATAAGAACTAATATGTGTTTTATGTTTTTAAGGATCATAAAATAACATATGTAATTCATATATTGATAAATATTTGGATGATGAACCATGATGTGGTAGATAATATGAGTGAGAGTTGGGACCTAGAAAAAATTCACAAATAATAAGGGATTTAGTCAATTTAATAGATTTATGTGTGACTATATTACAATGAGATTAAAAGATAATACGCTAGTCTGAATAATTGTCAATGTTATGTGCTCATTTATTCAAAATAAACAATAAATGTGGTTGATTTTTACTAGTTATTGAGCAATCTTTTCATTATATTTGAGAATTATACTTAATAATCCTAATATTATTCTTTTAGATGATAATATTAATATAAGAAAATAACATTATCATATTAAAACAATATTTTTTCATAGTTCATATATATTTGAAAAGGTTATATAGATGAAATTGATTCATTAAAATACAATAGTAATGAATTTTACATGATAAAAAAATATTTTAGATATTTTTTATGAGATAAACATCATTTTATACACATGGGAACTTGTTCCTCATTTTGATTGACTGAAAATTGTAATCATTTTTAATTATTTATAATTACCTTGTGTCCTGGTAGAGTCACACTTTTGTAGAATTAATGACTTGGTATCATCACATGAAAGGATTTATAATATTATATTTTTTTAATAAGACCCTCTATTATTTATCTTTATGATACCCTACTCAAATTAAAGAAATTCAGTCATCACTAAAGGTCCATTTTGTATAAGTTCAATAATTTGAAGTAAATGTTTTCACTAACATCATTTACCCAAGGGTTAGTTGATTGGTTCTTAAAAACAGGTTTTCCAAAAAAACATCAATCACAAATCCCCATACAATAGAGGATGTAGACTAGTAGTATGGTTCTAGAGTGGTACTATATAGCGATGATACCTGAAATAAAATTATACATTAAGAGGTAAAGTAACTGAATAAAATACATAAATAATAAACATCATAGTGTGCTTGATAAATAATTCATCATTATAATTAATATTGATAAATAATAATGCATTAATATTATAAATAAATTATAACTCATAAGGACAATCACATATAAAAAAATTATAGAATAAAATAACAAACTCAAATTAAATGAGGATCTATATCATCAATGAGTCTCTCCTGAAACCCAATATCCATTTTTTCGATTTGTATTAGCTCAATCGTAAGAATCATATCCAGTATTATCTAATATTGTTCTAGAAATAATTGAGACTTCTAACTGGATAAAAACATTTATAGATGCAAGAGTAGGGTGTTATATATTACATAGTTGGGGAACAAAAAAATGATCCTCCCCATTACAAGTAAATGTAGTGTATTTCCATGTTTCATACTCACATGGAATAAAAATAAATAAACATGGAAAAATAAATAACCAAAATTCTATATGATTCATATTTTATCTTGGTGACTCTCAGAACGTCATGATGACCATGCCAATCACAAACAATCAAGGGTTCCATCTTTGACCATTGAAAGAATAACAACTATTGATACTAATGAATTTGACCATGATCATCCATACCTACTCATCCTTTGTCAGGGTGTCTTTTATCACATCCCAATATTTTTTCTCAACAATTTGATACACATTCTACCAATAATTTCCATTGTAATATATATATAATAAATCATCATGGGAATCTCTTCGATCTTCGGGTATACTGAATTTTTAAATGATATTTTGTCTGAACCCCGAGAAATCATTTGATCATAACCATCCTCTATATCACCATGATAAATAGAGGGATCTTATGAATCCATACATTTCAAATATATACAATTAGTGTCAATTAATTAATGAGATTGAACTATATATAATCCAAGAATCCCAAAACTACTTAATAAATAAAAAATTTCAAAGGATGAATGATTGGATCCTATAAATTCTAGGCATCCTATGAACCTGTATAGTCAAGGATTTTCACTATATACCCATGTTCAAATCCTTGTATCTAGATAATTCATCATGTGTCTTAATTAATGGATCTATGAATGATTTTTGGGGATCCTTGATGACCTTTTTAGGTCCATGTTATATCACATCAATTTCACAAGTGTTTTATAGTCATATCCAATAATTTAACTCTAGTTATTATGTGCACCCATGTATATATCCAATGTAAATAAAGAAAAAAATAATATATGTTTGTAGTTTTTCAAACACATATACCAATCAAAACAATCCTCATTATTTATAAACACATCATCTATAAACATTCTAAGGTGAATCCCAAAAATATCTCTATAGTTTCACAACCTCTTACTCTAACTAGGTCACATGTCATAACGGAATCTACTATATTTCCCTTAGGTCTCTCTGAGTCTATAAAATAAACATCTTCATGTCAAACTATAGATGTGGCCTTTGTCCCATTCTCATTCCTACAAGCCCTAGGATGAACCAAACACTTAACCTATCCTCCAATATCTCTTAGGTCTAACTATAGAAGATACCATGGACTAGATCAGGAAGAACAATCACAAAATAGTCATATAAACTATTCATATGGATCTAATGTATCCCTCATGGATAACACATTGGTCATTCATCCTAAATAATTATTGGGTCACTTATCACTAGGGACTATACGCCCCTAGTATTTAAATTTAGTTAACTCATACCCCTCATGGTTTTACCATATTATATGAAATACAATTGAATAAAAACATTAGTAATCATTATATGGGATCTCAATCCAATAAGTGAGGGTATATTAGGGCCCTCAAACAATTGTAAAATTAAATATTATAATTTAATTATTACTAAAAAACCAATTTTTTTAAGAGGCCCTCATCAAAATTTGGAACAGGTTACGAACTATATATGTATATAGGAAAAATTCAAAATAAAAATGGTATTTGTGTAAGAACCACATCCATTAAATGAATGAATAAACCCTATTTAATGTATCCTGATGACTATCAGCATGGTTATCAAAGACAATACAAACATTATCCAAAACACTCATGCTTTTTCTTACCCACAAATCGTTAAATTACATAACATTAATAAAATTATAAAATATTTATATTTTAATTTATTATTGTGTAATATTCTAGAATCTCAATAGTAGAACTTGTTAGGTCGAAAAAACTACCAAAACACACTCTAATAGAACACAAAAAACTCTAGACCATATCTTGACCCACAAACCTAACACACGACCAGAAATGGAAAATTAATTAAACATGAATGATTGATTATAAACATTTAAATTCAAAATGGCGACATACCATATTATAACTATATGTGGGAAAAAAATGAAACTCTCTTTGTATGTAAACTATACAAGAAGTCAAAACACCCAATGAACATTGAAATTTAAAATATAATACCAATTAAAATAGAAACAAATCCTAAGAATGATAAATTCATCTTATTTTCTCAATCAAATGATGTATAATGGATGAAAAATAATATCACGTAATCAATTTAATGTACGAAAAAAGAATTCTCAATGTAAAACAATCCCTTTCCACCTAATTTGGTTGAATTAACTCATAATATATGAATCATGATTCTAATAATTATGATGAGACAAGATGAGAAAAAAAAATTTGGGAGAAAGATACATACTAAAAAATTGATGAATGTATTTAATATTAAAAATTGGTTAATTGAAAATTTAAATCCAAATGGAAGAATTTTTTGGATTGTATGTACAAAAAAAGGGAAAAAGAGGTCCAATCATCATAAAATCAATAGAGGTAAAAATGATAATTATACACCAATAAAATAACCAAATTTCATGATTATATGCGTCCACTATCTTTCAATTATAAACTCTTTTTGATAATGGTTTTACTAACCATACCCTAGTTATCTAGTGGATCCTGAGAGGCTTGTCGATAGTTTTTTATGTTTTCTATAGTGGCACAGTATTCCCCCTAGTTGGATCAACTTCTCTAAGGGGCCTCCCCCATCATCTTCTATACACAAATTCTTGTTTAAATACCGAATATTAATGTATCAAAACCACAAAAAATTCATCTTTATTCCTAATAAAAAAAATTATAACTTTCCATGAAAAAAAAAGTTCACAATCTAACGGAATTTTCCACCCATGAATAGGACCATGAACACAAATTTCACCAAATTTCAATACATTCATGGAATATTTATTTGCTGTGGATTCAAAATAATTTTAATAATTTTATAAAATGCATGGATTTAATGTACTATAATGTTCAATATAGGTATGTTAACGTGCTAATTATCACATGGGTGAAAGTTAGAACACTAGATTTATAGACACCCAATTATAATTATCTGTGCATTAACTATAGTAATAAATGAGTAGGTTCTCGTACAAGTTACACATGCATTATATAAGGTGGATTTTATTTTGAAATATCATGTTTGTTTGTGAAGGACATTAAGATGGGTGGCTAAGTCAATTGGGTAATGCACTTAAAAATGTGTGGTATATAATCTACAAGGTTTACAAAGGCAACAAGAAATGATGATATTATTTAAAAAGGGTACATGAATCAGCTATATTTTTCTTTCAGGAATCTATTTCAGGTTGTGAATATATGAAATTAATTCTAATCGAATGATTGAAAATATATTCATTGTATCTACATAATTATTTATTTATATGAAACCACATTCTAAAGGTTCCAAAAAAGTTATACAAATTATGATTTACAAGGGTTAAAATAACATAAATATTTATAAAACCCATAACCTATAATTTATAATATATAATTAGGACTATAAAACTTGATTAAGAATCATTTATATTAAATTTATATCTCTTGGGGTGTGGGATACCATATAGCACATTGAGAACATATTTTAATATGAACAAGGATTTTATACATCATAATATCTTTAAAAAATTTTGGATTATTCAATTGTGTATCAACTCATTCTATTCCTGATAAATAAGATAATATATTTTCTTTTGCCAATAATCACACCCCAATATTTTAATTCATTAAAAAAATAAAGTTCTGGGATTAACGACATAATGTTACATTTTTCAATATCAATAATAAATAAAATAAATATATTTTAATGATGGTTCATTTTTTGGATGATTCTAAATACCATTTTACCGAGTTCATATTGATGAATCTATAAGATAAATCATGTGATGTTGAGGAGAAATTATTAGGGAATTAATTTCTAAATGGTATGTATCTTCAATGATGGGTTTCTATTAAAATGATACAAAAGGGAAATGATATATTTTTATCACCATTAAGATGATAGTGATTCATGAATTATGTCCCTATTATAAACCGTATATACATTTGAGAGGAATAACCTATATGAAATAATTATTTTATTTTATTTATTTACAGATTTAATGAATGTATATTATTGAGTTCATATGAATTGATATTATAATTTGGGATCATAGAGATGTGTAAATATGACCTTGAGGCAACTGTTTATATAATGAATAAATATGAATGATTTCATCTAGGACATGGATCTCAACATATGTTGGTTTGTAATTCGACCTTACACAATCACCATTTCTGGGGTTGGACCACATAGAATTTATGATGATGTTCAATCATGGTATAAATTGAGACATTTAATTAAGTTTTTTTAATTATAAATTATTTTCCTATAGTATTAGGCCATGGATGAAATTTTTTATTCATAATAATATATTTTATCACCTAAAAGGATTTATCCATTTTGAATTTGGATTAATAAAAAAAATTATATGAGTTCTATGAATGCATAAAATTGTTTTTATTAAATTAATAATGTTCATGGATTATTTCATCCCCCATAATGTTACAAAAATATATTTTCAGTGCAATATAATGAAATATAGGTATGGAATTTTAATAATATGGAATTTAATATCGAGATATTTGTGGGGATAACATCATGAAATTATTTTAATGTTCATATAATTTGGATAACTGATTATTGGGGAATCATAACCAAGTATGGAGGACCTCTAAATCTATGGAGTGAAAAAAAAATTAATTCCACCAAAAAAATAATTATATCTCAATAAAAGTTTTATTTGGACTAGTTATGTTTACACACATGGATTTCATTAATTCATTACATGAGTAATTGTTATATAGCACATAAATCAACATATTTTATAGATAAAAGATATAACAAAAAACATTATCTATTAAAATGAATGAAATATAAAATTTTACAAGACATAAATAGGTATAAATTTAGTGATCTTGGAAATGATGTTTTATATAGTTCCCATTTATGAGTTTTAAATATGAAACATGATGAAATTACTAATAATGTAATCTAAATATGTTATTTTAATAGTAGGGTCATTCACCACACAAATATGAATAAATGAGTAAAATTTTGATTGAATATACCCATAGTGAAATCCCATTTTAAGGGGGAACTATATTTTTCAAATTTAATAAACACTATCAATAATGAATTATCTTACACTTAGATCAAATTTTGGCTCATAAATATTTATGAATCCTTCATTTTTTATCTACCCTAACTCATGGTTAATAATTTTTTTGGTTCTTCCTTAGAGAGTGATGTTGTTTAAATTTTATTTGTTTCTCCCAATGTAATTTTATCCTCACAACTATTATGATTCATTCTAACTACTTCTTATGATTATATTTTGGAATAAGATACAAATTGTAATCTAGAGTCAAACAACAATGGTGAATGTGTGAAATAAATTTTCCTTTTCTATAATTGAGATTTTTAATTTCGTACTCATAGTTACAATAAATGATTTTTTTATATCACATTTATTAAAATCCATTTTAATAGTATGGATTTTTTAAAATATTAATTATAATACTATGAATTAATTATTAAGATTTAAAGATAATTACATTTGTGAATTGATCAAACAACTATATTTGTCGTACCATGAGCACATTGTTAATGAATTTTACTTAGAATTCGAGATATTTTCATTATGTACCTATACAATTCATTAAATATTACATTTTTGGTTATAGGGGAGTATAAATTACACAGTAATAAGGGTGTTTAATTCAATTAAATATTCAAATCTTTTATTTTTTTTGAATAAGGGTTGATTGATAATGGAAATTTATTTAATTTTATGAAGATGATTTCTTTTAAAAAAATATAGAGTTGTTATGAATGATTTGATCACTATAATTGTACAAAACCTCATGTTGAAAATAATATATGGGATGAAAAATATTACATTGAAATTGTCTGTGGTTATTTCCCGATGTATATTCATAGGAAAAAAATGAATTTTATAGTGTAATGTGTAATGTTGTGACTCATGTGAATTTATTGTGAATGAAATTATTAATAAAATTAAAATGGTTAACGGATAAATATATAACTACATAAAATCTATTTTTTATAGAAGTAGGTCTCTAATGGATCAATAATTTCACTTTTTTTCATTAACACTTTTTAAAATCACACATAGTCTTAATAAACTCGACCAATTACCCAAACTTTTATAGAGTTTTTATTTACTAATTTTGAATTCAGATGATTAGTGTCACATTAATTATATACTTAGGTTTTTATTTCTAACATAAGGTATGAAATTTTAGGATAATGTTATATATCGAAAAAAAATATTTTAATGGAGCTTATAGTATTAATAATTTGACAATATAATTCCTCCTTCTATATTTTTATTGATCTCCTAGAAAAAGGAATTCTTAATATTTATGGTTGTATAAAATTGAATTGTTGGGGTATTTTAGTTTAAAATCATAGTTCTCAAGAAAATGTGGTTTTATATTTTTATGGTAAAAAATATTTTACTGATCAGTTTTATTATTATTTTTAGATTGAGATCAAACTAAAATCTTTATTGATATCTATTATTTTCTAAAATTAAATCTTTAATATATTTTATTTTATGTTATATGATATAATATTAATATAACTTTATCTATTGTGAAAGGATTTCCACTCATTAATATTTTAATTATATGTTTTTTCACAATCATTATCCCTTGTTGTTGGTTTCGTTTTTATACTATCATCATTTCCTATAACGTAATGTCTTTCCTTCATCCCAATTTATTTTGATGTTCTCTATTGGTTTTGTTTTTTCTTATACATCATATAATTTACTTAGGTGGAATCCGATGTTATATAATCATGACAGGTATCTATATAATATTTTTTAAATATTTTTTTCAATTATTCATAGTGAATATTGCTGGTATAAGATATCTTTAGAAGTGGTAGTTCATCTGGTGGTAGTGATACATTCTAATAATCCTATTAAAATATATATCATTCCATATGCTCAGTGATACAGGATGATATAATAATAATATATACATTAGTATTCTTGGGGATTATATATACTAAGGGTTTGTGGGAGTTCAATAGTGTGGTTTACTAGACAGGGGTTTCAGTTGATAATTTTTTTCAGGATCCTATTCACATTAATTTATTTTTACAATAAAATTAAATATAGTTTTAGTGTAAGGAAATATGGGGATATTATTATAATATTTTATTTCAACAAAATCAAATGAAATTATGAAAATATGTATATAGGAGTTAATCTGATTCTAAAAAATCTAATAAATTATTAGAATGAATAGTCCTTGATATAATGACATGAATTTTTTATGAGTAATGAATATATTCATCTTCAAAAGTTATATGAAATGTTGAAAATTTTATTAACATCCCAAATAATAGAATTACTTTCTAGAAACATTATTTCAGAGAATATTTATTCCATTACATTTATATAAGTTGCACTATTGTTCTAAAAATTCACTACCGATAAAAAAAATACTTCTCTTTAATGAAAACATGGAAATAAAAGAACCCCATTCATGATAAAAAAATAAAATATGTTAAAATTTTTTCTTAATTTAGTGTATGGTCATGTTGTTTAGAAATTAATATAATGTTTGTTATTATCTTACAAAATTGGAAATAATTCAACCACATTTTAATAAAAATTTGGAAGATAGTTTAGCTAGAGAGAATAAAAAATATTAAAACTTTTCATTAGGTGATTGGGAAAAAAATTATGCTGTTTGATAGGTTTTATATGCTTAAATTATATGGTTATAATTATTAGTGACAAAATATGTGTAATTGTTTAGTTTCATAGAGAAAAATCCAATAACATATTAAATGAATAATCATTATTGATCATGACAATATCTAGTGAGTCCATTCACCAATTTATTTTTTATACAATATGATGTTGGATAGATTTCATCTATGGGGGTATAATAAATTTAAATAAAAGATAATTAAGATATCATAAGAAAATTAACCTATGATTTCTATAGCAGTTCATATCATCTTATCCTTAATATATTGATTCAAAATATACTCACCTATAGAATAATACCTCACATTATAAATCTAAATACACATGAGAATGAATAAAAAATGAATATATTCATTTTATAATAGAGCCACAACCAAAACACGTTTTTACTTTTTATATTTTACAAGAACCTATTGTATTATTATATAGTTTCTATAGGCATAGTGATTTCACAACAATCCTTTAAAATATATAATATTACTAAAAAAATTATAGGGGAAAATATAAATAACTTATTACATAATAAATGTATTATGACGTATAATTCAATGTTTTCTGAAAAAACTTATACCTCAATCTCAAATAGAATTTAGTTTAAGAATGTAATATATTTCACAATAATTGTTCGAGAATCATAGTAGAAATTTCTTTTCTATTTTTATTTTTGTGGTTTCATGTTATCCATATTTAGAGTGTAAAACTCAAAATCACCAAATATATATATATTCCTAATTTTGATTCAAATACTAATTTAATTTTATTTTCATCAAACTATAGTAGAAATTGGTGTGTTTAAACCATTCATAATAGATTTATAATATTCTTTTTCTTTATAATATACACTCTGAATACTAATATAATTCAATTGTAGCTATATGTGATTCCATTTACACATGATATGCTATTAGAGTGCAAAAATATCATTTATTAGTATCCTGGTATTATGCTATTTACATCACATAGCCACATGTAAAGTTTTTTTATATATTTCTCATTTTTATAGATATTGATTTGATAATCATGTAATGATATTCATGTAATAAATTAGTTCTTCATTAGTTCATTTAATTATATTTATGCAATATCATTGACCATTACATAATCATTATGTTATATTATAGAGAAATGTATCTTCCATTAACATATATGCACACTATTATAATTGATGCTTCGTTACATTAATATTTGAAACAAATACCATTGGGAAAATATTCTCATATATCCTCCCCACATATATGTAGTTTTTCATTATTTAATTAAAATTTTCAGCTTTGTAATCAAGTAAATTATCCTCTAAAACACTCCTTATAACATTCCTCTCCATTTTTTCATTGGATCATGTCTTCCAAAAAACAGTATGGTGACTATTTGGATGATATAAGGATATATATGGACCACATTATTTAGAATATGATTTCTAGAGACAATATATATTATTTCAATCTTTCTTAGGTGTTCTCCTTTAATGGTAACATGTTTTGGCTTTTAAATTTTTAATTTCTCTTCTACGAGGGTGGTGATTTTATAAAATTGAATTCTATTTATCTTAAATATGTTCTTGATTTTTCATCATTAATTTAAAATAAATATAGGGATATATTTTACATTTATAAATTATTTCCAAAGAATTATCATGAATTTAATGCTTCATAGTATGGGGTTCATCTTCCAAAATTCAAACATTTCACTAAAATATGTTTTTAATGATAATCCTTTTCTTAAAATTCATCAATGGGTCATTAATGTAATTTCGTGGATGTAAAGTGATTTTAGATATATTTTGGTTTTCCAATAAGGATATACATTTTTATAAATGGTGGTTTTGATACAAATGATGAATATTTTTGACATTATAGGCCAGTTTGGAAGACTTTTTATTGTGTGAGTTCTATAGTGAGGGATCGTAATTGATTTTCTAGAATTGTTTAAAATTTATATGGGATTTAAATTTATAAGTAATGGATGAATGATGATGAAAAATAGTTCATTCCATTATTGGATTTTAAAACAGATGAGGACTATGTCTGACATTATAGGCCGCTTTGGAAGGCTTTTTATTGAGTGAGTTATATAGCGAGGGATCCTAATTGATTTTATAGAGTTGTTTCACCTTTTTATGGTATATAAATTTGTAATTAATGGATGTATGATGATGAAAAATAGTTCATTCTATTATTTTATTTTGGTGGTGAAGTAGTTTTTGTATCCTGTCCTTTCTATTTGATCGTGATTTTCTTATTCACTAACTCATAATTTCTTATGTCTTAATATCAAAGGTGGCATATCGGATAACAAATATTTATGTTAAAATTGTTGTTATGCATGTTTCCAATTCCCCCTCAAGCTTGTTAATGGCCTAGGTGGTTCGTATCAATTCATTTAAATTGATGTTTTAAAATCATGTGGATTATATTTGGTGGATATAACATTGACTAGCTACTATTCCTACATTTCACTATTTATATCTAGAATATTTTAAAAATATTCCATCCATACATACCGTGGAACATATTATTTAAATAAAGTATTATATTATAGATTACTTTCTTGTGGATGATTGTATTCCGCATTTGATGGTAATTTTATGGAACCCATTGTCCCATTTACATTCATTATTTATCTCTATATTTTAGGTTACTTCCATTTTTTATGCCATTCTATTTTTTATTCCATTCCATTTTAATGTTGTTTTTTTGTTTAATTTTTCTTCAATTATGTTCGGAAAAACTATTTTAAATTAATGGATTTCATGTTTTATTTTTATCATGGTTCTATAATAGTTTTTTAATTAGGTCCATGTTTGAAGAAAAACATTCATAGGGATTATTTTAATATAATAAAACTAAACTTAATATTAATAAAATAGAAATGGAAATTATTTTTTAGGTAATTTTATTTTTAATGAATATACTATTTTATATTTATACTATCAAATATTTAGTTTTGAATTACATTATGAAATAAATTCAATGGATTCCTTACTAAGATCCTACATGCCCTATTACCTCACACCATATTAAAATATTCAAGAGTGTTAGAATGTGTTGCCATTAGTTTTTATACATATCCTATGTTTTTGTTTATACAATTTTATCCATTTCATGGTCACTGATTATTAATTAAAAATCCACAGAAAAACATTTAGTTTCATATATGATCTTCATTGAAATATGTTATATTTATTTTTTATCCGCTACCTTAAACAAGTTTATGTTTCATTCTTATTCATATATATTTTATTTATGAGACAATATTTTTAAATTTCATTTTTTTGTTATAGAAAATTATTTTGATAAATATATATAGTTATGATTTATTTTTCATAGTTATTTATTTTTACTATGGGTATCATGGTCGTATGGTGGTTCATCGTATGGTCATCCACATAAACATATTTGATAAATGATTTTTGTGTGTATAATATCTGATTTGAAGTTGAAATCATTCCAGTAAGAATTTACCATTAATTCTATTCACTAGTTTCTAGCCAATGGGAATCAGGATCACCATTCGAGAAAAGTGATTTACTGGGTTGGTTGACGGGGTTGTTAGTTATGGTCAGTTAAAATTGTATTATATCCTTGGATCATTAAAAGGATCTAGTTTTATAAAAAAACTCACTTATTATTATTATTTATTTATTTATAAGGGATATTATTGTTATCGAGACATCATTAGTAATGTATGAGATATTATAGATTTCCCTTTCAAAACTCGATCCTCATGTTTGAAGGGGGAATTTCGGTTTGGATGTGTTATTATTCTTATTTTTTTGTCTTCAGTAGATATTGATTTTTAATAATGATACTTCATTCCCCCTTTGAGTTTTTTGGATGAATTTGAGGAGTCACTCATTGATATAATGGTGAAAATAAATGATAACATGGATATGTGATTACCTCACACATTCTAGAAAATGATAAAATGGATGCATTTATTATGAGTTTAGCATTCATATTGAATATTTCATGGTTGTAAAATATTATTCTAATCATGATTAGTTAATGCACGAAAGAAATTATATCTTCATGGGTATATTTTTTCTAGATTATTATAGAATTCAATTTCTTATAAATTTGTTTCCACCTTTGAAAGTGTAAAAAAGATGTTTTGATAATATTTTTATGTTCTAATGATTGATTTAGATTTATGGATTGTGAGAGTTCATGGTAATTTTTAATATTTAATAGGTTTTTGGGAAAATTGAAAATTTTAAGAAATTTATAACTTGTATATTTAGTTTTATATGATTTTTTTATAAAACATTTCCCACTTTTTTAGAAAATGTTTAATAAAGTGGTAATTTTAATTGTGTATTTTGGATAATGTTTTGAAAGGGGAAAATTAAATTTCTATTTAATCACCAAGATATGTATTTAATTAATTTTAATATGGTATTAAAAGAAAAATAAAAATAAAAATGGTTACATTGGTTCTTCAAATTGTGTGGTATGTTTTTCAACAAGGGTGATTTGTTTTTAATTATCGGTTAGATTTATTATATAATAATATTACTTGGTGTAATGTTGTAATGTTCTGACCTAGGTCACCATAAAACTGGTTGTGGGAAAAGTGGGTAACATGTCCTCAACAACATATCCTAATATGTCAAAGAATACTAACTAGAAGTGAGGATCTTTGGAGGTGATTGTGGGGAGACTCTTACATCTTATTAGAGAAGCATAGTAGTAAAATTAGAATTAATAACAGAAATTGAGGAAGAAGTATATAATGAAATAATGAATACATTGGAATATAATAAATAAAAATTTAATAAATGGTGGCCAACCCCATTTTATACATTTTATGGAGGAAATTTTTTATACATGAGCTAAAACATCAAACAATACAACATTCTAGACAATACAATACAATATAATACTTATGTAAAGAAAATAAAAAAAATATCAAAGGAGAACTCCTCAAGCTTGTTGTGCTTCAAATAATTCATGTTCTCATAACTCCCCTTGTACAACCATTTCAAAAACTTGTAATCATCCATGGTCCTTAGTCCCATGAAGAAGAATGTTCTGCTCAGGTACCCCAATGCAATGGAGGCCCGAGTAGTGTGTGGCATATAACTCGTAGTAGGTTGGGACCTCATGTGTATATCCCAATCTAGACGGTGAATATTATTTAAACATTGTATAGGTACTAGGGAGTAATAAACAAGAACATGTGAATAAATAAACAACATCCCAATTTCCAAAGAGACACTTGAAAACTATACATGTTTTTGCACTTTTTTGAGTGTATATGTCTCTGGGTAGATCCTCCTATACAATGATAGATCACCCAAATCAGTGGAAGATTATCCTATATAGGATGATTCACTCAGAAAATAACCATAACACATGTCTTCTTCCATTATGCTAACCAATATTTCACCCTCTGGAATAACTATAATCACACCCTAGGCATCATGTGACTGTGAATCTAGCCATTAAGAATCCAACATAAATATAGAATCTTCCCTCAAGAATTCATTACCAGTTCACCTAGACCTTACGTGATATGATAACATGCCCCAAGACATCAATAATCACTAGAATCACACCCTTAAGAGTCATGCAATTGTGCATCTATCACTCAAGAATCCAACATAAACATATAATCATCCCTCGGGAATTCAGTACTAGTTCACCTAGCACTCATGTAGTACATAAACATACCAAGACTTTAGGAATCAACATTAAACCAATGTTATATCTACCCATACTCAACATTCCAATTAGTAACAAATCATTAGGTATAAATCATATTTATATCACATAATCTAAAAAGATATGCTATAAAAATCACAATCCTAGTATCAAACAAAACATATTTATCATTAAAATAAAAAATAGTAAATTTATAAAAATAACCATCTATAAACTAGTTCATTTCAATAATAAAGTCTCCTAATTATCATCATAATTATATAAAACGTTTTTAATTAATCATTCAACCCCAAGGATGTTAATATATCAGTTAGGAAAAATTATCCAAGGATATTCTCCTACAAGAAATCGAATAACATTATTATTATTCCAATTAAAAATTCAAATCTACCGATTAATCAAATTATCTAATTTATACAAGGGATTTAAATTCAAACTTACCACCTCTTAATAATTTCCAAGGCTAGAACACCAATCTGGAAGCTTAGGTCTAAGTCCCCAAGCCTATAGACCCAAAGGGATTCCAGGGACAGTTTTAAAATGAACCATTAGAATTATAATAGGGATTATTCAATTTATTTGGTCATGAAGGACTTGCTGGCCTAATCAAATATATTTAATTTACCTAAATGATTTTTTTTTTAAAAATGTATTGGGATCAGACCACACAAATCAATTCCATTCATGGAATGAAATCTCTATAAAGCATGTAATTGAATATATTCAATTCATACCACTGAAACATTTTATCGATCCCATTGTTATTTAATCATAACCAGAGGCATGGACATACCACCCATATATATATCCCATTTCATGTTTAACCAAATAATATAGGAAAAGTACATGTTCCATATTGAATGAGAAATTCAACTATTACAATACATGACATTACTTTAATGAATCAATGAAATTGGATTTTAAATACGAAAGAGGAACTTAGAAGCTTCTATGAACACATGAAGATTTTCCTATAACGGAAAATTTTATTAATAAAACAATCCATCCCGTAATTGAATATCGGTTCAACAGTCATTTAGATAAGAGTGTGTCAAACATGCACTTAGGGGTGCATTGGTAATTTAAATATTTGTATATAAAAATCCATTTACAAACATGATTAAAGGCCATATACATGAATTCCATATATTTAAAAATGACCTAAAATAATTATAATATCCAACATAATATTCTAGGAAAGGTAAAAATTATAATTTAACAATATGAGTTTATGTAGACAACTCTCTTCCATTGGAGGGGCTTTATTATGAAACCATGAATTTGATTATCAAACAATTAAATTATCATGGTAAAACATTTATTCTAAAAATATAGAATCATAACTAAATATCCATGAGATGTGAGAGAATTTTTTCATTAAATAATTCTAAAATTAATGTAAATGTATAGGGATCCTAACTTAATTAGTAGACCATGCTGACAATCGACACTTATTAGATTTTGTGATGACTAATTGAAACTACACTACACCCACACATGCATACACTTATATAAACATATATATATAACAATCCAAATCATGTATTCCCCTTGCCATGATGGATTGAGTTCAAGGTAGAGATGTATATACATATATATGTTTGTGTGTTCACATTCATGGACAAGAAAACTCAATACAACAATATAAAGAACCATAAAAACAATCCAAAAGGTTCACCACACCTCAATAAATTTACCAAGAACCCATAAAAACCTTATGAACTTGTTTAATGTAGTGTGAAACCATTCAGTGGAAGAAAGCATTAGAAATATGTGATGACGGTGCGATGAAACGAACTGATTCACTTCACCTTTGGAAGATGATGTTGGAATAATAATAAATCTGACCGAAGGATCATTTTTCATTCCATAACATCAAAAGAATAAATCAAAATCCAGGTTAACCCTAACCTAGGGTTTCTTCCAAATAATTCGGTGTTACATGGATACTTAATATCATCTAGAAATGTAAATAGATAAGTAATATGGTCTTACCATGGATATTTGAGCATGAAACCATAAGGAATCTCGATAGATTGAAGATTTAAGGGGAGGCTAGAGGAGGGGGTCGTGTCACGCCATGGTGTTTAGTCGGCATGGCTGCGTCATGCCTAAGAGGTAGAGGAGGTGGAGGAAGCCTTTTAGTTCTATAATAACATAACATAAAATATTACAATAATAATAATAACAATAATAACAATAATATAATTTTTGTTATTATTAATAAATTATTTATCATATTTTTATTTTAATTATAATATGATTTAATTTAATTTCATAAAAATAAAACATCATAGTGTACCAACACACAAAATTAATTTCTGAAGCTTGATTATTATAAAAGCACATCCATTAAATGGATAAAATTCAAATTTCATTGGATTTTTTTAATGATCAAAAAAATGGATGGTTACAACCTCCCCGTCTTGGAAAACCTCATCGTCGAGAATACTTCTTCAACAAAAAAACCCATTACCTAAACTACAAGGATCAGGATGTTGTTTTTCAAATGGTCGCACTATGTGTCCAAATTACCAATGTACCTTCAATAAGAACATATGAACATTGTAATTAATCCATAAAAACCCCATCCAATAATCATTTTTTCAAACGAAACATCAAAATAGAGATTTCCAAGGATGTATAAGATAGATACATGATCACATCATTGTCTACTTCAACATTTACCACAAATTACTCCCCACAAATTCCATTAACATTAGAAAGGGTCCAATTACATGTTGTGACACCTCCACCATCATAATTTCATACGAATAACACCTCATGAATTATAGAAATGCTCTAGTGTGATTATCAAAGATTCAGATAGTCAATTCCCCACTAACCTTATTTTTCTAGGTCGAGAAAACCCCACATGAAAAGCCTCAAACAACAGAAAATGCACTCATATAAGCTGGAGACATGCTATAAATGGTCCATAAATGACTATTCCATTAATCAAGATATAAAACTAGTCAATCAACTATATCTGACAATTCTAGAACATGCTCAGATTAGAATTAATACATTTTACAAACTAAACCATGATTCTTTCATCCATGGTATCTTGAATTCACCAATAACACAACCAACAATGTACATACCTAAATTCTAGTGATGTTACATGATTTAAGCATCATTGATCCTAGAAAAATGTCCAAGATAACATTGAATTCCATTAAACATGGATCTAAGAAACTATCAAAGGGTAGTCCATACTCTATTTTACAAGT